>JAWNOR010000219.1:0-652917 GCA_035045885.1 Drosophila borealis
AAAAAGGTATAACATTTCAAAATTTCAAAAATATGTGTTTTCTTGTTTTATTTTTGCCATATCTTCCCCAACCCGGGTAAATAGACAAGCAAAACCAATGGTTCCTAGATGACCCATTTATCTTTGGTTTTACTCTACCAAAGATAACGTCCTAACGAACCTAAATGACCGAGATAGTCAAAAATATGAATGCGTTTTCTTTCAGCCATAACCCAGCAAAAACGGTACCTAGTAGACCCACATATCCTTGGTCATGCCATACCATTGATATAGTCCTGGTGAACCTAGAGGACCGAATCCCTGCAAAATGCGCACGGAAACGGTCCAGAATGCATGCCTTTTTCTTTCAGTACCCCCTTTTACATAGCTGCAGCTTAACATAATGGTGTGGCTGCTGCTAAAAACGACAGTAAAAGTATGCCATTAAAATTTGCGATCGTTGATTTAACAGATGACTGTTAAGAATATTTTTCCAGCTTGCGGGTATGCAATGAAATTGTTCATTCAAAGATTTTTGCCTGTTGGGCAAATTTTATATCTATCATGCCAAAAAGTATGCAATATTTTGCTTTTAAATCAAAATCATTTTTTTGATTTTTTTTGTTTTTTGGCCAAAATTAAAAAAACGTGGTATCGATTCCAGAGAGCAGTACGAGCTCAAAAAGGTATAACTTTCCAAAATCGGACCATTTTTAGCCGAATTATCGCAAAAAAACAAAAAATCTTCAAAATTATAACGGCATTTTTTCGCGTTTTTTAAATGGCTGTATCTCGGCCAAATATGCCCCGATCTTGGGAAGATTGGTCTCGTTCGACTCGTGGTCACAGCCACTTTCAGCCAACATCGTTATTTTTGCAAAAAACATAGTAGTTTTCCTAAATTTGGGCCATTTCTTAGAATTCAGATTTTTTGGTGTCAATCGATAGTCGGGATCCGTACGAGAAGAAAGAGGTATATCATTTCGAAATCGGACATATGGTACCCGAGATATTTCAATTTTAATTTTAATTTCAAAAATAAGTTTCAAACGTATTATGTAGACAGCACGAAAGTATGCAGTACTACTAAAATTCTGCTAAAAACCGCTACAAACGGCTATAAATGGCTAAAAAAGCCCTGATCGCCTGGTATTTTTGCCAAATTTCCGTTCAAGCCGGACGCCCCCAGGGGATGTTAACAGTGGTCTGTTATCTAACAAAGTAAGTAACAGAGCCTTAACAGGGAAATTTTAAATAACAGCGGCTCTGCTTAACATTTTTGGAAAAAAAAATTCTGCTAGGCCTGGTAATTCAGCTGAATTTTGATTTGAAAATGTGAGCCAACGGCCGGACCCAATGCAATGGGGATTTTGCGACCGTTATTAATTATAGATAATGTTTTTAAGATAATTTTGTTAGGATTTGGAACTATAGGTTCACCAGGACCTATATCTATGGTATGGTGAAACCAAGGATATATCGGGCATCTAGAAACCATAAAGGGAGGAGGACAGCTGAATGAAAACAGCATACTTACATATTTTTGGATCCTTGCCGAGCGAGTTTTGCACGGAATTGGAACTGTAGGCTCACTAGGACTCTTATAATGGTATGCTGAAACCAAGGATGTTATGGGTCATCTAGCAACCGGTTTTGATTTTCTGATTTGGCTTAAAAATATAAATTCGCCATAGCTCAGACATTTAATGTTTCTTAGAATTTTTAATTGGCAATTCCTCGAGATCTGAAAAAACGGACCATTTTTGGCCGAGATATTTGAAGTATAACAAGTTTGCTTTAATGGCTATGCGTCTAGTAAATGAAGTCCTTTCCAGAAAAGGTAAGGAGTTTAAAATCCTGAAATCAATTTTTTCATTGCACCTACATACATCATATAAAGCAACATAGTGACTTTTTTAGCTTTGATTTGTTGTTGTTGTGCTTTGATCACCAATCAGTCAGTCAGGAGTCAGGAGAAATAAGTAAATGAGCAGAGGCAGGACATTGAGAACATGCGACTGATGTGCAACAACTTGCGCGGATAATACACGAAAGGCCAACTGTGACATTTACGCACACACATGTATATATATATATATATATATATATATATATATATATATACATATAAATGTGTTATTTCATTAGCACGGGCACGTGCTGAGTGCGTCCTGTGTGTCCTTTAGCTGCTAACAATGCCTGTCAGCACTAGGAAGCAGCATGACATTTAAATTAGTTTCGTGATTTTGCAATTTATTTTGATTTACATTCGCGCAGCTGGAAATATTTTCATATATATGCATTTTATATTCACTGCTGTAATTGTTGCCAATGTCAAAAAGAAAAAAAACCAGCCCAAAGATGCAAACAGCACCAGATGATGGGCTACTAGGAACCCTGCACAGTGGCAAAGCAGCATACACAATTTAAATCTGCTCTATGCCAAACTCTTAATAGCTTTCGAGTGTAGCGTATGAAGCATACGATACGCGTCACTCGAATAGAGCCCTCTTAAAACTATATATATAATACATTTGTTGAATTTAACTTAACATAACATTATACTATTAACTGTTCCAAGTAGATTAGACCTAAGGCAAGAATTATTCTATTATAGAAAAACTTACTATACCAGACCTGTAATTTTTATTAAAAAAATAAATATTTCGTTATGCATACTGAACGAAGAGCTGCGTGGGTATAATTAAATGTCTTTCAAATTTATTTATCAGCAAAATTACATTTTAAGAATAAAAACGGGAAGAACAACAGCAAGATCATTAGATCGAGAGGAAAAGCAAAAAAGGGAAAGAGAGAGAAAACAAGAGAGATGGAATATAAAATGATATATCTATAAATAAGTCAGCACACATGCAAAACCTTTGTCCTTTCACTTGGTGCTATTCAAACTACTCGCACTGTACACAGCATGTTAAATGCATTGTCATCGTGTGATAATTAATTACAGCTTTAAGCCTTAATCAGCGCAAAATGCCCGACTGCTGCCAACTATAGAGTTGTAAACTATATTTGAGCGCAAACTACATAAATCTATATGTATGTGTAGGCAAATATTGCGTATACGCAATGTGGCCGCAGGCCACTTTCTATGTCTGCTAAATAATAAAAGCCAAAAAATTTCCGGCCAAATGCTCGCATATAATATAATATCAATCAGAAGCCAAATATGAGGCATAGCACGTGCGGCTAAGCAAACGGAAATTTGACTCAAATGAAAATGAATGAATTTATCTGCAAATGAAGAGACCAAACGCACTATATGTGTGTGTTTGCGAGTGTGTGTGTGTGTGTGTGCAAGTGTGTTGCTGTTATGTCAGATTATATGGCTTAGCTCACAAAGCGTCACATACGAAATTGCGGTGCGTGATTTTGATTTATAAATAATATAATAGGAGTACTCTGTACATTTTTATGTGCTGCTCGTTTTGCAAGGGTTACAAACGGAATACGTAAAAATATTTGTGAGCTGCCATTGCTGCAAATTGTTGATATGCGCTTAAAGAGTAGCTTAAGTCCATGGGCTATTAAATGGGATTTGTTTTGTCAAGCAGAGCCATGGCAAATGCTTATTGTTATTTACTCTAATATGCAAGGATTTATCATTTTTTACTTAGTTCAATCTCAGTTTATAGTGCATTATGCAGTTCGGCTTGATGCTTGCGCTGCTGCGTTTTATATTTAGCATTTTTATGCCAAACTGTCCCACAGTTTGTCGGGCACTCGCAACTCGTGTTGGCATCTATAAAAACCTTTACTGCCTGCCTGCGTCACAAACAATAAGGCGGATTTTGCGCTGCTGGGTCCTAACTCATTTTAGTGGCAGCTAAAAATTTTTGTTTGCCCATAAAAATATATAAAAAAGGGTCAAGTGGGTAGGCAAATAAATATGGCTGTACTACAGTGCATGTGCGTAGGCTGAGCAATATAAATGTTTATACACACACATATAATACAGATACACAAATTGTTTGAAAGTGTGTGCTAAAAACTACGCGTAATTTGATATCTGCCCTTGAGCAAATGTGCAAATATTTATTTATAGAAATACATTTATAAATATATAAACTATAATTTCAGGACGAATTTGAAGCTCAAAGCCAATGGTTAACAACACATTTAAATATGTATTTTTATTTTATACATTGGAAATATTTGCTTGTTTACTTTCTCGTTGAAACACGCAATAATTTAATTTTATTAATTTAAGAAGTATGGATAAGCTTATGTATTATAAATTAAAGAGTATACTTTAAATATAGGTTATAATAACTAATAATATATTATTAAAAATCAACAATTATATTGTATAGAACAGAAACTGTAAATTTTAATAAAATTGTGCATTAAATAAAATTCCCTAAATCTAATCTGAATTTATGGTATTCTTTTTGTCATAATTAAAGGTAAATGTTTGAAGTCTGCCCATGCTAATAAATTATATACATAGGTGTATATATTTTATTATATACTTGCAACTGACCTTGTTTAAGTATATAAGAATCTTTTAATTTGAAAATATTAATTAACTTAATGGTGAAAGCATCACCCATTTCATTTAATAATTTGCTCAAAATTTAAAAAATTAAATAAATAGAAAAGCAACAAATTGAATGTAAGCCAATGTAAAACGTAAGCTAGCTATTAAAAAAAGAAAACAAACTAATTTGCCTAATTGATAAATATTTGAATAGATGATATTTGGCAACCGAAACGTATTCATTTATTTTTGCACTAATTTCAATTAAATTACAGCACTAATCGCGGCTGATATCTATATATGTATATATATATTTATTTGATAAAATATATATGATGGACAATTCGAGCGCTGATTGTTGCTAATAATTATCCAACACATTTTGCCTCCTTTTGTTGCAATTCAATTTCGTAAATTTTGCGGCTACCATTTTCATTAATTTACAAAACGGGCTAAAACAAAAACTCCCAATTATGTAATGTGTGATTGATGTGCGCTAATTAGGTTGATATATTTTTGCAGCTTTCATGCCCGATGCGCTGTGTTATGATCCGTGAAATTGTCTGATAAAACCGTTTGCTTTTTTTTACTGCCCCATAAAAGGCCTTTGTTAAGGTGAACCGCATGCAACATATTATTATATGCATAAAAATGGTATTCGAAACATTTGATTATGTTTTAACTTTCAACTTTATTAAGCTTGTCAGCTATAAAAAGCTAGCTTAAAGTTCAAAGCAGAGCCCAAAAAACAGCAACAGCAGCAGCAACAACAACAAGAAGAACAATTAGTCAAAAATAAAGAACAGAGCCAAAAATTAGGCCTTGCTTTTGGGGTCTGTCGAAGGCCGGAGATTGTGTGTGGTCTCTGCTGCGGTTGCGTTCCCATTTAAATGCCAATTTAAACATTTTCGAATTATTTAGTAAAAGTTTTTCGATTAACCTGCTCAGCCGTGGCAGCAAACAAGGACAACAACTATTATGGCAAGCAGACGATTGCCATGAAGATGACTGCTCAGAGGCGGCACAATGTCATTGCCACACACACGCACACACACACTCGCACGCACACACTCACACTTAAACACTTTCTCTCACAGACACACGCATACAGCTGGGCTTATTGAGTATACTTGGCCGCTCTTGGCCGCTCTTGGCCGCTCTTGTGGTCCGCATTTTACGAGTGAACTTTTAATGATTTACGAGAATATTGCCACACACATTCCTTGCCCCCAATTCCTTGCTGCGCGACTTTTTATTGCCACAACTTGTTAAGGGGTTGTCAGCCCTAAAAAGTAAATTTCATTGCCAGATTGCTAAAAAGTAGTACAGTAAATGAAAATTAAAGAGAAACCGTCAGAATTAAGTGTTGTACAGTGAGCTTTTAAGAAAGTTCAAAAACACTTAAATAAACATACTTTCTTAATTGTTGCTGAGTCTTGTAAAAAAGCTCAAAAGCATTGAAAGTCAAAAGAACGCGAAAGCTTGGAGTAAGCTTCATTTCATTTGAAAAGGGCTGAAGCCTCAATTTTTGTTAAGAAACTTCGTAAGCTTTAACCGAGATATATTGCGTAAACTCTACGTTAAAATTTCGACTTTGTGCATTCTCTACTTTAAATAATAACCTTCTTCTCTTATAGAAATCAACAGTTGAAGTCATACGAAGTTTAGAGCGATTTCTTTCTGGGATCACATAAAGAATAATCCTCCAAAGTTCTGATCTTAAAAACAAGCAGTTGTGTAAACAAATTTATTTGAGTTTTCCAATACTGTTAGCTTCAGTTGTTAAGCGCTCTGAAAGCACATTAATATTTTATAGAACTTAAGGTTTAAAATCCAAAAGCTAAACTAATTAACATCATTTTGGCTTTAAGCAACTCTCATTTTCATCCTTTAACGTTTCCAGCTTGTGTCACTAGACCATAAACCAAACACAACAACAAATTTTGTGTTGTCGATGAAGCAAGGCCATCAACACACAACAATGGCAGAGGTGGTTAGAGATAGGAGACGTTTTGCTGTTTTTGGAAGTTGTGGGGGAAGAATCTCTATGACTTTTATTGTCAGCATTCAAGCTCAAAAATGGGATTTGCAGCAATAAAACATGAGTTAAGTTGCCGTTTGGGGCGTGGCAGGCGCAAAAAGACTAGAGCCTGTCGGATTGTAGCTAGGTTGTGCGCGGGGTTGGGGTTGGGCAATTCACAGGAATTCGCCTGTTTGTCATTGAGTTTTTGGTATTGGTTTCAGTTGGACGGTGTTGATTGAAATTTACGATTTGGGCTGGCTTCTTCAGGACTCGCACGTGCTGTTGTTTATGCTGCTGATCGCCTTGTCGCCTGTCGTCGCCCATAAGCGGAAACAGCGCCCCGCCATTGCTGGGCGCCATTTCGCTTTGTCGCGCGCATCAGTTTTATGGCAAACGGAAGTCGTCGCGTTATTTATGGCATACTGTGAGTACGAGTGTGTGTGTGTATTGGCGTCAGCTCAATTATATTTCAATGCGTTGAATTCAGCTTTTGGCTTTGCGTTTATTTAATAGCTTATTACGGTGCAAACGCCTGTGAAAAGCCAATTAAATGAGACATCTGCCTTTGACCAGTGCTCGGCGTGATTTTGATAAATGTTACATTCACATATATGTATATATATAAATCTATCTACTTATTTGCGTTATATGGGCGGCATAATCAATTGCTGTTGCGAGATCTGGAACTCTAATTTATGATACTCAGCTTTTGGTTTCAGCTATGCTTATCGGATTGCTTGCCTGGCCCGTCTGGCGAAGCCTCACAATTCCTGCTGATTCCTGCTGGCGCATTCAATGCCAATGATAATTGACTTTTACAAACGACTCGGGCTGCCCACAATTAGTCGAGCATAATGATGCGTCATTATGGCTGTAATTCATCAAGCGAGTGCTGCCGCACTTTTGCTTTGCTTTGTTTGTTCAGCTTTAATGGGCATAAATCATCGGGCGGCCGACTGTGCGTATGCGCAATATGATAAATATTTAAGGCGCTAACTTAGCATGTACTATAATCAGCTAAGGCGACAGTTTTGCAAGCTCTGCTCATGGCTGACAAATGCAAATTTAAATGCGACATGCAAATGACAAGTGCGAGCGAGAAAGCGCGTGACGGGCAGAGACTGTGGGGAAATACTCGTTTATTTATTTGAAAGCATTTCTCACATTACCTACAAAAAGATGTGTCCAAAAACATAATTATACCCTGTAGCGAAGAGTTGCGTGGGGTGTTTTTCAGAACAGTTAATAAGCATTGTAAAATGATGGCATTTATAAGAAGTAGAAATGAATTTAATCTAATGAAAGATGAAGCGTACAAAAGAAATGTGTAGACTGTGTGAATTTAATTAAATATTCTAGTGCTTTTAAGCTAGACCAGTTGCCTTGTCAATCCTTATAAATCCAGTCATAAACAAAGCTATCCATACCAAACCCAGCTTAAGTAAACCGAAATTATATTAGCTTAACCCTACCTAACCTAACTTTATCCAACCTAACCTAATTTTTTCTAACCTAACTACACTTTAGCTAACTTAACTTTTCAAAACTTCTTTTATTACTTTATACTGTCTAAAGAATGTTCCCCTTGCTGAGTATCTGCCTCGTTGCGTTGCTCTCAATCGTAGCTTTGTAACTTGTATAATCTCATTTCTGGCTTCTTTTTTTTGGGCGCCGACTTCTGGCGCACTCATTTTATCTACGTGGAAGTTGGTAAAATGCAAAAGAAAAAAAAATAGACAAAGTAGAGAGAAGCAGAATAATAGAAAGAGGAAGAGGAAAAAGAAAATATAGAAGACACGCTAATAAGTCTGCAACGTGACACTCGGTCGCAAAACTTGGACGGACAGCCGCGGGCCGCAAATGAGATGACTCTATCGGGCGCGGGCATCAGCCTAGAGAAATGGCTGACATTTTCCATGCTCCCGCTCCCGCTGCGCCTCCAGCACGCCCTCTCGCCGCTTTAGATTTGTTGCTATTGCCGCTGCTCTAGTTGCTGTTGTTGTTGTTGTTGTTGTGATGGCAAAATGTAAATAGCAGACGTGACGCCGTGAACTCCGAGCTAAATGTGACAATAAATGCCGGCGGTTATGTATAAATTGCTAAAGTGTGCGGAAAGATTTACGGTCGTCCAATGCTCAAACTGAAACGGACCCAGCGGGCAGAGCGGGCCCACGTTTATCATGGCCCAGCCGGAGCGTGGGGGTGGGAGTAATAACAAACAACAAATAGGCAAAAGGCACTTGGCACAGCCAGCAGACAGCAGACAGCAACAACTGCTGCGGCGTCAGGTGGTGCTTTTAGCATGATTGCCAGGGTAACCAGCAACAAACACCTCAACAACAACAAACACCCGCAACAGTCACAATGACAGTTTGGCCAACACCAAAAAACACTCACAGCCAAGTCAAAGTGGGCAATGTCTGAGGCAGCGGCGAAAGCTCTAGCTGATGCTGCTGTTGCTGCTGCTGCTGTGGTTGAGTGACATGACAAGTGCAGTTCTTATACCCTGTAACTATTAATGAGTTGCTGGGGTATAACAGAAATATTTGAGATATTTGTGAAGTCACATGCTGAAACACTGAAGCTACATACAGGGTATATTGAAGACAACTAAGCGCGTAAAGGGTCGAATTAGAAATCCATAATGAAAATATATATATTTGCTGTATGAAGTGCAGTTCTTATACCCTGTAACTGTTAATGAGTTGCTTGGGTATAACAGGAGTAGTTCAGATATTTGTGAAGTAATATATTGAAAATATTGAAAGCTAAAGCTTGAAACACTTTATAGCTCAACACAGTGAAGATAAATATTGTATGAAGGTTAAAAAATCAGAACCCAGATTTAATAAATCTTACATATAATATACTCTAGCACATATCAGGTCTAATAAGAAGTCTGTACAGTTGAAATATGGTAAAAATTAGCTGAAGCTTGCCCTTCTAATAGCTTGTAATTTTCAAGTCAAGTGGCAAGCAATAAGTTTTAAATAATATAAAATATCGTGCTATAAAAACATTAAAATAAAACGAAAAAATTTAAATTTATATGAGTATGTGAGTATGAAGTGAATTCTGGCAGCTATAAAACTTTGTAATCTTTATAATCTAAATACAGGGTATTTCTTAAGTTTTCTCTACCAAACAAACAATTTTAAACTGTGTTTATGCCGCTTTAGTTGATATTATCAATGTATAGGGTATTTCATAGTCGACAACTCGCACATTCAGTGCTGTTGAACTTGTTTTTGTAGCTATTGTTGATATTAATACAATTTAAGGTATTTAATAGTCGACTCCTCTCACTGTCAACTGCTGTTAAAGTAGCTTTTGTAGCTATTATTGATAGTAATAAAATGTAGAGTATTTCATAGTCGACTACTCTCTTGGTCAGCTGTTGTCAGTTCGCTGGCCCTTTGGCTGTCATAACTGCAGCACGTGGCGCCCCGGACTCAATCATTTGCATGGGCCCAGTCGATTAGCCAGCTAATTTGAATTCAATTAGGCACGTTATTAAAAAAATCAAAGTTCACGATTCAGGTCAGGTCCAGGTCCAGGCGCAGGCTCAGGCTCAGGCTTGGGCTCGGGCAGTCAGCCAGCAGCTGCTGACACGCTCGCACAATTTTTCACAGCGTGTCAGTCAATTTTCTCCAGCTTCTTCTTTTGCTTTCTCTTGTGCTTTTTTTCTTGTGTGCACATTTTCGCCTTAATGAGCTTTTCCGTTGACTTCGACGAACACTTATGCCATTTGTCGCCATATTTATTTTAATGGTTGCTCAATTTAATCACATTGGCAGCAGAAGCAGCAGCCGCTATAATGCTGCCATTAACTTGTACTTGAAATACCCTAACTAGGAGTTCTATAAATTGGACACTTAGCAAGCGAAATAGGCATAATGATAGGATATATTATAGAGTAAGGATAAGATACTCGAAATATACAAATTGTATTATTAAATAAATTCTTATGTTTAGATAAATATATAGATAGAAAACCATTTTATAATAATAATCATTTTATAAACATTTATGCAGAATAAAAACGTCAAAAAAATGAGCTAAAATTGGTTTTATTTTATCTATTAATTTGGATTAGATAACTATATTTTCAATGAAATAAGGGTTAAGTCTAAAGAGAGAGTCTAGGTCGTTCGTCTTGACGAAATTAGATTTTCTCTCTGCCTTATTTTTTAAGTATGGTTCAAGATTTCGTTTACGCGACATTTAATTAAGCGCACAACTTTTTAAGTTTTAATGGAACGCACACCGGCTACACACACACACACACACACACACACACACTCACACGCACGCATATAGATGTATGTATAATATTTATAGGTTATATATGTATGTATATATAAATTCATTTGCAGCACTTTGACACGCCAGTTGATTAAATTGACTGCCTGTAAAATACTTGGCGTGCAGCGAAAATTTTTTGATAATTTATTAAATCAAGCGGCTGCTGCTGCTGCAGGCAGCCATCTTTATCAACTGGATGCCGGGCTCTGAGCCTGGCCTGGTCTGTTCTGGTGTGGTCTACATTTTGCGCTTGCCCGAGTGAAATGAGCTGCATCCGGCCCCGGGACTGGGATTGGGATTGGAGCTGGGTTCGGGCTCAGGCAGAGTGCAACTGCAAGCGTTGCATTCTTAACGCCCGGGCACTTTTTGGGCCAAGCCAAACCAGACAACCGCGGACTTTGGACTACGTTACGTACGGACAATCGCTGCATCCGGGCCTGCATGTATGCCACGTAACGTATACTTTATTCCTGTTCCTGTGCGCTAGCGCATTTCCTCACACTATCACACACACACACACTTATACACGCACATACACAGCCGTAACGAATTTTGATGCATTTCCTGGGCGAACGCTCGAGCGCGCACGCGAGAAATTTATGTGCAATCTTAGAAAAATAATGATTATCTTTTATTTTATGGTTGAGCTGCTGCTCCAGCTGCTGCCAGTGGGAAGCCATTGTGTCATATTATTGTTAGTGTCAAGCGAGTCGTAAAAGCGCATAAGCTTCCCGAATATTTAAAGCCAGTTTACGACTGCGCCGCTCAGACATGTGAGCAGGGCAATTATGTGGCAAATCGGCACGCCCACAACCTGGTTGGCAGGCCACGCCCCAAAGCATTAAGCAGTTTGAATGCGTGTGTGTGTAGAGAGTGTGTAGCATGCAAGTGAGTGTAAGTGAGTGGGCACTTGTGTCTCATACATTGATTCCGCCACTTGATCAACTTATTAAGCCCAACTCTCATTTGGTATCATTTTTTCCAACTGATTTTATATAGCCTTTTAGGATTGTTTAATTATGCGGCATGTTGTTCAGATGATAGCTGTCTCTTGGCCCATAATAGGCACAGCAGAGGGCAGACAACTGGTCTGCAGCAGATAAATAGGCAAACAGAATTCTGGGAATTTTTGGTTCAAACTTGTCGGAGCTCAAAGCTGCTTTGAATGAAGTGCCAGTCACTTAAGCCGATTGTAAGGTATTAGAAAATGTAAATGAAAACATTTGTTTTTGATATTTTCTAATTGGACTGAAAACATGCTTACGTATATTTCCAGTGAAGGATAATACGCTCATGCGCTAAGTCTTAAAAGCTGTCACAGCTTATTTACTTATGTTTTTACTTTCTTTCAATTTGCAGAAAATTCAAATGGAAAAAATTGGTTTCTTTGTGTAATTAAAGTTAAAGATGGGAAGTGTTGAAGATTGAAAGTTTTACCGAAGCATCCTTTGATAAAAATGTTGGTATTATTTACACATGAGTATGTGGTAAAAATCACGTAATAATGAAAAGCTGATATAAAAGTAAACATCACCGATGTCAATAAGAACTATGTTTAATATAAATGTTTTTCATATAACACGAATACGTATGGCAATTAATTAACTAAATGGTGCCAAAGTTATAAACTTTCGGCTGGTTAAGAGCTTTATTTAGTATTTCTCATTTTTTCTTTGTTTGCTTTGAATTTAATGTGTTTTATGTAATTGCAATGTTTTTTTTTAGCAGGGAGAGCGGGAACAATCTAATGAATACATCTTGAAGCACGTTGAAACTTCCAAAAATATTAGTATGCGTGCAGCATAGAGGTTTCTTTTTCGAGGGATTGATTAAGTTTATTTGGTTTATTTATTAAATAAGTTATATGCTTGTCTGTAGGTTTTCCTTCTTCAGTCTCACTGTTCTTTATCTGCTTAACGTTCAACTTATCATAATCTTTAACATACAAGGGATCTTGAACATACAAGGGATGTAGATAATGCGACGTCACTATCGCACTACACTTTTTTTACCTAATGCCTTCTGTATCGAGAGCTAAGAGTAAGGACGTTTAAGGTGAAGAAAGGAACCAGAATAAAAATAGGTTCTCTTAAGCTGCAATGTTTGCCGGGGCCTGCAAATGGGCTTCAACAGAATGGAGATGTTTGTGTAATTTTAAAATATTATTATTTGATTTATCAGCATACTACAAAATCAAACTATATGTATACAAATTATCAATAATTAGAATTTTAAAATTCAAATGTAAGTAGTTATTCGCATTCGTTCAATTTATTACTTGCCTCAATAAACTATATTTAGTCATTTAGTTTTGGCATTACATTGCTGTTTAATTTAATAACTAAATACCCTTTTTTCAAGTTTTTTAATGTACGCAACTTTTCTTGGGCGCTTCGCTTGAAGCTGGCGCCTAGCGACACGTACTGAGATGGCATGAGGAGGTCTCTAATGATTATGAAATATGTACAGCTGGCAGCTTGCCTTGGCATGCCACGAAGTAACCTTAGCCTTAACATATGCGTGAGTGTACATGAGTGTGTGTGTATGTGTGAGTATGGCGCGTGTTAAACTTTCAACGGATAACGTCACTCAAGTGCGCATTCGGGCATCACAAATGACGTAATGCGGCGCGCGAGCATCCAGCGAGCGGCTACTCGAGTCGAAGGCGTCGAAGCGCAAAGTGTCTGTTCGGGGCTCATTAAATTTACATAACTAATTGAAAATTTTGGGCTAAAATTGTTAAGCAGCAGCAGCAGCAGGAACGGCTAGCTGCTAGCTGCGAGTGCGGCTGTCGAATGTCAACCATAAATTCCAATTAAACTGTGTGCAAGCGGAGTGCATTGGGCTTAGGCCACCCGGCGCGTCTGTTTTGGTTTTTGATTAAGTATACGCCCCGCCCGCTCCGGCCCGGCCCGGCCGGCTGCATGCATGCAAAATGTGGTTAGCGAAGCGGCAGCGGCAGTGGCAGTGGCATCGGCTCCAGTTCCAGTTTCATTTCCATTTCCATTTCGTATGCCAATTCATTTGGCAGGCGATGCAAGGCGTGTTCTTCTTTTGCAATTTGTTTTGCTTCTCTTTTTTTTTATTATTTTGGTTTTATATTTTTGGCAATGTTTGAGTTTGCGTTTAATTGTTTTATTATCCACAAAGTGCTGGGCAACTCGCGCGCTGCACTGGCAACGCCCTTTGCAACCGTCGCCCCCGCCGCCCTCGTTGAGTGCCCAGTTTTTGGCACTGTCGTTGACCTCGTTGCCTTTAGGGCACTTGCTGCAGCTACTCATATATCTATGGATGGGATATATACATATATATGGATGCATACATATATATATATCCAATTTTTATTTTTTTTCGGTACACTTGTCGAAGTCAGCGTCGCCTGCTGTCTGATATACGAGCGTGTGGCAAGTTTCTGGCTGCTGCACAAATTATGCCAAGTGCATACTTGAGGCGTGGCCTGACAGACGCAGCACAGCCAGCAGCTGAAGCAGCGGCAGGGGCAGCACCAGGAGCCTGGAGCCTGGAGCTGATGCATCCACAACCACAGTTGCCACAGCCCTCGTCATCAGGTCTTAATAATGCCACAGTTGATGCGAAACGAACCTACGTGCTGCCTGCCACAAATTGTAATTAACTTTATAAAAATCTCATTATTCATTTTCTTTGCCCACGGCATTTGTTTGTTTTTTTCGCATATTATTTACTGGAAAATAATGCAATTGCATTTCATTGTGATTTCTCCTTTCTTATGAAACTGTTAATGATCGATACACGTCCGACGGACAAGGCCAACCAACTTCATTAGTCAATGAAGAAAACTCTCAACAATGGATTTACATGGCGCATAAACTGAACTTAACTGTGCCATAAGCCAGCCAAGAAAGTATTTAAGCCTGGCCTTAACAAGACATTTAGCTGACACATACACACACTATAAAACTTTTCCAACAACAGTTCAAGTCCAAGTTGTGGCATCTGTGCTGCGGTCTGGCAACTGCACAATGTCAAGAAAATAACTTAAGGGCTATGCTGAGCTAGAAGATAACACTTCAATGTGGGTTGCACTTGTTGCAAGATTATTTTGTGTTGAATACTTTGATCAGTTATAATTAAGCTTATTTATTGGGAATTAAATAAATATATATATTTACTCCCACCCCCGTTTCACTTGTTTTTATTTACACTTACTAAAGCTTTGAAAGCACATGCAAGCTTTCAGTTGGCTATGCTTTAATATTTGCAAACAATAAATCACTCAAAGCTTAAAGCTTTTCTGGTTAGCTGCAGAAAATTGATTTTAAGAAAGTGAACAAATTTGAATCGATATCTAAATAAGTGTTATTAGAGTAGCATATTGTAAAAGCTTTGACACATATTTTTTAATTAACACTTCGTTTTATTTTTGTTTAAAGCACATACAAGTTTTTGGCTAGCTTAGTTGGTTTTGTTTTAATAATTGCATGCAGTAAAGGTCACTTCATGCTGATGTTGAATAGTTTTAAATGATTTAATCTTTTAAAAAGCTTATTCATTAGCATTTTCTTAAAGCTTATTTAGTTTTTAAAATCAAAATATAGTAAAACATTTCAAAGCTTTAAACGAAAGAAATTTTTATTGAAGCTTAACACACAGTTGACATGCACTAGTTTCTGCCGTCTCGTCGCCCCTCTCTCTCTCTCTCTCCCTATCTCTCTCCCTCACTCTGTGCCACTCTTTGTCTCTTTCCCTCATCGTTAAGTACCACTGCTCACCTGCATATACTCTGTGAAAGCTATTTTAACTGTTTCGCAGATGAACAATAAATGCTTAGTCACAACAAATTGCAGCTGCAATATGTATGTGTGGCTGTGGTCAGCTGCAAATGAAAGCTAGTTCGGAAAATGTCTGTGTGTATTTGTGTGTGTGTGCGTGTGTGTGAGTGGAGAAAACAATGAAAGAATTTACTTTAATGGTCTCGCATGTTGCGCATACTTAAGGCCAGCTCTTCAGGTGGCCAAGTGCTCTAAATATGCTGTGCGTGTTGTGTTTATTAGTTAAGATGGAAAAAAATGCATGGAATACATAAATTTGGGCAATCTGGTCACATAACTTAGAGTCCAGGCCCTGGGCACGTTCACTTCAATACAGTTGACTTGTCAGCGTGTTAATTTGCTAAATAATTTTCGAATTTCTGCTGCTGAGCCTGGCCTAAGCAAATGGCTATAATTCACCAAGAGAAAAACACACACACACACACACCCACGGTAGACACGCCCATTTAGGCAGTAGTTGCTGGCCAGGGGAGGACGAGGCGCAAACGTGCCAAATATGCAAGCGGCAACAAAACAAACGACTGCTAAGTGGAAAGGGCTAAAGGACCAAGCGAAATAAGTAAAAGGAAACCGAAGGAAAGCACATCAACATATATGGCCAAGTGTTTAGCTGCGCGTGTGTGTGTGTTAATTCGGAAAGGATACAAAGTGGGAAAAAAACTGTTTATGATTTCCTAACACGATTTCAGTAGCTTTCACAATTTTTGTTTTTGGTATACCTGGGCCACGCGTTTATTTGTTTGCCTTTGCCCAGCTACGTGAGAAATTTTTGTATTTCGGGTTTGTCTTCTTTTTTTGCTTTCTTTTTTGCTATTTTGAGGCAGGGTGGCAACGCTTAAAAATTGCCACGGCAGGACATGTTTTCGCACACGTTCATCAATTAGTGTTGAAGATTTAATTGTGGCACGTGTGAACTTAATTAAATGGCATTAGTTTAGTGATTGTACAGACGAGCCCAACACGCGCACATACACACACACACACACACACACACACACACACACGCACTTATTTAATTGCCGTACGGGCGGCCCCGTAAAAAGTATGCAATTAAATTGCAACACTTTGCATGCGTACGTATTTGCATTCCAATTAATTTTTGGAGCATGCAAAAATTTCAGATTTTATTAATATGCATTTAGAGTGTGCCGAGGCGAGGAACAAGGGGAAAGGGGCTAGGGGCTTTGCTATATGCCAGCCGCCACTCAGTTAGTTTTTGTTGATTATTTACCTTTTTACTTTAATTAACTGTGCGCCATAATGTTGGGAAATACCAGCTGCACTTAATTAGCATTATAATTGTCATGGCAACCACAACAAACTTGCGTCCTGCAATTTTCAGCTGCATCTTAATGGGGCTGACTAAACAATAGAAATGTAATGCGGGGCAAGGGTTGCTGCTTTGCCCGAGCTGCGATTATATAAGGTATTTTATAAGTTGAAGGCTAAAAATAAATTGTTGACCATAATAATTGTTGCCAAAGCTTGCAGCTTTCACCTTTACATGGCACAACCATATTAAATAAATCTTAGCAAGAGCTTGTTTCTAGGGCTTTTGCAGTTGGCAATTGCTAAGTGCCCAGATTAACAAACTTTTAGCATGACAGCTCAAGAAAGTTCTAAGCAATGTTTAACTAAAACTAAAAGTAAATATATAGAAATTATTCGAAAGTTCAAAATAGGTCTTGTTTATTCTAATGATGGTCTAGATAGGATGTGGTTATAAATTATCATCCTTAATTATGGAATACTACTTAAACCTTTTGTTTTCAAACACTTTTCTAGCTGCAGGGTATCGTTTAGTCGTACACACGTAAAGCACTTTCATTTAACAAATAACTGCGTGCGGCGACATAAATAATAAACTGCTTTTTGTAAAGCAAAATATTTCTGAGGCATCAAATAAATTATGAAGTTTAACATTTCGACCCGTGGGCAACGGAAAATTATTCATGTGACCTTTTTTGTGGTACGTGTTTTAACGGAAACATGTGTCGAATTTTAATTATACAATTTGCGTTTGCCTTTGTCCACGCATATACGATATACTATATACATATATAGTTTTGAATTTTATTATGTTTTTCGGAGCTAAGTTTTCGTGGGTTGCGCGCATGCGAGCCCAACCGAAATTCAAATGAAAGCATCAACCGCCCACTTGACCCCAAAAAAAGGGATGGGGGCGGGGTCAGCTATAATGGCAACTAACAAGCACGCTTCAAATAATAAACATTGGAAAATGTTGCACAGTGTTTGGTCAGCGATTCGGTTAGGCAATGGGCTGTGCGAAGGGGCGGGGGGCAGAGTGTGCGGGCTAGTTGCTATAAAATTACCTGAACAACAACATTTTGGAATGCATAAGAGCCGCTTAATTCATTTGCGCACAAACAACGTGGCTGCTTTTCGTCGTTGTTGCTGCTGCTTGTTATTAGAATTGAGCCCAGTTTTGGGCATTGCATTTAAATAATGTAAATATAATTTAACTGTTTGCCAGCGATTTAGTTTCAAAAATATTTTGCTGCATTTTATGCTTCGCCATGTTTGCTCCATTATGCCATTAGTTGTTTTTTGGCCTGGTTCAGGTGACAATGCAAATAATTAGAGTCCACAATGGGCCCCATTCAATGGACTAAACAAAAACCAGCGCACTTTCTAGTGCGTGTGTGTGTATGCCATTGTTAAATAAATCAGAAAGTAATTAAAACAACATGAAATGCGAGTTACACTCTCTGCGGAAGCAGAGCAGAGCAGCAGCAGCAGCAGCCCTGAGCTTCCCCTACTTGGTAACCTCTACCCCGGCACACACTGGTTTCCTCTGCTGCCACTTCCTATTTAGCAAACAGAACTGAAAACGCGACCAGCGACCAGGGCAACAGAAAGTAGAAAACAACAACAGAAACAAGCAGCAACAGCGTTGGAAAATTGTGAAACAAGCCAAAGAAAATTTGCGCAACGAGATGCAAAATAAACTTAATTTACGTTTATTTGCGTTGACAAATGTTTTCGAAGGAGTGCAACTTTTAATTGCAAAATTTATTTGATTTTCCAGCATTTCTGTATTGGCTGCATGTTGCCTCCTTTTACCCTTGGCGACGGTAAATAGGAGTTATCCATTACATGGGTTGGCTAACTTAACGGGATAACCCTTCTTATTAAGGCTGATTAAAATTTAATATAAGCTATTCAACAAAAGATCTTGCAAGAAATACGTCGAGTATACTTTATCTCCCTTGTTTTCATATATTGACACAGCATCTGGGCTAGAATATAGATTGAAATTTAAAATCCTGGCGCAGACAAAAGTCAGCGCTTGGGCTTAAAAAATGATTGTAGAAAATTATTTTGTCAGTCGTTAATAGAACTTTGGCTCTTAATTTCATATAATATAAATATTAAAAATATGTATATAACAGGGTTTCTTGTTAATTAAATATTATTTTGAAAATAATGCATGCAAGGTTTTTTAACTGACTCTAAGCAAGATTCTTCTTCTTTTACGCAATTTAAATAGTCAAGCATACCAAATTGATTCGGCTTAAGCCAATCAGTGTCAAGGGCTTCAATTATTGGCGCCCAACGCGGGCTTGCAACAGTTTGAAGCACGAATATTTATTTAATACCATTTAATCTGTTCAAATTTGTGCATCTATACATAATGATTTTCAAACATTTGTTCTTACTGAATTGTGCTGCCATTCGGGTCCATTCTGATTGGCATTGTACATTTTGCAGCCTTCGGTTGCATGTCGCTTTTAATTGCTGCGGCAGCCACACACAAAACACACAACACACACGCACAGTTTAGTCACATTTTTCTAGTTTTTCAAACATGTTGTTTCAGTTTTTGGCAGCTGCAATGGAATTCATGTTGCGCGCAGTGGCAAATTTTAAATGCTGCGCCTTTGTCTGCCGTTTAGTGTCAGAATTTTTGGCATCAAATTGCGGTGGGTCAGGTAAAGTGGCAAGTGTGTATATGTGTGTGAGTGTGCGGGTGTGTGGCTAAAAGCATGCCATGAAATATGCGCATAAGCACATGCATATTGTAACAGTTCGAATTTGCGCGCGTTTGTTTGAAATATTTTTCATTGTTATGATGCAGCAGCTGTTGCGGTTTTTTGCGCCTCGCCAACCGCAAAAAAGGAGCAGGTAAGAATTTAAGTTGAGTGCAACCGACTGCGCGATACACGTTCACAATTTAATCATAGCCTAAAGTGGTAAAATGTATATTTGGGTCGATGCTTATAGAAACTTCTGAGTTATTAATTGTGCTCTGTAACAGTCATTGAGTATAACATAAAAATATATATTATTCACGACGTCCACATGAGTAGACACGAGCATATATACCCGTTCAAAATCCAATCATAACTTTAGGTGGGTAAGATATATTTGAGTCGATGCTTAGAGAAACTCCTGCTCCATTAATTGTGCTCTATAGCTGTGATTTATTATAGTTAACCTTATATATATATATATCTATTTGTCACGCTCCCTACATCAATAGACTTGAGTACTTCTTTCTCCTCCTTCTTCTGACTTCATTACGCAAAGCCAATATACTCTTTTCCCATTGTAAGCGGGTATACAGAAAAAAAGTAAAATATTCAGTGGCAATCATGCCACATGCGGCATGTGGCAATTGCTGTCTAATTATTTTCTTTCTTTATCGTTCATTGCACTCACTCAGAAGCTCACAAGCGGGCGGCTAGAAAAATGTCAGTAAAATTTCAACGGTGTGAAATTTTGTGCAGTTTTTCCATTGCCGTCTGCCTCTTAAATGGCTTCTATTTTTTTTTCTAACGCTATGTGACTGCAGGCGGAATTTTCATTAAAGCATTTTTGATGTCTAATTTGCATTTTTCTTCTTCTTTTTTTTTTTTTTGTTTACTGCACAGCTGCTGGAGAAGCCGTCGCCTTTTTAGCAGGCGGCTGACACGTTAAGCATTCAGGGGATTGTTTTGGCCAAACGAGCACCCGCACGGCGCAGCCCGTCGCCTAACACTTTGCTGGCTGCACTTTTTTTCATTCACTTTCTTGTTGTTGTTGTTGTGCTGTAGTTGTCGGTTGTTGTTGCTGTTGTCTCTCAGCTCTCAGCTCTCAGCTCAACTCTGATTTGGGCCCAGTTTGCAGGCTTTTTGTGTGCGCCTGGCTCGCTTCTTTGGCTGCTCGCTTGTTGGACAAACTGTCGAGTGGTAACACTAATTCGCATGCAGCACAACAACAAATGCGCTGTGCACACATACACACACACAGGCACACACATGCACATATTTGCACATATTTGCAGCTTTTTGTTGGACTTTCAGCTAAATTTGTGCCAGCGCTTTAGACGCCTGCTTTTTGTTAATTTGCAATTTTCTAACCATATCCATTTGCTGCCGCACTCTGAATATGTGTATGTGTGTGTGTGTGTGTCAACAGCTGCTGCTGCTGTTGTGTGTGTGTGTGTGGGTGTGGCTGCGTGGCATACATGTCCGTCAGCTTCACTGGTCAGCATTTCGTTTGCTGGCATTAATTCGATTTCTGTTTGCATATTGCCAGCTTCTGTTACTCCTTCTCCTTTTTTTTTTTTGCATAATTTGCTTTGGTATTTCATGTGTCAGTGCGCCTAAATGCATGCCACACTTTTTGAAATGCGATTTAAGTGCTTATGTGATTGCTTTCTTTATATATGATATTTTAACTCCTTGACTGAGTATTCTCTTGTATATATTTTATGAATTTGAGCATTGGGATTCTTTTTCTTGGGAGTATATGTTTTGAAAATTGAACTTTACGTGCTTAGCTTCCCAACTCAGTTAATTTAAATTTACCAAACAATTTTCTGTTTTTATATTTAAAAATGATCTCATTAAAACTTTGTAAATTTATTAAAAGAAGAAAGACATCTTCAATTTTGAACAATTTTGTTGTAAAGTTGACTTTTAGATATTTGTAAAAAAATTTTAGAAAAATTTGTGATAATATTTTACTTATAATAAATAAAAATATAATTGTTTTTTATTTTGCTTTCCATAAAATAAACCCCGTCTCCGGAGCCAGCTAAAGATTTAAATCTTTATGGATAAATAACTTTGAACTCAAAAAAAGTTTAAAAAAAATGTTCAAAATTCAACTTCAAAAACCAGTCAAACTTAATCTCTACAGCTGTGAAGTTGTTCACACAAATCAGGAAAGCAAAAAATGGGAACAGGAAAAAGTTGAAATAACATTTAAATTTCACTGTATACACTTTCCACAAGATTCACTTAACTATGCCAAAGACTTTCTTTTAACTACTTTATGCGGTTTTTTGTTAGAGTTTTTTTTTTTAATATTTTCTGATTTTCATGAATTTCTTTGCCCGAAACTTTTTTGCTTCCGCTGTTGCTGCGGCTACACTTACCAATGCCTTGGACACCATGGCGAATGCGTGTTATGGTTTTTGCTTGGCCCAAATTGAGAAAACTTCCGAGATATCGCTTATGCTTTTATGTCTTTGAAATGCTGCCACATGTGCTAATAAAAAAAATCCAAATTTTATATTTTGCAGATGTTCAAATTTACGATTGGACACTTGGCTTCTTTGGCCACACACAGACACGTACACACATGCACACACACTTTGGCGTCGTGCGATCTATATGGAATATTGGAATATATGGAGTTGGGATCGCGGACGGGCGTTTTAAGCGATATGCTTGGCGTGACGAGAATGAGTGGCCAATTGCCGTGAAGCGGGCCATTTATAATGCTGCGCTGGCTGACGCGGAGCAGCGCCTCAAAGCAGGCAGCACAATTTTTATTTATATATAAATAAAAGTGCTGCCGTCTATTGTTAGATAGATATGCCACCTGTTGTATGTATATGCGGGTGTGTGCGGGTGTGTGTGTGTGTGGGCAGTTGTCACTGGTAACCCGTCACTTTGACAGTGGGAAAAGCCCTTAGCCAAGTGCAAATTTGTTGCTGCCAACACGCAATTATTTAATGCAATACACGAAAAGCCGTTCGCTCTTATCTGGCCAGGTCTCTGTGTAAATGGCTGGCAATATTTGTATGTACGTGAAAGGAATCTGCATGGTTTCCATAGCAAATCAACTGCAGGCTGATCCACAGAGCAGGCGCAGAAGAAACTGTAGTCATTTCATTAGACAACAGCACGCAGACACACACATACACACACACACACACAGAGGCAAACCTTATAAGCGTGCTGTATATAGCGCCTGCTGCAATGGCAGTGGCAGTAGCTTACTGGACAGCAGTCAGTATGCTTATCTAACATACACAAACAGACACACACACACAAACACACACAGAGAGAGACAGATACACAGTGTTGCCCCTATTACGTAGTTTGGGAATATTCCGAACGCCGATAACATTTGAATTTTGGCTTGATTTATGAGGCATTGCATAAAACACCGTGGCAGGCTTATCATCAACCGACAACAACAAGAACAACAACCATAGCAACTTTCATGCTAATACTTCAAATCCGTACTCCTTCCCCCTGCATTTCTATCACATTTAATTCAAGCATTGAACCACAATCTTATGCGTGCGCAGAGCATAGCGAAATTTAACATTAAAATTATGCTGAATTCTGATTTAGGTCAATGCGCACTTAATTTCCATATCAATTACTCCAAATCGAATTTCCTTATCTCAATGTGTGTGAGATTTAAAGATTTTGTGCACTAAGCCCTGGCTTATAATCTTTGCAAGTGTGTTTCAAGTCAAGCAAAGGAACTCAATTCTGCGAAACGTCTTTTGCTGTATTATATTCAAGTGGAATCGGATTTGGACATAAGTCTAGCTGCGGTCATGGGGCTGATCAATTGATTAATTTATATGCTCCAATTTCTTAAAGCTCTTCAGTAGGTAAATAATTTGAAAAATTATATAAAAAATAAAATACAACACAAAGAATATACATTTCTCATAGGAATATTTTTTTTCGATATCGTTGTTACAAATAAAATAAAGAACATTCGCAATTAAAAAATGTTTGGATCTTTAGATGAGGCCTATATCCTGTAATGCCAATCTATAGATTACGTGCTTGTGAAGCTTATCCTTTTTTTTTGTGAATTTATAAGTCCTTGGTCGAGCTAAAGCTTATTTTTTATAAAGGATATAATAACTTTAGCCATAACTCGATCATAAATCAAGCACCCAGCGAGTCCTATTTGAACCTATAACTTTACTCGCCAAATCTTTGACAACCATTTCCACTAAGGAGCGATGGATTTAGCGAAAAGTGTGAAATACACCTCAAATGAATTTGTATAAGGATCTTTGAAAATTAGTTGGAGGTTGGAGGTTGGAGTTTCTAAAAACCTCGTTAAAGCGTACATCTTCACCAAGTAAGGTAACTACAGTTAAAATTTTAGCTTCCTAGCTATTACGGTTTCGGCTGTGCGTTGATCACTCAGTCAATCAGTAAGGACAAGCAGTTTTACAAAGAGATAAATATATATTTGCTTATCTGTACTCACCTGTGAATTCACACTCAATATTTTATCGTCATCTCTCAGTAGTCGGGAGACGAACCTTTATATAAAAACACATCACTGAAGGAACAGAAAAGCAGAGATAATTTTTATTAGATTTAAGAAGCAGTTAAGTTTTTTAAACGTACCAGTTTTTTCGATGGACTCCGCCAAACCAAAAGCCACTGCTTCCAAACTCTCCTTCTTTGTTCAAGCCGCAGCCTCTTTCATAGTTGGGGCCGCCGCCTCCTCCAATGTTCAAGTTCCCACCTTCTCCAATATTGAAGTCATCTCCTTTAATATAAAAGCCACCGCCTCCACCTTTGCTCAAGTTGCCGACTTCTCCAATATTAAAGAAGTCGCCTCCTTCATTGTTGAAGCCGCAGTCTCCGCAATAGTTTAAGCTGCTACCTTCTCCAATATTAAATCCGCCGTCTCCTCTTTTGCTGAATCTGCCGCCTCATAAAATTTTAAAGCCGCCGTCTCCTCCTCCATAGTCGAAGCCGCCTCCTCCTTTACTGGAAGTGAGGCTTACTATGAGGCTTACTTTTATTCATGAGAATCGCGTAGAAGGGAATTATGCATACGGACATGCATGCATCCGTACATACACATATTAATACATGTGTACATACAGACAAACAAACATACATACATATATACACATAAAGCCCCATACATACATACACACATACAAATATACATACATACATACATGCATACATTTACCCATACATATACACACATACAGTTTATAGTTTAACATTTTCTGCCGAATTTCCAAACTCGTATTCATTATTGAATGTACGAAAGCTGAAAAACACATATCAGATGGAAGTGATTTTGAAGCCGATTAGAACCTTATTAAAAAGCTTTTGTAGAACTCTTTTCCGTAATTTAGTAAAGTTGCGAGAATAATTTCATAAATCGTTATAACAAGCTTAAAGGAAATCGGATAAAACACAAGACTTCGCCCAACAAATTTTGGAATTGCACTTTTCACCGAGCAAGCTTGGATTCTGCGAAAAATGTAAAACACGTCTTATTATTTATAAATATTTTTGGATATGATTTAACCACACTTGCAGGTGGAATATACACCTTCATCACATAAGGAACCTAATTGTAAATTTCAGTTTGCTAGCTTTTACGGTTGGGGCTGTGCGTTGATCACCAATAAGCCAATCATTCAGGAAAATAGTTTTATATTTAGAGATGATATAAAAAATTATATGAGCACTGTCAAAACATGACTCGAAATATTTAAATTTTATAACTAAAGAGCAAATGCGCTTTTGGCGAAAAGTAATGCGCTGAAAAGTATGAAACAGAAATGTGTTTTGCGCGGTTGCTGGCTGGAAATTGTGGCATGCCTCTCAGCATGGAATGCGATTGACAATTCGGGGTAAAATTTTTGCCTGGGAATGTTAAACAGAAAAATTCCATAGTGCAAATAGTTTTGCACCTTTTGAACAGCATTACGTGTTGCTGTCATAGTGCCCAATGCCAAGCCGGATATATTTAAAGGCTGGCAGTTAACAACAGTTCGACTCTGGCACTGCAGTTGGAATGTGGAGGGGGATTGTTGGGGGGTTGTGTGTATGCTGTTTGGGCAGCTTACAAATACTGCTACTGCATATGAATTGCGGCTGAGCATATCAGGGGCAATGCCCAAGCTCATATATAGCACGAAATTCTGGGCCGCCGCCTGTTTCAGTTCAGATATTTGCTTTGGCTGCCTTTAGTCTTTCGCATGCACTCCGGGCTTACGGCAATCACAACTGCTGCTGCTAATATTGGCCAAGACTCAATTGCAAGCTAATTAACATTTTGACATGCACTTGCAATTGGGCCTTAAATATTGTCCCATTTTGTTCACATACTTTAAGTACTCAAAAAATATATAAATTGTCTATTTACTTATTAAGCTATCTGCAGCCATTGTGAGCAGACTTTGGAGCTGTTTCTTTTTTGGCTGCAACTTCCTTGCCTGCATCCTGCCGCCAACATTTTCAGTTATTTTTTAGTTGACTTCACTTTTGGTTTGTGGCCTTTGTTGTTGGCCAGGCGCTTACTGCAGCCAGGCAGTAACTTTTGACTCTTTCGCATCACTCATTTTCATTTTAGACATTGCTCTCAGTAGTTTTCCTTTTCTGTTATTTTGTTAGTGGTATTCTTCTTCCGTATGGCCTGCAGTTGCCGTCTTAAAGTTCTTCAAATAATTGCCCAACCAGGGAAAAGGGACAACTTTGTGCGCTTTATTCTTTTGTGGTTCCGAATTCTCGGGTTTTCTCATTCTTCAGTCTTTTAGTTTGCTTCCTTCTTGTTTTGCGTGCATTTCTGGCATTTTTTTGGGCACATTTTTGTGACTTGGTGGCAGAGCAAAAGCATAACACCTGAATTAAAAATTAAAGAGAATTCAGTTTTTCAATTTAAACATATATTAAATTTATTATTATATATTATAGGAATTAAAATTAAAATAAGTGTATTTAATTTAATGAAGCTTTCAATAAAATTCTAGTCTCTGGAAAAATAGTTGATTTTGTTACCAGAACACCCAAAATATTCAAGAAAAACTTAATTGTTGTTGTTTAGTTTCCATTTCCTAGTTTTTTTTTCAATTCAATGTTATCTTTTTTTTTTTTTTTGTAAATAAAAGCAAATTAAGTATGCTCAGTAAAGTAAAAAGAGCACCTATATTTGAACCAGCGACTTCATGCATAATAGTCCATGACTTTATGACTGAGTTGCCTTTGATGCTTTCTTTCATGCAAGGCAAACTTGTATAATATACACATATAGATTAAATGTAACTCCCAGCGTTGATTTAGTTATATTGTGCTTAGTAATGAACAATAGTGATAAAGACGCTTTTAAATGTTATATATTTAGGGATACAGGTACAGGTACAGCTAATTAGTTGAGCAACAAATGAGTGTACTCATGAGCGTACCTTATGACCAGGCAGCCAATGTAAGTAAGAAATAATATAAATTACATATGTATATGAGTTATAAAATTCTAGAAGTAGACTTTAAAGCAAAGCCCTTTTGCTTGCCTGTAACAGCAGCAAGAACAACAACAACAACAAATGCTAAATGCCGCAGCAATTACATGCAACACAGGCCGCAAAGTCAGACTGCAGTTAGCTGTACGCAGCTCTTCTAATATTACAGCAAAGTAAAAATTTAATTAGTTAGCGTTCCATTCGGTGCACTCGCTCAGGCTGCTGGACGGGGGCAGGCTGCAAGGCGAGGGGCCTCCAGTCACTTGCCAGCTGGTCATGTTGTGTGTGCAACAAGGCGAAAGTTTCAATTATTATGTGCAACAGCCTGCACTCCTTGCAACTGCCGCCTGCACTTTATGCCAGCTGCCAGTTGCCATTTGGTAGCTGCCAGTTTGCCAGTTGGCTGTTCGTAGTTAGTCAGGTTAACGTTCTTTCTGCACTTGGCCAATAACATTTTGAGTACATTTATAATTTGTGGCCACTGCCACTCGCACAGGCTGACACTCTTTAGTCTCTGGGCACGGCGTCAAGTTCATTAAATTTTTCATGGCCATGTACTTTAATTAATTTTCGCAACAGTCGTCGCTGTCTTTGTCGCCGCCACTGTGACTCGTTGGTATGTGCGCTATTTTGATATGATAACTGGATCATAATCAGCGTATAATCTTTATAGACAGAACCGGCAGAATGAACCGGCTAATCGGCAAAAATTGACGCACATGCAATCAAACGCCCACAAAGCATAAAACACATGAAAACTATTGACTATTGCGATTGACATTTACATATAAAGCTATCGCAAAAATGGAATTCACAAGGAATGCAACGGGAGAATGGCGAGCACGACGTGGCAGTTACTTAGTAATTTGTTTTAAATTAACTTTGTAACTTTTAAGACCTAGGAGGTTGTCGTTTTCTATTAACGACAGGGAATAACCATGCATCAAGCTCTGATTTATTGAAAACTATCTTTGCTCTTTTCCCCCTCATTTAAGCTTAGTAAATGAGTACGTACAAATTTGCAGGGCTTAACTTTGATAGTCGCTGAAAAAGTCAAAGAGAATCCAAATAAAGTATTAAAAATATTCATACAATATCTTTCATTCAAGTACAAGAAGTGGTTCCGACCTAAAAATATGTAGACTCTAAACATAGTTATTTTCTCATGAGTACACTCTGGCGAATGTATGAATATTTCATATGTGGAGTGTGTAACATAATTTATAAAAGCATTTGGCCAACCCCTTGAATAACTAGTGAGCGTGCAGGGTATCAAAAACTGTGTGAAACCGCCAGCAGGAGCCAAATGATTACCATTGCCAGTGGCTGCTGCTGTGGTAGTTGCTGCTGCTGCTGCTGCTGAGGGTGTTGCTGCTCGTGCTGCTGTTATTGTTGCCCGTCAATAGTATTCAATAAGCTTGTTTATGGCTTATACAGCAGACACGCAGTGCAACTAATATTGAATACGCGTTTTAATTGAATTTCACGCGCTTTCATAAACTCGACGCGTGCCCCAGCTCTGGTTAGTTTTATGGCTCAGCCAACCAGCAACAATTGCGATTTCTATTTCTAACTCCATTTCTATTTCTGTTTCTATTTCTGTTTCACATGGCTGCACAGACAAAAGTCGAACATCCGCGTCAAAGCAGCCCACAAAACCAAGCCACATCCATCCACATCCATCCACATTCAACCACGTTTCCATCCACGTTTCCATCCACGTCCATTCAGATTGAGAGCGTGTTTAATTGCGCGCACTTCTTGTTATTGCAATCGTAAAATCTTTTGTTATTGCCACACAACAATTTGCCCGTACCCGGACCCGGACCCGATCCACCCATCGACTCGCCCAGTTGCATTCAAGTATATACAAATAATAATAACAACAGTGACATCAGTGCGTATACGTAATGCTTGTTGTAAAAATAATTATCGGAAATTATATTACCGCGTAGTTCATTAGGAATTATTACCAAATACACACGTTTGTTATCTCCTCCATCCCTTGCCCACCAATTGTCTAATTATATTAGGCATTTTTAATTACTCGCCGATAGCCATCGGCAACATATCAAAGTGCCTATCAGAAGCCAAGGAAAATAACGATTGCTAAGGCTGGAAAATTCTTGATTTATACTGCAATAAATTAAATTCGTTTCTTTAGAACTGCAAGTTATCAATATTTAATTAAGCTCTTATCTTTAAGAACTTGTGAATCACAATGGCTTTTTAAATTTTATTTTAGCTATAAATCATGTTTTGAACGAAGTAAATACATACTATAGCCTGCCGATAAAGCTAGATCAATTTGCTTCTAAAGTTTACAATCTTCAACGGCCTGTGAATCCCAAATCGCTGCTAATTATTGTTGCGAATACGGAAATAGGTTATCGCAAAAACAAAAATTAGGAAAACCATAAAATAAATTATATTGGCTATACATTTTTGGGGCTGATAAAGACGAAAAAATCGCAATACATTATATATTCTGATTTCAATGGGCATGTTATAAATTTAAGAATTCTGGCTCGTCACAATTTGTCTAATTTACTGTCTTGGAAAGTTTTGGATGAATAGTCATGGGGAATTCCGTGTTGGAAATACACAAGTTGTACATATTTAATATAACATGAACTTACTATATTAATTATATCGCTAACTTGCCATCACTTGAAGAACCCTGAGAATCGCAAAGAAGGGCGACTGACATGCGTATGAGTAATACATATTAAATCAACAGAGCCAGGGCTCGCTGCTATACGGCACTTTTGATTTTACAATCTATATACACCATATATTCTAACAGATTTATATTTGAGCATGCAGTAAATTCCGTAAATTTCTATAAAATCTTATCTTCCAAGAACTTGTAATTCCCCATATGCCACTGTCCACTGAAGTGTTTCTACGAGTAACTATGGGGAATACTACTTGCTGAAAATTAATTATCGCTCACAAAGTTGAACATATTATCACCGAATGCTAGCACAAATCGCATGTTACTCACAGCAGTTGTTTTAATTATGGTACTCAAAATAGGCCATGATAAAAAATGGTCGCTAATGAATAGTAAACGGCTTATCAAAGGTGAGGTTCAGTTGGAAGTGACCCCATAACAGGCTGACTCATGACTGACATCGACTTTTAATACAATCGCTTATGGCCAAAAACAAAACACATTCCGTTGGCCCACTTAGCAACCAATTACACTGCGAGCAGTAGTTAAGGCACGCTCTGACGCTCAGTTGTCGGCTGCTTAGTGCCCTGATGTCTGACAATCCATCAGGAGCGAACTCAACGTAACTCAATGTCGAGCAGGCGATGGTGCATTTGCCACGACTTCATTTCCGCTGACAGCTCTTGAAAATGGCTGCCTGCGGCGCCCGCTGCGGTTGCTGCCCCACTCGTTATGCAGCTGCAGCTGTAGCTGTAGCTGTATCTGAAACAGAAACTGCAACTGCCAACTGCAGCGCGTTTAGTATGCAGTGCAGTCGGAAGGCGTGGCATTTGCTTTTAAGTAAATAATATTAATCATACGCCCGGTGGTGCCACGAGCTAGCAAACGCTCCGACATGCATCAAACACGAGGGCGCTGAAATTGGAAAATTGAAAATGCATTGTAAGCGACGGCTGCTGCGGACAACTGGTATGGCGGGGGATTGAAAAACTGCTGGCATCGTGCAAAAATGAAAATGAATTACGCTTATTTCAGTAGTCGGAAGGGAGAATTGAAATTTTTATGCGCATTTCTGTCGCTCTTTATGAGCGACGCATTATGTCAAGTGCCTCGTTGTCTATCTTAGCTTATTGTTTAATTTCCCCGAATTTGATTTTGCAATTAGCTGGAGTTAGCGTTCGTTTTGCTTGTTCCGACGAAATCGTCCGCAAATCGTAGGGAATTGCACAATCTATTGTTATTCGAATATATTCGCTACCTATCCAGACAGTTCTGTGACACTTCTGTATAGATAAGATGTTCGGCATTTGCGAATCGAAACGGAAACATTTCGAGTGCTTAGTCAGCCACTCGAGAGGGTTCACCCACGTCGTTTCGGTTATTCGTTGCGCAATGCTTAATGCCTGATAAATGTATCGAGTGGCTTACTTCGATAACAAAAACAAGGCATTCAAAGATAAAATGGCATTTAAATTAAATCTATTGAAATTGATGGAAAGTCCAACGATCTGACCAACTAATGCGCTGCGCTTCGCTGGTAGATACACTATTTAAATTATTTCAACTCACAAAATCAAATACGTTTGCTCTTAAAAAAAGGGATAACTGTAAAAATAGCTTTGAAATGAAGCATGAAAGCTTCCATAAAAGTTAATTTCGTTTACTATTAGACAAAAGGTAGGGATAAATAGAAAAAGAGAGATTTTAAAGGTCAGCTGGTAAGTCGAGCTTTTCAACCTTAAATGCGTTAAATTAAACACCTAAAATTCGTTAACTTTTAAAAAATTAAAAAGGGATACCTATAAAAACATAAATATGAGAGTTGCTTTGTTGAGCCCTTCATCTAAAAATGCGTTTACTTAAAAAAAAATCGTTTTAGTCTTCGAAAAAAGGAAGGGATAACTGTGAAATAAGCTTTGAAAGTACGTCAAAGCTATACTTTAAAATGTTGAGCTCTAAGTAAGTTAAATTGTAAGTTAATTGTAAATCAAAGCTGAAATGCGCTTTGAAAGCTTATGTCCGCACTTTGAATTGTAAAATAACATATTGTAATCGTATTTAAAGCTAAAAATAAACATTATATTCACACATAAGTCGTATCTCTAATTATGCTGACAGCTTTCTGTAAGGGCTTCATTTTGATAACAGTTTCTTTTAGTTTAAATATAACTAATCAATACATATGAAGCCCAAAAATATAAGTTATCATTGGTGTAGGGTAATTTAATATTTATATCATATCAGCTTGTCATTACTTATAGGCCAAAGCCTTTGGCATATTTCATTCGCTTTTGACATTCAACACATATGCCGCCTATAAAAACGTGGGTGCCTTTAGTTGCCACCAAAGTCTGCAGCGAGCGACAGCGCCGTAAACGTGTGGCACATAAAAAAAAAAAACTACCAATAAAAATACAAAAAAGTCCCAAAATGTTTACGCTTACCTTGCTTGCCTGTTTGGCTATCTCTGTCTGTGCCACGCCCAGTCAAAGATTGGGTGAATCGAAGCTTTTGCAGGCCATTCGCAGCACCAACGATCTGCAGCAGAATGATCCGACACGTTCCCTGGAATGCTTCCAATATTACAGCGAGATCTTCGATCAGCTGCTGCAGCAATACGAACAGGAGTTTCAGGCCTGCCAGAACACATCGCAGCTCCAGATCTCGGTGGCGGATGAGAGCTTTAAGCCCGTCCTGAGCTTGTTGAACAACAACGCGGCGAACGCCTGCGAATTAATATACGATTGTTATAATCAGTTGGATAGCTTGTCAAGTCTGGCCTGCTACTCAGGGGTGGTAAGTGGACAAAAAATGTTTATAATTAAATTTGTATTTTATTTTATATTTATATTTTATTAATAGGGCACCAGCGATGCCAAAATCATGTACAACATTTCAAACACAGCCAGCCAATATTACGGCCAGCTGCAGCAGCGCATTCAAATGATTCAGTTCACAGAGGAACAGTGCACGAATGAGTCGAAGCACAACTATGAGCTCAGCACGGATCAGGCCTATGTCAATCTACAAGATTGCCTGATGGGAAATGAACCAGTGCCGGTAAAAAGCACAACAACAACGACCACGACTGATACGACTAGTTCAGATCCAGTTCGAAAAACAACTACACCAGTTCCAGTTACACGTACCCCGGCACCAGCTGAGACTACATCAGTTCCAGAAACGACTACGCCAGAACCAGTAACAAGTTCCTCAGCTCCAATTAAAACAACACGATTCCCCCGAAGAACCACAAAAGTTCCCGGTAAAAGACCTAAGACTACATCAGGTCCTGTGACGGCCACGTCGGCTTTAGCTACGGTGACGCCCACAACTTCTGCCGCACCTGGTTACCAGCCGAACCTGAGCTCTGAGCTGAAAAAGCTGCTGCATTCTCTGCTACACTAGACAACATGGTTTATGTAGCAGCGCTCAAGAACTGCATTAAAATAGGTAACAAACTGACAAACATTGGCTATCATTGGATCTGAAAGGGGACCGCAAACTTTTGTAATCTCGTTTGGGCGGGGACCCCACAGGAAAGAAACAGTAAAAGGGAAAGTAAAGAAAAAGCAATTTTATGGAAATGTTGACTAAATATTGGCATAGGCCAAGCCCAGCCGACAACTTCAATGGCAAACTTAACTTAACCAATTGCAACTCTGCAAGTGTAACTTACATAATTAACGCTTGTCGATGTAAACTAGCTGTTATGCCGATGACTGACTGACTAGCAGATGCCCTGTACACAGTCCTAGTCGATAGACCTAATTTATTTTAAAATAACTAAGTAAATATTATATTGTAAATGCCAGCTAAGTTAAGGTATATATAACAATAAAAGTTTTATCGTACTACAACTTAAATAGACTGATTATTTCCATGGCAGCTCTATGATATAGTAGTCCGATCCAGCCGACCTAGACATATTTACTGCCTGTAACTGAAAGTCGGACCTATCATGACAATAGTTTTAAGACTAGTTTGCATAGGAGCTTGGTAAGATTGATTCGGCTTTTGCTGCTCTTAATCGTGTTGGAAATCTCTATTTCTAAGAGTTCCACATTTCATGAAAACATTAAAATATTCCCTGTAAAGACATAAAGGCATATTGCCACATGTAATATTTGGTATATATTTTTATCTAACTCTAATTGCAACAAATCAACTCGAATGCTGTTGATTTTAGTTTCAAGTATTGCCTGTAAATATTTTAATTTCTATAGTTGATTATGGCGCTCTTTTAGCCTACTTTGTTGTAGAGGGTATTAAATATACGCTAAGATGTTGCATATCCTTTGACAAAGTTTTCGCACTTGCCGCTGCCTTTGAAAGTTTAGCCCAGTTGTGAGCTTAGGATCAGCTTTGGCCCGGTCTATATAAAGGAAATTCCAATTGGCTGGCTTTAAGTCCGAGCATTTAACAGTTAAATAAACAGTTGCTGTCTTTTGGGCCAGCGGTGTTTTTCATTTAAATTTAATTGCGTTTGCGTTTGCTTTGGCTTTGGCTGTTGATTGTTGTTGCCTGCGGCATTGTTGTCATTGCAATTAAAACAAATTAGAAATGTAGGCACACACACACACCTGCCCACACAAACACAAACACTAACCCTAAAAATCAGGCAATAGCTGTCGCCAGAGCCGCGTGTCCTTGCCGCAGGATGCAGCCAGCAGCTGATTTAAACCGTTGCCTAGCTGCAACTTTCAGGGTGTGTGTGTGGAGGTGTGCGTGTGTGTGTGTGTGTGCGTGTGTGTGAAATGTTAATGCAGTTCGAGTTCTGTTTGCCTGGCTCGTTGAAAATGGCTGCGCACAAAGAACGCAATTAAGATATGCAAATTAGCAGCTGCCACGCCCCTCGCTTTGTGCGCAGCAGCAGCAGAAGCAGCCGCTGCAGCTGCAGGTGAGAAGATTTGGCAGCACTTGTGATAAATATGCTCATGCAAACAAAACCTTGAAGACAAATAAAATAATTAAAATAGCATTCTGAAGCTTGGCAATTTTCTTTTAGGTATAGAAAAGTTTCGCATCCTACTAGAGCTGTTCTCAGAGTGAGATCCAAGTCTTATAGCTGATAAAAAATTATCTGAAGAGTTAAAAAACTATCTAGCAATCAATTTATAATTGAGAAACAGCCAAGTCTTTGGCGATAATAAAGGTGATATCATGAAACCTAGAACTAATGCGATGTCTGTATAACAAGGCTGAAGCGTGCTTCGCATCTGTCCCAGCCTGGAATGACAACCTAATCTCAAATTAAACCAGTTGCATATAAGCTAACCAAATTAAAAATATAACGAGGAAGAAACACAATCTTCGGCACGCCAAGGACTTCATACCCTTTTAGGCATTACCCTTTCGGCTTTGTAGACATGTGAGCACAGTGAAGCTCATGAATGTTGAGTTTGCTGAAAATATCTTGGAAAACTGAATATATGGATCGTATATGTCTCCTTCTATGCGCTAAACCTTTCATGACAAAAAATATAATATGAAATTGAACTGATTTTTGTGAAAAGCTAGAGCTTAAAACAAATCATGGTATCAAGGTTATGGGAAATTAACTGCATGAACCGAAGCTAATTAGAATCGTGAAATTTTATTTTCAATGTTTCTTTGGTTTTGCAGTCTTGATGAGTAGTACTAAGTATAATATAGAATGGGATGATTAATTAGCAGAGGGCCAACAACTTATTCTACAATATCCTTTTTAACAGCCTGCCGCGGGATTTAAATTTGTGACCTGCTGCATGGAGTCCACAAAGTGATTGAAGTGGTTTCTACAATAACGAGTTAGCCATTAGGTTAGGCTATGAAAACGGTTATAAACTAACCTCACCTAATTTGTATGCTGTCTGAAGAGCGATTGTCCATTGTGTACAAAACCCTTCAGGGCACTTAAGAATTAAGTCATAATTGCACACTTATCTTATACCCAGAAATAAATGCCATGCGCATCAAGGAAGATAAAAATAAAAATAGTTAACTCATACGTATTTGCAATTTATATTGACCTTGTTGAAAACCAATTAAGTTAAATGAATCACAAACGCAATGACCATCGATTTATAACTTATTCTCAATTATTTTTTATTATTATTGTTTTGTCACTGCACGTGGCATGATAAGCGACTGAAGACGATACGCACAGAGATTAGATTCGTGTAAGGTTTAATGGGTTAAGTACAACGAGCAACGACCAACTATCGTGATAATGTTAAGCATAGGTTAAAAAATAAATAAAAGAAAACCAACAGATATTCAAGTATTTTGCTAGACATTTTTGTGGGCATGTAATGGGAATATCAAGCAGGAATTTTCAGCATAATAATAAATATTTGTATTTAACCAATACACACTGCAATTCAAAGTGAGCTTATCTCGAAGTGTGGTTGGTTGATCAGCTGATAAGAGAGCTGACCAATGGCAGACTGCAACAGATATGGAATCAAGCAAAGCTATCAATTATTAAGTGGGCAACTAAAAGTTTTTTAATTGATATATATTTCCCGAATAGTTAATAAAACAAATATGTATGTCGAATAAACACTTGATAGATAGATTTACGATAAAAGCTGAAAATAGCAAAGCTTCGATCTATCAAAGTCGAGACGGCGCTAGATATAGTACTATATATAGAAGAGGTTCAGGATGTGGCACTTGCCAGACCTGAGATTATACTGAAATTTCATGGTCTAGCAGACCCAGATATGATAGTGTTTTCTGAGTAACTTCTAAGATTTGTACAAACTGTTCGGGTTTGTATAAATATTTATTTATTTGCAGTGGCATGTTGTTTAGGGTTTTATAAAGATTCCCAAGATTGCTGTGACGCGATCGGGGAGTAGTCGGCAACTGTTTAATTGTTTCATTGGAAATGTTTTTCACCGAGCCAGCCAAATGATAAGAATGATAATGCCAGCCGCCAGCATTGATAAGGTGATAGCTCAAGTGATAGAGCCAAATCTAAAGTAATAACACGGCCATAATATGACAGGTACACATATACAATATGTGTTGTACACCATCCGATTTTATGTACAGCAACACTTGAGCGGCGCGCCTATAAATATTGAAGTCGCCTTCACATTGCCACAATAACGAGTCCGACGTTCGCAGTAAACGAATCAAAAACAGTGTTAAGCGAAGAAAAAAAAAAAACCAAGTGTTAACAATTCACAAAATGTATGCCAAAGTGTGTGTATTACTTTTGGCCATTGGCCTGAGCCAGGCGGTGCCCAAGTCGCTGTTGCCCGATGTTGGCCTTATGCAGTTTATGATGAGATCCCGCGATCTTAGCCAAGATAATCCCGCACGTTCGCTGTCCTGCTTCGACACCTACCTGCCCTTGCTGAACGACATATCCCAGAATTTCCAGAAGGCTTATGCCCAGTGCCTAGCGACGGCTGACGCAGCACGCGAGGGTATCGATGACACCACCAAGGACGATCGCAACCAGATCGATTCTGAAGCGACCTCTGCCTGCGAGGCTCTGACCACGTGCAGTCAAAATACAGCAGCCATTGACTACTTTGAGTGCTACACGCAAGCCGTAAGTTGAATGCACTCTTCAGCTCAAATGGATTACTTTACTTGGCCCATTTCAAATTACAGGGCAGCGACAATACAAAGGTCATGTACACGATCTCGACCAACTCGGCGGAGCTGTTGGCTCAGGTGCGCGAGGAGTACCGTCTGATTGATAATGTCCAGTATGAATGCACTAACAAATCGGAGCGCGCCTATGTTGAGAATACGGCGGCCACCTATGAAAATTTGGATAGGTGTCTGGCGGGTCTTGAGCCATTGACAACCACATCAGCTCCCACGACTGCTCCCACAACTGCTCCCACTTCTGTTCCAACTGATTCGACTCCAGCACCATCTACAGCTGGTCCCGTTGAATCGACTCCAGGACCAACCACAGCTGCTCCAGTTGAATCGACTCCAGGACCAACCACAGCTGATCCAGCTGAATCGACTCCAGGCCCAACCACAGCTGCTCCAGCTGAATCGACTCCAGGACCAACCACAGCTGCTCCAGCTGAATCGACTCCAGGACCAACCACAGCTGCTCCAGCTGAATCGACTCCTGGAGCAACCACAGCTGCTCCAGCTGAATCGACTCCAGGACCAACCTCAGCTGCCGATTTACCCGAGGAGGATCTGTCCAGCCTGTCCGAGCAGCAGAACAAGCTGAAGCAGATGATGGATGAGATGAAGAAATGGTTCAAACGCCATTAAGCCAGGATTTAGAATAGGTCAAGTGCGCCACAGTATAAATATCAGTACTTAACAATTTAAATACATATATTATTTATAAAGACAACTTGACTTTTTCTATGGCCAAAGCATCCTAACTATAAAGCTTACAAATTCCGCTTTTAATTGTTCATTTTTTTATATGGCTTCAATAAAGTTTAAACAATTAAAACGGAAAAAATATATATGATATATTTATTGCAGATAATTACTTTATTTGATTATAAATCATTTCCTATAATTAAATCTGAAACTGTTTTAATTATAAATCACACAACAGGGTTAACGCCGAACTTATAAGCGTTTCAAGCTGAAAGTTTCACCGATTCTCCAACTGACTATTTGGTGATCTACGCACATCCTTAGTGTTTACTGTAGTTAACTCATTAAGTTCTACCAGAAAAAATAAAATGAAGCGTTTTTGTTCACCATTCGATCGGCCTAAAAGTTCTATTTAAAGTTCTTTGCTTAAATTCATATAAGTGTAGTTTCACACGTCTCGAAGACCTCAGCCCGCCTTGGTGGAAATGGGGGTCAAAGATTACCAAGGATATATTTTTGAAAATTCGTTTCAGAATTGTGTCAAACATTTCGCAGAATCCAAGCATAATCGCAGTGAAAATTTACATGATATCTCTTTCGCGAATCCATTTCAAGCACCTATGTAGCTTATGCTAAGGTGGCGAGAGTTGGTTATATTAAAATAATAAATATAGGATATCAACCTTCGGATTAACCAAAAATACGTTTATACCTAAGATTCTAATCCTGATTGCATATTGTTCAATCGCCTAAATAACTGGGACACTTAGATCTTGCAACTAGCGAGTATTGCGCATCTTTTCATTTATATATAAATATGCATAGATAAATAATATTAAAAAATATATAACGAACCCAAACATCTGATTTTCATATTGCAGATTGGAACTGTCAAGTCAATAGATAACGCTCGAAATTTTACATAATTTACTTTCTTTCGCCTTAACTCATCTTATGATTTATTCGAGTATGCTCGACTACAAAATCACCTGTACTCCTCGGTGAATAAAATAATAATATTTTTATATTTACAACCACGCTAAGAATTCTTTAAATATAATATAATATAATGCACAATATGAATTCGAGAATGCGGTACTTTTAGATAGCTTCTTATAGATAAAGCTGCTTCTTTCACCTGCGCCAGGCTATTTAATCGTTAATATTGAATAGCTCAGCTAAGCTTTTCTTTTGCCATTTAAATGTGTGAGTTTACTAAATTTCCAGGTTGTAGCTTTCCAAATTTGTTAATGTTAATTGCGGGGAAATGGGAAGAGGTATCTAAAATGAAAAACATTCCAAATTTGATTTACTTAGCTTTTATAGTATTTGAGTTATGCCTAAATACTCAACTTGTTTCGTTCATGTTATAGGAGAATATGCCTTATAAATTACAAGTGTCTAGCTCTTAAAGTTTTGAGGATGAACACGTTTATATAGACGGACAGCTCGACTAAGCTCGTCGCCCTGATCAGAAATATATATATTGTATGGGGATAGGATATGCCTCCATCTGCATGTCACATATATTAGCTAAGACTATTAAACTCTTTTATGCCTATTTTCAATGCGTACAGGGTATAATCATTTTGTTGAATTTCATTATGACTGTTGATTTATGCCAAATTCAGTTTCATTTCCATTCCTTATCACATTCATTAATTTATATACTTAGCCGAATTTTACCTAAAGCAAACTGAAATACCTTGATAGGCAGCATTTTGTTTATTGCTCACACTTAACATAAATAGTGACTACAGTGTTCACTCGACAGCTTGAACAGTTGCACACTTTGCAATAATTCGGAGTAAGCCTTATCTGATGCGTGCTGCTTAAAACGTGTTTGGCCCTGAGATAATAACGGCAACGCTTCGTTTTTTTTTCTTTTGCCACTTTTAATAATTTTCATTTGATGAGTTAGAAACCTATTCAAGAACCAAGTAATCACCATATTGTGCTGCGGCATTTTGATTAGTTTTTAATCAAAAATCTTTTTCTAATTTATTTCCGATAGCCACAATTGTCTTTTCTGTAGGTATAAAAGTATAGTGTGCACGTTCTTGCGATCAGTTCAGCAAATTCGTTACTCCCGACAAGGATCTCATACTGTGAAACAGCTCAAAGAAAGTCAAAGCGAAAAGAGAAAACTATGAAGTACACGATTGGAGTGTGCCTGGTATTGGCCGCCGCCTGCAATGCTGTCTTCCTTGACAAGCCTGTTAACTTTCAACCATTCGTGGAACTGCAGCACAAAGCCATGCGGTCATTGATCACGGCCCATGCCAGCAACGATGATCCCAACCTGATCAACAACTGCTTCAATCAGTATATTTCGGACCAAATGAATGTTTTGGACAATTACAACAAAATCTACACGGGCTGCGTGACCACAGCCCAAAGGGAGAAGACCGAATTGACCGCCCAGAGCGCAGAGAGTCGCAAGGACCTGCTGTCCCGCAGCGATGGAATGTGCAGCAGCCTCGGCTCCTGCGATTTGTTGATCGATGGTCTGGAGTTCTTCGATTGCTACCGTAATGCGGTAAGTATTTAAACAAGTAAGATATATGTATCAAGGCTGCAGGCGGGGCTTGTAACAGCTCGTTTTTATAAATCGAGCTATTAACCAATCTCATTTTCGAAAAACCGAACCAAATAATTTTATCTAATAAATCGTTTGGATCGACACAACTTTTGAGAGAGAGCTTTGACCCCAATCAATTCGTTTCTCCAATCAATTTTGGGCTAAATTTAGCCCGCATATTTTGAATGAAAATATGTATGGGTTGTAATGTTTTCAGTAGTACAGAAAATTCAATATTTATAAATTATTACAAATTACATGACGAAGGTTCGAACTAACACCTTAATTCAAGCTTTACGATCCGAGTCTTGTCAGGAAGCTCGGATCATCGACATTTTTGTACGGATTCGCAGCACTGATATGGTTCCATGATTACTAAAACCATAAAAATTAGTTAATGTCATATGGAAAGAGGACAGTATTTTAAATAGGAAAAGGAATTCTGATTTTTGAAAATTAATTTAAAATTTAAAAACGGCATGCATTTAAAGGCTAATACAGGTGCTAAAAAAAGTATATATATAATTTTATTGTAAGCAGTTTTCGTTTTGCGATAGTTTATCTTAACAGAAATGTTTCTTCATCATCAATTTAAAATTGTAATTTTTTTCAGTCCGCAGACAGCTACAAAGTGATGTTCACTCTGAACAGCGATGCGAACAGCCAGTTCAATACGATTAGCACCAGATACGGTATCATCGATTCAGATCTAACCCAATGCGTAGATGAGGCCCGTCTGGAGTATGCGCGCGACCTGGAGAAATGCGATTCGGATTTCAATATCTGTATTTCGGGTGGCGAAGTGACATCTCCACCAACAACTGATAAGCCAGTTGACTCTACACCAGTTGTCACTACCGAGGGACCCATTGTTACTACCGAGGGACCTATTGTTACTACCGAAAGACCCATTGTTACTACCGAAGGACCAGCCGTCTCTACTGAAGCACCAGCCGTTTCTACTGATGCACCAGCTGTGTCTACTGATGCACCAGCCGTCTCTACCGATGCACCAGCCGTCTCTACTGATGCACCAGCTGTGTCTACTGATGCACCAGCTGTGTCTACTGATGCACCAGCCGTCTCTACTGATGCACCAGCTGTGTCTACTGAAGCACCAGCCGTCTCAACCGATGCACCAGCCGTGTCTACTGAGGCACCAGCTGTGTCTACTGATGCACCAGCCGTCTCTACCGATGCACCAGCCGTGTCTACTGATGCACCAGCCGTGTCTACTGATGCACCTATTGTCTCTACCCAGGGACCAGGTGGCTCTACAGAACCAACCATTCAAACTGAAGCGCCTGTGACCACAACAGAAAGGATGCCGGAGGAAGATATTCAATTGCTGCCACTGACCTTCAGGAGCGCTTTGGACAAGCTAAAGCGTTTTTTCTAAATTTGCGATGTATCGTAGAGTGAATGAGCTTTATTAATCAAGCGGAAAGCATACATAAATAAACTTTATCAATTGATAATTTATAAATAATTCAAAAGTAATGAAAATACTTGAATAGTTGCATATTTATAGGGTGCCAAAGAAATTATATTCATTCATTGAGCTTATCAATGGAATTTTGATTAGAAGAAGTCTATAAGCACAAGTCTATATCTATATATATGTATATATATGTATATATGTATGTATTTTTATGACATGATAAGGTCGCTAGATAAACTTACACAGACCTTATATGAGATTGCCATAAAAAGTTGCTTTGAAATCGATTTATTTCACTGTAACAACGGATCAGCTCTCATAACAAACGACACATTTCCGATAGTGTCCACCAATCTATTGATATGCCAATCTAAGTCTTTATATGACTGCTGCGTCGAACATTTACACTTGATTGCGAGAAATTAGTAGGAAATGTTCAATTAGATACCTTTTCAATAACACACTCAACTGTTGGCCGGCTGCTTGAGGCGCCATTCAAAATCTATAGCCAAATGTGTGCGGTACGAGTCGAGAACCAGTTGGGTTGCGAGACCAGACGTCGCCGGCGGCAGCTGTCCGGGCAGCTGGTGCTGCTGCTGCAGCTGCTAGTGGCCATTTGCGTGCATGGGGCATGCGGCAAGAGTGCGGACAAGACTCTGGGCATAGGCACACCCTGGCCGGACACCACACTCGATGACTGTCACGATGAGTACATGCTGGCCAGTGAAAATGCCTCGAGCACCTTTGCCAGAGAGTACGAGCTGTGCGAACTGGCGGCCACGGACGGACAGCTCGATCTGACCATCAATGAACAGCTGGAACGCGAACAAATCGAACTGGGACGCAGCGAGTTGTGTGGAAGTTTTGAGCAGTGTGATTCACATGACGACGATCTCGAGTACTTTGAGTGTGTCAGGCATAATGTAAGTGCAATACTCTATCAAACAGTGGCTGAAAGCAGTATGAGATTAAATTTGAAGAGCCGTAGCAAAATTGATAAAGATTATCTGTAACTATGCCATCCAAAAATTATAGCCTACAAAAAAAGCTTTAAAAGAACAAAGCATCTTGTAAAGAACTTTAACTTAATTATTTTAGAGTTTAGCTGATGGAAGATGCTTAAAAGGGCCATTAAAGCTTTAAGAGAGCTTTAACTTATTGTCGCAATAAAACGTGATAACTGAAAGCCTTACGAATCGCTATCAAGTTTATATTTAAAATACTACATTATTTGTTGAGTCTACAAAGCGCAACAAAAAACTCCAAATTCATTATTTGATTTTCACATATTTGTGCTTGACCATAGCAGAACTTCTAAAAAGCTCATTTAAGCTTGAAATAAGTGCAAGCACATATTAATATGTCAAATATATGGAATTAAATGCAGCTTTAATGGGTTAAAAAGCAGTTTTTTTAAAACTTAAAACGAATTTGAATATACTCTGCGATTCCTTACCAGCGGCAAGTTTAATCTAAAGCTCAAGCCTGACTTTCAGCTAGTGTCATTACAAGCATAACTAAACCATTTCTAATGCTTTTACAGGGCAGCCGCAATCTGGACTTGATCACAGAGATTAATTACAATAGCACAAGCGCACATACACGCCTGCGCCAGGACTACGATGCACTTTATAAGACGCTGATGTTGTGCACCCTCGATGCAAAGGTGATGTATATAAACAGCATGCGTGCGGCGTACGAGGAGCTGCATGAATGTCGCAGCGAGGCCGACAACGATGCGGACTGATCAATATATACCAGCATTAGATAGAATTTAGATATTTAGTAAAGCATTTGAAAGACTTTAATCTGTGGTTTTAGCCGAATTCGCCGCCAGCTGCAGGCATTTGTCCAGCGCATCGAATATGCGCGCTGTGCCCAGGACATAGCTCTCCTCGGTGCGATTCGTGCAGAGATAGCGCTCCACATCGATGCCATTCAGCTGATGTGTGAGACTGAGCGCATTCTCCGAGGCATTGAACGATATGGCATACATCGTGGCCAGCTGCTGCTTCGACTGCCAAATGATGCGTTAACTTGATCATAATTATCTATAAATAAAATTTGGCTATTTGTCGACCTACCAATTTGGCAAAACAGTTGAAATAGTCCAGGACATCCGTAATGTCCAGGCAACTGTCTATGTAGCCGTCTATGCGCAATGCCGCCTCCCGCATCAGTTGCTGCTCGCCGCCCAGCTTGTTCAGCACAGTGCCACGCACTGTGTCCGCTTGCTGCTGGCAGCCACTGTACGCCGTTGACCAGTTGGCGCCCACTTGCTCCAGCTGCGGCAGATAGCTGGCAAAACACTTTTTCGTATTGCCCGCACCGGCCAGATCATGGCTCTCCAAATACGATGTCAAGCTGTTCAGGCTGCGCGGTGTTTGCGCATGCTGCAAAGTCTTTTCTAAAGTCGATTTTCCAATTCCTTAAATTTCTTAGCTATTTACCAGCAACTGCGACAGCAGCAAAGTTATGAATTCGATTTTCATGTCTGTTTTGGTTAGTGGGCAACGTAGTACTGCAAAATGCTGTTAAGGTTCAAGGCATAGGGCTTATTGTTTAATATGACATTGATTCATGGTTTGTTTGTTTACGTTTAGTCGCTGCATTTGCTCTTATCGCGACGTTTGCGAAAACGAGAAGAAGCTCAGTGCTGCTCAAACTGTAATACCGGAAAATGTGAGGCATACTTTTGTATGCGCCTGTAGCTGCTTGAATATTGTAACGAAATTGAATGTACACATAAACATTAAATCCAAATAAAGTTTAATCCACAGAAAACATATTCAATAAAGAATGATGAAAAATGTCAAGTTGATTGTATACCTAATTTTGTATATATATATACATATTTATATATATATATATTTTAGCTATAAGCAACAAATGAAAATCCCTTAAATTGTGTATAAACTTTTTATTAAGTTGATAAAAGCGAATCGCTTTAAATGAACTCTGGACTCTAACATGCTCGCTTTACTCTGTTAAGTTGCATGACGTTTGCAATTTTTAATAAGTTAAAGCTATGCTAAGGGGAATCCCAGAGTAGATAAAAAAAGTCTGCTGATGATAAACCCGGAAGCTTCTTGAAATTGTCATACGGACTAATACGAATTTTTTGGATTTAGACCTTGTTAATAGTTGCTCAAATTGTGATTTCCTTTTGTTTCATTTTGTTTTTTATTGAAAAATTAAGCCTTTATTTTAAGCTTTTATTTAGAATTATAACTTTAGAATGACACCTTTTTCATGTATAATAAGTGCATTTATATGAATATGAATATATATTGAATAAATTTTGATCTTGTAATATTTTATTATGTTGATTATTTCTTTGCTATTGTTAGTTGGAAGACCAAATGTGACCTTCTGGATTTATTGTGCCTGTCAATGGATAATTATACTTCTAGTTGTTTGCGAAGTCCAATCATATGCTAGAGTGCAATGACTTTCCCATTAAATATCCGGCGCCCCAGCTGCGTACATCTCAGCAGGGTTAAGACTGGACATTATCGAGAATGTGTTCTGGAGCTTATTTGTTATTAATGTACACGTTAATTATCGGTGCACGAATATTCATATTCAATATCCAATTTTGACTACAGTTGCTGACGTGTAACGTCACATTTTTGGCATAGTTTCGATTATTTATGATTGCGATAACACATACCGAAATGCCTAAGCCGATAAGCCGAACAATCGAGTTGTAGACAAATTGGCGCATATATTGGCTTAATATTTCATTAGCCAGGCTAACCGTACCTAACCATACAGCCATACAGCTCGGCTGTAATAAGCCCGAACCTGTGCGAGGCGGCTATCAGTCGAGCGAATGGGGCGGGTATCTATTTTTGGTGTACAGGGTCATAGCTTTATGTGGGCGTTACGTGGGCATCACAAATGCACATGCAAAGCAATTTGAGGGCTCTGGCATAAGTCGTTTTGCGTTGCCGTTTGGGTCGACTTAATGCCACCTAATTGATCGGCGGCCGTAACGGGCTTCACACCTTTCACCTGATGAGGCAGCTATTTTGGTTGCTAGACGCAATTTGACAACAAATTCACTTGAGAATGCATCAATCATTCCCGAACGAACGAACACGCTTCGGACTGTATATAAAGCATTAGCGCCAACGGTGGGCCATGTCCAGTAATTGACGAACCAGAGAGAGCCTCAACATGAAACTACTGTGCAGTGTGCTAATCCTGGCCAGCGTGGCCCTCCACATCCAAGTAATTGAGCTGGGCCATTGGGCCACATCAAATAATCAGTAAAAGCAGCATTTGTTTTGTTTTAACGAACCGTAGGCCAAGCCGAGCTCAGTGCAAACGCAGCTGCAGGGCGCCCTGGATAAATATCTGGTGCAAGCGAACAACTTGGATATGGTCTCCGCAGACGTGACCTCCCAGTGCTTTTCCCTGTATCTGCCCATGCTGAATGAGGTGGCTGCCGCTTTCTCCAGCTCGTATCAGACCTGCATTAGCACATTCAACGAGCAGCTGGCCAATTTGACTGCACAAGCCCAAAAGGATCAGGTCGTCTATCAGCAGGATGTGAGCGGCTTGTGCAGCGCCTTCACCAACTGCGACAACACCGCCGGCAATGACACCGCCAGCTTCTTCAATTGCTACGCGACTGCGGTAAGTGGAAACGCCTGAAAACACATCGTTTGCTCATTAAACAACAAATATTCAAATTGCCAATGTGCAGGCCCAAGGCGATGTCTCGGTGATCTACGACATTGCCACCAATGCGGCCAACACGGCCAACACCCTCGCCGAGGCCATGAAGGCCAACCAGGACACGGAATACCAGTGCACCAATACCACCGAGAGCAACTATGTGCGCGACACGGCTGCCACATACGATCTGCTTGACAGTTGCCTGAAGAACGGTGTGCCCACCACCTCGTCGTCTGCACCCTCCACCACCGTGGCGCCCCTGAGCACCCAGGGTGTCCAGAGCACTACCCAAAGTCCTGCTACAACTGTTGCTAACGTTGTTGCCAGCTCGCCTGCTGCTAGCTCAGCGGCTCCAGTTGTGATTGCCTCGACGGCAGCCACTGTATAAATTCGGACTGCGTTCTGTTCGGCAGCCAATCAACAAATATATGAGCATTTATCAAAAAAAGATGAAAAAAAAAACAGTTTATTTTGGTCTGGATTTCGTTTTGCTATGTTTATGTCAAGGTTATTGTTAGTTGACAGGACATTGCATTTGACAAGTGGTTCGATAACGTTTTATATTTCTCACACTGCCCTCAAACGCTTCTTCTTTTTCTAAAGAAGTTTCCAAATCAGAAACTTTTTCCAATTGTGTGCACATGTGGCAACGCCATGAGCATAAATTGGCAACTCTGCAGCGCATAAATTGGCAACTTCAGCTGACAAGCGACAAGAGGAATTGTTGAATCCAGTTAAAACTGTCAATGAGCTGTCATTCGATAGTTGCTTTTGTTGTAAAAATGTTGTTCAAACCTGTCACTGCAGGGTGGCAACTCTGTCCTGTCATAAAGCTAGAAAAGTTATCTGCTTAATTTTGACAGACACACACAAAGTATATTGTTAGGACATTTGAGTTTTGATTGAATTGCATGTCAAACCTGCTGGTAACTTTGACAGCTGCATGCGAAAGAATGGCTTTCAAAATAAATTGTTTATTAATTAAGTCCATGCTGCACAGAGTTATATTGAGCATAAATTATAATATTTATAAAAGTATAGTTTAATATAACTTTGATATTAATTTTTAAGAGCTAATTAAATTGAAGTTTAGACGTTTTCTGGAACACCCCCACACGCGCTGACCTAACGTACGCTCTCAAAATCAAATAATCCCACTACTTAACTGCTGTTTACAGCTATTTCAATGTACACCTGCCAAAAAAAACCTTATCAGAGCCCCCCCAAAAAAAAAGAAACGAAATACCAACTGACCGTTCGAATTTTAATTATCGTAGGATCTATTCGCTGTTGCTATTGACTACTTTTTTGGCTATAAAAAGCGCGGACTCGGCAGGCATTCCACTCAGTTCAAGTTGTGTCCGCGAAACGTTCAACATGAGATTCATTGGAAGTGTCTGCCTGCTGGCCATGGCCATCTTTCTGCTAGCCAGCGTGAATGTAATGAGAATTGACTAGCCAAAACTGTCGCAGCCATGTCTAACTTTACCATTGAACAGGCGCTACCAGTCCAAGTGCAGTGCAATGATGGCAGCAATGGAACTCACACCCAGACCTCGGCAGATGGCCAACAGACGCAGACGCAAACTGGACCCGGCTGCCAAACACAAGTCTCGGGAGATGGACAGCAGAACCAGAGCCAGAGCCAGAATCAAACGGGCAATGGCACCCAGACCCAAACACAGTGCAGCGGTTCCGATTGTGCACCACTGCCGCCCCTCTTCACACTGAAGCCACTCGAATGGAACACCATGAAACCCCTCGAATGGAACACCATGAAACCCCTCGAATGGAACACTTTTGCACCAATGCAGCCGTGGAATTAGATATAGACTTTTTAACTGTACGCAACAAATATGCCTTACATCTGTCTAAATTACCGACATTTTTGAACATACACAATATATAATTCAGTTCTCGACTTATTATAATCGACCTTGAGATAAGCTATGTATATAAATTATTATAAAATCTAGCTATCACAGAGATAATTACCAACAATTATTTAGCTCGCTTCAAGCTGACATAAGTTGAGCTTTAAGCTGTCAGCAGATATAATTGTATTCAATTAATGAAATAAATCTAGTTTGAGGCTGTCAAGACTTGAAGCGCTTTGTCAAATAGTTTTAATTCACTTTTTTTTTGACAAATGGTATGCAGATTCAAACAAATGTATTTAACTTATTAGTTGCCATGAAAGCATTTTAAAGCAATTTTTGATCCCGAGGTGGCAATTGCTTGTTATAAAATTAAATTTATTATATACAACATTTTTTGAAGGTGTTGTAAACTTAATTTAATAAGGAAAGGCTGAAAATAGCTTTTCGTAATGGTTGGTTGAATTTGTGATAAGGGTTTCGCAGTCAAGGATCTTTAGGAGCAGACATGTGGGCATGGCAAGTGGTGGGGAGTAGATGGGCATGCGTTGAAGGAGTCTTTCAATATTTATCGATTGAAGGTTTTTCTTGTCATATATACAGTACTGAAACTATAAGTCAGCGATTCTTATTTTGGTTTTATTAGCAAATTTCTGAGCCATCTTTTTGCCTTAAAGCTCTTTATATAAAATAATAATAATGCTCTGTTTTATGCGCTGCTTAAAATTTGACAAGCTGCAGCTGAGATTCTGTCTACAACTTCTACTGCAGCTGTCCAATTGCAATTGTTTGCATAACAGTAGCTGCCCCGCTCTCTCCTGCCCCGCCTCCACCAAGAACTCTTCTAGAACTTCCTGCAGCGCAGTGCTGGAATGTGTTGCATTAGGTTCTGCAGCAAGTTGCGCCTGCGGCTAATGCAATTTTTCGCTGCTGCGCATATAAAACTTTTTAATGCCCCCCAACTTTTGGCCAAGGAGCTGCGCCGTCTGCTCGACATCAAGAGATTTCGGGCAACTGCTGATGTGCCATGTCAGCGTGTGCAAATAATTGTGCATAAGCGCTACAATAATCAAAGCCAGACATGGCTCGGATATAGAGAGAGGGAGAGCGAGAGTAGGTGGGTGATGGCAGTTCCAGTTCCGGAACTAGTTCCAGTTAGCTGCCAGCCGTGTCGCGTCGAAGCCAGCTGGCTCTTAACTCATTTTCTGATTAAAATCTTGGCCATTAAGCGAGCGCGCGCGCTCAAATCGGACTAAACTTTTTTAATGGCACTGACAATAGTTGCGCCTGGTACCGTGGCCCGGCCAGCTCGCTGAGGTAGAGACAGGCCGCAAAGGGACGCGCGAAAATTGGCGCCTGCAATGAACGACATGGCGCTGAATTCGGGCTAAAATTAAATTAAAACTGTCGTGCAAAATGGACGAGAAAAAACACAAGAAGCACCAGAAGCCAGAAGAAGTTGAGACTGTGAAAATATTTGCGCCCGCTGCTCCGCTAACCGTGTTATTTTTTTCGTTTTAAAGGAGTCCGCAGCTCCAGCTGTCAGCGCTGCCAGAGCAACGATGTCAATTAGTTTTTTGAACGGGACGACCTGCCTGGCTGCCGCCCACCACACCACACCTCACCGCACCGCACCGCTCCGTTTGGCTCAAGTCAAGTTGGCTTTAAGTTAATTGCATAAGATTTCACTTTGCACTTGCCGCTCGTCTTGGGGCTGTTTTCTTCCGCCTGCCGCTTGTTGTCGCCATTTTTTAATCAAGTTAAAAGTTATTTTTAAATGAAGTGCGAACAATATGCAAGTGCACTGCAAACATTGCGCCTCGCCCCTTTATCTATCTGGATTCCCATAAATATATCTGCATATTATTGCCCTGCTTCTCTTGTATTTGCCTATTGCCTGGTCGAGCTAATTAAAACCACATTTTCTTGCGGTCGCGCGCTTTTGTGTCCGAGCCAAGACTTGACAAATGAATTGTAAATTAATAGAAATACTTATGAACAGTGTGACTTTTTATTGCGGTCCTATAAACGCGCAATGTTCTGTCTGTGACATCACAATATGATTTATATAGAAAAACATTCTACGAGCCCATCACGAGATATCATTTACGCACGGTTTTTTATTTATTTTTTTTTTGTTTTTTTTTGCATATTACGATAAGATATCGTAGCGTAAACGAACTACTTAGCTGATATATCAAGCTGTTTGTGAACGTACTGAATAGGCAATACCCTTGCTGTCAAAATATCGATAAATTAAAAGTAAAATGTAATGGATACTAGAACAACTGTCAAATCGATAAACTATATATATTAAATTGATTCCTGAATTGGGAAGATCTTTGCTCGATAAGGTATATATAAATCAAATTGATACTAGAATTGAAAAGACCCCTGCTTGAAACATATCGGCAAGCTAAAACTAAATTGATTAAAATGCGGCTAATCAAGATGTTTAGAATTTGATTTGATAAAATATCAAATCTGCAATTCTATTTGATTACTTTTTGGTTTTTGAGTAAGAAATTGTTTTAAGCAAAAGTCATAAAAAAGTTAGAGGATTTCTTAGCTTATCATATTATACAAATTTGAAATTAGAGCTTGTTTAGCCACCGCTAAAAATCAAGAGAGAAGAACTAGATACACAAAAAGAAGAATTCAAATTTTTCAAATAAAAAGAGCCTCAGCAAGTCTCATTGATATACATATTTCGACCCACAGCTCCCATAGCTTATTTAGAGACAATTTAAATGCCTCTATCGACTCAATTAGTCATGCTAATTAAATATGTATGTTTTTTTATTTATATGGGAATGGGAGTGTCTAGTTTTATGCGCTCCAGCCTTTTCAACTGAAGGCCCTCGGCAAGCCTGTAAACAAAGCACTTTTGCTGTGAACACAGAACACAGACATGAAATTGTTCTTGGCAAACTCTAGAGCCATGAAGGCCACTCGAAAAATCAAGCTGTTTGCTATGTTGAATTGAGTGAGTTAAGCTTTTAGCTGCAAGTAAACCACTTTTTTCTAAATACTTAGATAACTCAAAATAATAAATAACGCTTGAAGCTCTTAAATGATGCAACAGCTGTGCTCTCACATAGTTGTGATGCTGTCTCGCTAACACAATATTAAATGAAAGAATTCCATAAAAAAATCAAAAAAGTTCAATAAACTCTAGACATAAATATGAAAGCAAAAGGTCACATAATAAAAATAAATCAACCATAAGGTGTATATTTAAAGCTTTAAACGCGCTTGTTATTACAAAATGTGTTCCATTTAAAGCTTTAATAGCAAGCGCATTGAGCTAAGATAGAGGAACTAAGATAGCTTATTGAGCTTTGCGATTGACATCAATGAAAAGAAATATATCTTATACATATTTTCTTTAATTTGTTAAAGATCTGATTCAATCTTAAAGCTCTTTTTGCAAGTTCGCGCAGAATATAGCGAGCTTTAAGTTGTTGAGTTGCGCAAGTATTCAAGAATTTTTGCTTGATTTAATAGGTATTTGTATTGCCTTTTGTTAATTGTATTTATTTAAGTGAAATTAATTAAATTACAGGGTATTCATAGGTTGGTCATTATGTGTTTTTTCAATACGTTTAGGTTGCGTGCTCGCCACGCTTGTTAAATTTCATTTGTCATTAGTTAGATCTCTTTATATTTTTAACAAATTATCTGCCCTGGCAAAGCAGACAAGCACAGCACATACACACACACACACAAACGCATACATTCTAACCGGCAATTGTGGGTGCTTTACACCTGCAAAGCCGTTGATTGATGATGTGAGCAATTGATAATGTGAGACCAGCCAAGCGGGTGGCGCGCGCGTGAGTGCTGGGCGGTGGCTACGCTAATTGGCGCCACAGTCGCTTAGGGGCGGGTTGGGGGTGGGTCAAGCTGACGGGGGGGTTTGGGCTGCTTAAAAATGTAAAGCATGCTTTCGCCTCATTCTAGTTGTTTTGTTTTATTTTTTGTCGTTTATTTCTGGCGTATTGTATTTACAGCAGAGTTTTTTGTCGCCCATTTTTTTTTGCTGCCTGGGCTAATTGAGCGCTTAAAGCGGATTTCGACGCGCGTTTTACTTGTATTTTTTTTTAAGTTTTTCCTTTCAGGTTACTCTTGTTTCAGCATGCCTTCTAATTAAAGCGGCTAAAGTTAATTGCAATTTGAGGCACTTGCCGCGACAGTTACTTTGGCTTGTCACGTTTTTCACTGTAGACGACTTCATTGACAGCATCAGTTGCCCAGCAGAAGTCGTAGTCGCGCGATACGCGGCTACGTGTTGGATTGAGATAAAGGGAAATACTATGTATGTGAAAAAATGTAGTTCTCGCTCTCACTGTCTGTCTTTGTTGAGTTGTCAGTTGGTAAAAATTTTCTAATTTTCTACTGCAGTGATTTGGCATGCAGAGTGGTTCTGCGAGACTGCGACTTCTGTCTCTTCAGTGTCTCTCTGACTGGGACTCTGACTCGATTTCGTGTTTGCGAACTCTGGACTCGTTTCACTGATTTATGCGCATCAATAAGTTGCCCGAGTGCGATACTTAGGCGAAATGTGCCGCAATGAGACGTGGACAAGCAGCACGGCCAGCACAAGGAGCTCAGGAGCAGCACGGAGCTGCGGAGATAGAGGGCAAATACCAGTCAGCAGCAAGCACGTTCGCCTGCAGCAGATGCTACTGCTCCTCCTGCTGCTGCTGCTGTTGCTTTTGCTGCAGCTGCCCTGGCCAAAATAATGATTTGCATTTTGCATTTTCAGTTTTTCGATTTCGATGTGCGATTTGGTTTTAGCTGCGGCCCTGCTGTTTCATTGCTTCATCTCCCTGGCCGTTCCCAGTAGCTTTGAAAGATATATGGGCTCAAGTCGTTGGCCGCATAAAAAATGGCAAAACTTTGGCGCCGCCGACTGTGGCCGAGCCAAAAGTTTTTTAAAGCGGGCGCTAATGAGACGCCGCCATGCGCACGCCACAAATAAAAAATTTCCAGAGAAGTTAGCACAACCCGACTGCCAGTTACCACTTGCCCTGCATGTGGCTAGACTCTTTAAGAAATAAGTAAAAATTTGCTTGTCAAATATATTAAAATTTAAATGCAACCCACGTTGGGCGCCATTCTCGACCGTTTGCTGATATAGGCTTTGACTGATATGATCCACGTTCGGCGACATCTTCTACTGTTAACAAATACTGCATATTTCTAACGTGTATTTATTATTATTCACCTATCCAATTTTCATAAGTAGTAACATAAGTTGTAGATTTGGAAGATTTGCCTTAACAATTTCTTTAAAATATTAAATTTCTTTTAACTTTATATATCCGTATGTCACCTACGTTGGGCGCCACCTTCTATTGGTTGCTTATATTATCAATGTCTAATGTGTATTTAGTGTACACTTCAAACTCTTTTGAGTTTTCATATTTTAAGTAGCAGTATAATTAAAATATAATTTATCGCTGATCCACTTTCCAAAGGCCCCTACGTTGGGTGCCAACAAATATTTTCGTATATTTATCGCATACGGAAATTTGGTCAGCTATTTGAATGTTTATTCTGTCAAAGATCTGCAGGATCTTAGATAAAATAGGTTCCACGTTCAGCGCCTTGAAGAACAGTTTTCTTCTTGTTATGAGCTCAATATGCTGATTCTTAGTCTACAGCGCCACTCAATAGAACAATAAAATAATGCTTTCGATTGAAAAATGTTTCATGCCATATTTTAAGTGAAACAAAATTGCCTGTCATGCTCGATTGTAGGTTCAGTTACAGGGTATACAAAGCCTGGGCGAGTCAAATAATTCATTTCTGCGCTTTTGTTTGTCAGCCACGTTTTGTGTTTATTCCTTTTCTTCTCGTTTTTTCGGTAGCTCTTCTCTCTTCTTTTTTTTTGCTGTTGCGCTTATCTTAATGGTTCAAAGGTTACGCACAGGCCTGAGGAGACAGCGAGCGCTTCCGACGCGTCGCCCGCTGAGCTAACGGTCAGCTTCAGTTACATTTACAGTTACAGCGAGACAGTTTATGTTACAGTTACAGTTACAGTTACAGTTACAGCATCTGCATTCAAAATGGCCGCACGCCCATTAAAAGCGCGAGCCCCAACTGTGCACAACGGTGGGTCTCAGTCAGGACGCGCCCAGTGCGAGACCTTGCCGAGATTAGGCCTTCTTATAAATGGGCTTATGAATCGGTCTCGATAAGGCCAAAAAATAAAGTCGTTGGGCACAATTAAGCAAAGAGCCCGCGCATAACTTGTCGCAAATTGTGAGCAACTCGAGTGGCACGTTATGAGTTTTGTGGCATTACTCAATTCATCGGGGAGTCGGTCCTTGAAATGTAATGTCAAATTGCATGCAACATGCAATTAAAATCGCACAGGCAACGCGCATTTAATTAATTTGAAAATTACGCTTCACATGTGTAGAAGCTTAGTGCCGTACTAAGTTTTAGGCGCATGGCCGGGTGGAGTGGGTTTAGTGGGTGGAGTGGGTTGAGTGGGTTGAGTGGGTCGGTTGGCTGTTAGCGCTGCTTCAGGCTCAGCACTCAACTCATTTGCTAAATCAAGCATGCACCACTTAAATTTTCATTAGACTGCTTTCTTTGACTATGACTGCACTGCGTCTGCCACCTCCCCACGACTTGGGTTGGTTAGCTGGGTGTGGGAAACTGCAGGAAAAACCGCAAGCAGCGCACTTTGTCTTAATGATGTTAAGGTGAATTTAAACTTACGTGATTTTTACGTGCAGCTGCAGTAATTGCAGTAATGGAGCCAACTGGCAGAGAGAACACTGTACCGACAAGTAGGCGGGGTCGACTAAAACATGCTCTGTAACAGAGAAAAAGAAGAGTTAGTTATGTTAACTGAAAGATACACTGTAATTAGGTCAATAGGGTGTGACGAAGCATACCCTGTAATTTTGAATGCAATGCGCCATAGCACAGTTTCCTATTTACGTATAGGGCTTAAATTTTGTACTTTCGCCTTTACAAAAAATAATTTATTATACTTATTTATGAACAACGCGAATGGTGTGAAAATTGCAGAATGCGAATACGCAAAGTCTAGGGCATTAAAACTTGCCTTTTAAGTTTCCTTTTGTGCATTTGTGAGCATTATTTTTTTTAACTAGAAATAAATTCTAATATCTTCAGCACCTGTAGAACCTTATATATACATACAGAAGGGAAAGAGACTATCAGCAGCTAAAAAAATTTAATATAAATATATACGTCAACTAAGATTTTTCTGGCTGACACATTCAACTCTTATTAGGCAAATTAAATATTTACAGGGCATAAAGAAGAAGACAGCCAACATGATATATGCTCACGTATATAGCAAATATGCTGGTCAAATCATTTTGCAATACGCATAGCGAGCAAAGAGAGAGAGAGAGTGGGAGAGAGAGCGAGTGAGGGGGAGATGCAGCTGCAGCTGCAGAGTTGAAAGCCAACAACCTGCTTAGGGCCAAGAGATTCAACTTTGTATACGTGTGGGTGTGTGCGTGTGTGTGTGTGTGTGCTGGCACATGTGCGCACGTATTAGCCATAAATATATGAGACACATCGGGATGTGGCAGAGCAGAGGAAAGTTGGTGAGAGGTGGAAAGGAGGAGGGAGAGGGGGCACCTGCCTGGTTGCTTGGCATATTGGCGCTGCCAAAACGAAATCAAACCATAAATTTAACACGTTTCAACATGTGCAGCGCCTGGAGGTTGCCGCAGCTGAGTGCAGTCGCCAAGCGGCTAAATCGATGCCCTGAATTTTGCCCCTACGAGCGAGAAATGGCAGCTGTAGAAATGCAAAGGCATTACGTATACGCAGTGTTAGCTGTCGCTGGCATTTAACACGATGAAAACGCAAGCAGCATGTCATATGCAAAGCCACGTGCCAGCTGATGATCCCGCCTCGCGTGCCAAATGAATCACCATTTAATATAACCAAGCAGCAGCAGCAGCAGCAGCGGCGGCAGCGGCAGCTGTGGCAGTGGCTGTGGAATGTGGCAAAGGAATGTGGCAGCGTACAGCTGTCAAATGCCGCCTACTAGTTTTTAACTTCCAACTAGAAATGGGCGCGTGTCAGATTCTTACCACAACAAAATATTATTTGGGAGCCCGCACGCAACACGCAACAACAAAATAATTTGGGCTAGCTAACAGCTCGAATCTGAATCTGATTTTCTAGATTTGGGGTATTTGAATCGTAATTTAAATAAATCATATATCCATATTTTGAAATAACAAAAGACACAATGGCGCAAAGGGCAACGGAGACTATTAAAGCCGTTTAAAAATGGAATGATATCAAAGTTAACTTTTATATTACGAGAAATTAAAAAAAATTAAAAATATAAAAAAGTATTTGGAACCAAAACATATTTAAAACAAATATGGTTCAGTTCAGGTTTGGGTGTGGCTGTTATTTATCCAAATAAACTGGTTTAAGGTAATGGGCCACATGCTTCATAGCCTTGTTAGTTATATTAATAGCGAAATCTGCAGTGGATAAAAAAGGTTTCAAAAACATAATATCATATAGTATACATATTATTTTTGACATACATAATTCATAACACAATAATTATCAATTTGTATATTAAATTGTATAAGGTTAATTTTTAGTATCATTAAACAAATATATTCTGTTTTAAAAAAAATATATATGTATATATATATATATATTTATTTAATGATTCAACCAATTGAATACAAATATAAACGGATCTATATAAGAATGTCTTACACGATTGCATTTATTTATTATTCAGCCAGATTTAACTTTATCTCATATATCTTAAATTTCTTAGCTGAATCGTACGAGATTTTAACGCGAGCACATCTTGTTTAATCGTGCGTGTTCGTGTCACGAAAGCGAACACGACCCGCACCCAAGTCTACAACCCGCTCCACAATGCCAGCAAGGACGTGCGTCTGGTTGGTATTTAGCCAGCAGCAGCAGCAGCAGGAGGCAGTCCAAAGTTGACCATATCGAATGAGCTTTGAACGGTTGCAGAATGGCGCAAGGGTAGACAGGGAGGGGGGGGGGGTGAGTGGGGTCCTTGCGGTAAGGGGAGGCTCGGGCTAACCGCAGCGGCAATTTCAGCGCTGTCAGCGGCCAAATGCTGTAGCCAGGACGCTGTCAAGGAAACGCAGCGAGCGCTGCCAGCGTTTCCTGTTGCTCGCGGCTAACGGCACAAGGCTTAGCACATGCGTGTGTGTGTGTGTGCGTGTCCATGTGTGTGTATAGCTATGTGTGCGTGTGCGTGTGTGTGTGGTAAGCCATGACGCGCTTGAATTAAATAAACAGCAAAATCAGAATCATCAGAATGGCTGGCTTTATCGCCTGCTTCAAAGCGGATTTCCCACGCCCACACACACATACGCACGCACACCCACCAGGCACACGCGCACACACACATGCACACATGCACAGCCCACGCTTAGCAAACCTTATCGAATTGCACACATTATCGTTAGATTTTAGTGGGCCAAGGAAATTAATTTCTTGAGTAAACCCGTGTTCAAGTGCTTAGAGCAGCTGCCCTGACATGTAATTTCGTGTATTTGGGGTGGCCGCTTTAGGGCGGCATATGCGCCGTTGGGCGTGGCTGATGAAACATGTGGCGCCCATAATCATCACAAGAGCCAGAGCCCAGAGGGCGCTGGGGGGGCGTGGTATTGAAAGCTGTTGCTATTATCGATTTGGCTGTCTTAAAAGAACGTAAATACATGAGAGCGTTATTTGAAATTAAATTCAGTCCCCCTCCCCCTTCTCCACACGCCTTGGATGCCCGCTCATATTGCTTCCCTCGATTCGATCCACTTGGTGGTACTCAGCGCCAGGCAACAAAATCTCGTTAATATTGCAGAAATTCACATTGCACATAATTAAATTGTGTGCTGCTAATGGAACATGCATCAAGATCAACAACAACAATAACAATAACGAGCTAAACAACAACAAGATGAAACAGTTGTTTGGCCTTTAAGGAAGATTTAATACCCTTTCACAAATGTGGCTTATATAAGCTGTAATAAGCGGATTTTAATCAGACTGATATTTGTTATAGCAGGAAGGAAGGCTGCAAAACAAAACCTCAAACTGGATTATTGGGGGAAAACAAAAAACAACCAAATTTGTATCTTAAGTGTAAAATATTCAAAAAATAAAAAACTGTTTTTAACTATTTTAATATGTCATTGCATACATTTTAAATTTTAAAGCTTTAATCCTAAAGCTCGTTAAGGTCTTGTGTGTTCAAAATATCTTGAAAAATGCATAAAAACTTCATTTCCCACCAATAGTATATATTTGGCAACTATATGATGTATTTGTCTTAGCTAACTCTGATATATATATACTAAGAAAATCAGAAAATAAAGCGAAGCAATGTTTTTAATCAAGAATAGATAGACATATGCATAGTTTTTCAGCTGCTCATCTTGAACGAGTAAATATATATTCATAAGTATATTTTCTATATACCTAATGGACTCCGACTTGTTTTTCCCACATATCGTCTACAATTTGTAATACCTAATCTGATATACTCTGGCATTAGCCAAACTCAGTTGTAAATTGTGAAACTTAGCAGCTGGCTCAAGCATGCGGCAATTAGTTTTCATTGACAGCGCCAAATCTGTGAAACGCCCTCTCACTCTAGGCCACTTTCTGTCTCTAGCTGTCTCTTTCTCTCTCTCTCTCTCTCTCTGTCTCGCTCAATCTCTCACTCTAGTGCTGGCTGTTGTGGACATCATAATATATGGTTTTGTGTGTGCGGCATTAGGCACATAATTTCACATTGAGAATCAGTGGATGTCAATAAAATGCCAAATCGCATGACAACAAGCGGATTTCATGTTAGCCAAAAGACGCACACACACACACACGCACACACACACTCACGCACATGTTTACTAGTAGCCTATAGCGCTTGTGCGGGGAAGGGGGATTTCTTCGTAAAAGCTGTTGTCGCTGTCAGCTGCTTAGTTACTTTAACCAAATATGGCCATTATTATTATTATGGCCAATGGGCTGTGCGTGTGTGCGTGTGTTGTTGTGGCTTACAACTTTTGCTTGGCCGAAAATCAAAATAAATGACGACGATCAACAACAGTTGTCATTTGTTATCCTATTAGCCAGGCCAAGAAATTGCCGCAGCTCCATACATTAACGCAAACGCTTCTAATGGAAATCAACACATGCCCCAGCCCCCCCTCCGGGCTAATGTTAGCCACTGTCTCGCCCCGCCCCTGTTTCCAAGTAATAAAGCAATAAATGCTTAGCAGCAACTCGACCACAAAATCAACTATTAAATCCGGTTAGCCCTTTGGGCCAACTGATAAATATGGCCCCATAAATATTGTACAAATTTATATAGATAGTCGACTTAGGGCCCAAAAATTATGTGCGTTAATGTGCGTGGCAGCTTTTGAAAGAAACGGCTAATGCACTTTGGGCAAAACAAAATCAATAATTTTTACTTAAAAACCAATACCAAATGGAAATATTTTGACTATAGTACAAAGTGAACTCATACAAATTGTTTTTTAAAGGTCAAATTTTTTATAATAAATATAGTTAAGGATACACTTAGTCTATACAGGTTTCGCTGAATAGACTGAGCATTAAAATTAAAAGCAAACCAATTAAGAAGTTCTTTAAAACAATATTTATTTTCGATAAAAATGAATTTAAATTGGGTCCTAAATTTTTCAGATAGTTTTGGAATATATTGAACTCGTGATTAAATTTGAATAAAACCCCCTACCTCGTCGAATGTGTGTGAATTGGATCTTTACCTAACGAACTTTTCTGGCAGTGTAATAAAATGGCAGCAACTGTGTGCTTGCGGCTTGCTTTCTTTCAATTATAATTTTAATGGACTGCCACCTGGCCAATATTGGCTGGCCGCAATAATGGTCAACTAGTGTAGAGTCGGATGAGTATTGGCCAATTGTAAATACTCATATCTAAGCCATTTGGTTGGGAGCATAAAAGCAAACGAAGCTCATTAAACAAACAAAAACACATATAAACGGAAATGCAAATATGCCAGCGGAAGTATTACAGTGCGCACAGGACAACAACAAGGAGGACAGCCACACAGGATATCCTTCGAGTGCGAAGCAGCCATAAAAATTGCATGCGACAATTGCTGGGAGTACAATGGGCAATTGCAAGCCCCATAGATAAGTATTACGAGTGTTATAAAGTGTGGTAATTGTGGCCTGATGACCACTTCAAGCACTACACGCAGAGAGAGAGAGAAAGGGGGGGGGGGGGAGGGAGAGGGAAAGAGACAGAGCGCACATCGCTTGATTTCTCAGCACATCCTGTGGCGATGCTTCATGTCCTGCATGAATATTTGAAGCAGCTGCTTTGCTCGAGTTGAGAGGCACTTGAATTCGATTTTGATGTTGATTGATAATGTGTAAATATTACCGTAGCCTTTGGTCAGCTTCACCCACACAGGTCAAGTTGGGATATTCGATAGATTTTCCAACGTTTAATGAACCCAACTGCATCTTGATTTATTTGGTCTAGACCATTTCGGGCAAGTTAAAGCTAAAACAATTTGTTTTTAATTCTTTTGTCTGGAGACACTAGAAAAGAGTCTCGAATTAATGAATGAATGCATATCTACATATTCATGTTTATACCGAGGGCGATTTAAAAGTACTGGCAAACGGTCTAAAGAATAGCTTAATAAAAATATATATTACTTTTTATGGCTGAATGTCTAGAAATTTTGTATTTTTATGGCGTGTGCTTAAATTTAATTCTGATTTCTGCCAAACTCTGATATAATAATGAATTTTTCATTTATACATATATGTTTAATGTATGTAAATGTTTGCCTGTTGTCAATTTAATATCAATTCTGCCGGGCTGAGTATAAAAATTGAATAAATAAGGCATTTACACCACAAAACTGTTGGATGCAAGCTTAATGTTATATTACAGATGTAATTTAAAATGTATGCCGCTGTTCAATAACATGCGCTGTTAATATTAAGCCGGCATAACAGGCAGAATGATTAAAGTTATTTATATGGATGTGTGTTTCATACGTAACAAAGTGCAAACATATATTAGGCCAAGAGCCAAATCTATACAACATAGAAATATGTGGAAACATGCATTTTATACATTTTATACTTACGTATTTCAACAATTTATGTCAATTATTTTATGCGCGAAAGCTGCAGCAAAGGAAATGCGAAGAAATTGGCATGCGTTGTTTCTTGCTTCATCCTTTTTGATTCTGCAGTTTGCAGTTTGATTAATGAAAAAAATCTGATTACAGCAGCGACATCTTCATGTCTTGCTGCTGCTTCCGAAAAATGTACTTATCTACATAAATTTGTAGTGTAAACGGCAAATGTTTTTTTTTATGACTATTTTATCAGATTAATAAAATAAGTTCCAGTGAAAAAAAAATTATATAATAAAACAGCCCATTTTTTGGGAAAAGACATTCCGAAATGATGCATACTATTCAAGGCTTCGCAATTGCTATTGGGATATTCTCATACGAAAGGATGGGATGATATAAATTCATACATCAAATATTTATGTGGCTGTGCGTTCTGCCAGCGTCGCAGTTGAATCAATTGGGTTTACGAGCAGAACAATTTTTATGGTATTTAGTTTAAGGCATTTTTATTGTCTTTGTCTTAGACCTGTTCAATTTTATTACATTTCTGTTGTTGCTAGTTCGAGCAATTAAAGTAAATTTGCATCGATAAGGCTCTAATAGCGATAATCGATTTTTGGCATTTAATTGTAGGTATTAAATTGGCCCTAAGAATTGGTCACACAAATTAGGTGCCTAGTGAAGTGCGTGCAAAGTGATTAAATATACGGGGGGGAAATTCAGTAAGCTTTTTCGAAAATAGATTTTTATTTGCAAACATTTATGGAACGCACCTCGCAGTTATATTTCATTCGGTCAGAGTTCACTTCGTCGTGCCCTTTGCGACCTGTTTGACTGCATGAGCACAATGTATAGTGCGAGAGTGTCCCGAAGTTCACTTTGTTTGAGTCGATTCAAAATGCTGAGATTAGTGGCAAATTTGTCAAGGCGGCCAAAGGGCAGGGGCTGAGGGAGTATGGCATGCCTGCCTCTCGGACATTGCTGGAGAGGAGGGGAAGGGGGGGGGGGAGGGTGAGGCAGCATGCTCCAGTGAACAGTCACCATATGGCTATAAGCGCCACAATATGGCCAATGTCAACAGAGAATGAGGTCAACTATGGGCAGGGCGTCCGTTCCAGGCGCTGTTCAAGGCGCAACTTTGCGGCCATTGCCAAAGTATTTTAATTGGATTTGGTATGAAAAAAGTAAAGCGATTTAGCTTGCGAGTGCGCGACTACCAGATGCCCTGTACACAGCAAATGTATACATACATACATGGCATTGCGGTCCACTTGGACCAAAATAAATTCTTTAATTACTTTTGAGTGTATTATATCTGATGCTGTCTCTTATAAGCTCATAGATATGGTCCAAGAAGTGAATATCAATATATATAGATTTTTGTCAAAAAAAATATTCGTTAATTAGCATATTTTTCAAGCATAAAGTCTGTAGAACTTCCGACTTCCAACCGTCAGCTATTTCCCAGGCACTATATACCCTTTTTATTAGGCTACAGGGTATTGGAAAAAAGTTTTTATGCCGCAAAAGTCTGGGACAGGGCTCAACATTTAACACAAACATTTATAATAAACTAGCTGCTAATTTACTTTGACTGTGTGCCGAACATAAAATTGAAAAGCCAAACAGACGGCCAGGTAGAACAACACACACACACATACACTTAGCGCGCACACACACACACATTCACACACACACGGAGAATGTTGTGGCGAGGCACCTGCAGTTATTTAGGGCTTTGACTCCACTTTACTTAGCTGCTGGCTTTACTGCTGTCCAAATCAAAGTCCGGGCAACACACACAGTGGCGGCAAGAAGGAGAGGGTGGTCATAGACAAAACAGGGCGTGGCAGCGCGCCCTTTTTATGGGGCGAACAACAGTTGCTGGTTGTCTTCTTGGCTCTGGCTCTGGGTCTGGCTCGGCTTGGTGCTAACCTTTGTCAATTTATGTGTTTCATTATTAAACTTTGCCACCTGACGCACATTTAGCAACAGCACACACACACACACACACACAAAAACACGCGCACACATACACGGCTTGACCATAATAATTGGCCAAGTGTTGGGCCGTGGTGTACTGAACAAATAATGGCTAAAAATCAATTGAATTGTAGATGCCGGGTTAAACATAAGCGCAAACACGCGCCCAGCTTCCAAGTAAATAAAAACATCGTAAAGCTAAAAAGGACTCCCAGTACATACACGCATACATACATACATACATATAGATATATCCTGTGGCAGTGCTTAGCTCTCGGCTGCCTTTTACACACACGATTGAATGCGGAATTTATGCGGCGTAATTTATGAAAACAAAAACCGGAAGCAATATTTTTGCTATGTTTGCCGGCTGCTTGTTGTGCGAGTGTGCGACTGTGTGTGTGTGTGTGCGTCTATTGAGTGGCCAAAGGCAGTGCGCTCCGCCAGACCATTATCCCTGTATCTGCACACACACACACATGCAGTCAGAGCACACCACAAAAGCACACACGCACATACAAACACACACAGTTACAGTTATTTATGCGCTTGGGCAATGCAACGTCATCGTCGCCTCGCTGGCTGGCTTGGCTACAACGACCTGATAAACAATAGAAAAGTATTATTATGGCTACAAAGTGGCACAGGTTTTAGACCCACTGTATGTATGGACCCTTTCTTATACCCTGTACACCATTCAAAATATGGGCATGCTCGATATTGCCATGCGTCTGTGTACTCGTGTGTCTATCTCTATGAAACAAGAATTAGAGCTCTACACCATTATTCTTGCGAAGATTCTAAGACTCATATTTGGTACGCTATAACTAAACTAAAGCTATTAAGATTATTTTTACGACTGTGAGCTTAAAAAAAAATAAAATAAAATAATCTCAGAATGTGCTATGGATAAAATAAGTTTGAGCATCAGATTGATGCACTCAAATCTTTTGTTTGACTATTTTCCATAATCCCAAAGGTTTCTCAAAAAACGATCAAATCGAATTTTCAGGAAAAGCTGAAGAGCAGGGGACCCAAAGCTTGGAATATCTAAATGTTCTCTTGATTATAGGTAGCAGTTTTGCATAAATTTGTTCGACAATTAATGAATTATAGATTTATCGAAGAAACCAAATTCCCTTTAGACCATTTCAGACTAGCGTACAGGATATTTCATAGTTTAGTTCTCACGCCTACAGCCATTCCGCATGCATTTTGTTTGGCTTTGTTTGTATTTACACTTTGTAAATTGTTTTTTATGGCATTGCTAACTGGCTTTAATTTCGAAACCGATTGCACTTTAGCAGCTGAGGCAGTTAGGGTAAGGAGCTGGGGGGCGTATGCTTGCAAATGGCAGCGCTGTAAATTGAAGTTTTTAAAATGAAATCATATAAAACTATGTCAAGCTTTGAGTCTGAGGCACAAAAAAAAAACGAACACTGCAAACTACAAAAACCATTTCCGCAAATGACGGCTAAAAGTGACGCCTCGGGCCGTGTGTACACAATGGACATGGAACTAGTTCCAGTTCCAGTTCTTCGGCCGCTCCCAACTCGACAGCAACTCCCACAAACGTTCCACAGTTTCCCCCGCACCGTTTTGGCTTTGGCTAAGTCGCTTTCCGTTTTCCGTTATGTCTTTCAGCCTTTTATTATTACTTTCTTTTTGCTGCTTTATTTTTTCTATATAGTATATACATTTTTTTCTTCTTTCAATCTTTATTTTTTCTGTGGCCCTTTTCTGTTGTTGTTTGCCTGGGTGTAGAGGCATATAAAAATCACGCACTCACAAACAAATAAAATGCTGACAGCATTTATTTCCGTTTCCGTTACAGTTTTGAGTTAAACAAATGCGCAGGGCCTGTCTGTATGTGTGTGTGTGTGTTTGAGTGTTTGTGTGTGTGTGTGTGACCGAACGGATGTATTACAATTTCGAAATGTCCAAAAACTCACACATTTATGCCAAAGGGATAGGTTAGAACCAGCAGCAGCTGAGGCAGCTGAGGCAGCCATCAGCCGGCAGCCCCGCCTGTTATTTGTTAAACACAGGACCGACTGCCCGCCCATATAACCCATATATCCTGCATTTGATTTTAATGCTAATTCTGTAGATCCTTTGTGCATGAGCCACTACACTCAACTCCCAATCCAAATTCAAACTGCCTGCCACTTTTAGAGACTGCCTTTGTGCCACTAAATTAGTGATGGAACATAAATGGGTAGATAGGAAGTCGTAAAAAAACTGGGAAACTAGAGCTTTGCGGCGGGATGCAGTAGTTGAGATTTGTATACCCTATAGCTATTGTAATTTCATAGAGAAGGGCTATTATGGGAGTACACTTCGTGCAAAACATTTATGAAACATTTATTGGTTTTAGTGAGCTTTTTGCTAAAATGGTGGAGTAAAAAAGCAGACTTTCTGATTGACATTGGGATGGAAATGCTATGCGCCCTTGTCGTAGTTTTAACTTGCTGGGAATTACAAGAGTCAAGAAAAGATTCAATTGGGTATACCATAAATATATTCTGGATTAAATATATACATATATTTGCACGACTATTCAGTCCATTGTTGTTCCCACAAGGATCCCAAAGACAGTCGCCTTATTTATTCTACCTTTCAATCGAGCTGCACTTCGTACAGGGTATCTATTGTCATTGTAAACTCTCACTTTATTCAGCTTTGCTTGCGTGAGCATAAAAATCCACTCGGCTGGCCATTTGTTGTGCGCTTCCACTTCGATTTGATTGACGCAAAGTTTTAGAATAAACATTTCGCATGTGCGTGCGGCAATTTAATAGCCAGCGCCACGCTATTTGCAAATATAGTTAATTAAATTTAAATATTTGCATTGTGCGCTGCTCCTGTTTGGCATATATACACACCCACATTCATTTGGCATACATTTTGGCCGCCGTGTTGGGTGTGTGCCGCTTGGCTTTTAAGCGCACAATGGGATGAATAAAAGCCGCAGCGTTAACCACGCTGAAACGCCTGCTGTCAGGTTTTTTATATACCCTGCAACTGAGAACGAGCCGAAGGGATATTATAAGTGAGGGCTCAATACGGAAGAGAGCTAATGGTTCAGCAGATCGGGGCATATATTTCTTCTGTCTGCTGCAGGAAAGCGACTATTCCAGCAGGTGCGATCTATCGAGTTGGCGCTGTCACTTTCTTATCTTCCATGGGGTAAAAGTTTAAAAAGCTTTGTCTTACAGACAAGATACGAGTCTTCAGTTGAATATTTAGATATTAATTTACTGTGTTTTTTGAGTAGATCTTAGTTATGCTTGCTCAGTTTGCTTAACTTAAATTATTTAGCTTTGTATTTGCTGAAAGGCATTTTATTATTGCATGCCATTTAGTTATTTTTTACTCTGAAGACAAGTTCTCATCTCCCCCTCAACGTAATTTTTATGTAAGCCCCTTTACAGGGTATATTCAGGGTCACTGCAACTTTCTTATCTGTTACGTGGCAGCCGAGTCAATGCGGCGTTAAATTTGGGTATTGTCCAATGGCTCCTTTTGTCGCTGCTGTTGCCGCTCTTCTTGTTGGGCGGTGCAGCTGCAGGTGTCGCTGTCAACTGGTCAGTCGCAGGCCGCAACGTGTTGTCTCTGGCATAAACGACAAACAAAAAATGTGGAAGAAAAAACGCGCTCTCGAAAATTTATTATGAAATAATTCATAAAAACGCATGCGGCCATTTCGCACCATATTCAGAAGCTGCCACCGCGGTTGCTGTCGCAGTCGCTTCAGGTGGGCAGCGACCTGTTTTTTTGTTGTTGTTGTTGTTGGTGACCGACTGCCACATGGTGTCACTGCTGCTGCGACAGTTTGGACCCTGGCTGCTTCCGGCAGCGTTTACATTGCGTATACGTGTTGCCCCAACGTAACACAATAAAAAAAAAAAAAACAAAAAATAGAGTGAAGAGAGTAGCAGCAAAAGAAATTGTTAAATTTATATTTATTTTTATGGCTTGGCTTTGTTTCAATGCAGCCGCACGATGCGTGCCACTGCGCTTTATTTGCAGCATTCAACATTTTTAGCGAGTTGGCAACGCGACAGCGTTTGCCTCCTGCCACTTAAATGCTCATACATTTGTGTTGTCCATTAAAAAAAAAAAAGAATAAATACATGTGACTGTTATACCGCCATCCAGCCTCGTTTCCTATTTTTTGTTTCTTTTCTCCAACAGTTTAACTGCCGAACTGGGGTTTTCCTGCTTTTATTTTTTTTGGTGGCCAATTTTTGCTTTATTGGTCAAGCGTTTTTCACATGCGATTTGCATTTTTGCAATTTTTTTTTGGTCAGCAAATGTTTGCGGTTTTACTTGTCAATTTGAAGTGCATTAAATGTGCGATAGTGCATACTCCCATTTTTTTTTTTTGGGTGTGGGGAGGGGCTTATAACATATTTTGATTTTGTTTTGTAAAGCTGTGCTGCAGCTTTGCGATTGCGCGAAATTGCAAAGATTTTAAATATTTAAAAATTTAGATAAGAGTCAAAAATTAATGCTAAGCTAACCGGACATTTTAGGCGCTTTATGAAGTCATTTATTTAGTCGTCGGTTTTGGTAAAGTCTTGCATGTTGATAAGAAGAATAATTAAGCTCGTAATTGATTAGTTTGTTAATGATACCTTAAGAAACTACAAATAATTTTATATGAATGTTAGATTTTGTCCGATTCCTCTCATAGATCTGTGGATAGGTCTGATATATCGGACGGCTATATCGAGTCGGCTGCATATACTCATCAAGAATAACTGTATATAAACCTAGCTACAACGATGAACTATTATATATTGTAAGAAACTCAAAGAGGCTTCGTAAACATTTTACTTATATCCTTGACTACCTTTTAGCGCCTGTCATTGCAACATGGAAAGTATATGAAAACAAGCAAGGTAAGCAAATATATATTGCACATGTATATACATATATTGTATTTGTGTTTCAAATGTGCCAAGTCAACATTTGCACTTTAACACACACACACAGTCAGACAGGCAGCACTCACACACTCACACACACACTCGCAGTGTGTGCCGCAAATGTATCTCTCGCTCTTGGTGCTTCCCAATTTGTCATGCTTTGCCTGATCAGAAATGTTTCGCAGTTTCGCGTGGCTTATGAATATTCACGAATTTGCGGTTAGTTCAACATTTTTCTGTAGATTCTTGATTTCAAATTGTGTAATCTAAATTCGCCAATTACGCAAGTCCGAGTTGGGTAACAAAGTTCTTGAAGTTGCATGGCATGTACATACATACATATTTATAGTGTTTGCCACACGTGTACGGGGTGCACAAAGCAAACAGCAATAAAGCAAATCGTCAAGAGAGTTACAGAAACAAACAGAGCAGCACGAGAAGTAACAGCCACAGCGACAACCAAAGGATACTCGCACTTGTACAAGGTATCCTTTCAGGCGGCACCAAGGCTGCCGCCGACGCTGCCGCCGCTGCTGCTGCTGCTGCTTGAGTTCTCCCGCTTCCCACACGGCATCATTCACAATTTGTTTCAATTTTAAATGCCTTGTCGCGGGCTTGCACACACACACACAAGTGTGTTGAAACAGCAACTGCTTGAATGTTGACTGCGGTACATGTAGTTTTAGCGCGTACTGTGTGTATGTATGTGTTTAAGTGAGTGTGTGTGTGTGTGGGCGTGCCTTTGTGCCTTTGCTTGGTTGCTTGGTGCTGGCATTTCGCTGCTCTTGTACACTCATAAAAAAAAAAGAACAGAAAAACACAAAAAATATCCTTCAACTTAGACTAGCCGAAGCTTAGATACCCTTGCAAATGAAGAATAGTTTGTTTCTTAAGCTGCCATGCGACAGAGTTATTCGATATTAATAAGGTTTGGTGGATTAAAAACTGATATAAGTAGATTAAAAATATCTTCATAGACAAACAAGTAATAAATACAAAATATCAATTTCTGACCGATTGCTCAAAAGGAAGCAATATAATATTATTTCAAATGAATGAAATTTTATGTAATACGATTTGTCGGGATGGAAGCATAAGAAATTGTGTAAATGTGGCAATGAGATTCTAAAACAAATACATAAGTTTATAATAAAAACATCCGTATAGATCAATGACGATATAATCGGATGCTTGTTGTATTTGTTTGAAAGGTGCCACACTTTATAAAAAAATCATAGTGCTCTTTCAAAGGGTATTCTAAAATTACCACTGAAAATGTTTCGACGCTGCGTTCGAGTGCGAAAAGGTTGGACTCGCACTTAAGCAATGTCAACGGAACGGCAGCGGCAACGGCAACGGCAACTGGGTGCTCCTAGAACTAGCTGCTGCTCCTGGGACTGACTGGCTGCTCCTAGCTGAAGCAGACTCTTCGGGCTGGGTGGCAAAAGAAATGCCAACCGGAACAGCCGGAACGGCGTGCGGTTGTTTGTCGTTCCCGCAATGCGCGAGCGCGAGGGGCATAAACGTATTTGCTGAAAGTGTAACGCTTGTTAAAACAGATAAGAGCGTACAGGATATATGCACTCGAGCAAGGGAGGGGGGTGTGGAGCGTGTGGGGCATGGCAACAGTAAGTGCCAGTGCCGGCATGATAAATGACATGTTTCATTTGACATTTTAACAAAGTGTTGAATTTTTGCTGCTTGAAATGCTTTTTGTGACGTGACGACACTTTTTTTCTCCCACTATTTTTTTTTATTATTTACTTTTTTTGCTTGGTATTCCAGCCAAGTGTTAAATAAGAGCCCAAGGACCAAGCAAAATAACTGCATAATTTTTCAAGCACATTTTGCCAGCAGGCAAGGCAGGCAGTGGGCGGGCCGCACTTGGAGGAGGAGGTGCTCTGTCAAGCGCGGCATTTGACAGTCGATTGTTTTGCATTCACTGATCTGCACTGGCTAATGATATATTTATACCCTTACCTAATGGTGGGGAATGATGTAACTGAGAGTAGTTGCCTGCTTGGGAATGACCCAAATGATTCCTTGCTTGCTAGCCTGGAATAGCTTGTGAGTTGAAGCTGAGTGAAGTGGCTGACTAAACAAGATTTGAATAGGAAGAATTAGCTTAACATAACAAATCATAATCATTTAAGACAACATAATTAGTCGCGGACTTAAAATACGATTTAAATTCAATTATTCAAAGTCAAGAATATACAATTTTCAAAATTCAATCTGCATCCTTTTAAATAACTTTGCAGTTCAACAAAAATTCGGAATAAAAATGTTATTTTTATTTTATGCATTTCATAAAGTATACTATATAAAAATCTTCGATCGCATAGCTGCTGCCTTTGCTGTGGTCAATTTCTACAAGTCCTGTATACAGACAAACAACAAGCCACAAAGGTGAAAATCTAGCAATAAAGTTTTACTTTAGTTTTTTCGTCACTTAATTTAAAACATTTGAAATTCAAATAAAAATGCATGCTATCCAAACATGTGATTTTACGCTGTCTTTAACAGCTGTTATATTAACATAATGGTGTTATGTTAACATTACCGGTATGTTATATTTTCTGTCCTGTTTAAAAAGTGTGCATAAATTACTTAGGGCTCAAATTGACATGGGCTTATGAAAAAATATGAATGTAGGCTTATTTAAAAAGTAAATATAAGTAGAAGTATATATAAATTATTGAATGTATGGATGTATTTTAGCCAAAAGTCTTTTATCTTCAGTACTATTAGAAAGATGGTCTGAATTAGGCTTCGTGCTTAGTTCAAGACTTGAGACTTGAACCCGCATCCCCTTTTATGTTAAATAGTAAAAGCAATTCAAAACGAATTTCAATTCAGTTTGTTTATCTGCAATGTAGCAAGGGTATTTAATGGTCGGCACTGCCAGAAAGTCTGTCATACTGATATTGAATAAAATTTAGCAAATATTTGGGTTTAATCAAACGGAATGTCAGCGCGATGAAATTTATTGGTATTTGAGACACATAAGCGAAGCTGCTTTAAATTGTTTTGCGGCTAAAAAATTAAATGGAAAAAGTTTATTAATCATGGCACGAGGCATTGTCTTTGTCAGCTGCCGCATGTTACGCATACGCCGTGTGGGCCATTCAAAATGTGCAATGCAAAGACAAAAGAAGAGAGAGAGCGCGACTGCGATGGTTGGCCAAAGAGAGTGAGAGAGAGAGCTACATAAAATTATGGCGCGCATTTATCAACATTTAAAATGGCGCTGATGACAATCTGCCGGCTGCAATTTAAATATGCAAATGACAGACAAGATGCGGAAGCTGCCTGCAGTTGCTGCTGCTGCTGCCACATGCCACACGCCCCGCCCCCTTAGCCGAGACATAGTTATGCTTGGAGTTGCGTGCCACGGCTTGAGTAGTGCGACTCGCAACTGCGTCTGCAGAACTCAACGCCACATATTTTAGAGTGCACTTAACTCGTTTGCTGCTAAGGATATTGTGCCCTGGCGCGCCTGAGTGTATGCTATGAATATGCCAAAGCCCGCAGCTGCAACAATGCAGCTTGCCAGCAGCAGCAGCACCAGCAGCAACTGGTCCATCGATGTTGGCAGTCAGCTTTCTTTGACCTCGTGAACTTTAATTACAATCTAACGCAGCACATTCGCCTCGTGTGTGTGTGTGTGTGTGGGTGTGTGTGTCTGAGCTGCAGCACTCGAAGTCAGCCGCTGGCCATAGAAAATATGTAAATCATAATAAGCGGCACAGTAGTCCTTGCTGCCTTGCTGCCTTGCTCCCTAGTCAAGTCCCTGGCACTGGCTTTACATTTCGGGCTCTGACTTCTGCGCACGCAATAAAGGCCGCGTGCTTCCTCAGCCTCTGCTTCTATATATATATATTTTTTTTTTTGCAGCAGTAGCAGCAGTGGCAACCGCAAATTAAAAATTTCTGCACGTCTCCACATAAAAAACTTTTTTCTCTGTATTTTTATATATATATATATATTTCCTTGCTTCTAAGTTTTTTTTTTTTGTATATATTTTATATATGCTTTCGTTTAGTTTCTGCTCATATTCAGGCTGGCTGCCTGGCAGCGCTGTCGCCGGTTTATTTCCTTTTATATTGTTTTGCTTTATGCGCACACACACACACACACATACACGCACACACTGAGGCACGCACACATGCACAATATGTGCCTGCGTGGCACTTCAAAGTTTAGCTTTACAGTAAGTTGTAAGTGTGTGCACACACATACTTTCACACATGGTACACTGCTTCAAATTGTGCGTGCGTGTGCGTGTGTGTGTGTGTGTGTCTGCCGGCGTCTTTCTTTCATTGCGAGTCCTTTCGCCAACACCCCTTCCCCTTCGCCTTCCCCGGCAACGCTCCGCAATGCGTGTGCAGCTAACACAACTGTCCTGATGCGTTGATTGTGTTTGCATATTATACACGCCCTTTTATGTCCTATGGCAATATGAAATTTATTGTACGCATACCTCCCCCCAACCCTGTGGATGCCCCCTGCCCGTTGCTGTCACTCGGTGCCTTGCAGCATCCTTCAGCCTGGTGGCAGCCTTCTGCCTGGCCCTGACAAACTGGCTGCAGTGAGCGAGGCGTAGCAGGCAGGACATTGATTTTAATCTCAGCAATAGCTGCACAGCCTGCGAACCAACCCCACCCCCACACCCGGCCGTACGCCCACCCGCCTGGCACTGCCTTTCGGTTGTCCTTTTCAGTGCAACAGCAGAAAAAGGGAAATTTTTTAATTAAAATAACAAAAAAGGTTAAACGTGCACACCGAGAAATCCTTTTGCTTCCATTCCTTCCTGCAAACAAACTACAAATGAGCAGTCAAAGTTCTCACAAAAGGCCCTCACAATTTTCACTTGATGGCTTCCATAAATTGTACTGCAGATTTTTAAATCACATAACTTGTTCGTTTCTTGATTAAAATTAGTTCTAAAAAAGAAATTTGATTCCTAAATCACTGTCTAAGTGACCCAGTCATTTAGACAACATTTAGAAGGCAGGGCTATTTAACTATATCCTTTATACTCATAATAATAATAAAAATGATAATAATAATGAAAATAATAATAATAATAATAATAATATTAATGCTTATAATAATAATAATAATAAAAATAATAATAATAATAGAATAATAATAATAATAATAATAATAATAATAATAATAATAACAATAATAATAGTAACAATAATAATAAAGTTACCAATAATAATAACAATAACAATAATAATAAAATTTTAAATAATGAAAATAACCAATATTCTTAAAAATTCGTCAATTATTTTGGCATTCATATTTTTAACCCATTTTTAACTCTCCAAAATCTCAAATTGCAATTTCTCAAAAAAAAAGCTAAGCAAAAATTTCCCACGGAATAATAATTCAATTAATTCAAATAATTCTAACTATAAAAGGTGAACCGATTTGGATATCGAATGCTAACTAAATTAGAATTATTGAAAACATTTTTGCTATAAGTATTTCGAATTTTTAACTGTTCATATATTTGTATGCCTGTACTTGTTAATCTATAGTCAGTCATATTTATCACAGAAAAGATTGTTCAAAACCAGTTGTGAAAAAAATATTAATTGATTTGCATTTGAAAATTAAATGTTTTATTCCCTGAATCCAATGAGAGCGTTTAGAAAGGGTATATAGTATAGTTTTGAGCGAATGTTTGAAACAAGCAGAGGCATCTTCTGCCACTCTTGATCAGCATCAACAGCTTAATAAATAAAGCAATGTCTGTCTGCCTGTATGTATGCAAGCATCTGCAGACAGATCTAGCAAATATGGCAGACTCTCTAAAAGTACCAAACAGATGCACTATATTTTAACTATTTTATGCCCCTTTTCTCCATCTGTATGTGATATTTGTCTTCTAACAATTTTATCAAAATTGGACAACAACACTAAAGTTATTCACTGCATACAGGGTATCTCCAGGCTGGGCACTCTTTTTTGACTGCTCGCAACATATTAGCAAAAAGTCCTAATTAAATTTCCATTCCGTGGTTTTATTTTCGAAATAAATATGATTTATTAAACATAATTCATCGTTTTAATAAACATTTTAAAAACGTATTAAAAATATGTATACAAAAAACATCGTCATATAAAAAATGTGCATAATTTGCAAATATATTTAATACCGCAACGCATAATTCGACTAATAAATTTTGTTAATACTTCAATGAAATATGAACGATAATGCACTGTTGGTATATGACTATGTAAAGGTAGAAATGTAGTTTGTGTTCTGCATTACGATTATGGCGGGCACATTAAATGGCCATTTATGGCTTCCGCTGAGTTTGCTCAAAACGTACTATAAATGCGCGTCGCGGCGGCCGCAATGGTTGAATGCCGCAATATAAACAAATGCAGTCGACCGCATGCACATACAAAACAGGCGGCCACACTGTCCGCAAAAAGTCTGCCACACCAGCGTATACTTTACATAAAACAAAAACAATAACACCGAAACAAGTAGGAGAAAAAAAAAGCATGACCACATTACCAAAAAGCGATTACCGCGATGCAGTTATAACGCGCTAATTTATGTGAAATGCACGGGAATCCGTGACTAGTTGGGGCTTTTGTTTAGCTTTGGTTTCTGCTTTCCAACTGATTGAATCCTTTGCATCCCAATTATGCCGATGCATAATTATGATCACGAACATTTTTATTAATATTTAACTAATAAATAAGCGTGTGTACACACACACACATAATTGATAACACATATTTTATGATTTTAATTGAAAACAATGCGCGCACGCCAGGCCACATTGTGCCACGCGGCGTATGCGCGATTTCAATACGCGAAGAACTTTTTCAATGCCAGCAGCATTAAGCTTCGATTTATTTCAATCAGCGTGCGGCCATTTGCGCCGTCGCGCGTGGACGCCATAAAATTGCAGTAAATTAAACAGTTGTAAAGTTAAATTACGCACTCGATATGCATATATATGTTTATATACATATATGTATATGTATAAATATATGTATATAAAGTTTTCTGCTATCTACGTTGCCTTGCTATACCCTGTAATCATAAAAGTCTGCATAAAGTTGTTTAATACAGCTGTTATAATTTTCGTTCCTTTCACTTTATAAAAATTATATTCTTCAGCAGTTTGAAAAGCAGTTATTATCAGCAAAATACCATCCATATTTTTTAAGTTGTTTAAAATAATAAATACTACAAATGTTACATTTTTTTCACCATGAAAACTTTATTTTTTTAAATTCAACTTAACATTTCAATACAGGATATCCGCCTGTCGTACTCTCCACCCCCTTTTTTAAAGATATAGTTTTTTTTTAAGAGATATAACTTTGCAAATTAGTTAACTCCCCAAATAGGCAGCTATTTGTTTTTACTCCAAAGGGGATTTATTAAGCAACTTTTATCTCAATATACATATAAATATGTCTGTTCTATAATTTTTAAAACTCAAAGTGATTTAAAGTTATTTTACTTTTCAATATAGAATATCTGCCTGTCATATACTCTCGCCAATATAATTCTGTTTTTTTTTTTACTCAATTCCGATGCCATTTGCGTCTGGCGACTGTTGCGCATTTAAATCCAATGGCATAAAATATTCTTACACTCCCCCTCCCGCTCCCCTGCAACACCATACATTGGAAAATTTAATGGGGTTGAGATCCTCGCGCATTTGCGGCTGAGACCCGCGTCCGCAAGTGTTGACTACCGCTAACCGCTTACTTAGGCCATTATATGGGCCCGACTCCTCCCGAGTCGGCGACATTGTATTTAGCGCAAAAATTTATGGCAATGCGGCGGCAGCAAATGCTTCTTCGTCTTCCTCTTCTTCTATGCTTTAAGAGACTGGCTTAAGCGGCGGTCTAAGCCAAGCACTTGTGAATTTATGGACGTGGCCTGCGGTATTTTGGGTAAATGCACAATCAGCTGATAAACCAGATGGCTCTTTAAATAGTTAATTAATCAATGAGCTCACCACAGTCATCATTTTCAAAGTATGGCCTCTGGGCTATATTCTTAAATGCACAATTTTGCTGATAAAAGGCGGTCTCTTTAAGGCAATGCCAGGCAGCTGCCATTCAAATGGTCTGGGCTCATCCGTTGTTTATGCATTTGGTTAAACGGCCGCTGGCCATGCACATAAATTCACAAGTGCGTCCATTAATGCCAAAGCCTAACAAAGTCTTTAAAAGCACAGCGACGTTCAAAGTTGTGCGATAGTTGAAGAAAGTTTGTCTCAGCTTTGCGAGGGTAGCCCTAAGAATTGGCTCGATTTTTATAGTTTTTAATTTTAGTTTATACTGTGAAGGTCTGGTATGTTGTAATTGTATTTGCAAGTGAAGTTTTTCTTATCTTTCTGTTAAATTATCTTATTATCTTTAATATCACACAAAAGCTTTTAAAGCTCGAAACTGAACTTAATTTCGTAACTGAATGTAAAAGTTGCTTAAGTTAAGTAAATGAACACTCATGGAGAACCTAAAGCTCGTCTTAATTGCTCGAAATTGGAAGTATTTAATCTCTCACCTCAAATAAAGCTTAAAGCTTTGCAAAGATCGCAAAATTGAATCCTTTCTTGTCCATTTCTTAAATACACAATTTAGAGCTTTACATATACATATATTCAATCAACCCTCTCAAATAAGTAGTTATTTATGTGGATGCGATGCGAGTACAAACTCATATTGTTGTGATTGTATTGGCAGTGCGTGTCGAATACATTTACCATGTTTGGCTCCCGTTTTATGGGCTTCGTCCTGCTTCACACCTTGCCGCACTATACAAATTACAATTTTTATAGCATGCGATTTTTAAAAATGTATACGCCACATAAAAGCAGTCACGGCACGTGGCAAAAACGAAGACTGAACTGCAAACTGTAAAAAAAGAACAGCGTTTGTCTTCGAAAAGGGTTTATTTTTTTATACACTTGCGGAAGGTATCATAACTTGAACACGATATGTGCATTTAGTGCTCATAAAGAATTTATATTGTTGGTGGGGAGAATATAAGCTGCATCTATCGATGTGCCTGCCTATGAGAAATCTACGCTTATTTCTTTTTATGCAATTGCTAACAGTTTTGCCTCATTGTTGCAGGATGGGCATATATTGGAATTGGTCAGTTTTCAATACTATATCGTATAGCTATAGTTTATGATGCTATAGCTATAGTTTATGATGAGGGGAACAATATATAATATACGAATTATTTTAAAATCAATCAATTTGTGTCCATTTATGTTCAATAGCTGCAAAAGATATGGAACCTCTTTGAAGTATTTTGAACTAAGTAAATTTTTGTTTTTTTAAATCATTTTAAAATGTGTAGTAAAATCGATGTATTTTTGTCAAATATTCCAGTACATAGAGGCAACGATAGTTTCCTTTAAGATTTTCTTATTCCATTTTAAAAATTTTAATGTTCATTTTGGACTTAAGCTCTTCAACTATATAATATAGCTGCCATTGGTATCGAAGTTAAAACATTGTTTTGTTTTTTACACAAGTGTATTGAAGCTTCGTCATATTCACGTCTCAATTCGCATTCCTTGTTATTGTCTTTATTTTCGTATTGTGTATTAATGTTTTATTTATGATGTGCCAAAATTGAATACAAGCGCAGTATCCTGGTACTTATTTGTTTTTGATTTCCCCTGTCGTCGCTGGATTGAAAGTTGGTTTTTAGTTGATTTTCGTGGATTGCGTGCGCACGAATTGAGCTGAATTTATGTGCTTAATGTTGAGCATTTAGCTCGATGCGGCATTATTTAGTTTTGTTGCTTTTTTCACAGTTACAATTTTGCGAGCTATGCGCAAATTGCACAAAAGCACGCAGCGCTTGCTTGTTTTTATATAATTGTTTTGTTTTCGTTTTTTTATATTTAATTTTTTTATAGATATATTTGTTAAAATTGTTTTTTGTATGATTGCGTGTCGTTTGTCGTTTGGTTATGTTAATTTGACTGCTGTTTGCAGTTTTATGCTGGTTTTTGTTCATTAAATATGCATGACATGCAAATGGCGGTCTCATGCCAATTAACTCTGATCGATTCAACAAAATGGGCGACAGCATTTTATAAGCAATTAATGTGGTTACCACTGCGGTTGCCACATGCAACCGGCGGTAAATTGATTGCAACTGAGCGACACTCCAGCCCGATGTCGAAGATCTTATCAGACTTCAAACAGACACAAACGTTCAGTATGAGAATTTTCAATTTCATTTAATTAGAATGTCAGCCTCAGTCTGATTTATGTTTGTGGTCTAATCAAATTAAATTCCCATAGCTTGCCGCTTGCATATCGCAAATAATTAGAATAACATGCGAAATTTTTCATTCATTATAGTTTAGGCAGTCCAACTCTCGACTGTGTGTACTTTGGCATGTGCATTGCAAACTCCAGCAAATAAATGATAATATTCATAAAAATCGCTGCGAATGCAAAGTTTGCACATTGCCGGTCTGGGGTGTAGAGTGTATCCCTGCCCGTCGTCATATATTTTACGCTGAATGCGCCGCAAATGCATAAATATTTGTATATGTTCAGGGCGTGTATTCCCCAAAACGCCAAACGATACAATTATGGCGCAATCACAGAACCGAACCGAAATACCTACATAAACACAATTTATTTGCTTTGCGCTATGCACATTTAGAGTTAATGGCAATGACACGATATTTTTAGCTTAAAACAATAAAACATGCAAGAGCTGGCAACGCAAGACGGCCGAATGCCCTATAAAAGTTACCTAAATGAGTGAAAAAAGTAAGCAAGGATACGTAAGGGGTATATATTTATGCTAGTTATCCCAAAACAATCGCGTCTTATAGAAAAATACCAATTTGGGGAGGGAGATCAAAACGTGTTGTCTGACAGTTATAAGAGAGTAGGAGTAAGTCTCCCCTCTCGTTTGAGAGATATTTGCTAAAGTATCATACATTTTTCCCAGCAATATCTCATTTATTCTATATTTCCCGAGAAAGTAAAGCTTTTCGACTCATATTAATGAGTTCGCTTGAAGGACAAATTTACGATAAAAAATTAAGCGTTTTCTCTAAAAACATAACACACAATTATAATGCTAATCACCATTGCTTTCTTACCTTTTTAAGCTATTGCTCACCTTTGCGAGGCTTTTCAAGAAAACTCGCAAAGACTGTCGCCTGAAAGAAAAGAAAAAATGTCGCTTTATAAACTTATAATCTTTATAAGTAACAGAATCAAGTCAAGTGCTCCATTAGAAACTTTAGCTTATAGTAAAATAATATCAATGTATTTGTGTGTTGTATCGCCATACTATCTTCCGGCTTTCTTCCGGCCTTGGCACTCCCATATTATGCAAGAAACGTTACATAGCTAGGAAAAATCTTATGCTACTCGCTGCATCAAACATTTTATGACAGCAAGCAGCGTATTACGGACAAGTTTCGAACACACGGCGGCAGACATTTTAAATGAGGCAAAATTGTTGCATACTTCACAGCGTCTGAAAATGTAATGGCGCTGCTTTAACTCGCGTTGCCTACTTTTCAGCGTCGCTTCCGCAGCTCGAGCAAAATTCACTTTTGTTTTTTATACCCAGGCACAATATGAGCAGAGTTTAATTGTTCATTAGGGTATTTATTAATTAATTTATAAATTTAGTTTAATATTATACATTGAAGTGTTTCCTTATATATTTTTTTATTTAGATGTTTACTTTTTTATTTACTCTTGTAGTTAAAACTACATTTTTATTGATTTTCATATTAATTTAATTATTTTTGGGCCATCAAAATGCACTGTCCGTCCCTCTGTCCGGAATTTTTAGTTAGATTTTGTTTAGACTTTGAAATTATTATACATAATCCTGCACAACCTTTTCAGAAAGCGTCTGGAGCCGCGGCGGTGTTATTCAAGTAAGAGATTTAAAACTTCGTAAATGTATATAATTAGGTATGTCCGCGTTAATCAAAGAGCTAAATTTTGTTGGCCCGTCCACAAGAGGTACGAAAGTAGCAAATATAAAAAACTTGCATTTTGAAGTAACAGTCACCTAAGACTGTGTTTCCATTTTGAAGATCGTGCTAAAATTGACCTCTAAGGTCTCCATAACTTCTATATCTTCTACAGCTTTAGATATAAATTACTTATAGTTGCATTGAAGCCCACTAGCGAAGTTTCTATAAAGATCGATATATCCGATAATAAATTTGTTAAAAAGGGGTATTGCGCGGTCGGTTAGACCCGACTGCAGCATTTATATTATTCTATGTTTTTGATGTTGTTGTTGCTGCTGTCGGTTGTCGGTTGTCGCTGTTGTTGCCACTTGAGCGTTGCCCCGTTTCTCATTATTCTTGTTGCCATTATTAGAATACTTTTCTCTGCTGTCGTTAACGTTTGTCGCTGTTCTTGTTGTTGTTGTTGTTGCTGCTGCTGTTGACTTAGTCAAGAGCAATTAACATGCAAATAAGGCCTATTAGTTACCTAAACGTCAGTCTGTCAGCTGCTGCGTCTCTCAGAGTCAACGGCAGCCGCCTGTTTGCTGCTAACTGGTTGCCGCCTCTCATTCTGGACACCTTTTCGTGTGCACTTATTGGCCTCTTAAGGGGCGCGGGCGCGTGGGGCGTTGCGTTTTAATGAGTTACTAATTTTCAGGGCTGGCTGCGAGTGACGTCGCGCTGTTCGCTTCAGACATTTCCAAAAATTCTTAATTGTCTATTTAGGAGCGATGGCCGCTGGCCGTTCATAACATTAAAGTTAACGTTTATGTTTTGATGTATACCAAACTTTTTGATTTCAAAAATTACATGCCCAAACATTTTTGTAAACAAAAAAGGGTTGCCTCTTGCAACTGCGTCTTCATGAAGTTAATCCATAAAGCAAGTCCCTCAGTTTGGCAGTTCTTCTTGGTGTTTCAAAGTGGTTAGCACGGGAATTTTAGGGTAAGGAAGGAATAACGTCTTAAAGCTTATTTTTTAAACAAGAAAAGTTATGTGAAATTGTAATTAAATCTTGTTATTCAAGAAATTTTTTTCATTTTTTACAAGAGGTTCAATTCGAATGAAGCTCTTTAGTCAAGCAAACGTTTTTAATCTATTGGAAGGCGCATAAATTATCTTAAATTAATTGAATTTTTCAATTATATGAACTCAAGCTTGAAAATGTGGTCTTGTGCAGAAGAAAAGCAGATATATGCAAAGCAATAATTCCAATCTAACCAAGCTGCCCATATAGAGTATTCCGTAGCTTAGACTACCCAATAATTAACTATATCTCATGATCTTTATACTTAATAAGCCAACTAGCTTTCCATTTATAACCATAGCCTATTGCCTTTGCAGGGCATCTCTCAGTTTATATGCCCTTGTTAGTTCTTTTATCTTTTGATTGTTATGCCTAAAATTCTAAGTAAACCCTCCGTACGTAATCTAATCACTTTTTCTTTTTGTTTGCCTCATTTATCGAATGCTCTTTTCTCGTGATTGGCGCATGAAATTTTTATGAACTTTGCCTTTTGCAATTAATGTTAATTGATCACTTGAATTTCTGCATTTTCATTAAAACTTTTCAAAGTCGCGCCCCAGTTGGGTCAACATCATTTGCCACGAATGAGGCATTCCTTAAAAAAAAAAGAAGAAAAAAAGAGAACAGAACATAGAAGAAGAGAAGAGAAATATTTACACAGCTCCTGCGGTAATTTATAGTCCTGGCAAAGGCAAAGGCAGCTACACACAATGCTCGAAGCTATGGATTCTGGACTCTGGTCAGTGGCACTGGCAGCAAGTTTAACACCCGACCAGGCCCGCAAATTGCCATTGAATGTGCAGCAGCACCTGCAGTGTGTGTGTGTGTGTGTGTGTGTACATATACACCTACACACACGCACACATTCGCACACTCACATAATGGAGCTGCGGTGTGGACAATGAATGCTGAGGGTGATGATCCAACGTGATTTATCTACTGGCGCTGAGGTTAAAAGTTTTGCGCATACTCTCATTGTTTAGGTCAGGATTCCCTTTGTATGCACAGCACAGTACACACTCCCCCCCCCACACACACCTTAAACCACACGTGGTATAGACACTGCATAGAGCTGAATGGTCATGCAAATTCCCATGCCATGTCAGGGCTGTCAGAGTGCGTTGAATAATATGCTAGCCCCAACATTGAATGCTAGGTACGCAATCATTAAACTTTTGGCATAATTTTGGCTTCCAACTTTTGGCTTTAACCATGATTATTTGATCCGTTTTAGCGTCGGCTAAGCCGTTTAGCCAGATATCTGATGCCAAAGGCCTGCACCACAAGATGCTGACAGCCAGCTCATTATTTAGCCTCGCCGAGTGTAACTAATTATTGTCGGCTCGCTTTTCGTTTTTGCCGCACTTATTGACAGACTCTGCGACTGCCTCTTCCTTTGCCTGTGCCTCTGTCTCGCCTTCTGCCTCTGCCTTGTGCAATATCTTGAAGACGCTTCACTCGGATCCATCATTTTGTGCAGCCATCTGCGACACGTGGCCCCTCAGTTGGCTAATAAATCTTAATCAGGCGCTGTCCCAGTCAAGCCACAGCTATGTGGGCGTTGCCTATTTGCGGCTTTTACTGCCATAAACACTTTTTTCTTGCTGCCATCTTTTCTCTTTTTTTTTTTGTTTTTCTGGCTGCCATCTTATCATATTACTGGACATTCATTGGCCTGCGCGGACTAAATTACGAGTCTGTAAGTCTTATCGAGTAAACACATTTCAATGCTGATCAATTTATTATTTAGTTTGCTGAATATTTAAGTTAAAAATGTTGCCGTGACATCAACGGCCCCTAATGGCACCATTTAGAGTCCAAGATCATGCAAAAGTTTGTCCCACCAGCCTTGGGTTGTGGTAGCAGCTGGTGCCTCAGTGGTCACACTCCAGCTGGGTGCAGGAGTCGTCCTATTCCAATTGGGGCCCAAAGTAGTCCGGTTCCAGCTTGGTGGGCTTGTAGTTGTCCAGTTCCAGCTTGGTGGGGCTGTGGTGGTCCAGTTCCAGTTTGGATTACCAGTGGTTGTCCAGTTCCAGTTAGGTGGGGCTGTGGTGGTCCAGTTCCAGTTTGGATTACCAGTGGTTGTCCAGTTCCAGTTAGGTGGGGCTGTGGTGGTCCAGTTCCAGTTTGGATTGCCCGTGGTGGTCCAGTTCCAGTTTGGGTTGCCCGTGGTTGTCCAGTTCCAGTTTGGGTTGCCCGTGGTTGTCCAGTTCCAGTTTGGGTTGCCCGTGGTTGTCCAGTTCCAGTTTGGTGGGGCTGTGGTGGTCCAATTCCAGCTAGGTGGCTCTGTAGTGGTCCAGTTCCAGCTTGGGGTGCCCGTGGTTGTCCAGTTCCAGTTTGGGTTGCCCGTGGTTGTCCAGTTCCAGTTTGGGTTGCCCGTGGTTGTCCAGTTCCAGTTTGGGTTGCCCGTGGTTGTCCAGTTCCAGTTAGGTGGGGCTGTGGTGGTCCAGTTCCAGTTTGGATTACCAGTGGTTGTCCAGTTCCAGTTAGGTGGGGCTGTGGTGGTCCAGTTCCAGTTTGGATTACCAGTGGTTGTCCAGTTCCAGTTAGGTGGGGCTGTGGTGGTCCAGTTCCAGTTTGGATTACCAGTGGTTGTCCAGTTCCAGTTAGGTGGGGCTGTGGTGGTCCAGTTCCAGTTTGGATTACCGGTGGTTGTCCAGTTCCAGTTAGGTGGGGCTGTGGTGGTCCAGTTCCAGTTTGGATTACCAGTGGTTGTCCAGTTCCAGTTAGGTGGGGCTGTGGTGGTCCAGTTCCAGTTTGGATTACCAGTGGTTGTCCAGTTCCAGTTAGGTGGGGCTGTGGTGGTCCAGTTCCAGTTTGGATTACCAGTGGTTGTCCAGTTCCAGTTAGGTGGGGCTGTGGTGGTCCAGTTCCAGTTTGGATTACCAGTGGTTGTCCAGTTCCAGTTAGGTGGGGCTGTGGTGGTCCAGTTCCAGTTTGGATTACCAGTGGTTGTCCAGTTCCAGTTAGGTGGGGCTGTGGTGGTCCAGTTCCAGTTTGGATTACCAGTGGTTGTCCAGTTCCAGTTTGGTGGGCCTGTGGTGGTCCAGTTCCAGCTTGGGGTGCCCGGGGTTGTCCAGTTCCAGCTTGGGGTGCCCGGGGTTGTCCAGTTCCAGCTTGGTGGGCTTGGAGTTGTCCAGTTCCAGCTTGGTGGGCTTGAGCTTGAATTTCCAGTGGGTCCAAAAGCCTGAGAAATGCAATTTTCCAAGCCAACAGATGACTTCTCCAGTTCACGCAGAGTTCTCTTAATTTCGTGGGTAACACAACGTTGGGTCTGCCAGAAATTTTTATGCATGGGACGCACATCACCAAACAGATTCATGACCTAAATTAAAGACCCTTCGATTAGTAAGCCCCTCGGCAAATGGGTGACTATTTCCGCCTTACCGAATCCGCATAGCAGTTGCGCGTGCTGCAGCCGAGTATCTGCTGCTGGAAGGCATCCTTCACTCCTGCTGAGCTCTCCTGTTGCAAATAGCTCTGCAGGTCGGCTTGATCCAGATTGCTGCATTGACGCAGTTTGCTGCCCGCATTCATCAATATCTCAACATTTTTGACCGTGTAAATGGCCGCACATTGATCCAAGCTGTTAATGGCACCCAATTCGGGTATTTGCAGGTCTCCAACAATGGCATCGAAAAGCAAATTTTGTATACTTAGTCTATTGCTGATATCATTCGATTGAACAGATTCAGCTGTCGCATGGGTCTGAAAATTGAGAGATATTGAGTAAAGAGATTTAAAGTAATATTATAATAGAATTTGAATGTATTACACGAAGGCTTACAAGAATATATGGTATATATTTGATAGCTATTTCTTGGGAGAGCTACTTTCTAGGATGCATACATAAAAAATTTGTATGCTGTGTATAATATTCTAGTGTATATAAAACTTTTTTAAAGAATATGATTTGGCTAGCTAAATAATTAATAACAATTAAAATGTAAGAATACATCAACTTTAAGTTATTTTGAGCGGTCTGAGAATTAAGAAATTTAAAGTTATCTTTAAATAATGCTAGCTAGTGTTTCGGAGAGCTAATTAATTTTTATGGGATGCATAGATATAAAATTGTCATCGGCGCATTGGGTATGCATATAAAATAAATGAAGGCATATAATTTGTTTGAATGCATATATATACCATTTTTATATCAGCTATAAAGTTGCTTATGGCATAGAAAATTTAAATAGATACATACAGAAAATAAATATAAATTAAATGCAGTATAAACAGCTGGAGAATGAAATGAAAATAATAAATTTCAACCATGGGAATCTAATTATAAAGATAATAATATTAATTTTATATATCAGCTTTATACTTGGTTTAGCTTTACCAATAAAAATAATAAATAGAAAATATTGGAGATAGCTTCAAAGATATTGTGTGGAAATAAATAAAAATTAATCAAGGTTAGGATATTTATCACTATATTATAATAAAATAATCAAATGATATTAAACTAAAAATAACAATATAATAATAAAAAAAAATCATAATAAAATTAATAATTTTATGTATATTAGACCATAAAAATTACAAGATAATATACATAAAATTATTATTATTATTTGCTATTATTATTATAATTTTTGTTACATTCCACACTATTTATTCATTTTTGCACTTGACTAGTTCGTCAGCCATGCAATTTATTTTTATTTTTTTTTATCACATAAAATACGTATATATAATTTCTTATCATGTCATATGATATTATATTATCTAAGCACACGAATATCTAAGGCTGCTAGGCAATTTGTGAGCAGATATTGTAATATAATTTATCACTCTTAATAATATCGTCAGCGATATAAATAGTTATGCAACTGAAATAGTTTCGATGAAGTTCAAGTAGTACTCACCGTTGCAGTGAATAGCAGTGCACAGAGCACCACCAGTTTATAAAGAACCTCCATGGTGGCGGCTCCTTTCGTTTCTGAGTTGGACAATGTATCACCTGGGCAATTTAAATCAAATTTTTGCCCACAATCGATGACGACTTGAATTATTTGCCTTTTTTACTTATACATTTTATCAATAACTGCCCGAAGTCACACTTAACAAAGTGTTTTTATTTTTTCTTGGTGGGGCTTCCGCTCAGTGATAAGACAAAGACCAAGCAGCCTGATTGATGATTACAATTTTCTGCATACGGTTATTTTTTTTTCTTTTCTTTTCTATATAGTGTGTTCAAATATGTATATGTACAAAATATAGTTAGATACGATAATTGTGAGTAATTCATAGACGAAAATTCTGGGAACACTGATTGCTTCGCGACACTTGAGGTACGCTTTGACATTACCCATCGATTAGCAGGCAAACGTTATCAAACTCAATAATTATTTTTAGATGTTATTGAGTTTGGGACCTATTAAATCAAGATATTGTTTTTGCCATATTGAGAAGGTCAAGTAAATAAAATATTAAAGCTCTTTATTCTGCGCCAATAAAACTTAAGATTGGCCATAAATTCCACAGCTCACATTTAGTTGGCAGGCTGCTCTGCGGCCAGAGGCTGAGGCTGTTCAGGCTTCTGTTCAGGTCTCTGCTCAGGTTTCTGCTCAGGCTTCTGCTCAGGTTTCTGCTCAGGCTGAGTCTGGGCGAGCTCTCTGCGCTCGGGCTCCTGCTCAGCTGGCAATTCACGCTGGTTGGGCACCTTGGCCATGCAGCTATTGAATTCATTGGCCGCCTCAATGGACTTCACCTTGGATTCGTCAACGGCAACGCTGATGCAGCTGGCGCGCTGCGTAGCAACAATGGTCGAGTTGGTGGCGAACTGAGATTGGGTCTGATAGGCCAGAGTGTTGGAGCTATCCAGCAGCTGCAGGTTCTTGTCGAACTAAAGGAGCCAAAGCATTAAATTGTCTACGCTAAATTGATGCTAAATTGAAAATCAAATGCAATTACTTACAGTGGACACGGTGCAGTTGATGAGACGCTGGCTATCGGTCTCATTATTGCATTGTTGCAGATTCTTCTCCAGTGACAGATGCTGGGCGCGTATCTGGGCAACGGTGGCATTGGCGTTCTGTGTATTGGCCACCACGGTGCGATTGGCCGCCTCCTCGCATTTGCTGGTAGCATTGGCCAACTCCTCGCTGATCTTGTAGGTCGCATTGGTGTACCTGTTGACGCAGGCGGTCTCAGCGGGCGATGCGGCCCGTGAAATGGCCAGCGGGGAGCTTAGCTGAGCCATGACCATGCGAAGCAGGCTCGACTCATCGGCCATGCGAGGCCAGGCGCTGGCCTGAAATCAAAATGTAATTTGTAATTTAAGTGGTTTCTACAAGTGGCGCCTACTTACGCCCAGCACTGTAACTGCGAGTAGTAGAACGCGTGTAAACAATTGCATCTTGTATCAGTTGCTTCTTGAAGTGCTTACTAATTGCTCATCCTAAAGTTCAGTTCCTTTTATAGCCGGGCGAATTCTCGCTTCTTCTCGAAGAGTGCAGATTTTTGACTTTTTTGTTGTTCTTTTTGCAGCCTTAGATTAGATATGGCAATTGTACAAGGCAATTGGCACATTTAATTGGCTTTTCTCCAGTTTTGAAACAAGTAGTAGTAGTGTAAGGCACCCGGGCATGATAAATTGGCCCCCAAAAAGAGACGCAGACACACTAATCAGTGCTCATGTCCAATTAGTTGCGCTTATCAGACAGCTTTGAAACGGTGTCTTGATGTCTATATTCTTATCTAACAATATGATATAAGAACTTATTTATAAGGCATTTATATACGGACTGAATCGCCTGAGCCATGCATTCGCATTTACTCAATTCAATTCATTCAATTTACACGCGTCTTAATTAATTCCCTCACTTCGATTGTTCAAGTGGCAATTGATGATTTAAAAATGATTTTACATGATTCACTAATAAATTCATTAAATGCCCACTATCAAACATCAGACACGGAGGCGTATCGAGACGCTTTCCCAGAACTGATAGGAAATCACCAAGACCCGTCGGCTATAAAATTTTAATCAGCACAAAGCATTTCCATGAATTTTCTTATCAGTTCCTTAGGGTTTTTTACATTTTGATTTATTCAGTTCAGCAACTGATCGAACCATGAATGGAAAAACACATTACGTTGGGTTTTTGGGTTATTAATCACTTAAGCTATATTATATACTCAATTTATTTTATTTTTAGATATATCTTATCTATGCTAGACTATTATTGAAGCCCTTTAGATAAATATTTTTAAAATGTTTTTCTTCGTTTTCTTTTAATTATTTTATTTCTAAATATTCTGCAATGTTTGTTTAGTTCTCTAATCTCTTATATAATGCAATATATAATAATATAATACTAGGTACTGCCCTGCTTTGCCCGTGACATGATTTGGGATAACAATTTTATATATTATATTATTTTTCCGCTCGTGAAAAATTAAATTTTACCCACAAAAAATATTATTTAATAATTTCTACTCTCAAATATTTTTTTGCAAAAATAAGAAATATTTAAATGCTATCCAACAAATTTTTCGGTCTTTCCATATAAATATGAAAGGTTTTATTTTGTTTTACTGTCATGAATGAAAAAAAATGGTTAATTGGCAGAAAATAGCTATCAAATAATTAGAAACCATTTATATTTGGCTTGTTTTTTTTTTCTAACAAATTTTTTTACTGGATATCCATAACAATTGTGAGTTGTCTTTTAAATATTACAGGGAATATAATTATTCCCTTACGTATTATTTTCTACATTTTAATCAATCTTTTTTTAAATAACTTTTCGATATTTTTGGTAACGAGATATGGAGTTCGTTTTGTTCTGACTTTGATCAAATATCAAATCGAATATTCACTCATATAATAAATTAAAACTTATTCATTCATTAAAACGATCCGAAGTCATTTAAAATTCTAGAAAATGCCTGATAAATGGCAGCTAGCCTATAAATTTGTTAGCTCATAAGAAAGGTCAGAAAGTCAGCTGACTTTACCTGATTTTCAGACAATTTGCAAACAATAAGGTTGAAATTCAATTCATTTTTCATTGATGGGTGTAGGCTGGCGAAAAAATCAGTGCCAAGATTGCCAAGTGAAAGCTGGCAAAACAATTTTGAAAAGTGGCTAAATTCACAGTTGCCAACAAATTTATCACAACATGCCAGCCCACACACACACACGCATACACATATTAGCGTGTGTAGATGTGTGACGCTCTCATATATCATGCGACAGGGCAAACAAGATTTATAAGGTAAAACATGCTTTGAACAACTCTAGAGAAATAACGTCAAAAGCGGGGCCTCAAAAAGAAAATGTTTTTCTTTTGCTTTTTTCGGCGCACAACTCGAACGATTAATCAAAAGTATAAACTGCAGCCGCTGGCTGCAACTTTAACTGAGGTGTGCAGAGGGGCGTTGGGGTGTGGCCGCTGCTAATGGCACAAGCGCTGTGGCAAGCACTGCGGCCTGCCACAACGTCAGTCAGTCAGCTTGCCTTGAGAGGCAGTGGCAAAAAACCGCGAGCCCAGCTCACATGCTCATTATGCGCTGTTCAAAGGGTGAAGCCGGGTATGCTGGCTTTTGTGAAATGTCTTTCTATGAACTGCTCTTTGTACATGCTATAAAAGCTAGGTTTGCATACTTCTTATATTTACTCGAGTATACACAATTTAGATAGATAAAGATTATTTTTTTTTGCCACGCCTATCGGAAGCTGGTTCAATTGCAAAAAATATATCAATTTTATATATATATATATATATATATATATATATATATATATATATATATATATATATATATATATATGTATATATCAGGTTGGACTTAACATATTCAATATGACTTTCTCCTATGTAATATTCTTTGCCTTTTTAATAAACTTAAGAGTGCAGTGCTTCTCCGTTCGTGTGCTGTCTCTCAAGATTTCTGTCAAGTCAGCTCAATTGACGTAAATTTACATTGCCTCTGCTGTCATCCCACTGTAACAGTGTTGTACAGAGACGCAAGTCCTGCGCGATTTACAACACAAACTGCCTTATTTAAAGTAACCCACACAGTACAACTTATCTAATCTCCCTCATGTATATATAAATTGTTAATGGCTCAATAATTCTTTTCACAGTTTGACATGTATTGCCTTGTGGCTTACAGTTCTAAAGTCGCCAGGCTCATAAAACAGTATACTCTTTTATTTTTTACATTTTTTTTTAACTGTGTATATTTAACTGTGTGTAGAGTATTTTTCAGTTGCCTGCAACCGATTGCAATGTTTGCCAATGTTAGCTAATTTGAATGTGGCCTGCCATTTTGTTTTTTTTGGCAGTGTTGCAAAGTCAAGTGTGAGTCTTTTACGCTGAGCTGTCAGCGCTTGAAACGCGACAGCTGTTCTTTGTATGTTGTCCTTGTTGTTTTTTTCTCAATGGCCTGGCACTTTTAATGACACCATTGTCACCTTGGCCAACCCCAAAAGCTCTTCCTGCTAACCCCCGCCCAGCTCCTTGCTCATTTGCTGCCCGCCACGTTGAGTGGGCGTCATGTAATGCGGCTTGAAGTGTCATCTACACGCGCATTGTACTGCGGAAGCAGCTGCTTGTTTGGCTGGCATTTCGCTGGGCTCTGTTTGCGTTTTAAGTAGCTGTTAAGCATTTTCATTACACACGCCAAAATGCACAATGATTTATGCCAAGAACCGGGCACCGTTATCACGTGTTCGTTCTGCTGTCAACGGATTAAATACTCACACTCTACCTATAACTGAAGCCTGGCCTTTTGTGCGTTGCCTTTTGCTGGCAGTTTATCATTAAAAAACAAAAAGAAAAGCGGGAAGCAAATGAAAAAAAATGACATTTCATGCCGCATGCCGCATGCCTCATACAAAGTATACAATACTCGGATATATGAGTGTTGCGCATTTTCAAGACCAGGCAACAACACTGACATTGCACATTGTTGCACACTGTTTCTGCTTGCTGCATGCTGCTTGTTGTTGTTGCTGCTGCCGTCAGTGGGTTTTCGCTTTTGTTTGCTGCAGCTTTGTATGCAAATAAATGGGCGGTCTAGACGGGCACGCACAATGGCAGTTTTAATTTGAAAAGTGGCTGCAACAGCAGCAGCAACAACAACAACCACCCCATATAGAGAAAAGTGCAAACCACTTTTTTCATTTTTATCATTCTGCAACAACCGCAAACACCCCATGTGAATACGCGTGTCGAGTTGACATTTGCGGCCAGACCAGAAATTTAAAATAGTTCAAAAATATATATGAAAATATAAACAACTTTAGTTTAGTTGCTTTGGTTTTTGGTAAAAGTGTTGAAAAAGTGCAGAAGGTGACCAAAGAAATATTCGAGTCTTTTGTTAAATTTGAAAAGCAGAGTTTTGCGGTTAAATAACATTTAAATTGCATTCATGCTGAAAAGTTTATTATAGCCAATGAGAAAATATTTAGTTGTTTATTTATAGGCGAAAAACGAACATAAGCACGTTTCATGTGAGCCAGAAGGACATTGGACTTCGAAGCAGCATAGAGAATCAGCTGAGGGCCGAAATATATGTGCTTTTTTGGTGAAAAGAGAAAGAGCTTAGTAACACGAAACAGCTGCAAAAGAAGTGACCAATGAGCATCAGGCATTTGATAAGATATAGCAAAAAGCAATCGCCTAGGTTTTGAAATGATAATGTTTCGTATTCTGGGAACTGCGGCGAGGGCAGCTCTAAGATTACACAAAAACAATGTACTTATAATGTACACAAAAGATTTAAGTGACAGACGGAAGGAAGCGTTTTGGATAGAAGAACAAATAGGGTGCTTAACTTGTACTTACTCTTCACTTATCTCTTATCGCTATTAAAATAGTCGTATTTAGTTTTATATTGTTTAAAGTCTTCAATGCCTCAATATGGCATTTAAATCGAAGAAAGCACTTAACAATTGTCTGGATCGGACCACTATATCATGGAAAACTTGTCAAAATATAGTCTTTTCCAAGATATTTACAGGGCAAATGTCTTAAAGGGTATTTAATCTTCGGTATACCGAATTAACCTTACTCTCTCGGTTCTTTAACAACAATGGCCTTTAGCCTAGAGCCTTGTAACCTGCAAAGCCTTGACTAAAAAAAAGCCGCTGTATTTATTAAAATAAATAAAATTTGTCGAAATCGAACATAAAAAAGTTAATTGATAAAATGTATTATTTAAATGGAAAATTATTATTTTTTGTTCTTTTCAATGGTCGCTTTTCAAATTCCAAATAAAACTCACTTAATTTACCATAACAAATAAATCAAAATTTAAATAACAACTTTTTTTTAATGCCAGCAACACAAAGCAAACATTTATAAAACATATTTAAACAGTTTTATGAAGAGTTTTTTTCCATTTTTTTTTATTATTTATTTTGCTGCATCCGCTAATGCAGCAACATTGACTTTGCACGTTTTGACTGCTCCGTCTTTTTGTATAGAATATCATTTTCATTGTCGCTTGCATCCTGCAAGTTCCTGCCGGCCACTAAATTGAAATTCATAATGAGTTTTTTATGCAAATTTTGTGTGCGCGCCGCGTTGGCGTGTTAAACTTTTGACTGTCGCATTTTATTTCATTGTAAATTATTTTTTATGCTACTTAGGTGCGTTTTTTTGTGTAGTGTTAACAAGGGGGTAATATTGTGATGTACATGTAGATACCCTGTTAAGCGATCTACATTAAATAAAATTGTTATAGTTTATGCTTTGTATTAATATTTTGTAATAATTATTATTTATAATGCATTTAGGTGAATTATGTTTGTTATTTTTTAAAATTTTGTTTTAATTGCACCAAAAACTTAATCTAAATTTGAACAGCTTAAGTTCATACAAAACTGATTGTCTATAGCTCTCATAAGGACTAGGTTTATATGGTGGGATGAAATGGCTACAAGACTAGATTCAAACCCTTTTTAACTTAAATATATACTCACATAATTAAAAGGATTAAATAATCCTTCCATTGTCAGCACTGTTGTATTTTAGTTTTATTTTCATTTGGTTTTCTTATTTTATTTTATTTTATTTTTTTTTAAAGGGTATACAAAACAAAATGTGTATTGTAAACGTGTAACATGTAACTTGTATTGTTATTTTTTTTCCCCGCGTCGTTGTCCAAACGTAACTTTTGTGCAAAAGCGGCAACCGAAATTGTTATATGTTAATTCGATTCAACAATTTCGTACTGTGTTGCATGTTCGTATAAATGGTAACAGCCATGTGCCACATGTGCCACATTCGTGCAACAAAAACAACCAAAACGAAAAAGAAAAACTTGGCCAAAAACCAGCGCAAACGCGTTTTAAAGGCAGCGGCTAAGTCAGAGAGTTGCGCCTTGATTTTGATTTGGTCGCACAACATTTTGCGGTCCAATGGCAAACGGCATTTGAATTTAGATTTAATCCGATTGTAAAATTCTAAAATGTGATTTAAATTGAAAGCCTAGAAGGTTGCGTGGGGGGCGGGGGGTCGGATGTAAATGAGATTTGCATTTGAAAGCGCGAGCGTTTTTATGCGAACTGCGTTCGGGAAAATTTATTAAAGCTTTTCATTGCACGCTGGGGAAATGGGCACTGGAAAATGGAAAATGATGCTAGATATTAGGAGTAGAACTAGCAACCGGGCCTTTTGTGTGCCGTAGATTTACAGTTACAGAGTTTTATACAGTTTATATATACATAGATCGGCGGAGCAGAGCTGATTTTGTAGTCGGGATAAGAGGCACGATTAAATTTTAGTACGTTGCCTTTGTTAGGTTCCCGCTTGTGAGCGCACTTAAAGCTCAGCTGGCATAGAGCTTAGTTAGTTGCACTGCACGAACTTTAATCAAGTTAAATGGTTCGCACGAGGCCACTTGCATGCAGCACCTGTCTGTGCCCCAACCCACCGCTCCGGGCGCTCTGCTCACGGCAATTAAAGTCCATTAACCACATGATGCGTTTTGCACTTAAAACCAACGCATAAATACACACACACAGAGAGGCACACACACACCTGTGTGCAATCAGCGCATGTGGAAAACTGAAACTGTACCTGCAACTGGAGCTGTGCACGCGGATTCCGCGTCCGCATCCGTTTCCGGCAGCCGCCAAGCCACGTGGCGAATAGTGCTCAGTTGATGATGACCTCCCACCCCCACCCCCAGACCTGGCCCAGCCCACCTGCCTGTTGCCATGTTTTGTGTCGCTAGCCTGACCATTGCGTCAGGTTAGCGGACACGTGTGCATCCCAATGAAAACTAATTAGGCTGCTCGTCTGGTCTGTTTGGGTCCGGTTTAGTCCGGTCCGCTCCGGTCTGGTCGGGTTTGGCCTGGTCTGGTTGGATCAGTTTTCTGCCGTTGTACAGTGGCCACATCGTCAGTTGCACTTGTGTGCATTTGTAAGCGGCTTCAGATTGTTAATATTCACATTTTGAATATACCCCGCAGGTATCCCCTCTGGAAATTGGGGTATAATCGAAATATCCGCTGAAATTGACTTTCTGCAAGCCTTTGCAACATTTCTAATTTATTTTATGGACTCTTTTGTTGTTGGCACTTTACTGGAAATACATAATTATAAGTCATGGGCATTCCCTGAGTGCGATTTTTTCCGAATGGAATTCATTATTTAAAACTAACGATAAGCAATAATTCGTGTGCTTGTACAGCGCCAGTTGACAACAGCAGAAATTAACATTTCTTTTAAATTCTCACACGCCTGCAGCTTTAATTTATTTTGAAAGCAGCAAAAATTTGTAAAAGATTAACAAAAGTTATTTCAGTCAGACATTGTGTTTAAATTGAGAAGCAATAAAAAATTAAATATTAAACTGTAAGGTAATGCTTTCAAGACTATGTGTTTTAATTTAATGTTGACTTTTTTTCTGAAGAAGACAGTTACCTAAGAGCTTTAATAGTAAAGCTTTCGTGCCAGGCAGCTGTAACATTAAAAATAATTATTTAATATACATATAAACGTGAAATAAAAGCAGTTAGTCAGCCTAGGCTGTAAACATACTTGCAGCTTAAAGGAGCTTTAAAATCTTGTTTTTTAGCTTTTTAGCTTTAGCTTTGTAAAGCTTTTGTTCCAAATTTTAAAATATTTAGTAAAAAGATTTGAGTAAAAAATGCAAATTGCAGCCAGACGGTTGAGCTTTAATCATACTTGCAGCTTTAAGGAGCTTTTAAAGTTTGTTATGAAGTTATTATTGGCACTTCTCTTCAAATTGTCCCATCTAGTACTGGGTATCTCTTAGTCGTCGCCCTTCTCGGAGCCACACGTAACTTGTTTTTGGGCGAACTGTTAGCCTAGGCTCAGTCGTGGTTAGCAAATGCACAAATATAAACAGGCCAATGGCAGTAACTGTTGCTGCCACGTTATGCGGCAACTTACAACAGTTGCTGTCATCAGCGGTTTTTGATTCATAGGTGGCCCGCCTAGGTATTAGACAAGCATACAAACGAATATGCGTGTGTGTGTGTTGTGTGTATGTGGGCTAAGTGTGTGTGTGTTTAGTATGTCTGTGTGTGCGTACACCCATTTGATTTCCTTGCCCTTGTGGAAGACGAACTTAGACCTTTGGACCTGATTTTGACAAGTGTCACAGCGGGTCCCCAGATGCGTCTGCAGCTGTTTTTGGGCGCTGGTTCAAATGTTAAATGTTCTTTCAACTGACACAAGAAATTTAATTTATTTTCGGCAAGACAAACACACAACGACAGATGTCAAATTAGCTGCAAAAATACAGCACACACACACACACGTGCCGCCTTGTGTGTATTTATTTTTTAATAAATGCCTTGAAGGCTGTTGCCGCAAAATTAGTTGGCTCGTTTTAAAAAGGGCCAACAATTTGTGTATTGTGAAATATTTGTGACGTCAGCAGCGACTGGCTTAGCCGTGGTATTAAACAGAACAGGCTGACAGAGGGGTTTGTGGTGCGGGGTGGTTTCGGTTTACCTAACAAGCCATCGATATTGGCCAGCTAATTGCATTGTTTCAAGAAACTAAGTCACTAAACGCTATTGCAATATGAGAAGACTCTCAATCTCCCTCGCTTCCCTCTCTCTTTCTGCTGCTCTTCTTTATTCTCTTACTCTTTCTCTCGCTCGAAACTCGCTTGAGTTGGTCGTAATGAAGCGGCTTAAGCGGATATAAACTGAGCCATAAGCCAGCTTTAGACTTTTAATTTAAAAGTTTTGCACTCTGCCAAAAGGCAGGCGACAACAACAGCAAAAATGTCGACTACCAGAACGTTCGAGGACTGAACGTAATGCAATCAGCAAACAAAAGGCAATTGCCAAAGGACAAATGCAGGAAGCGAGCGAGCGAGCGAACGGGGCGGGGCGGGGCGAGCCTTTCGATTCCTGTGGCGCTGCATGCCACATGAAATCATCAGCCTCATCTTTTTGGCCAAGCAGGCAGCCATTGTCTGAGGCAGCGGTTAAGCGTGGATTATGTCGTAAATTGCAATATTTGGACATGAAGAAGGTGCTCCCAGCGAAGAGCATTGTCATCATATTTGCCAACTGACAACTGGAGCCCGAGTGCTGCACTCAGAGAAAAGACAATACAAATTATATACATATAAACTAATAATTGAAGCAATTCTGATTTTAAAAAATTGATTGTTTATGTTAAGGAAATAACTAATAAAAGGCTGAGAATATGTACAATAAACTTGTTAAAAGATTGCAGTTAGAAAGTATCTTATATTGAGAACTGCATCTGCATTTTTTATTAAGATTTAAGGGAATTAAAAAAAGCTCTTGATAAGAATTTAACAAAAGGCGTTGTTTACAATGCAATTAAAAATAAGCCAAGATTAAACAAAGTATTTTTATATATTAAATCATTTTTCGTTCGTTCGTTGAAAATCTCTTTTTTGGCTAATTTTACACATAGCTTTGATTTTTCTGAGTGTGTGCAACTGGGCCATAGCCATAACCAGCGAAAATTGCATAGCTGCTGAGCCACCAGGCTCGCGGCTATAATTAACAAGATATAATGCCAAGGCAATATTCGAGCGGCAGCACTCTGTGGCAGGCAAAGTTGGTGGCACCATTTTAAATTAAATCACAGTATTATGACCGATAATTGGACATCAGGCGACAGGCGAATGGCGACGTGCGACTGGGCTGGCATATCCATGTGAGCGATATTGTGTGTAAAAATAATTAACGACTTGCTGAGTGAAATGAAAAGAAAAGCAAGGGAAATCAATGCAGCTTTATCGCTGGGTATGGGGCCAGTACATAACTCAAGCAAAAGCGGCGCATTGTGTGCATTGCGTCTTTTGTTGCGTATACGCAACGTGCTCCGCAAAGGCAGAGCCAGTGACACAGGCTAAAGCTGCCTTTTACAATTGTGTAATTAAATGCGAACAAAACGAGTTTTATTTGCGTTAAATATTAAAACCCATTATGTGTTCTACTTTGTGGTAACTGCAACTTTTAGCCCTAATTTAAGGCTGCAAGAGCACGAAAAAAGATAACGAAAGCGATTTTCCTCTTTTAATACACTTGCTAAAGTTATTGCACATTTTATGTGAAATCTGTTAACCTATAAAGTAAAGTGCTTCCTGCTGAAAAGTTTTTCATAATCCCAATATTTACACCAAATCTTTGGAAATACTGCAATTATTTCCACATAGGACTAATCATTAGTGGCTCCTAATTTTTGTTACTAAATTGCTTGCAAGGGTATTCAATTTGCGGCAAGCCTTAGTTAGCGCTGCTTTTCTATTGCCCCTTTCCCTTTTCTTCGTGGGTTGCTTTTCAGCTTTATTGGAGTTTAATCTTTTGCGCTCTGATTTGGCAACTTATTACTTAAGTTTCTGGCTAAATATTTCAATAAACTTTTTGCGCTCAAAAACTTGGCTATCTACTTAGCCAAATTCCTGGGGCAAAATTCGGAAAATACAAGCGAAGCAACGAAAAGGCAAATCGATGTTGAACGCAAGAGAATCTAATTTCAATGTTTTAAGTCAAGCCACGACCGCCTTTCAATATAAATAATCGACAAAAATTACAATAAAAATCAATTTCCATATTCAATTTGGTTAAGTGGCACGCACACACACCAACACCCACACACACGCATGCACATACATATAGAAAAACTTTGACAACGGCTGTAAAATGAAAATGAGTTGATGAAAAAATGTTGCTCAGCTCCATTTGCCAGCTGGTCATTTGATGCTTTGCCCTTCACTTTGGGGTACGTCGGGTAGGGGAGGTATGGAAGGGGAGTTGGATGAGTTTCCCTATAAATAATACGCAGATTTTTGTGCTGGTTCTCTAAATGAAGTTAAACTATGACCAGTTCGTCAACGTCAGCAATTTAGAAGCCATAGCCATGCAATTCACTTGACTGTAGCTCATTTATGCGTTTAACACATTTTCCAGTGGGTTTTCTGACTGGCTGGCGGGGCGGGGGTTTTGGCAGTTGTAACTGGGAAATGTAAGAGGGCCATGCGACAGCAACAGCAAGAGCAACGACAACGACAACGAGACGGACAACGACATTGTGTGACACATTTCCATTTTGGTTGGGGAAAACGTTTTGCAGAAGAAAATTTCTTCATTCTTTGCTTTTACTGGCTGCTGCTGCTGCTACTGCTTTTATTTACTGCGGGTTCACAACAAAAGGCGAGGCGAAAGTGAAAAGCACAAGAAATGTTTACCAGAAAATAGTGCAAAGTTTTCCTTTTTATTTTCCTACTTTTTTTTCCCTTTGTTTTCTCCTATTTTTTGCTCGGTGCGGGGCTAAAAAGTGAAAAATACCAGCACGTTAAATTGAATTTAACGTGAAATGCAATGAAACGTAATGAAATTTTCGCTGTCAGTCGTCTCAGGCGCTTCCAAATGAATGTACAAGCCCTGTAAAACTGGGCCCAATAGGAGCAATAAGAAAATGGGGCAAATTATGCCCAATGCAGGCAGCCCAAACACATTATGAGCACAAATAGCCAATGGCAAATGCATAAATACTTCTAAAATTATTTAACAGTCATGACGGCAAACGTTTCAAATTTTGCACGGCTAGCAATTGTGGAGAATTTCTTGGTATATGTTATACATAATATAATTGTATATATAATTTTAATATTTTTTCTGAATTTGAGTATTTGAAATATTTTGTAATATTTATGTAGAATTGTGTACGGTTAGAAATTTTAAATATTTCTGTGATTAAGATTAATCAAAACATCTTTTAATCTAAATTTAACAATTGAGAGAAGGTTCAGCAATATTTGTATGAGTAAGGTTAGACAGGAACAGTATTTGTATACCCTTGAAAAGGGTATTTCAATTTTGTGAAATGTGTACTGCATAGTATATATACCGTAGGTCAGCATCAACAGCCGAGATGATATAGTCATGTCCGTTTCTCCGTCCGTCCGCCTGTCTATTTCTATGCGAACTTCTCTCAGGCTTAAGGCTATCGTCTTGAAGGTAGTAATCGGTCGAAAATTAGGTTCTTGTATGGAAAAACATTTTGTTTTCCAAGATATTTTCATCAAACTCAGCATTTTCAAGCTACACTATTATCTGCAAAAGGGAAATGTCTAAAAGGGTATTTAATCTTCTGCCAAACATATATTATCTTTCTCGTTAAATAGTAAATTTAAGTAGGCAAAGATATGTTTCCAATCATTTAGCTTTTTCTAGGTTTTCCAAGAATATTAAGCACATATTTTGTCTAAATTCAGGCAATTCTTCTCAGTTAAAATAAATACAGAATATTTTATTAAATATTAAATGTTTCCTTTGCGTCACAATCTCCAATTTGTGTGTGTACCATACATTAAGTTTATTGAAAAAGCTTCCTGTTACAGCAATAAATTACTTAGTAAATGAAATCTACGCCATGTTACGCAAAAATAGCTTCAAAACTGGCTGCACAAAAGTTGAAAATGTAGTCCACAAATTTGCGCTGTGTATTGGCAGCGAACGGAATGGAATGGAGTGGAATGGAATATTTATTGCCTTTATTAGTGAGTCGATTGAAAAATTTAGTGCGCTCGAAATTCTATCTGAAGCGCTTCAATTCACTTGCAGACTGCCAAGCCCTTGCCCCTTGCCACTTGCCAACGCCACGCTGCGAACGCCCTGCGAGATGGCTGTAGCTGGAGCCCTGTTGAATGGGGCCTGGCCTAAGTTAAGACTGCCAACAATTCATCTTCTCGCTGGCGAATTTCTCACGCAACGAATTCGTTTTATTCCGTTTGCCAATTTTTGGCATGCAGCTAAAGGTGCGGCACTCTATGAAATTCGCTCAATTTACCCAGTTGGCTGCAGCTTGTTTCCAACAATTTCCACTTGCTACTTGCCACTTCCCCTGCATTTATGCCATCCATTTACCAGTTCTATTCCGCTTGCTGTTGTTCTTGTTAAGCATTCTGTTGTTTGTTTTCATCTTGGCCTTAGTTATTGTGTTTTTGTTTTCAATTTAAGCAGCTTCTGCTGCTGCTTCACTCAAATGCCAATGTTTTTATCATCACATGCTTTTGGCCTTGCCAACAACGATTGCCACGTGGCGTATGAGTTATCAGGCAATTTTACAATTTGCAATTCGTTATAGCAGCTGCGCTATTTTCTTTCTTATATAGTTTATCATAGAAGACAAAAAGCATTTTGCACAAATAATTGCTCAAAATCAACTAACAATTCACTCATTGTTTTCACTTAATGTTAATTCTATCGATTTTCCCAGCTTTTTTGTCTATTGTTCTTTTTTTCTATGCCAAAAGCAATTTGGTGAAAGTAAAAGCAATGGCAAAAGCCTGACCTGTACTAACATCCAGCTTCTTAGGTACAATAAACAAATTACCAAATAGAAACAGAAACTAGTTGCCCAACACTGAAGCACAAATACGCTTGACAACAATGGAGCTGCAGTGAAGTTTGTATTACGTGTGAAATGTATAGAAATATTGAAATAATGAATACAATGTGAATATAGAAAAACTTTGAATATACTTTTTAATAGGGCCCAATTCGTTGAGCATTTATTTGACGTGTCTTTTAGGTGTGACCAGCTCATCAGAAATTTTGTATTTTTGAGTTTTAAAAATTTGTATTTTATTTTTACAACACTGCAAACAAAACGATGCCAATTGCCTGTTTTTCTAAAATTATGTTGTGGACTGCTGTGCTTACATGCATTTTTAGATATTACTCTATATAAATATAAAAATTTGTATATTTATATTTGATACAAACCTACTCAATAAACAAATCACAGCTCGCGATGGCTGCGCTTCCTAATTGAATATCCTTTTGCACTTGTCGAGTAATAAAATCTCTTGAAACCCCTTCACAAGATAACGAAGTAGATGAAAAAAACCGCAACTTATTTTAAGCGCAACCCTATATACTGTTTTTCCGGCGCGGGTTGAGTTGTGCAATTCCTTGAAGTAAGGGTAATCGAGCCATGACAAACAAAAAGTTTCAGCTCGTTAACGTTCAAATTAGGCGACGGCTTTGTAATCGGATCCACATAATTTTGCGGGTGCGCCAAACTGTATGGCCAAGTTGTTATGACTGAAGTGCAAGGGTATTTCAAAAACAAAATAAAAGAATATAATGTAGACGGCCAGAGAAAGGGCCAGGCGGGCAGACGAAGTAAACAGACTTGAGTGCCGGAGCAGAAGTGCCACAGCTCCAGCTGCAGCTGTATGTGCCTCTGTTGCATGTGCCTCTACTGTGTGTGTGTGTGTGTGTGTGTGAGAGAGTACCAAATACTATGTCATGGGATATTAGCATGTGCTCGTAAAAAAATACTTTGCGAATATGTCCTGTGTCCCCCGAGCTGCAACGTGAGTAAGCGCCTGTCTGTGTGTGTGTGTGTGTGTGTTTGCACAGACTGTCTGCGCATTTCCGGTGTATGCGTGCGTGTGTGTGTGTTTACCTAATTACATTCCGGAAATAAAACGTTGACTGATTGCGCCAATAAATGAAAATAATGACGTAGCCATTGACTGCAAACTCGCAAAGCGACGGATGCGGCAAAACTGGCATCAAACTGAACTCAGCCGACAAAGTTTTTGCCCCCCTACAGCCCCTACACCCCGCTCGCAGTCCACACCCTGCTGCTATGTTACTTTTGTGCGGCTCTTTGGCTTTCTCTTGCTCTTTCTGTGTGTGTGTGTGTGTGAGTGCCGTTAAAACGCAAACTCTTGACGAGTTTATTTCCCCACGCAGTCGCTAACTGATTGTCTGTGATTTTCTTGTTTTTAGATAATGAAAGCACATACACGCACACACACACACACACACACACACACACACATACAATTTTTGTGTGGGCATATAAAAGTAAGAGTTGGCTAAAATGTTGCTTTTTATGAGCCTCCAGCTTGAAATTGTGGTCCATTTATTTCGTGATGCCCAGCAGAAAAAAAAATTAACGTTGGTCGAAATTGAGCTACTTTTGGTTTAAGGTTTTCGGCCAATCGCATATAAATTATATATTAGCTGAGAGGAGGTCTATACTGTTCCAGAGGAAATTAAGCGGCGTCGCCCGTTTAAATACATACATAAAAAAACTGCTCCCTGATCCTCATTCGCCCTGTTAAAGAATCAAAATAAATTTGTTTCCTAAATTTTAATTCAAAGTAGTATTAATTGCTTTTTTCTTTATGGAGAGTAGATCCCAAAATTTAATGCTCAGCCCACTGGGCTACTCGAACGCCTGGTTCATGCCAAAGAATTCGTAAGATAGCATTTTACATATAGAGATGTAGCAGAAAATCCGATCCGAAAACTTTGCCAACTTGCTTGGCTTGTCAGACGCACCTAAAAGTCTGACGCAAAAATGCTTTTAATATTTGAGTTAACACATTGCAGGCAACGTCTAAACGTCGAAAACTGTGTCAATTCTGTTGGCCAATGCAGCTGCAAGCCAAATGCTTGCCAGCTAAACCAAAAAACTATGCTAAACATTTGGCTATTTACCTAAAGCTCCAGACTATGCGTGTTGGCCACAACTGGAAACAAGCCCAGCTGCACGCTGCGGAAAGGGGCGAACGGATTCGGGCGCCACGAAGAAAAAAAAACTGGGCCCTTTACTAATTTCAGCACAATAACCCAAATTAAAGCGGTTTTTGAGTTTTGTTTGCAGACGTCGTAACACGAGACGCAACCGAAGTATTGAGAAGACACGAGAGAGAGAGCGAGCGAACTCTCTCAAATAAGAGTAAAACTGAGCCACATTTATGGCAACAGCATTGCGCAGAAGCGTGAATCAGAGAGAGAAAGAGAGAGAGAGCGCGAGAGAGTCGTGTGTTTTGAGAAATGTTTGCTATAAAATGTAACAGCTGTTTTTATTGTCCTCGAACGCAGCATCAATTAAGTCCACTCAAGAAAGGAAACAAACTATCCCACAAGTTGTTCACTAGGGACTCAGAAGATGAATGAGTTCATAAATAACAAAAATTAAAATAATAATAACTATTCATTAAACTAGAATTTCATCTTTCGTACTTTCTAATATTTTATTTCATATTATTTTATTTGATTGGATGAGATTTTGCGAACTTCAAAATGCACATAATTTTATATAGATTTGGATGTTTGAATATACATAATTGTTAATAATATAAAAAGAATAAATAACCCGAACGTTTAAAATTCCTTGTAGACGGTTTAGCAGATATGTAAGAATAGTCAAGCTCTCAAATGTTGATATTGATGAAAATATCATGGAAACCAAAATATTTCTCTACACAAAAACTCATTTTTCGACCGATTCTTCCTATAGTACTGTATACTATAAAAGTACAATATTGATATAATATGGCTTACATGTAAGCAGCATAGTTTGGCTAACAAACTAATAATAGGTCAAGATATCTTGATTAGCCAATGAGTTTTTCGTAATTAATATTAATTAATCGAATTGGGTTTATTTACAAAAATACAATGGGCGGTGATAAAACAATTTAGATGCACATTGCGTTAGCCAAAGTTTCTATGGATCCTAGGGATCCGAGCAGTCTTAATAAAAAAACCGATTCTTATCAAGTTTTAAAGTACACTTTAGAGGCTAAGCAACTAATCTCGTGTAGACAGAAAAAGATTTATCGACTCGACTATTGCTAATGATCAATATATGCACTTTAGGATATTTCCTTCTTACTAATAGAACTTTGGGACGGTTATATAAATATGTGATAAATAATTATGCTGAAATTTAAAAATTTCTTCAAAAATATATCAATAAAATAATTGAGTAAATTTCAAATATACAAGTGTAAGATAATAACAATACTTGATTTCTGTAAAATGTCTTTTTGAAGGTTATCAATTATTTTATTTATTTATTTAATTTTTTACCAATTAAAAATGTGTGACAAGTAATATATGGTTAATGATGAGTCGGTCCATATGTGAATTGCCCGCGAAATGAGCGCGTCTTTATCAGATGCTTGTCAAACTTTTCCTCCGTGGACCAATTTCACGCACTTTGCGCGCAACGAAGTGAGAATGCCATAAATCGAGAGGCACAGAGAGAGGCAGTGGGAGTATTAAAAGAGAGAGAGAGAGGGAGTTTTAGAAAGCGAAAGAGAGCACGGAGTGCTGCTGCTGCTGTTAACGTCGCTGCCTTTGCAGACGCAGACTTTTGCATGGCCTTAGTGCTGCCTGCTGCTTGCTGCTTTCGGCTGCTGTCGCTGCTGCTGTCGCTGTCGCTGCCGGCTGGCTTGTCGCGTCGGTTTCGTGTCCGTGTCCGTGTCCTCGCCAACAGCAGTCGCCGTTGCCAGTCGCTTGCGAAAGCGTAAAGTAAACAGACAAGCGTCGTCCGAGCATGCCAAAGCAGCTGCGCGACGAAGTTTGCCAGCGTCGCCAACGACAACCACAGACAACAGACAACGGCAGCAACAACAACAACAACAAAAACATCAGCAACAACGACAAGTCGCACGAGCGAGCAGTAAAAGTGACGCAGCTGCTGGCTGCGACGCGAACAGCGACGCCTTTAATCGGTTATACGCAGGCTGCTTGCCTCTGCCTGGCCGCTTGCTTGCCACATCCTTTGATGCCGCATGCATTCAGTTAATTTCTGACCACAGCGGCAACGCGTTGCGTGCGCTTCGAGTCGCGTTCCCTTCACAGCTTTGTTGTGTTGTTGTCTCGACACGAGCCCCAAACTGAACTGAACCAACTTGGCGTATACGCAATGTGAATTTCGCAAAGGCCAAAACAAAACAGCAGCCGGAAAACTTTGCGCCCTCCAAAATGTTGAGTGCATTAGTTCAAAGTCAAATATAGGCCTGCAGCGAGGCAAATGTTGCAAGTGGCGTGTGGCAAGTGCCTCGAGCGAGGCTAAATATCAAAGAGTGCAAACTAAAACCAACAAAATTAGTTAGCAGAAGTGAACTGCTTAAAAGTGTGTGTGCTTCTTAGGGGGCGTGTCAGAAATCAAAAATTGAAATAAAAGCGACAAATTGCGCAATAAACGACTTCATCAGTTTGCATCAATCAAACCAAAAAAATATATTGAACTAAACAATTTAATCGAGTGCACAAAAAAACAAAATTTATTTAAAAATAAAGCATACGCAATGTGTGCATGAAAATGTGTGAGTGTGTCTGTGTGTGAAGTGAAACGACAGTGACAGAAAAATTAAATTAAACATTGATAAATTGATTTACGTATGCAAAACAATTGAAAGCAAAGTACATCAAATAAAAAAAAAACGAGAAAAAAGGAAAGCAGCAGCAACAACAAGAAAAAGAGGAAAATGCCGGCATCAAGTGGATTATATCGAATCAAGCACGGGCGTGTCCTTGGCAGCGTGCAAAAAACGTCGGCACTTATTTTTATAGCATACATTACGGCATGCAGCATTTGCGGTAAATATAACACACACGCACACACACAGACACACACAGAAAATCTCTTGTATATTTGATTGCTCAATAATAAATATACAGAGAAAAAAGGAAATAAAACAATAAAACTGTAAAAGGAAAAGAAAAACAAAAGTACAAAATTCATTCATTTCATATTCATGGCAATTATGACATATCAAATTTTCATTGCGGTTTCTCGTTTATCTCGAGTGCCAAATGTATACGAAAAATTTAATTTATGCAATATATTCGTAAAAATTGTCAAAAGCCATGCACACACCCACACACACACACTGACCCATCATGACAATAATAAATGGCTAATTAATATTGCAAAAAGTCGCACATTTTCAATCAAAAGCCGAACATAAAGAAAACGAACATGTTTGACACCCAGCTGAGCATTGCTGCAGCTGAATACCTTTTGAATATTGAAATCAAATAAATCATTTTACAATTTTCCCATCTGCATTTCATAAATGTCTTTTAAAATTAATAAAATAAAATAAAAATAAAATAAAATAAATAAAATTAATTAAGCACATGATAGTCAACTCTAGCAGATAATATTATTGAAAATTTTTTATTTAATCTAAAAACTTTTCTTTTCACTTATTCAAAGTTTAACCTTTTATTATACTATATTTATTTATTTTCTATTGATATTTAAACTAGCTCAAACGTTATCCTTTTTAGAGCTTTAATGTGCTTCTAACTATTATGATAAATGTTTAAGAGTTCGATATCGTGCAGATATTAAGTCTAATCTAACCAAAAGCTTTCAGGTGCTTTCAAAGAATCATTAACATGCTTAAATACATTGACAGTTGATTAAAGCAAATCTAGAATATCAAAAAGTGTAATGTCAATCAAACCTTCTTTGTTTAATTGCCCGCGAAGCTTTCATGTGCTTTAAAACTTTAAGCCGCAGATGTATGGCAGCTGAATATCGAATATTGTAATGCCAAACAAAGCGTCGATGTTTAATTGCATGTGAAGCTTTCATAGGCTTAAGTACAACAGCTCGCTAAAAAAAACCTAGAATAGTAAGTAGTGCAATGATCTGTTTCTTTATTTAGTTGCAATCAAAACTTAAATGTGCTTTCAAAGCTTTTGTTTCAATTCGTTGTTAGTGTCAGCCATTTTCTTTCATATTCCCTTTCTACTCAAACTTTATAAACACTTTGTAAAACGAATCTAAAATAGATTTGGCAATGTATGTGTGCCTGCACCTGTTTCTTATTGCATACATTTTGATAGGGCGAATCCCTTGAGCGGCTGTCGTCGGCTGAGTGAATGACAATACGAGCAGATGGTAAATGTGTTTTATTTTATTGGCAATGTCGCTTACTGACAGGTCAGCGATAGCGCGGAAATCGTGCATCACTTGTCAATGCCTGACAGAGCAACAAGAGCAACAACAGCAACAAAAGCAACAACAACAATGACAACAACTGCAAAACGAAAACACGAATGCGAACACTTGTCTGCAGGGCAAACTGTATGTCCCACTGCCGTTTGCTGCTGTTGGCAATTTGTCAAGCAATCAACAAAGCCAGAAATTGCCCCCAGCTCGTCGTGAGCATTGTGGATGGCCCAAGGGGTTGGTGGGCAAACGGGGAAAGGGGTTTGCTGGGGCTATAGCCCCAAGGTGCTGCTGCCGTTTGGCGCTTGGCGCTTGCCGCTTGAGCTATGCGAATGTTTGTTGCCAAATCATTGAAACAAATAAAAGCAAAGTGCAAAAGAAAAAACCGATCAAAGAACACAAACACACAACACACACACATGTGTGTATATGGAGTGTGTGTTGGTTGTGTGCTGTGTTGTGTTGGGTTGTGTGTGTGGCTGCTGGCCCTTGGAATAACTGGAGCACTTGGTGGCAGCGCATCTATAGCGCGCTGCGTGCGAGCCACCGCCCCGCCCCGCCTTGCCTGGCCACGCCTCGTTTCGCCCGGCTGCCCCTTTTGGGGCCACAAAACGGTCTGTGAAATCGTCAAATAAAACGACCCAGTTGCTGGCCCTGGAGCTGTGCACTTCTGCCACAACTAGAACACATCCATTGTTGCATGTGTTATGCCAACTTATGTAGCCAGCTTTTTGGGTTACACACACACACACACACTCTTCAGCTGTCACTGTCAATGTTGTAATACAAAAAAAATGCTCGACAACAACAAAACAAACAAAAGCTTAGTTCTTAAATGAAAACAATTTTAATGCTGTGCTTGCCGCTTTTCTCGTACATCATTTTTTTAGTTCTTTTTTTTATTGTTATTCAGAGCACATTAATATTTAGCCCAGCGACAGGCTCGTATATCAATATTTATGCATGTCAGGAGCCCAGGGATTCGAAGGACAGCTACAAATGCCGCGCATACATTTTCACACACACACACACACACATGCACGCAACTGCATTTTATTCTGCTCAAATCTGCAGCTCAATGCACGCAAACATTTGCATAATTTAGACAAAAAAGAAGGGAAAAAAAAAACATTGAAAATATGATATCAGATATGATAATACACAGCCAAAATACCCTTGCGTATGGCTATTGCACTGATTTCTTATTGAAAAATAGCTGCAATATTTGGAATTTTTTAACAGCTGTGTATATTTTTTGCTTAGCTAATAAAATTTGTTGAAATATTTGCATTATTCCAGGCTCAGCCGGTTCAGTCTATAAACCCATTTTTTTAAATTGCCAGTTGTGCAACTGGATCTAAATGTATCTATCTGTACTTGAAGAGGTCAAAAAACAGTGTATTCTAAATAATAAAAATAGACTCTAAAAAGCATAGAAAATCATATTCAATATAAAGTCTTATATATTTTTAGATTGTAATGCTGATTTTGGCGAACTTTGCATATTTTAAATCTTTTTTTAGCTGACTCGAGGTCGGGTGCTAAGTCTATTAAAAACAAAACTGATAAAAAATTTTGTTTTCATCTTTATTTTTATATATTTTATTGAGTTTAAAATTTAGTAGATTAAAATTATGAAATGCCTCCCAATTTCTTGCAAACTTTTGTTGATATTTAATACATTCATTTACATGTTAAATTATTTTTATTTATTTTAAAAGTCAGATTAGACTAATTAGCAGAAATTGGCAGGAATTCAGTAAAGCCAAGTCAATTTACACACAATTAGTTCAAGAAAAGGCGTATGCCGAATAATTTATTTGCAGTAAATATATTACAATTCATATGAAACATTATTGTATTCACTTTTATGATAAATGAAGCAAATGTCTACTCATAGCTAAAGCACCCGAAAAGGGCATACCCAACTACGTGACGGCACTTGAAATATTGGTTGCAATTGCAGTCAAAATATTGCCAGCTGTGCAGTCTGACTGCAGATAACTAAAGGACATGCCTGTGAGCATGTGTGTGCGTGTGTGTGTAAACTGTCAAAAAATCCTTTGAAAAAGCACGCAGGCTAAAAATATTTGGGGTCTTCTTTTTTCAATACCCGGTGATTAGTTGGCCACATCAAGTTAATTGGCAAAAAGGAAAAAGAAATAAAAACTGAAGCCCGTTCGATTACCTAATTGCCAGGATATTGGCTTCCCGCCGGGACTTGCGCTGCGGGCAGGGGCGTATACGTAATATGAGCTGCGTATTTCAATTGCGTTCGAATTGATGATTTTAATTGAAAGCGAAACAAGCGAAAAGTAATTGGAAAAGCGTATTCGCTTAATGGCAGCTGCCCGCGTTGATGTGTTCTTGCAACAACAAGGGTTGTTGCACGTCGCACGTTGCACGTACTTCAATATTTCTTCATCCCGAGCGTAATAATTTTAAATAAACTCAAGTCGGCCTGTCAGCAGACCCGGTGAAACGGGCCGAGCCTTCGCATGGGTCAAGGCCTGAAAGGCAGGCACACACACAGACACACTTATGCATATGCGCGTTCGCAAGCATAATTTAATAGTACCCATGCACACACACACACACAAACACACGAACATATAGCGAGAAGCAGTTGTGCCCCTGCAACAGAGCCATAAAGTTCACCTGTTACAAATGCAACGACACGTGGGCGTTGCTGCGGCCATGGCAGCCATAATAATCAGCACAAAAACTAATGGTCGCTCACGCTCACGCATACACACACAAACACAAACGCACACCCGAATACGGCCTTACATGTGCTGTACACACATGTGCGTCTTTGGCGCTGAGCCTGCACTTACGCCTGCATTGCGAGTGAAGAAGGGGGGGGGGGGGGCCGAGGGGCAGGTACGTTGCCGGGCTCGCTGAATACACGTAAATTCTACATAATTCAAAGGCGGCGCCACCTTTTGGCAATCTCAATACGGATACAGCGAGCAGCGGCGGATGCGAGTGTGCGCTGAGATTTGCGGTTGCGATAAAAGGGTATGAAGGCGAGCAAGCAAATAAGGTTCTTTAAATGTTTGGAGAAAATATATCTATACATATACATAAATATATATATATGCCCGAATAGCAACAAATGACAAATCACTTCCTTCCACACGTTCTTCAGCTGTCACTCGCCAATTTAACATATATGTTAACCAAATAAGTTTAGCGAATAGTTAAGTTGGATATATTAAAATAAGTATATAGTAAGCTAAAGTTGTATAAACTTTGCGTTAATTGGAGAACTTAGTTTGTTACTTATAAAACCAACAATGCATCTGAACAGAGGCTTCATGTTAATGTCTTACAGCTTTACATGCATATATTGATATATTTTGGTTGCGCCTATGCAATTTTTTACGTGAACATCTCATGATATAATCCCTATACGAAGCGGACATATATATATAAATGTTCTCTCTAAATAAATAAAATGTAATATGGTTAGTTAAAAAAAAGTAGACAATTTGGTATCCAGACAATTTCACACATTTCTCAGTATTTATCAAATTAATGCAGGTCATTTCCCTATTTGACTCTTGTCAACAAGTTACAATCCTCTAACAATCAGCAGCGAGTAATAAATGAATAAAATTTAAAACTTGACAATATGGCATTCAAAATACCACAGATTTCTCAGTGTTTATTTAATTACAGTAGGGTATTTTCCTAGTCGTCTCTTCTCAACATGTTTAAATTCTCTAAAAATCAGTTGAGAGTAAAAAATTTTGATTTGGTTAAAGTAAAAAGTTGACAAAATGGGATTCCATACATTTCTCAACATTTATTCAATTACTTTAGAGTATTTCCTTAGTCGCCTATGCACATTATCAACTGGTTTATCGTTGTCGCTGGTGCGTGGTAAATATACAAGTTACGAGTTGGTTATGCATTTATAATACTTATGTCAATCTGTGCGCGTTAAAGTCGTTTATGTGGCTTCAGTTGGCAGCTGGGCCAGCACACAACATGGATTGGGTGGAGTTCGGGTTGGGTCTGGGGCTAGGGTTTGGGCTTGGGTTTTGGCGTGTCGCTTTTCCTGCAAATCATGCAAATCCATTAAAGACAAGCAAAGAGTCAACTTACCTGCTCTGACAGGCACTTCAACTTTCGACTGCTTAACGTTTATATGCAAATGATTTTCTGATTTACCTACTTCTACTTCTACTTTTTTCTTTAACCAATTTTTTGTTTGAGCTTCTTCCATTTTGGAGGGCTTAAACTTTTGAGCCACAACATCGTTATGGGCTGATGATGATCGTGATGATTATTCTGTGGCCGATGATGATGATGATGATGCTGTTGATGACGTGCATAGTCAGACGCTGGACCATTTTGGTGCTAACGAGCTGCTTTGCGGACAACTTTGACAAGTGGCTGCAGCAGCTGTGTCCACAGCCCAGCCAAAAGCCCCCCTTTTAGTGCTCTGTAATTATTAGGCTGTTGGCAATGGCTTAACTTTGCGCACTGGCAAAACTCTGGGCACACTTTATTTACGCAATTAATTTGACTGAACTGCGCGCTTGATTTCATTTCTGTGTTTCATGTCACTCTTGACGTTCTGTTGCCTTAAAAAACAGACAAGTTGCCAAAAAAAAAAAAAACCTAAAAAGAAAGAAGGGAACGAGATGCTGAAACAAAATCCCGCTGACACAATTTCATTACAGAACTTGTCAGTGCAAAAAAAAAAAGAAAAAAAAAGCAAAATAAGTATAGGAGAAGCGAATTTGCCTATCATTTGTCTCGGCGGCAACTCGCAACTCGCAACTCGAGCTGGAAAAGTCGCAACTCGCAGCGCGCAGAAATTGAAACTTTTCAAAAGCAATTGCTTGAATTTCAAGTGAAAACTTTCGGGGTTTCGACTTTTTTTCTGGGCCAACTTTTTTTTGCTCACACACACACACACGTACGTTCTATATTTTTGGGGTTTGCTGTCTGTGTGTGTGTAAGTGCGTTCTAAGTAATTGCGCGCTGAAGCAACTGGAGCAAACCGTCTGCGTTTTAAATGCCAACGAGCACATTGACGCCAAAATGCAAAGCTAAATGCCAAATGGCGTCGTATCCTTTTAGCAACAGCAGCCGGGCCAGCTCCAGCAGCAAAAGTCATCAGAATAAAGTATTGCATGTTGTAACAATTCTCAAAATTGAAATTATGTTGCATGCTACACACACAGAAGCTCCGACAAAGACATATGCGCCACACTTTGTCTTGCAGTCTGCGAATGCGTTTTTGCCCTCATTGCTGCAATGCATCACGTACTTTCCCACGGTGCGCACTCGCTATCGGGGATTATCGGCATTAAAGACTTAACAACAGTTGAGTAACCGGAAAGTTTTAAGTTATTTTATCACTTTTAAAAGGGTATTTAGATTTAGTTGTGCGTGCGCGTGTGTAAGCCACTAAACAAAGCAATTCCGTTGCCAAAAATACGTATAATCTAAAGGGTTTATAGGTTGAGATTGATCGATTAAATCGTGATTTGTATCTATCGATCTATATGAATTCGAATGCGACTGATTATTTTATACGTATTTGTATAAATGTATAAAATATAACAATATTTTAAATTCAAGAATTTAAAAAGATTTTCTTATTAGGCATATTTGAGTTTATCTTTACAAAAAAAAATATAAAAAAACAAAAATGAAAAGAAGGAAAGAAAGAAGAACACAACCGCTAGTGTATTTAATACTTGAGATACACCTCTCGGCTATGTCCTACTTAAGTAACTTTTTAATTCAGCTTTATATAAAGTTCTTAGGTAAAAATTGATCGAAAAAAAATAGAAATTGATTGATGAATAGAACAAATATATTTTTTTTTAAAAATCTTTTGTATTTTTTTTTAAATATATTCTCCATCCTCATGGCAGTTGAAATATGCCATCAAAGGTATTTTATATTTGAAATAAACCTCTCGTTTGGGTTCTTTTGTATTTTAGCTTTTGCAGAACTTGTGCCGCGTGTTAAGCTTAAGTAAATTGCCATAAATTTCTATTTAAATGTCTATTGCTTAGCCTTAATTTAGGAAGTGTTGTTCGCTGTAGGCGCTGTTCCACCTTGAGAGATTCGGCGTTAAGTAACTGTGTAACTCCGCGTGCAACTCACGGCTGTCTTGTTTGGCTGCCTGGGGCAGAGCTACCTGCTAAGCAGGTCCTTTAATGCGCCGAAACGGCAACGCCCCATATCAAACGGAGCTCGCGCTTTGCGCATTAAGCCGGATTATGGTTTTAAGTGTAATTACAATTTACACGGCTTCCATTCTGTCAGCTATGTGCTAAGGCAACAGCTACACACACACACATACACACACATACACGCACACATAGGTACAGGCCCCCCTCGTTATATTAAAAACTTAAATACCAAACGATAAGCGACACCAGGCAACAGCAGCAGTTGCCCATTTCATGCACCTTCCAGCCTCCAGCTTTCAGATAAGTGAATAAAAAACCGCCAGCCGGTTTCACGGTCGTAATTAGAAACTTTTTTAGTTGGCAGCGCACAAAAGTTAGGACATGACTTTTGAGGCATTAGCGAGAGCGACGCTTCGCCCATTTTTGCACCATGATGCGGTAATTAATTTCTGGGTAGCTCGACTCGAAGCTGCGGCTCGGGGCTCAAATTGCGCTCCGGCCATGTTCAGTTATCAAGGCTACAATGGCAGTTAATAATGCAGAAGTGCTGCTGCTGTGATTCATGCCCTTGATCCGAACAATGAGCTCATCTCGTCAAAACTATGTTCGCTGGTGTAAATATCTATGTAAACTGGGCTCCGTGAGTTGCGTTGGTCAAACATGGTTCGGCGGACAATTGTGATTGCAGCTGGCGGCACAGAAAAATTAAAAACTGCTATTTAAAGTTTTTTAAGGGTATCTCACTTATTTGCATATTTTTGTGTTTTTTTTTCTGTGTAAATTAATTCTTTACTGCTGTTTTTGGATTTTTTGCAGTGATTCACGAAAAGGAAATTCAAGCTCAACAATTTCCACTTTCATTTACGGTCATTTTCGGGATAATATTTTCAAAAAACTAAAGTAAAATGGTTTTTGCCTAAAATGAAATTCGATTTATGTTATATACAAAAGATATTCCATGAATTAAAGCATTTCACGCAAAGGATCATAAAAAAACATCATCTAAATCTGGTAACATTATTCTTGGTCAATATTCACGTGAAAATGGCACCCTCAAATATCCTATGTTGACATAAGTCAAAATTTTCCAACCCCATAGCTCAGTTAAGTCTCATCCGATATCCACGATGTTTGGCTCTTTAACCATGGTTTGGCCTCTACCTTCAATTTGTCATTTAAATCTGGCAACACTATTCCTGGTCAAAATTCATGTGAAAATGGTACCCTCATAAGTCAAAATTTCCCAATCCCATAGCTCGGTCAAAACTTAACCGATTTTCACGAGGTTTGGCTTTTTGTTCATGGTTTGGTCTTTAGATCAATTTGACATTTAAATCTGGCAACACTATTCCCGGTCAAAATTCATGTGAAAATGGTACCCTAAAATATCTTATATAGACATGGGTCAAAATATCCCACCCTCATAACTCGGTCAAATCTTATCCGATTTCCACGAGGTTTGGCTCTTTAATTATGGTTTGGACTCTATTTCAATTTGGCATCTTAGACTAGCACCTCTATTCCTGGTCAAAATTCATGTGGGTATGGTACCCTCAAATATCCTATATAGACATAGGTCAAAATTTCCCACCTCCATAACTCGGTCAAATCTCATCCGATTGCCATAAAGTTCTGCTCTTTGTGCATGGTTTGGCGTCTAGATCAATTCGGCATCTAAATCTAGCAACATTATTCTCGGTCAAAATTCGTATAAAATGGCATCCCTAAAAATTTTAAGTATTTCATTTTCTTATATTAACCAAATTATAAATATAAATTGTGATTAAATGTTAATACATTAATTATTTAATTTAATAAATTACCTATGCTGGCTAATGAGTTTTCGACGTTTGAAATTGTATGTTTATGATGAATGCTTGGGTTTTCCGCGCTTTTCCACAAATTAAGCGCCCCCAAATTTGTCTATGATCTATGAAAGCGTGTTGGGTTTTGCGGTTTATGCGCTTGTCTTTGGAATTAAATTTGAAATTTATTGGCAACGGGAAGCCTTCAGCTAATGGCTGACACGCAGACACACACGCATACACGCACGCACACACACAGGCAGACACATGCATGGGCTTTACTTAATTACCGTTGATAATTTACACTTTCGCTGGCAGCGCGCTTTAACTTTAGCCCATTTGGCTGCACATTTGTGCGCTCTACATAAATTAAAGTTTAAAGCGCAGTAAATTTAGCTGCCGCACACACCCGCCCTCACTTCTTGTGCCACTGCCACAGTCCCTCCTCTAAACATAGCAGTTGCCATACGACGCCCACACACAGAAATTGTAACTAAAAAGCAAATTCGGTTCGGGGCGAGTGAGAAAGGGAGGCTGCTTGAAATATTTGAATATATATGCTGGTGTGTGTTGGTGTTTGTGTGTGTGCAAATGCGTACCAAGACCTTGCGCAACGATTTGGATTACTCTTGAAGTAGTTGACAGTTTGGAGCCGTTGTGAGTGGGTGGCGTCGGGGGCGGAGCGTGTGACAAGCTAATTTATGAAAATTGCTCTCGAAATTATTGGCAAAGCCGCCGTCGGCTGGCCAGCTGGAAAGGGTGGTCGGTTTGCACTGACCGACTGACAACAAGCTGGCAAAGCGGCGAAACTGAGTGACGCAATTCAAGCATCAGCGGCAGCGGCGGCGGCTGCGGCTGTGATAATGAGCTAAAAACATATTGAAAGTCTCTCTTTGTGGCGCCCCGAAGTATGCAAATGTTGTCAGTGTGTGCGCGCCCAGTGAAAGTGGCAAGTGGAAAGTGGCGAGAGGAAAATGTGGAGTGAAAAATGGAAAGTCGAGTGTGGCAAGTGCCCAACAAGTGTAATTTATGGCTGGCTGCTTAAATTTCAGCGAAAATAAAAAAAGAAAAACCACAAATTATAAACATATACATGCATAATATATAATGTATACAATGCAGATAAATTTAACCGGCTGCCAGCGAAGCAAAAAAGAAATAAAAATATAGTGCTTTAATTGAGAGTGCTCCACTAGAGGATGCCCTCTAAATTGGTTTGAATATTTAAGGATTTTTAACTTCAAAACGTGATCTCCTCTTGAGAGATCAAGCAATAAGACAACCTATGAATTACATATATGAGTAGAAGGAATTGAAATAAAGTAAACTTGTCGAAATTCTAAAGGTTTTTGAAATACTGAAAATCGCATAGAAAGGCGATAATTAACAGGTAAAGGGCTAGCATGTGGTGTGAGTAAGCTTTTATGACAAGGGGAATGCGAGTGGCAGAAAGAGAGGGAGCGAGAAGGAAAGAGAAAGAAGGAGAGAGAGAAAGAGCGCAAAGGTGTAAGCCACATCATTATTATAATAATAATCAATAAATCAACTAAAATATTTTTTCTACTTATATTTCAATATATCTCATCTCTGGACCTTATTAAAGCTTTTGAAAATCGCACAGAACGATGATATTTTAATGTTGCGTTTTATTCTTTTAATATAGACTGACATATTACAACAGTCAGAAGGACATGAATACGCGTGCCAAGCAGATCAAGAATATGTGTTTACTTTATGGGTCCAGAGATGTGTCCTCTGTGTCACATAGATTTGCACCACTTTATGATATCCTTGCCACGCAATTTTAATGTGCACAGGGTATAATAAAAAAGAAAACGAACAGTCAAACAAAAATGAAGGAAAAAATTAAAGAACCATAACAAGTAGAACAAGAGCAAGCGAATTTCTTTGGCCCGGCTTGTTATTTGTTGCCTTTAATCTTTTGTGGGCGGGGGAGGTGAGTTGGCCAGAAATTTACGCGATTTCAGTTGCGCTCACAAAAGATTTGAGCGCAACTCAAGGACAACAAATGATAACGGTTAACACAGCGCCAGCAGCAACAGCAACGTCTACAGCTACAGCTACAGCAATGCCTAATGATACTGTCAACAAAAGCCAAAAGGGTCCGGGTGGTGTGCGTCGGCTGGGGGAGGGGGGAAAGGGGGCTGTTTCGTCGCAAAAAAAAATATAACTTGCCAAAGCAAAAAGACAAGAGGAGAACAGCGCCAGAGAGAAGAATATGATGATGACAGCAAAGACTGCGACTGCGATTGCGACAACAAATTTTGCCATTAGATACTGTAAGCGAGCATGTATAGTATAGGGGTGGGGGGGTTACAATGGGAGAGGGGGGAGGGAGGGGTTGACAACAGCAGCAGGCAACGCATAAAGCAAACACGCAAGCCGCAAACCCACAGCAAAAGGCAGTGCCTCAGTTTCGAGTACTCGCGCGAAATCCTCATTCATTTGCATTTATTCACTTGACTTTGCTTTAACAATGAGGTAACTGAGTGTGTATGTGTGTGTTTGAATGTGACTGTGTGTGTGTGTCTGTGTGTGTGTTTGTATTTTTGTTTTCCATACACGCTCTTGCCGCATAGATTGAATATTTCCTGCCTCGGTCGCAGATTTGTTCGCATACCGCGAAAAATATGTGTATGAACGTTCATATAGAGTGTCAACGACTATGAAATACCCTGCAGGCTGTTGTAGCAAAAGCTAAAAACAATTATATATTTTGGAGATGTACCTAGATAAACGTTAACCAAAGGAAATGCTATTTCTTTGCCTTATACACTTTTTTCTTTTTTTAATTTTAACAAATTTAGGGTATTTTCTGTCAGCTATATCAAATTTCTAGTAAATTTCGTGCAAATTTAGCTGCTAAGAGCCTGAATATTACATGTGCTAGCTCTAGCTCTTGTGGCTTTTGAGTTCGTTAAGTAAGCCTGAAAAAAGTTGGCTGTTGAGGTTGATTAAGAAAGCAACCAATAAATAACAATTGCCTTCATCGACTGTGACATGGTCTACCACTGGCATGACATACCCTCATATGCCTATTTTTTAGTACAGGGTATAGCAAACATAATGCTTAGATGTGTTCTTCTTTTTCCTGCCTAGGCTGGCATGCTTTTCATAAATTTGTGCGCTGCCGTACACAAACATCCTCGGGCGTATAAGTCCGAGCGTGGGCGTGGCACCTGAGACGCAAATAGAATTGCAAGCAAGTAAATTTCCAAATAGAATTTAATTCGCAATGCTGCATTCTTGTGTGTGAGTGTGTTTGTCTGTGTGTTAAAAACTCAAAAGTGGAAAAGTTTGTTGCTTAACTCAGTTAATGGCCAGCCCCCAACCTGCCCCAAGCCATATGCTCGAGGGGAAAGCTAGGGGCCGTCAGACAAGACTTGGAAAATTCCAGCTCTGTCTCTCTCTCTTTCTCTCTCTCTTTCTCTGATATGTTTGGGATCTGTCGTATAACCAGATTTATTGATCGAAAATTGTTTTGTCTGTGCATTGAAGCGTATAAATTACTTTTAGGCATTTTCTGACAGGCCTTCATTAGCCATTTTGTGGCTTAATTATCATAATTCTCAATGAAGGCGGCAAATCAATAAATCTATGACAGGCCACTTTGCTAATAACAATAAATATTTGCCAAAATAGTAGTGACTACTTTGGAATGGTTTTGTGCTGAGGCTTAAGACTGAAATTTCAATTTTATGAGACTGAAAAAAATCTGTCACAGTGAAAAAACAAGTGAAATGTACACCAGAACGAAAAGAAGTATCACTAAGACAAAATACTCTTATAGAGATAAGTCGTATATGTGCTTTTATGTAAGGCCAATTTAATACGGCTTTCAGATATATGAGAGGAATAGTGAAGATGGCTATGGTTGCTAATAAACCTCATTTATTTTACGGATTTGGCCTTTAGAGCTATCTAATATCGTAGTCCAAGGCTTGTACTAAAACCTGGACTTAATGAATGTGGAAGCTCAAGAGTTTTATCTAATTGTGTGTCAGACTCCAGTTACAACATGTCATAACAAACAAATTTCCATGAAGTCAGCAGCTGGCCAACCGTTCCCTCCCCTCGCCAGCCCTGCTCCTGTCGCTGCACTATTCAAACAGGGAACTGCGAATATTTGCACAATGGAAATGTTTGCTTTGGCAGTCGAATCAGACACCCCGGGCGCACTGACTGATGAGTTTCTCTCTGAAAGATTGACTGCGAGCTGAACATGTGACTCTGACCTGACCACAGGCGACTAACCAAATATGCAGTACACACACAACACACACACACGTACACACACAGGCAAACACGGGCACACACTCTTTCACAGTGGCAACTTTTAATGCACATGTAAAGAAGTTGCGCATATGCCAAATTGATTAGTGCAACGGAAACTGGCGCAATTAACTTGTCTACAAAGGGGGCACAGCTTTTGAGTAAAATGTTTTCGAAACACGAAAGCCACGGGCCTGGACTGGCAACTGCAGCTCAATTGTAACATTAGTTTGTTGGCCAGAATACTTAATGGCCGGAAATCATGCAAAGTGTTGCGCGGCGCCAGTTGCTGTTTGTGCTGCAAATTAATGTCAATTTGTTTAGATAATAAGTACAAAGCAAACACACCAGATTGAGAAAGTGAGCGAGAGAGAAAGAGAGAGATAGCGCTTAAAACGTGACGCGCTGCAGTTGTTGCATGTGGCAGTAAAACTTTTGTAACTGAATTTTGCAGCGAGGACGAACTTAAATTACGTATACGCAATGTGCGCGTGCAAAAAGTATGGAATGTTAAATTGTTTTTTTTTTTGGTAACATTCTCTGCTGTGGCCTGTTTCCTGCTGCCAGTTGTTGCTGGTTGTTTGCCATCAGGTGTTAGCTCTGAGCGCTGGCCCAGCTTTCTGTTTAGATTGAACTGCCAATCAAGCAAAAATTGTATACAATTTTTGGCACAAAACGCTCGAAATACGATTTACCATTTTTATTAGCCACAAAATGTAATCGTGCTTAGGCAAACACTTGCATTCAATTTGCTAGCTGTCTGCCACTATTCCGTCCCAGTCCTTGTTTGCTAATATTCATACCAAGCTATAAGCATTGAAATTTGAAAACAGGGTATATTGGTGTCGTGTTAAGAGCTGCAATGGGCAGAAGAAGGCATCTTTCCCACATTTTATATCTATATATATATAGAGGAGAAGCATTGGGTAGAAAGAGGAATCTCTTAAAATGTACATATTATATTTATTTTATATAATATTTATATAGCTTCTCGTATATATTATATTAAGCATAAAGTTAGTTGTCTCGAAACTTTTGCTCATTTTCAATCGGTAAATATTCATTTTGGGTCCAGGTTTTATAGTATTATTTTATTTCATATATTCTCTTTAATTTAAAACTCTCCCAAACTGATCGAAAAATAAATAAAATATAGATAAGTTTTATGAGGCTTCTCGTATATATGTTGAACAGGGCATCTCGCGGACGAGCACTCCTTAAGTTCCCTTGCATATTTTCTGCTGCAGCTGCAAATTTTGTGGCAGAAAATTCTTGAATCAGGCCAAACAATTGCGGTCGATGCAGCAACTCAAGCTGCGCTGCCAGGCAACACCTCGACTGAAGTCCAACTGCGGTTGCCAGGCGGCATTCCAAGTCGAAAATTCAGATCTGTGAACACGCTCCTTTTAAGCTCGACCCTTGCCTAATTGAATGTACAGCAACAACAAGAAAAGCTCAGAAAATTTGCCAAAAAACACTCAAAATATAAACCGCAATTTGATTTGTTTTGTGCGTTTGGTTTTATCGTCCGTCCGCAAGTCAACAAAAAATTAAAAGAGAAAAAAAAAATGAAACCAAAAATTACCAGAGTTTTGTACACTTTCGACTGCTGCCAAAGCCAATTGCTATTTGGGCTTAGAGTGTGGAAATGTCAACGGCATAAAACGGATAAAGGCCAACACTGTCAGACCTGTGTCTGTCCCCTCGTCCCCCTGACCATGCCCTAATACAAAATGTGACAGTTCACGTTGCCGCATGAAACTGTTAAGAAGCAACAACATAAAAGCCAGGACGAGATTTACCCAATCTCAACGCTCGGCGACGCATTTCAAATGCGAACTGCGAATGGAAATGGCCAGTGGAAATGGTCAGCGACGGAAGACGAAGCAGCAGCAGAGTGCGGGGCAATGGGAAATGGAAAATGGGCTTGGGAATCGATCAATGGCACTCGTTTAGCTGTCCTTTCGGCCGCAAATAAATTGAACTTAAATAGGTGACGTCAAGGACATTAAACGTAATATGGGCTTCGGCCATGGCAAAGGTATACATTGTGCGCTTTGGTAGGCAACAACGAAGTCCATGTACCCTACCTTTTAACAGTTTACTTTTGCGCCAAAACTTGTACATGCTTTGATTTTGTCTTAAGAATGTTTCGAAAAAGCAAAGTTCAAATACCCTAAACTCAAGCAGAGGTATCCAGGCAACATTATTTACCAAATAAAAACATTGAAAAACAAAAAGGATATAAGAGAAGCCAGCAGATGCTCTAGAGTTTTCAACTCAAAACAGCCTGAAGTGAAAAGTCTTCATAATATGTATATATCAACTTTAATATATGCTCTAAATTTAAATTGGAATTTAAGAGAAAAACTGTTGAGCAGGACTTTTCATCTTGTAAAGTGGCAATGTAGCTATTTTTAACGCGCTACACTTTCGCGCTTTTGTTGTCAATGGCAAATTTATTAGAAGGAAATGGTCACGGCTATAAAATAAGGGCCTACTCTAAAGTTTTCACCCCCAGGCCATTTCTGTCAAGGCAAATTTATTTAACAGAAAATACTTGAGAACGGAAAAGGCGATTAGAAAATAACTTTGAATGCCAGATACTTGCGATTTAACACAGTCGAGATACCCTACACCTTGTGGCTTTCGCTTTCATGGCAACTGTGATAAAAAGAGTAGCTTTTGGAAAGGGACTTTACATGAATTGATTTACCCTACAATTAGGCAATTAAAAAATTAATTAACATGGAACTCCTAATACCCTACACTCTAAAAGTATGTCCTACTCAATGCAATTACACATTTTTTTGCTGGTTTAGGGTATACGCCAGCTTACTATTCCCTAGACAGCAGCTGTTTGACTTTGATTACGTTTCGAATCCCCAAAGAAGAGCCACCAAATTTGCCACATCCTGCGCAGCATTTGATATCGACTGCGACGCGACGTCGCCTCTGTGTCAAGTGTGTCTGGGAGCTGGGCTCAAATTAAGTGGACTGCCCGAATAAAAAATAAGAATAAGAAGAAGAAGAAGAAAATTCCTTTGCCAAATTGTAGGACACCCGGCTCCTCTGCTTGTTGTCAACTTTATTATTTTTATTTTTTTGTTGTTGTTGCTTTTGCTTTATTTTGCTTTTAATAATATTTTCACTTTGAAGCTGTGGGCCACTTTGGTCAGCGTTTGCCCAAGTCTCCCGTCTTCGTCTCCGTCTCCATCTTCGCCTTTCTGTCCATGTGCGCCTGCGTCTCTGCGTTGTCTCAGCTTGTGTGTGTGTGTGTGTGTTTATGCGTCGCATTACGGAAGTTGACAATTTAATTTTATGTACTGAAGGACTGGCCGGATCTTTGGTCGTAGACTACGCTCCCACAGTTGCCACAGTTCGCAATTTGACGGACAGATACTAAACATTTATTGAAGTCGTTGCCGTTGGTGCCCTTTTTGGCCCCGAGGTCGACTATTCAAAGTGCTTAGTCAAGCATACACTGGCTGTATTCACTTGCTATTCGTAATCGTATTCTAATTTGCACGTGCTTGCAATTTGGCCCAAATCCAAACGCATTGCCAAATGCCCCCGACGTGTATGTTGTGTGTGTGTGTGTGTGTTGGTTTGTGTGTTTGAGCCATTCAAGGTATAAATCTTCATTAGGCGCACGGCTCAAGCCCAAACAGCTCAGAAACAGGCTGGCGGTATTCACATGCTACCGCCTGCACAGTCACACGCAGAGATTCGCTCATGCCACTTGCCACATGACGCACTTAACTTATGCTCTTTATATTTTGCGCATTTTGCTGACTTTTCCGTCTGATTTCACACACACACACACATAAACACGCTGTGCACAGCTCAACGGCTTTACAGATATAAAACTCGTAGTAGCATATTTGTACCTTATTTATTTTGCTTCGCATAATTTATTAATGTTGCGCATACTTTCATTTTTTTTCTTAGCCCAGCTCTGCCTTGGCATTTCATACTGCATAGTCGCATAAAGGCAGTCCATAAAACATCTTAAATAAGTTTGCAATCAAAATTGAATTTGGAATTTTAAAAATGCCGCATTCATTGAAAATATTTGCTCTCTGCAAAGTACATTGCTTAAAGCTTTACTTGCTTAAAGGCAGCTAAAAGCTCGTTGAACAATTTTTTTGGGTAAAATGAGGCAACCGTAAAGGTTTGCTTGCTGGAAAGCTTTCTTTAAAAAGTACACTGCTAAAGCTTGAGTTGCTTAAAAGCAGCTTAAATCGAGATTTATTTTACATACCTAAAGATTGCCTGTGCTTTCCAAGCTGCTGAGGATATTTTTGTTTGTAAAATTTTGTTGATTTTCCATTTCGCAGATTAATCTATTGCCAAAGTGCCACTTCCAGCTAATGTCAATTGCTCTCTTACGAGCACATTACATAGTCAAGCTGTTTCGTCTGGCATTTGCTTATTTTGTTTGTGTATACACGTTCTAAATATAAGTCAGAATCTCTCCGCTCTCCTCTCTCCCCTCTCTCTCTCTTGGTAAATATAAAAGAAGACGCTGACAATGTCGCCCCCGACAAGTAAGCCCCATCGCTGAGGCGTCATTTATTGACAAAAAAGCGAATGTTGATGCCTCATTTGATGAAGTGGCATAAAAATCAGAATTTGATACTTACTGACGACAGCTCCGAAAGTTACAAAAATAGAATTTGAGTGATGAATCGCGAATGGCAGAGAAAGAAAATGTGTGTATATGAATCAAAATAAATAAATAAATAGGTTGACTTCAGTTAAATTTGGGATATGTGGAGAAGATATTCAACAGAATTGTGCGCCATTACAGGGTATCCAGGTGCGGTTAAGCAAAATGTACTTAATAAAGAAACTTGCAAATTCCAGTTGTTATGAATAGTCTTTTGTGCGAGCATTTACAAAGCAGCATAAAGCACAATTTCAAGATTTATTTATTTTTATATAAAGTAAAAATTCTTATGAAATACCTAAACTGACTTTATTAATGAAAGGCAAGAGAATGGAAATAGGAAAGAAAATAGTGGAATAGTTTAGCTTTTCATGAAACCACAAGTTAAAAACAGGTCAAAATAAATGGAATGAAGACAAGTTTCTTGAAAACAAATATTTATAAAATATGTGGCCTAGAAATACTTTCATATGAAAACCTAATTTCCGAGTGATTGTTCCTATAGCAGCCATATTTATATATTAGTTCAGCTTGTTACTGGCTTGCAGATATATAAGAAAATTTGTGGACATAGCTATTGCTAAGTTTGGTCAAGATACACAGCACATATTTCCAAACCAAAACTTACTTTACTATCATACCGATTGTACTTCAATGGGTTTGTTAACATCAGCTTTTAATACCCCCTCCCAGCGAATAAAAATACGGCATAGTATTTAAATTTAAATTTTTAAATAAAATAATATTTTTATCTCACTCACCGCTTGTCATTTTTATTGTTTAACATATTTTGCAAACCAATTACATTGAGCTATGCATGAAAAAAGAAAAGAAAATTAATAAAAAAAAAAATATATAATAAAGTTTTGTTTAAAAATTCATATATATGGCTTACAGCATTTTTAAGGTACTAATTAAATTTCTAGATGCCTGAAAAGTGCTGCTCATTAGCCAAAAGTTGAAGCTGGCTCAAGTTTGTTGACTAACACCGCCCCCCACGCCTCCCGCCCACCAACCCCTCCGCGCACTCAAGACTGTGTAAATGTTTTTGCAGACATTTCGAAAACAATTTGAACTATGCAAAAATTTGTCCAGAAATAACAAAATGCGAAAATGTTGCTTAACATCGAAAGCTCCTGTCGGGTGGGCAGCTTGCGCAGCGTTGCCAGATTGTGCAATGCCCAAAGTTGAGCACTTAGACACGCATTGAAATCAAAATAAATAAAATTAAAAGCAACAACGGCCTATTGGCGAGCAGGCTACGCCTCTCTACTATGTTGTGATGCTGCTGCTGCTTCTCGGCCCGCTGCTGCCTTAAGTTGGCTGCCATTTTGCCAGATAGAAAGCCAATTTTATGACTCAACTTAAATAGGCACTTTACTTTACTCTTAATGCCTTTTTATGAGGCGCAGTTAGTGGCCCGTTGCTCAAGTGTTGGTGGCCCCGGCAGCTGTTAGTTTTTGTGAAGCTGTCCCAGCCGCTGTCCCAACCGCCCTTCCAGCTAAATCCAGCCATTAATGATTGTTAAGAGCGCAACTCGGTGACGCTTTATTGTTAAATAAATGGCAAATAGTCGCTGGTTGCAGCTTCCGCCACACGCACTTATCTGATTTTACACTGAGCCAAAAGCTGTTGCCATTGTTCAGTGCTTGACTGTTGGCACTGTTCTGCTGGCCCTTAATGTTAACGTTCAATAAAAGTTATGACAGTCGCAAAGTTAAACGCTCTGGCGGCCATTTTGTGTACGTGTGGGGCGTTTGGGTGCGTATTGGGGGCGTGCCTCAATTAAATGCTGCCACATTGCTCATGCTATTTGGCCTCCAGTTCATGGCCAGAGGCCAGTTGACGCATTTACACAAAATTACCGCCAAGTGTCAAATGCAAACATTTCGTTTCAACAATATTTGCAATAAAAGCGACAGCAACAAAAACAACTTTTCCGTCCGTTGCGCGTGCTCAAAAACTTGGCGGCAAGCGTCAAGTGTTTCCGGGCCACAAAAGCGAATGTTCACTTCGTTTGGCAACCAAAATTTTCGCTAAATTCTAAACCAAATGCTGCGGGGCCAAGCAGTGGGCGTGGCACGCACTCACACACACACACGCACACCCACACACAACTAATTGATAAATTTTAAGCATTTAATTAAAACTTTTCAATTTGCCTCGCCGAACTAAGTAACGCGCGTGGCCAAATGCATTGCACCAAAAATTATTCGTGTCAATTGTTTTGTGCCCCAGCCAAACCACAAATTTAGTTAATGGCGACAAATAAATTACGTGTACAGCCGGCAGCGGGCAGTCAAAGCAACATGACCAAAGCGGAAATGTACAATGACACATACGAATACACAAGTACATATATCATATATACATATATATGCTATGCCTATCAGTAAAGCATATTTATATTTTGCATCTAGTTTAGCTGAGCTTATTTTGTATAGCCGCATCTGAACCAAACTCTAAATTGCCTTAAAATAATTATAAAAATGAGGTACAAATTCATTAACAATATTTTATAGATAATACGATTATATATGCGAAAAAAAATTGGTTTATTTATCAAACTATTTCGCAGCATTATTTTATTTTGCTGTATTCAAGTACAGTTTACCGTAGTTAAGTTATAGTTAAAGTTTTTCTTTTATTATTTTATATATTTCCTATTTTAATTCGAATAAAAAATTCATTTTAAATCAATTCAAATTAGAGAAATATATCTACAAATATGTGTGCACATTTTATACATATATTTATTTATATAGTATAATATTTAAATATCAAGTTAACCAAAATAGCTGACAACCGCATAAATCATATTAAATTTAGCTAACATTTTGGCATTTAATATAATTAATGGCATATGTATAACAATTTTTTTTCAAAAAGCTTACAATTAAATCGTTTTTATAGAATAACATAAAATTGTAAATGCATAATTTGAGCGTTTTCTATGCACATTACGCATACGCAACGTGCGCGCAGGCAGCAAAGTTTAATTATTGCCAGACCATAAGCAAATCCACACGACCACCAACACACACACACATATGACAAATCATTGTTGTAAGCAGAAAGCACAACAAACACGTCGCAACTTTTGATTAAAATGTCACGACAGACTCACACACACATGCACACAAATAAATACAGACTTGGCTGCTTGCATATGCAAAGTTTGGCGTATGCCGCAGCGGTAATAATCACACACACATTACACACACACGCACTCACACATTCGGCTGCATGTTGTGCAGAAAAGTCAAATTGTTGTTGTTTTGGCGCAAAATGTTTGCGGCGCTTTCAGTTGCTGCTGCATCTGCATCTGCTGGCTTTTTCTTGCACCTCACTGAGTTGACAATGCGCAGCGCTTGTAAATCCAGAACAAGGAACCACAACGAGCCACAGCAGCAGCATCAACAGCATCAGCAGCAGCAGCCGCCGCCGCATCAGCTACTCGTTGTGAAAAATTCAATTACAAAGTCGCCCAACTGCAGCCAAGGAATGCAAAAAAAAAGAAAAGAAATCATTGTTTGTGTCGAAGTTGAAATGCTCTTTAAATTATATTATGCAAATAAAGTCATTTTTTTTAAGCTGGAACTATGTTCAAGCTCTTTGGCAAAGATTACCGAAATTCCTTTAAGCAATAGGACAAATTTGCCACATTAAAAATTAAATATAACAAAATCAAATTTACGATTATGTTTCGACTTTGTTTAATTTTAATTGCTTAACTTATCCATGAGATAGAAGCATAAATATTTTTGGTATTAAAACTGAATTAAAACAAGAGAAGAAGAAGATGCTGTTAACAACGTTTAACGGAAGTTTTACAGTCAATCTTTTTGGCAACCTCTATTGAAATATCCTGATAAATTTAGAAAAATGTACCAGGATAAAAATCAAATATAATATAACTAATTTGGGATTTAGTAATAATGAGCAGAAGCATGTTTGTTATTAAAAGTGAGCTTCGACAGTTTTATTATATTTGATTAAGTAGCTGATATTTAATAAGATTAATTTTTTATATAAAGAGCGTTATTTAGTTCCTAAATGAACATTTTGATAGTGTCAAGGAATTTTAGAAAAACTTTATTATATAAAAGAACTTTCTTTTCAAACAAACGATTCTTTGATACCTATATGGTAATTCGATCCGACAAACTCAAAATCATTTGCTGCCTGCTACAAGAAAAAAGAGAATGCCTTTAAATATAAAAGAAACAGACAGAGAGACGAGCAAGTCTGCTTGGACTCGCTGGTTAATACAGATGCAGAGTATATATATATATATGCATATATATGAAAACTTAGTGCTAAACAAGCCGCAAGAGTACAAAAAAAAAACTAAAACTCACCGAATAAGAATTCGGTCTGTTTAAATGCATTACACAGTTGGTAACGAAATGAAAACTCCCAAGTGTTAGAGTAAAGCAAACTTTTTTTATGGGATTTGATGCAGATGCAAATGCTGCAACAAAAACGAAAAGCAGCGACAAACAGTTGCCTTCTCTGTGTGCATAGCACAGTTTGTCCCCAACAGAACTATGCGAATTGCGACTGCGAATTGTAAACTGCGAACTGCGAACTGGATAGCAGCAAACGGCAACTGGCAACTGGCGACTGAAAACCGTTGGCCAAATTCTGTAAGCAGTCACGTGCGAACGTGACAAAAATGCCACGATGATGCGCCATGCTCTTTGGCCAAGTTGCCGACTGGGCCACAACCAATGGCCATAACCAGAGACAGAGGCGAAGGCATAAACCTTTCCTCGCATTGTTCACACACAGCAGTTGGTTGATTGCTGTGTGTGCGTGTGTGTGTGTGTGTGTGCTTGTGGGTATCTGTGTGTTCCGCACTTCATATTACACTGTTTTCTTTGGCCCGAGCTTATGGCAAAGGTCGAGCCACAACAATGCACAGAGAACCGCAAATACGATATAGTTTCGGTGTGGGCTGAAGGGGGCGGGACCGGCTCGCATTCAAATGCAAGCCCTGCAAATTGCTGTGAATTATGCGTGCAAATAGGATGTCAATTGATGCAGTGCTGACAATTGTGTCAACATCAGCTGCAGCCGCAGCTGCACCAGCTGATTTTTTAATGCACAACAATTTTCTACAGCCTTATAGATTTATATATACATATATATTTGTGTGTTGACAATTTGTATGCTATATGTTTACATACATATATGCTTGTGTACACTGTCAACAAGACAATGTCATTTTAATTGGTCTGCATATATATATATACATATGTATATATGAATTTTATTTTTCTAAACATTTTCGGACAAATTATTGGAAAATGTTCATGTTATCTTTTACACTTGCATACAAAATCTAGTGCACATTATAGCAAGGGGCTCTATGGAAAATATGCCTAAATATGGGTGTAAATTATTATTTGCGCAAGATTCATAATATATTTTATTATTCTTTTTAATCAAACTATTTGACTGGTAAACATTATTATAGATTTTTGGTTGCTGTTCAATCGCGACTTCCAATTTATTTAGTGGAGCCAATTGTACGCAAAGCTAAATATTTATTATTTTCATTTTTATACCCTGACCAGTGTGTCCGTCCGTCTTATGACTGCGTTGATCTCAGAGACTGTAAGAGCTAGAGAGCTGTTCAGAATTTAGTCCTACCCAAAGCCCAAGTAGATCAAATTTATTTGAAGGAATTGAAAGCTGCCGCTTTTGCATTTCGAATGGGCTCAAGGCACCAAATTTGGCATAGATGTTCTCTTAACACATACATAGATCAAGGATATTTAACTTTTGATGTACTTTTCTCCGTTTCTTGTAGGGCACCCAGAGGTAAAAGGACTGGAAAATCAATTTTCTAGTTTCCGGGAGTCTTTTCAAAAATATCAAAATAGAATTTGGCAAAATAATATACCATTCTATAAATATCATTCTATGAATTAAAGTATATTTTTTCAGTGTTAGTGTCAAGCTTCCTTCAATAATAAAAGTTAGTTTTTAAAATAATTTAACTTGAATGTGTGACATTAGTTAAACCAATTGTGCTAACTAAACGCAAGCAAATGGAATTTGCTTGCATTGTGTTATTTAAATAAACCTGCATTTAAAATGTAAAATTCAATTCGAAATTATCTCTCCCAGAAATATATGTAAGCCGCTTAACTCAATTATAGAAAATCAGAGAAATTGTCAAAGTGTTTATTAAATAACTTAGAAGACATTTCAAACGTTAACAAGAGCTGACATTTTGTTGAACTTGCTTTCGACTAATTAATTTTGCATTAGTCGCAAAACAAATTCCAAACTTAATCATTAGTTGGCAACGCGCCTTACTAAATACACAAAGGCAGGTATGGAAATATTTATTTAGGGATAGTTCTCACAGGAAAACTATCAAATCTCATTGTGGAATATTGTGGTTTAGAAATGCGTGACCAAATTAATGCAAAGCAATTGAAATTTGAAATTTAACATTTTGGCTTAATTGACATACAGCAAATGCCAATCAAGGCCGAACACACACACACACACAAAACCCGAATCCATTCGCCCAACGCAATTATGTTTAATTGTAAAATATTATTTGGTTTACACAAATTACGCACGGCAAATGAGTTGCATCGATGCCGAAACGTGTTATGTGGTTGCTTTAATGGCAAAACCAGCCCCAAGTATGAGTCCATCGGCACCCACAATAAAAGCTTAATCAACATGGAATATAAACTAAAAGCAGACCACAGACACATCAAGTGTGTATGTGTGTGTTATACATCTTATTTTCCACATATTTATATAAATGAACATATTTTTGCCAGTCACAGCTCTTGTGCAAATAACAAATACTAAGTGCGCGCTTATTAAATTTATATACCCTAACAAACGGGCATTCGTGACAGACATGTGCAGATAAAAGGAGAGCTGTTTGTAAAGATTTGAATTTAAAATATTCCTTATTTTCTACAAAATAATTGCATTATATAATTATTTAATATTGATTTATTACGTGCTCTACTATTGCTGTCACTTAAGTGGATTACAGGACGTATACGTAATCAATTTTAAAGAAGCTCTTAGCGTGACATTTGAGTGCGAATCATGTTATAAGCTGTGTGTAGGGCGTATACGTAATATTTCTAACTCTAGTTTGTGGTAATAAACAACTTAATTATAATTTAATTAAATTAGTAATGTTCATTTAATTGTTAATAAGCAATTTCCTATATTTAAATGACACAAGTCTATTCTAAGAAAACAAGTAAAAAATATTTTTGAATATTTTGTATTGAAAATTCGGTTTAATTTTCCACAAACATAAATGATGTTGCTTTTGTTAATTGATTTTTTTCCATTTAATGTAAATTTATTGAGCTTCCACTTAAATTGCCAACAGCTTCATAATATGAAAATGCAAGCGCAAATGAACTTCGCTCTGCTCTAAAATGCGTATTATTTTTTCATAATTTACCTGTTTGTATACATTTTTTTTTTTTTTTTGATCACATGTGCCAACAATTGTGGGAGAAATACGTATATAAACAAGATGATATTTACATATGACCGCGGCTGACATTTTTGTTATTGTTTTCGTTTTGTTGCTTGTGAAGACAACAAATTTTCATAAAATTATGCGCAGATTTTTGTTCAAATAGAAGCAAAGCTCGTTGGCGGGGAAAGAGAGAGAGAGAGAGAGCGAGAGAATAGGGGTTGGTGGGCAAAACGCATCATAATATCCTGCTTAGCAAGGGCACCTTAATTAGCTGTGTCATTTTATGCAAATGATTAGAATGTGAGTGCGGGGAGGTGGGGGCGTGGTAAGCCCGCCCGCTGCTAATGAATATCCCAATGAAAGATATTACGTATACGCAATGCTTATGCGCATTCAAATTAATTGACTTCACGCTGTTATTGTTTATCCAACGACAGACAACAGACAGCGCATATATTAACACATTTTAAAATGCTTTTCTCACCCTTCCTCTCTTCCTCTCAACAGGCTACATGGCAGCTGCGGAAGAGGCAGCAACAATGGCGCCAGAGCACAGCGCGACGTCAGGCAGCACCAGCAGCGGCAGCAGCAGCAACCCAAGTGAGGAATTACAGCGGCATATAAATCAAAATTTAATTATGTCGCCAGCGCTCGGCTCGAGCTTTGCCGCCGCATCGGCGGCCGCACTGACAGCTCCACAGCCCCCCGTCGCCTCCTCGCTCGCCACCTCATCCTTGTCGGGCAGCAGCATAACAAGCTTTGACTCCAACAACTTGATCGATGACAAGCGCCTGCCACAGCCGCCACACCAGGAGCAACAGCATCTCGAACAGCTCCAGCTGCAGAACCAGCAGCAGCAACACTCACGTATTCAGGCCAAAGATACGGCCGGCCCATATCCGATACCTGTGCACAGGCCGGAGCCCGTCGAGAATCATCTGGAGGCGACGCACGGCATCGATGGTGCTGATAATGTGTTCGGCACGCCCATGTACTTCGGCACCGAGAACTCAACGGTGGTGACTACACAGATTGGCGCCACCGCCCACGTACCCTGCACCGTGCACCATATTGGCGAGGGTGTGGTAAGTAAATATACCCATTGTATTCTCTCATAGTCATGCTCCTCCTTTACTCCCGTCTCATGTCGCGTTCACGTTGTCGTATCTCGTACCTGTGCCCACAAATGAGTCATTCGTGCACCGCAATTCACATTCATTCGCCGCACTCGTTGCCATTGTTTTAATATTTTATTTTAAATCAATTTATCAACTTCTGTGTTTGAATTGTGGCCAGCTTCACTTGGTCTCCCGCTTTGCGTTTACTGCGCTTCCCGCGCAGTTCACGTTTGTCTTGCGTCCTCCTGGCGCATAAATTAACAAAGTGTCATTCACAATGGCAAATAGATCGCGCACAATTCCACTTGACGTTTTAATTGAAAATGAAAATCTATAAACTTCCACCATGCCACATAGCTGCGGGCCCAACTGACTTTAAAATAAGTTATTTAAAATGCCGAGAAAAATCAAAGTCCTATTCATGAACAAAAATAAAATAACATTGAAAAAGAATAGAACAGCAAAGAAAACTGAACTTGTGGCTTTATAAAATAAAAAACTAACGACGATAAATCTGCAAAATAGTGCTTGTATTATGGTCGAAATAGATGTACAATTTAACACTGTTAACAGAGATACGGAGTCATTTCTTGAAGTAGTTAAGAAGAAAATTTTTTATTATATTTCTTACTTTTTTATATATTTACATTTATGTAAATACTTGTATTAATATTTTATGGCAGTTACGTATTTCATATTTATATTTTTAAAGTTTGTACATAAATTAAAGTCCCAATTATCCAATAATAAACCTTAGAAAAGAAATATAAACGTTTTAATAACTACTTTTAAGGTTGAAGGCTATCTTCAAATTAAATTCCAATCATTTTCTCTAAACACTTCCCAAATATATCGCAGTTTATTTAGCTTTAATGGCAACAGCAAAAATTCCTCTAATGGCAAATTCCATTTTATTTACTAATTGGAAACCGTGGCACATATTTATGTGGACCACCCGCTAAGCTGACAATTTCAGAGAATTAATTACATTTTTTCCCCCCCTACGTATCGAGTGCACTTCGAAATTGTAACGCGTCACAATAATGAAGCACTACTAATATTATGTTACCAACATATGTATATGTAGGTTTGTATATATACATTTAAGCATTATTCGCAAGAGACGTAAGTCATTATACACACCACACACACACACACACAGACACAAACACATATATAAACACAGACAGGGCCGAGGAGAGATCCCATATCCCATATCCATGCCATATGGCGTCTAGGGCTAACAAATTGCACCTATAGCTAATGTACATCAACTACAAATAATCAAGCAGAACGCAGACAAAGATGAGGTGTGAAAGAGAGCGAGAAAGAGCGGGAGAGATAGAGAGGGACAGGGACAGAGAGAGTGCTATTGAGGCTGTACAGCCCCAAGTGGTATTAATTTTACGGTTGTCTAGAGTTATTACTCATACGCAGCGTACGCCTCACGCACGCTTCGTCTATTTGTTTAAGCCCGCCTGTGCTGTTCAGGGAATTCAGAAGCCTCAATGTGTTTACGCCCCAAAATGCTGGACACGATGCGGAACGTGTGCTGCCAGCCTATTTGTAGAGGTGTGCGTGTGTGTTTGTGTGGTTGGGTGGGCGTGTCTGTGCGTGTCTAGTTTAAATTGACGATTTCATAATTGCGCCTTCAAGTGTGCAGAAGTTAATAAGCACTTAAGCGACTCTATGCCAGCTGCGTGGCTTTTGGTCTACACACACACACACACACACACACACACACTCGACCAGAGTGTGTTAACTCCCCGTGTATAGCTGGTTAGCCCGGTTTGCACTTGAGCCGGGCCGTGCTCGTGTGTGTGCCAGCTCGTGCTCAAGTGGCCATTGGGCAGCTTCTAAAGTTGGTCTCCTAAATGCCAGGGCTTGCCTAATAGCTCGGCAGTTAGCTGAAAATCATAATAATTCCCATGGAGCAATTCAGTTGATGATACTGCTACCGGGTATATTTACCCATAGACAGCAGCTTGGCAACCAACATATGTGGCATTAATGAGGCATGCCAATTGCATCTGTCACGATTTCCGTTCATTAGGGAAAATACGTATTGCATACCCATTAGGCATACGCCATGTAATTGGTGTACACAAATTAGAGGCAAAAGCAGAGCAAATTTCATCAAAGCTAAGACTCTTTGGCACACACACACACACACACTCACATCGTTGACAGCCGCCTTTCACCGAGCTGTGTACTAGAGTTTTGACTGTTAAAGGCGTTACCCTTTGCCATTGACATCGACTTTTATGCTTCGCCTTTGCTATTTAAAGCTCTTTATGATACACATACACCAGCAACATACACACATTCGCACGCACCTGCACATCGAAGACAGTCTCTAGTTGTTATAAATGCATTTACCTTTCACATCATTGCTCATGCATTTTCATAAACGCTTACATGTTTATGTGTGTGTGTGTGTTTGTGCGTGTGTAGTTCCCCTCCCTAAGCCCACACCTGCTGCACAGTTGCCTTTGCCAAATGCACATTAATATTTCCAGAAATTTATGAACGGCATTAAGGGCACACACGATTGTAACATGCAAATGTACATTTGCAATAGCAAGTTCAATGAATAGGAAATATATGTGTGTGTATAGGAATAGAACATTTAATTTAAGTAGTACATAAGAGTGTAGATGGAAAAAGTATGCAATGTAGGTAACACAAAGGTTTTATATGTTTATAATGTATATAAATAAACTAAAGGTTAGGTATATGAGTTCATGAAAATCGCATAGAAGGGCGGTCGAAATTTGAGAAGAAATAAAAACGAAGCTTTCTGCTTTTAGTGCTCTACCTGTTTCTGTATCTCTCTCTCTCTCTCTCTTTCTCTCTACCTCTCTCTCAAGCTATCAAGCTATTCCTTTCGAAATAAAACAGTTTTGCTATAAATGTCTTATTTAAATATATCTTCTTACAACTTATCATCGATTTTAGATACAGGGTATAGCCTAGTCGGGTTTCGCCTTCAGACCATCGACTTATTGTCTTTGTCTATGGAACACACAGCAGACTCTTTTGCCTTTGTCTCAACCCCGGCAAAGGTTTGCTGCTTGTTTGTTTTCTTTTTTTGTCCTTTGGTGGTTTATTTGTTTGCTTGTTGCACCCTTAATGAAGGCTTCTTTGGGTTAAAATACGGGAGGGGATTTGCCCTCTAAATATGCATACTAAACATTTCCGCGCTTTTTTGCCAGCCCCTGTCATAGTCGTTGGCCGTTGATGTTGCCGACATTGTCGTAAATTTCGTTCAGCTTCAGACGACAATAAAATGCAGGAAACATTAAATAAATGAATTGCTTCCGCGAGGAGTGCTACGTAAATGCGTTGTGCTGTGTGCGCCTTTGTTTCACCATTTTGCTGCAATTTTAATTTTTGTCGCGCTGCGATTTCGCAGTCGTCGCCTTTTCCTGGCAACACGAAACCTCTAGCCAAGTAAATGTATAAATCATCCAAACAAATATATTTATGGGTGTGTAGGTAGAGAGAAGCGGATGCTGAGAAAACTTAGCCATAAGATACAATCCTAAGAACTATGCGTACTTGTGCTTGTGTCAATTTTGGAATAAAGAATATATATGAATTCTATGGTATTATGTTTAAAATAAAATTATTCAGGTGGTTTTAATTCACATAAAAATTTTAATATAAACAAAAGTTAAAGAAACAATTTTAAATTTAAAAGGCTTTACTGAATTTAAATGAATTTGAACCGGCGACATCCCGCTCATTGATCCAGATTTCAGAAGTCTAAGCGACCAAGGGTCATGATGTCACGTTCGCTAAGCAGATTTATAAATATGAACTTTTCCAAACTTTCTCCGAACTTGGAGTTCAAATTTTAAAGAAAAAAACCGTTACGATTTAAAGTTTGATTTCTACTTTTTTTTTTAGTTTAGCTAATAAATTGTTATTTATCACCTAGTTAGGTTTAGAATGGAAAATAATTCCATATTTAACTTGAGTTTGTATTAAAATTAGTTTCAAATTTAAAAGAAAGAGCTAAGCATGCTTTGAGGTAACGACATGCAACCGGAAAATCTCAGATAAAGAAAATATTCAAAGTACTGTTTAAGTAGATTTTCTTGATTCGAATGCAAGACTAAATCTAAATTCCAATTAAGTTATTTCCTGGAAAATTTGCAAATGCGTTTGACAATAGCAATTGGCTTGACAAACAACAATTCATGCAGCTCAGCACACAGCATAAAGCAAATCTTTGATAGCCAAAGACAACAAACAGCAAATTTAAAGCGCATAAATCAAATTGCAGTCGAGCAGCTGCAGCAGCAGCAGCAACCACAAAATAAAAGCCGAAAGATCTAAATGTCATCCATTGCAGCATCAACTGGGGAAAATAGAGTGGGAAAGCTACGTTGGAAATTAGATATTACGACACATTTTGGGCTTAGACACACAGTCCACATTAAAATATGTCATTTGAGAATTGCTGCAATTCGGAGTGTGTGTGTGTGTGTGTGTGAGCAGCTTAAATGACATTAAAAATAAACGAAGGCAAATACATTTAAGCTAAAGCAAATGTATGAAACGCACGCAGGCGGGCATCAGGCATGCCCGCTCTAAGCTATAGCTGCCCCCCGCAGCGCCCGCCCCTCACACACACCCTTATATATATACATATAGATTGAACTTAATCAGCAGCCAGAGGCGAGCCTGCAACTAAGGGCTGCCGCCTGGAGGTGGCCAGGATGTCATCCTGTTTGCTTCTGCTTCTGCTGCTGGTGTTGCGCGCGTGTGCGTCGTTGCCTCGACTTGAGCACTTAATTACTTTTTAGATAAATTGTCGTTTTTAATGTCTAGACTCTTAGATATTTTCATAGAGAAAAGTGGCAGTAATTAAATGTGCTCACAGCATGTCAGCATAGTAGCCAAAGCAGAGGCAAGCATCTAAGGCGAATACCAAATGCTTAAATTGCAGCAAAAAAAGCTCAAGTGCTAAATGCGAGCGAGAGCTAACTCGGGGCATTTAGATAGCTTTCTAGATACAGCAGCTAATTTATATATAATTTGCTAGATTACAAAAGGGAATATAATTATAAACTAAATTCCAGTCCAGACACACTCGCATACACCTGCACATGCAAATATTTTGTTCAACAAAACTCTAGATAAAAATGCCGAAATTGGTATTTTATGAAAATTAACGCTCAAGGGTTCTTACTTTGTGCCCCCTTTCCCCCCTATAGCTCACACTGCGTACATTGGTTTTCTGGTTAGCAGCAGCCCGCAGTCAGATAAGTCGTTAAGATAAAAAAGGTTACGCAAATATTTACGAAATCTCAGCTCTATACACATACATATATGGCTCGTATATAACTTGTTAGAGTTTTTAAAGTTCAAGATCTGATATGCTGTAACTGCCATTGTCCAAGGCAGAAACTGTTTGAAAAACAACAACTTTCGTTTAGTGCTCGAATATCAGATATCCTGCATGTAAGTTTAATAATAAGAAAATATATTTATATAGTTATAGAGATTAAAGAATATAGTATCCAGCAAAAAAATACTTTACTATGCTAGCCCGGTAATCGGACTCAGATATATATGTTATATTTATGGAGTATGGAGAAGTTATAATATATAACGTCCATAAATTCAAATCTTTTATGTTTCTATTTGATTGCTAAAAGGTATATTTTTAATATTTTTTTAATATCTTTTAAAATCAGAGATGTTTTTTTTTCATCTTTCAACACAAACATGATATCAAACTACCCATTTAAAAATTAAGTTAATTTAATACAGGGTATACGTAACTGGCTCACATTGATGAGGGTTTGCCAGAATCGCTGCTAGGCATATGTTTACAAACATATTCATATATATATATATATTGTTTCCAGCATAGAAAACAGGCGCATTTTTAATCAAAACAAACACATAATTCGTGTCTAATAATTTGTATTTATTGTGCCTCAAATAAAATACATTTTCTCGTTTATGGGGCACAACTCTAGCTTGAAGCCTCCAATTGTTTTCCTTTGCCTAGTTTGCTATAAATTATTATTTTTTTTTTTTTTTGTGTGCACATGAATTACTTTTTATGTATGTGAGGGCCCTGAGAACATAATATTATATAGTCGTACTCGTTGGCTTATATATATTTTTTGCTCCATTTTTATTTGAAGTTCTGTTTATTGTTGTATGCCTGCTTTCTTATTATTTGTGTTCTTCTTCTTCTTGCCCCGTTTTTATAGCTCACATTTTTGTTTCGTATGAATTGTGTTAGCTTTAAGGCACTTGCATTCATCTCTCTCTCACACACACACGCACGCACACACACACATGAAATTCACTGCAATGTGGCATTGAGGCTCGCAGTCTGGAATTCTTGGAGTCGTCGTCAACGCAGCTTTAAATAGCATATATAAAATTATAAAATATTTGTAGTGCCTGGTAGTTGACTGGCGCAGTCACAGTCGCTGTTATATGTATGCGCACAACAGTATGCACTATTGTTGTTATTGTTTGCAATGGCTCCCGATGGCCTAGAGCTATTCGTAGGTACGTACACCCCGGCGTAGGTAAAGAGCACATTTCGCCATATTTTGCACTGTTTAAAGAATCAGCCAAGTAAAATATGTATCGTGTAGTCAAAGGACCATAACTTTTCGACTGTCAGTTTGCAGCACAACCTTTAAATTATAATACCCAAGTGCTCTGAGCACGAGTTGCTGCACTTGTTGCTCAATTTATACATTTTATTAAAATATTAGATTCAATTTAGTGTGACTGATATGCAATTCCCCAAAGCCTAATCATGTTGCCAAATTTAGCTTTCGTAGCCTAAAGCCCTGATTTACAAATTTTTGCTTAGAATTCCCAAGTGGTTTTAGCGCACAGCAGCATAAACATGCGTTAAACAAACCATTTGTCGCTTTATTTATTGATCACATTTGGCATTAACAAGAATTTGCGTAGAGCAAAGAAAAAATGATACAAGAATTCTCCAACAAAAAGTAAATAAATTTGTAGAAAATTAATAAAGTATGTTTGCGTACATTAAACAAAAAACGTGTTAAAATAATGCTAAATGTAAACATTTTATTTATGAAGCTTTGATTTCACAAGTTCATTAAAATCCCCAAGTGGTTCTAGCAAACTGAAACTGTTAGTTTTCTTATTTAAGGCTCAAGTTCTTCAATTATAGTTACAAGAGTCAAGCAAAAACTGATTCTCACTCTCTAAACTCTTAATTGCATTTAATTGACTTAACATAAGTGAGACACTTTATTATACATTATTAATTACACATACTTAACGTGTAATTCTTAACATCCAATTTGCATAGATTAAGGTTTTTACATACTTTTGCTTTTCACTTGCATTGCAACTGGCAAATGCAATTGCCGTAAAACCACACAACTTGAGAAATTTGTCTATTTTGAGCTTGGCAATTAAATGAGAAAACTTTATGACAGCAACAAAACCACATCCTGCCAGGAACCCACATCCTTTGTATGCTGTGAGATTATTTAACATTAACTAAATGTCAGCCACTTAGCCTTTTTCTGTGTGGGATGCGAGGCGGCCTGACCGAAAAGTAAATGTTGCTCAAAATTGCCATAAACCTTTTTAATGAATACAAATCATTATCACTTTGTTCGCTGGCAGCCTTAACCGTAATTATACAAGTGACGGCCATAGAAAGAGGGCCTCAAGCAGGACTTGCAGCCAGCTTGTGCTGTTTGTCCTGTTTGCCAGCTAATAAGGCATTCCTTCAACCGCGCCGCTGCTGCCGCAGCTGCTGCTGGCCAAGACAACTTGATAAAGGCTTACAGCAGCCAGCAGCTGGCCGCCCGCCCGCAGTGAATGAGTTGTGTCCTTTTGTTTGGTCCTGTCGTTGCCTGTCACAATGTTTATTAAAACAAATGCTATAACAAAAGACAACAATTTTTGACCCAGATTTTCTGTTTGTGTGTGTGTGCGAGTGGGTCTATGCTAAATAGCTTCATTATTTCTATAAAGTTTTGCATGTTCTGCTTGACAAAAGGCGGTCGAAAAACAATTAAGAAATGCTGCAAGTTTTTGCGCTGCAATTGAGCTGGGGCCAAAGGTGAAAGTTCAATGCTGAGATATAAATTATGAATTACCCTAGACCCTAAAAAAAAGGGTAAGTCAAAAAGACAGTCGACAGAGGTTGACTAGCAAAGGCGCTTAAATTAGAGTATCGCCCAGGCAATAACAAATATTTATCGACTGTAGAGAGTAAATTGCCACGACTCACAAATATTTGAAACTTTTACAGCAATTTAGTTGTCGTACGAATAACGCCAAAGAAGCCAATAGATATCGCTATATTTTCTCCTACGCGATACATGTAGGATATTGCTAAAAGAAAATCCTAATTGAATTCCGTTTGTCAACTGCTGCCAGTTACCCTTCAGGTAAAAGCCCCCTCATTTAATTCAATTTTCACAGGGTATTAAATCAAAGCAAGCACACAAAAGTGAAGGAATGCTACGCTGGGCTGCATTTTAATTTTAATTATTTTAATTGCGTTGCAATTATGATGACAACAATTGTTTGGGGCATTAATGAAAGCCAAAAGAAATATGCATTATGAAATATGAAAAATGAGAAATGGCAAATGAAATGTGTACTAAATACGAGTGCGCCTGCAGCACGGCCAAAAAGCACTCGTAGTCCACGCTGAAAACCTCAAAATTGCTCACATTCGTTTGCAGATTCGCGTCTCCTTGACAGCTGAAAAGTAGGCTATGGCAATTTTCATTTGGGCCCAGCTTTAATTTCTTTTCTTTTTCATTATTATTATTATTATTTATGCCTGTCTTGCCCCTCATAGAAATATATATGTATATATAACGGGCTATTGTTTTGCATGGGTTTTGCGCGGGTTGCTGCGTCCTTCGCTTTTAATTTGACAGGCTAATTTGGGGTGGGCACAATTAGCAAATGCTCAATGTTTAATTATGCATTAATTGCATTTAATGCTCATTTCCGCTTCAAGTATAATGAATAATGCGCAAAGTTCATGCCACCATAGGGCGGGTCACGCCCCCAGTTAAAGCCTTTTTAATGCCTGCCACGTTTACAGTTATTTATTTATGGTGCCACACAACAAGCTCGCAAATTGAACTTGAAACTTGACCCAAAATTTAAGATGATAAAAAAAACATACCAAACTTTTTTCGACATTTTTTTGTTGTTAAAGTTATCTTTTGCGCAAGTTTTTTATGTATTTTACGAGTTGTTGACCCATTTTTGTCTACAGTTTGTTATGGATATGGCGCGCGCACTTGGATGCCCATGTACACACACACACACACGCACGCACACGTACAGTTACTGCAAAATATTTTCGCCCGCTTGTGCAACAATGGCATTTTTGATGACTCTATGCAGCGCCCCAAAATGCCGCATCGAGCTGGCTGCTACAAAATAGTTAACAACACAGTCACACACACACTAACACACACAAACATTCAGCGACAGTAAATTGAGCGTATTTTTGTGCAAAAGTTTTTCTTTTTTACCTTTTTAAGCTGCGCGCAATTGCCACAAAAAAAATACTTGTACTATTACTATTGTATTTATACATGTTTCTGTGAATGTGTGTATTTGTGTGTGTGTGTGTGTATGTGTGTCTGTGTGTATCTCCCTCTATTTGCTGCACAAATGGCTGCCAAAAAGCAGCAACTAAATAGAATTTTATTAAAATCGCTTGTTAAAAAGTTTTTCGTGCATTGAAAAAAAGTTGTTACCATTCGCAACTCTGCTTCCCCTTCTCCCCCCTTGTCAGGCTAACCCTCTATGCATTTGTTGTATTGACCCTTGGGCTTGTGGCAACGGAAATTGGATGGACAGCGCGCAATAAAGCATACAAAATGCTCGTCAATAACATGCAACAACTACAACGCGAAACAACAACGAAAGCCAATCAAAAGTTTGTTGTGTGCGGCAACTAAAAAAAATAAAACACAAAAATAAGAAAATAAAATGCAAAAACAAGAAAAACCTGCCGCAATCGGCTTTTGCATTGCAATTTCTCTTTGTTTTTTTTTTCCCAGCATTTTTATTTATGCCTGCTCTGGCACGCAATTACAAGCTCCTCTGCCACCTGTCTGCGTCTGCCTGTCTGCCTGTTTGCCCGCCTGCATTTAGACAGTTTGCATATGCGCGCAGCTGTCGAAAGATCGAGCGATAAGCGCATTCCACTAAACCCACATGGTGCCACATCTCCTCCACCTACTGCCCCTTAAAAAAATGGCTAAACAAATCGCAGCGCAAATAAGTATGCTACAATTTTTGCATTGGCAGTCAGACAAGCGGAAAGGATTCGCGCTGCCTACCTTCGGCTGTTGGCAGCTTGGGCAGGACATGTAGTTAGCATAAATTTGCCATAAATTTGCTAACAAGTGATTTGTTGCCGTGCGGGGTACACACGTCCGCCCCACCAACGACCAACCCCCTCCCCCTGTCGGCCATAGCTCCCGGCCACTGCTTGGCCATAAATTAAACGCCGCTTTTTTATTTATGCAGCTTTTGCTCTTTCTTTTCCAGTTGTTGTTTTTTATGTGTATTTTGTAAAAAAGGTAAAATGTAAACAATTATCTGCGCGCTCGCAGCTGCAGCGCCAGCAGCACACACATACACACACACACAAAGTCAACACACAACCGCAGCAGCCGCAGAGCAGGCGCCACACACTCAGACACACACACACACACGCATGACAGGCAGCTGAGATTTATGCGGCACACACACACGCACGCACACAGCAAACACACATACACACACACATGGCAAACATGCCCAGTTACACATACTCACACACAAATACGTACACTCACACCCAGCGCGACACTTTGGCAAAGGAATTCACATGCTTTTGATTAATTGCCGCAACATTTTATATATATATATATATTTTTTTTTTCATTTTTCCTCCTCTTTTTTTTTTTTTTTTTTTTTTTTTTTTTTTTTAGCTGTGTGTATTTTCCTTTGGCTTGCAACTTGCCAGAATCGGGCAGACACATTTTTGCCAGTGATGGCTTCACTTCTGGCACACCCCGCCACAACCCTCTCGCCCTGACCTGCCATATGTAGAAGCCCCTTTTCGCTTACACATTCCGCTTTACGCTTTTTTTTTTTTTTTTTTTTTTTTTTTTGCAACATTTTGCTTTAACACTGCACGGTTCAGGGTTTATTTGCCGACACGTCGCACCAGGCTGCAAGAGAACTACAGCCATCATAAATATCATAAAAAAGAGAGGAGCAGCGGGCCGATATAAAGGAAAGAGGCAGCTAGAAATAGAGCTAGCTAGATGGTTAGATGCTGCTGCTGCTCCTGTACAACAGTTCAATTCAGTTCGGTTCAGTTTTCTACGCTCGCAATTTATGCGTCATTTATGCCTTACACTTTGTGCTCGACTGTTGCAGCTTTTATTGAATAGATATATTGGTTACATAACCTATTGCAGAATTCTGATAAAATATGACTACAGCTAAAACGGAGCCTCAGTTGCAAATATGCCCAGGCATCAAATATGCAGCTCATCGTTTTTTCAAATGAGCAGAAATCAATGCTTCTTAGAAGTCGGGCACAGATTTTCAATAGAAAAATATATTTATACATATGGAAGCCTCATTCGCGATCTAGCTTTCAAAGCGTGCAGACGTGCAGCTCTGTTCGATCGCCGCGCACAAAAAACGTTGTTTCTTCTCTTTAAATTTCACCGTTATTCTATTGCTCGCCAGCAAGTTTCGCGCGGAGAAACGGCGCCAGACAACGGCGCCAGACATCGGAATATTTCTTTTGTGTCGGTCTTTCTACTACAAAAAAGTTAATTTCGTTGTGCGTATACAAACAAAATACGTGGGCCCGTTCTGCGAAATTCTGCAGAAAAGGCCCGAGGAATTTTCGAAGCAAATTTTAAATGGAAAACAATCGCAATCACATAAAACTTACTTCAAGCATATTTAAAATGACTGATTCAAATCGCGAATTTGCAAACTTTATGACTAACCATAATAATAATTTTCCCCAATTGCCAGAGGGCAATGCGGATCAGCCCACTGCTGATAACGGCTCTATTAATGAACAACCGACCAATCCGTCACCGCGCCACTTGCAAATACAGCAAAAAAAACGCAAGCTGCCCAACTCTCCAGCTTTAAACATAAAAAAAACAGCTACAAACAATAATAACACCATCAATGCCACCAATGCTACCGCCGCCAACAACTCGGCACTAATCGACAATAATCCTTTAGAAGGTAACCCATTCGCCATTCTAGCAGAAGATGAAACTCCTGATATGGATCTAGATGAGTTATATCCTGGTCTTGTTCCACCTCAAAACCATATCCTCGAAAGTGAGCTTCCCAGTACCAGTGCCGCTGCTGCCCGCGCACGGTTAACTGCCGGATCACAGTCTAACAATAACACTCCTGGACACACAGCCAAAAAAACCTCGAAGCCGCCACCTATTGTCATTCAGGACGTAGTCAATCTTCAAGAGCTTTTAATCTGTATAGAAGAAGCTTGCGATTTGGACAACATTGAAGTCAAATCCTCGATGGGAGGAATAACAAGAATTTACGCCAAAGATTCTGAAAGCTATCGAGCAACTGTCCGTCAGCTAAACGCATATAAAATTGAGTTTCATTCGTACCAATTAAAAGAGGACAAGCCTTATAAGGTGGTTATTCTAGGACTATCCCCCTGCACATCTAAGACACAGATTGAGGACCAACTAAAAAAATTGGGCCATCAAGCTTCAAACATCTACAACCCCAAATCAAGGAAGACAGGCAATCCTATGAACATGTTTTTCATAAGTCTAGTCCCCAAAGAAAATAACAAAAATGTTCTTGGGTCCAAACTTTTCTGCAGACAGAGAGTAAACATCGAGGTCGCAAGGAAATCTTCCGAAATAACTCAATGCCATCGCTGCCAGGATTACGGTCACACATCCAAATATTGCCATCGAGAATACATTTGCGTCGTCTGTGGCGAAGAACATAAAACGTCCGATTGCACACGTCCAAAAAATACTCCAGCCACTTGCGCCCTGTGTGGGGGTGATCATCCGGCCAACTTCAAGGGCTGCGAAAAATTCAAACAATATTTGCAACGAACACAGCCTAAGAAAAAACCTACAAAGAGTGCAGGACCCTCGAGCACATATACTGCTTTGGCGCCATCCCCTTACGTAAAAGCAACTGGAATCTCCTATGCAGACATGGCACGTAGTCATGCAAACAGAGGTCCCAAAAGGCAGGCTCCACTTAATGCTACCAATCATTTTAATAGTGATACACATAACTACCAACAACAACACCAAGGGCACACAACCCAGCGAGTACATTTGCGACAACAGCCGCAAAATAATCAAGCTCAATCGCCTTTCACCTTTTCCCAGTGGGAGAACGAAGCGGCTCATGAGACGAAATTTGAGCAAATGATTAAAGTGATGCAAGAAAACTTTAATAAATTCTTCGAGCAGCAAAATAAACTATTTGAGATGCAGAGCCAAATAATGGCTCTACTTATCTCGGCCAACCAAAAATGAAGCTCAAAACACTAGTGTGGAACGCCAGGGGTCTGACTGGCAAAATGCTAGAGCTATGTAATTTCATCACAGACAACAAGATCGACATAGCCCTAATTTGTGAAATAAAAACAACTAGCAGAAGACCTATCCAACTAAATGGATTCTGTGTATACACAGCCATTCATTCTAATGACAGAGGAGCAGGAGGAGCAGCTGTTATAATACGAAGAAATATTAGGCACTTTCCTCTCGAGCCAATCGCCACAGAGCGAGTCCAGCTCTCACTTGTCAAAGTCAACACAGATCTTGGCGAAATCACGTTTGGTGCGATCTACTGTCCCCCCAGATTCACCTGGCGGAGCGACGATTTTTCTGACCTGCTCACCTGCATGAATAACAGCAAATATATAGTAGCAGGCGATTGGAACTCCAAACACCCTCTATGGGGCTCGAGATCCGTCAACGCACGGGGAAGGGAGCTTGCCTGCACTCTCCAAACGCATCAGGCTGATATCCTTGCAACAGGCGCCCCCACTTGCTACCCCAGCAGATTAGATGCCACGCCCTCATATATCGATTTTGCAATATACAAAGGCGTACCCCACGCAACGCTTAGAATATCCGATAGTTGGGACCTGGAGTCTGACCATCTTGCATTGGTCATTGACTTAGACTCCGAAGGAACTGAGATGACAACGAACTCGCGGCTCCTAACCAGAAATGCCAATATCGCAGCATTCAGAAACTCACTGAATAGGTCCATCCATCTCAATTTGGATATAAACACCGGGGACGACATAGATCATGCGGTTGATCTCTTTACTAGCAAGGTGTTGCAAGCAGCCGAAGAAGCAAACAATAACGGTAGCAACTCTGAATCACGTTTTAATCGACCAGTACGTCGCTCTTCCCCCGAAATAGCAAACCTTTTAGCCATCAAGAGATTATTAAGAAGGCGCTACCTTCGGACCCACCATCCCGAAGACAAAATGCTTTGGCGAAGAGCTGCCAGCGAGCTGCGTGAAGCCTTACAACTTCTCCGCAACAAGCATTTTGATACATTGCTGGCGAACTTGGACTACACCGCTGACTCCCACTACTCGATATGGAAATTTACAAAAACTATCAAACGGCAACCACAGCAAGTAATTCCCCTGCTTAATAACTCTGGAGAATGGTGCAAATCATTTGAAGAACAGGCGACAACTTTTGCGGAGCACCTAGCCGAGCGATTTACGCCACTGGACACAGCCACAACAGCTGATAAAGAAAACACCGAGGCAATTCTTTCAACTCCGTTACTAACGTGTCTACCAATCAAAGCCATCCGTCTAGAAGAGGTCAGCAAAACAATCCGTAAGCTTAAAAACAAGAAAGCCCCAGGTCTTGATCTTATAAATAATACAGTACTGAAAGTCCTTCCAAAACGAGCAATTCTTATGCTCACGATAATATTTAATGCATGCTTAAGATTGCAACACTTCCCCACTCATTGGAAAGTCGCAAGAATAACAATGATACTGAAACCTGGAAAACCTGAAAGAAATACCGACTCATATCGTCCTATAAGCCTTTTACCCTCCATCTCCAAAGTCTTCGAAAGACTTATTGCTCCGCGGCTACTTGATCACTTAAACCAACATAAAACGATTCCCGAACATCAATTTGGGTTCCGCGCTGGTCATAGCACAATAGAACAAGTGCATCGGGTAACTGATCACATTCTTCAAGCGTTTGATAAAGGCGAATATTGCAACGGAGTATTTCTGGATATACAACAGGCATTCGACCGTGTTTGGCATCCAGGATTACTAGCCAAAATTAAGCAAGCCACCCCAGCTAATATGTTTAAACTACTAAAATCATTTATGGAAAATAGAAAGTTCCTGGTACAAGTCCAGGATAGTCAATCGCCAATCAACCCAATACTTGCTGGAGTCCCACAAGGCAGCGTTCTCGCTCCTATTCTATATACAATATTTTCAGCCGACATCCCACAAATTAATAGTTCTGGCATGTTATTGGCTTCTTACGCCGATGATGTCTGTGTTTTAAACTCAAACACATCAGAAAGTGAAGCAACAACAGGTATTCAGCGATACCTCGATGAATTTGGTAATTGGGCCAAGAAGTGGAACATGGGAATTAACACCAGCAAATCGATTAATGTCTGTTTCACATTACGACGTAAACGAACTCCACCAGTTTCTCTCAACATGCAACCAATTCCACAAGCATCCTCGGCCAGATATCTGGGCATCACCCTCGACCAACGACTTACTTATCGAGAACATTTTGAAAAAGCTGCGACAACCTGTTATCTGAAGAGAGACAAACTTCACTGGATGTTGAACCGAAGAAGTAAGCTTCCATTACGGTGCAAAACTCAAATCTACCAGCAAATCATTGCGCCAACTTGGAGATATGGCATCCAGATTTGGGGCACAGCTGCCAAATCAAACAGAAGACGTTTCCAGACAATCCAAAATAAAGCTTTACGCCTAATAACTGGCTGCAGCTGGTATGTCAGTAATCTGACCCTTCACAGAGATCTGAATATTACGCTAATAGAAGATCAGATCTCTTTCTACTCCAGTCGCTATAACGAAAGACTGATAAACCACCAAAACAGATCTGCACAAGCCCTTGTCGGATCTATTCCTATAAATAGACTGAAGAAAAGACACTTCGGTCTTTTACAAAACAATTAAAAACAATTCTTAAGAAGACAGCTTAGCCTTAACCTTATGTAGAGCAGGAGAAAATAAACTAAGAAACAAACATTGTTAAATGCAAATTTTGAAGCATGTACATGTTTAAAAAAACTCATATTATCTGTTAATATAATAAAGATTTTCATAATAAAAAAAAAAAAAAAAAATATGGAAGCCTAGTAATTTTTCGTGACGTAATTCTTGGAAATTCTCTGACAGCAGCTGCTGTTTGGCATCTCTCGCTCTCTTCCTCCCTCTCTATATCCGTAAATATACTTTTTTATTTGTGGCGCATTGCGTATACGCCGCATTGTACATAGCGATAGCAATTTAAGCGAGTGTTTTCGGCTAATTGCTGACGATTTACCAATTTACTTTGTAGTTAATTTCTACATTTGTTCTGGCTCTTCTTCATGTCAAAAGCCACACAGCTTTTTACTTGTGTTTTCTGTTCTACTTGTTGTTTCTTTTTGGGCCAATAAATGAAATTTTCTATCAATTGAAAATTGATTGATACACGCGTATACAGCAAGCAGCCAAAAAAAAACAGAGTAAATAAATAGATAAATAAAAAGAGCAGCGCGCAGCATTCTTCGACTGAGATACAACCCTTAATCAATACACTGTTTCACAAGCAAAAGCAGTGTATATTGTGTTTTGTATAGATTTGATATAAACATATATATTTGTATATGTCAGATTAAGCTTAATGAAATATGTTTAATGTTCAAGGACGCGGGAATATCATGTATAATAAATAGTCTCCTTTCCTTGCCGTCTGCCTCTCTTAAAAGCAATTATATAAATAATCGTTTTTATTAACTGCCCCAATGGTTATGAGATATGCCGATATAAGTTTTAAATTAAGATAAATTCCTTAAAAAGAACCGCAAAAGTTTAAAATATACAAAAATACTTCACAATATGCAAGCTAAATTACCAAAATTGATTTATTTAACTTCCAAAATATCCCCCAAAAGATCAGAACAATAAATAATTATTGCCACGCCTGCTTCGACAGCTGCAAATAAATTTGTATCTGTGAATCGTGCAGCAATTCAAAACTTAAATTGCAAAAACGATTTTATACAACTAATTAAAAAATATGTTGTGCCACGCCCACATGTGCGCCTCGTATATATCTCTATGTATAATAAAAAATTTCTAACTTATAGACATTGCTAGCGTAGGCTAAAGTGAGTTATTCTGCTCGTTAACTGGGCTCTCACATATTTTGGCCCAATCCCTTCTCCTGCATTTTTGGGGATCAACAAAGACTCCTGCCCATCTGCTTGAAGCTGTTAATACACTGCAAATAGAGTATTCAGCAGTCAGCAGTTCTTGCTCTTTTATGCCTCTTTTTTTGGCTGTGTATATATTTTACGATGGCTTTCATTTTGCTGCCAAACTTTACCAGGCTAGCGAGGCTACGGGCTCCTAAGGCTTCAGCTGAGCCTCCAGGGCTAACTGCTGTTTGTGTGTGCGTGTGTGTGTGTGTGTGTGTGCTAAAGGTGTGCGTGTGCTTGTGTGTGCGAGTTGGGTGCTACCTCTTAGCTAAAACGTAGATGCTGTCGAAATCGAAATGATTAATGGTCATTTGAGATTAGCTAAAAGTCGACGCACACACACCCAGACACACACTCGCAGACACACACAGAGCGTGGGCGTGGCATTCAGTTAGGTAAGAGGGCCTTCGCGTGTTTGTGTGTTTGTCTATTTACAGTTAAGCAGCCAATTTGAACTTTGAACCTGGGATCAATCAATCTGCTATTATGTTTATTATTATTGTTGTTCTTCTTCTTGTTGCTGCTTTCTACACGTAATTGCTTTTTGATTTTCGTGTGCCCCCTTTTTTTATGTATTCGATTTTGGGTCTTAAGTTTGTATCTTTTTCTTTTGAAAAATTGCATCATCATCGCGTTGTCGTCGCCGCTTGATGGATTGACAAACATTTGTTTGGGACGAGAAAGCGGGCCGAGCGGAACGCACGACTGGCCAATATGAGATGCTGGCATATGTTAATACATTTTAGGCTAGGCTTTATCCTTGCAGCTCTCAATTGTGTTTGCCTAATGGCGCCGCATTACTGACTGCTTCTTCTTTCACTTTTTTTCGTTGTAGGTATCCTGGATACGCAAAAAGGATTATCATCTGCTTACGGTCGGCTTAACAACATACAGCAGCGACGAGCGCTTCAGTGCCACGCACTTGAAACATTCCGAGGTGGGTTCGCAGCTAATTTGCATTTGCGCCAGCTGCCGCGCGGCGCTGTGTTGCATGCCAAATGGCCAACACTGCGTATTCGTGACAGAAATTGCGCCAAAAATGAACGGCTGCCTCTAACCTTAAATAAACCAAAACTGCAGCTGTGCACTCAAAACAATTGGCTGTTGTTTCTCATTTGTTGGCTTTTGCTTGTTTTCTTTTGTGCAGGATTGGACATTGCAAATCAAATTTGTGCAGCTACGTGACGCCGGCGTGTACGAGTGTCAAGTGTCCACACATCCGCCCACATCCATATTTCTACACTTGAGCGTAGTCGGTAAGTAAAAAGAAGTCAGTCGATTAAATGTGAGGGAGATAGAGAGAGAAAGAAATTGTTTTTTTATACCCAGTCTGTGCTTACAAATGTCAGCCATTACAGAGATTTAACACTCTACCATCTCGACTAGGAACGAAAACTAAAAACTATATCGCAATGAAAGCGTTTTTAATTTTTAAAAATATATTAAGCAGACGTTTGCATTAACGAGTTTTAGCAAAAGAATTCTTATTAGCAGCGGAATAATGTATAATATAGCTCCTAGGCCAAAATATCCATAGTGGAATAAAAACCTGATATATAATTTATATTGTGTATCTGCATTATTTCTGCAAGGGTTATTAAAAGCTCGACATTTTCTAAAGAGGGTTGTTTGAAAGTTATAGTACATGATATACCCTCCTCGTTGAGTACATCATGTAATCATGCAACTTTCAAACACCGATGTTATATGCAAATGTATACAACGGAAAAAACCCTCTTAACTACTTATAGCTGAGCTCTTAAATATGCCTGTATCTGATTAAGTGTGTCGCCCTTTTTGCCTGATTCATGCGAGGCGTTACCAGAATGTTTAGCAGACTACTTTTTTTTTTAATGCGCTGTCGCATCAGTTTCAGCCAGTCAGCGAGTATGTGTGCGAGTGTGTGTGTGTTGGGGCTTTGTTTTTGTGCAGAAAACGCCATTAGGCGCAGCACATTCAAAGTAAATTGTTTGTTAAATTCAGAATAATGTGTGTCAGTTAGCGTTAGGCAAGGCCAACAATACGACAACGTGGAGGACAGCAACAACAACTGCAACAACAACAACAACAACAACGTTAACGGGCACGTCGACAACGTTGTTCGGGCAACTTGCTGAGTCGCTGCCATTTGGGCAGGTGTCCCTTTTTTATACCTTTTCAGTTTGTGCCTTTTTTTTTTTTTTTTTTTTTTTTGCCTTAGCTGCTTCGCCTGCCAACTCTGCCGACTGGCATATGGACATTTCTAATTTCAGCATGAGCGCATCGAGCAAAAAAAAAACACACACACAAATGGCAGAAGAAGAAAAAGAAGCTGGCTGAACAAACTGTACGAGTCAGTTGATGCGCTATGTTGACCCAGTGCACTAAGCCCGAGTTGCCAGCGTTGACATGATTTTGGCCAAAAAAATAAAACAAAAAAAAAAATAAATTGTGAAGTTGAGATTTTTAAAAGCTTGGCCGAGCAATTTATTTTTGCTTCAGCAAGTAAATAGTTTGAATGGCTTAAGCCAGCTAAGCGTGAAATTATCAGCCAAGAAAAATGGTTGCCGAAGACTTAATGCCCTTGCAGACATACTTGACAGGCTAGTTGAATTTTACCATGATCTGATCTAAGGCTTAAAAGATGTTCTATCTTTCACTTTCGACTATGCTGTCTGCTGTTTTAAAATATTCAAAGTATATTCCCATTTGACTTTACATATATCGCACACTTCCTACCAGAATCTAATTTCCTGCCGATTGTGGTAAAGGAGCTATATAATACAGACCGCTGATGTTTATTTAAAAACATTCTAAATTAAAAAAAATATATATTTTATATAGTACATTTACATACTTTAGGAATATATCAAATTGAAAAAGCAAATTTACCCTGCTTGGAAAATGAAAAAAGGTCCTTGAAAACTCTTATAAATATTAAAAAAAAGAGTTAGTTCAAAAACTGTCTGCTTAATTGGCTGGGCTGGGATATTGACCTTACTTCAGTATATATACTTAAAAGGATCAAAAATGTCTGCTTTTATTGCCTTACAAATAAGTCTTGATTGCAATTAATTATAAAAAGCTTTAAAACAAATTCTAGCGATATATTTTCTAGTTAAATAGCATCAGTAAATGTTGAAGCACATAATATAAAATTATTTTAAGTTCACGTTTTTATTTACACAAATATTATAAGATATAATGTAGAGAAGGATATCAACAACTTATACATTATATAGGCCAATATGAAATTCTCAATTAGATACGTTGTAGCAAATGCCAGTTGTGATATAGTGAAATGTCGGCTTCAGTTTATAGCTTATAACTTTGACAGCCGTTTGCATTTACATTTGATTAAATTTTGAATCTTTCATCTCAACTGCTCTTCCACTTTCCATCTATCACACACACACACGCCGGCGCGTACGCATACGCACACACACACACACACACATACGCAATATCCGATTGTGGCAATGGCAATTCAATTTCCAAAATGTCATTCAATTCGGTTAGAAGCGCGCGCCGAAATATCAGGACCGCCCATACGTTATCTGACGCCGGGCTCAAGGCTGCGCCTGCAATGCCGCGTTGTACAGAATACAGAGGCATCCGAGTATATATTCTGGTATCACGACAACCGCATGATTAATTATGACATTGATCGGGGCATTAATGTGTCAACCGAGCCAGGTGAGTGCAACCACCCCTCATCCCCCCTATTCCTACCCTACAACTCACCGCACTTGTAGCGCCCTGAAACTATCATCCATTGCATTTTTGCGTCCACTTCATTGCAGACTTTCAATCATCGGAGCTTACAATTCAGCGCACACGTCGCGAGCATTCTGGCAATTTTACCTGTGTGGCCAGCAACACGCAGCCAGCCAGCGTTTTGGTACACATTTTCAAAGGTGAGTCGAACCCGCCCCCTTTTCTATTTGAAACTTTTTATGCGCTACAACTGTGCGTATACTTAATGCAACTGCAACAAAACAAACTGCAAAACTACAATCAACGCGGATCGAACCCTAGGTCTTTGCAATTGATTAATGCGCGAAAGTTTTTGCTTTGGTTTTTATTCGAATTAGTTTATTATTGATGAATATATTTTATTTTTATTGTTATGCATTTAAACATTGTTTTCTATTTTCACTGTTTTACAATTTATGAAAATGTTTCTTTATACCTGAATAGTAAGACTCTTTCCACATTTTTTTATAATTTGTTGTATTGTATACTAATATACTAATTTTGTTGTATTTCCGCCGAACTGTTACGTTAACATTATCGAACAAATGGACATTTAATTTCGATTGATACAAATTTAAAATTGGATTTCGATAAATTAAAAGTTCCGTGAATATTTCACGCAATTCTTGAACTAAAAAAAATGCGGAAATGTTGCAGAATTTTTGCAGCTTAACTTTTCTGCACCTTTCAGCTACATATATCACCGTATAAACACATACATATATACAGATACTATAATCATATTGAATAAAGCAAAGCTGAAATGCAATTTATAATGGTAGAAAATGCTGTAAAATGCAAATTAAGCTGACGAAAAACCAAAATTGCGACATTTACCAACCTATATGTATATATGAATACAAATGTATCTGTATCTGTTACTGTATCTGTATATGTTTATCTGTATCTGAACTTGTATATGTGTAGTTATGCGTAGCAGCTCTTTTACAGTTCATATATCAAGTGACAAAAAGCAACAACAATATGAAAACGCAAGAACAATAAAAGTAATTTATGAAAATTACAGAGCCACAGGCGTGCGGATTAAAAATGCCCACGCCGCCAAGGCGGCCATTAAAGCCAGGCTATAAACACTAAACCACACACACACACACCCATACAGGCAAGGAGGCGTGACAGAGCTCATAACTTATAAGGCCAGCATAGGTTGTGTTGCAAAAGCTGCCGGCTTTGGGGACACTGCAAATGCTCATTAGCATTTGTTTTTTTACCTGTGTTTGTGTGTGTGTGTGGGTGTGTGTGTGGGTGAGTGGGTGGTGCATGGCATCTGATGTTATGTGTTCGTGTGTGTGTGTGAGTGGGGCCTTAATTAATTTGAACACATTTTCTCTTGACTCTCATGCGCACATATTTTTATATTGTACTCTCATCTCTTTCATACAGGCGATAATCCTGCGGCCATGTATCACGGACATGTGGGTGGCTCAACTAAAACGACGCAACGCCAGCTGCACAATGTTATGGTAATGATTGCCATCGGCTATCGGATATTCCACACAAGTGTCTATATGAGAATCGTCTAGAGAGGCTGGGCTGCTGACAATTGCCCGCAACATTTGTAACTAATTCATCAAAGCAGTAGCAGCTATAATTAAGTAAAGCCCATTGAATTCTTAAAGCAGACAACATTTAAACAGCTATTACCTAAGCTCTAAAATTAAACAAATTTCTAATAAAACCTAAATTTCAATCTATTTAAGCCTTGCATGTGTATGTGTGTGTAATTACTTTTATATATGTATGCATGTGTGTGCCTGCGTGCGTGTGAATTGATAAATGCATGTGTAAAATACCGATGTTTAATTGAGCCTTTCATTTGCTAGCTTCCATGTTTCTGAAGGCATTTGAATTGAGCGCTTTTCACTTTCAAGAAGCAAAGAATAAACAATTTATGAAACTCACATAAAATCAAATAAAATATTAACATGTGCATTTATTACTGCAAAATGTATTTGAAAGCAAACCTAAAAGCTGTCAGAGCTTTTATGTAAGTGATTTTAAGTCAACTTAAGCGTAAAATTGGCATTAAACACTAGCCGTAATATTGACGAAAGGTAAATTAAATAATAATAAATCCAATATATATTGAAATTTAACTAACTAAACTACGTTTACTTTAAATGTACATACCGTAATTATTTAAATGTAATTTAGGCCAATGTTCCACTCAAAATGTTGATTCATAAGTTTCATAAATGCTGTAAATATATTTTTTGTTGTACTTTCGAATTAGTCAAGTAAATATTTAAGCGTAAGTTATTTGCAAATATGCAAGAAAAAACAAAGTGAAGAGAAGAGAAGAGTAAAGAGAAATTTCAATGTTGGTTACAGACTAAAGCAAACAAAATGTTTATGCGTAGCCACAAACAACAACTAAAAACAAGACTTTTGGCCATGTGAAAAGTTTGTAATCAAAAAACAAAAATAAACAAAAAAAAACAAAAAAACAGAAAAACAAATGCAGCTGCAAGGAACAGAGTAATCAAAATAAACTATTATATATATTTAAGGAATATTTAGTATTTTTAAACAACGGGCAAATCTCTTAAACAATTTAAATAGCAAAAAAAGAACATTTTAAAAAGTGCGCCCCCCCAACAATTGCAGTGTACATAATAAATATAATTGATGTGTATGATAAAAATAACATTCAGCATAAATTAGAAGAACAAAAAAATTAAAGAAGAAATACATAAAATGCATTGAAATAAAAATATTAGGTCGTAAGTATGTGTAGTTAAATGTAACAAAAATTACAAAAATCAACAAGATGAAGAAAATCAAATAAAAACATAATAAAATTATGCAAAATATAAACAAAACTTGTTCTTCCTCCAACTCGCGCGCCACACCTTGCATCTATTTTCTATTGATTTCATGTTGTCAGTCTTAAAGCTTAGGGTTTGATTAGTTTTGCAATCTCAAGTGATCCCATTGGCACACACAAAGAGCCGAGCGACTCCGGGGGTATACAGATTGGCTTATGCATGCCCCAACAATGCCTGGCCGGAATGGCCGCAAAGAGGAAGCGAATGATAGGCGGTGGGATGTTGGCCGTGCGGCTTGTGGGGCAGGGCCGGGCATTGTTTGCACCGCCAAGCTACTGTCAACAGGCAGCCATCAACATCAGCAGCAGCGGCCGCAGCAGCAGCAACAGCATCAACTGGCAGCCAAACGACAAGAAGTGCAGTTCATTTTTCTTGGTGCCATTTTCTGCGCCGCCCTGTGACTTCCTCTCTCTGCTAGTCCCCCCTCTCTCTTTCTCTCTTTCTCGACGTCCCTTGGCTTGGTTAATAAAACTAAATTGTGTGCTGAGAATGATGACAGCGTGGAGACAACGAGGATGACAATGAGAATCAGCCCGGGCAACGGCAGCATCTCACAATGACGATGACTACGTAGCAGTCCCTTTGCGCCGCCTCCTCTCTTTCTCCTCATCTCTCTCACTCTTTTTCTCGTGCCTGTGGCATGCAACTCGCTGGATACACTCAATTGAAGCCTGATTTATGGACGCTTGTAAATACGAGTTGGCTAAAATCCTACCAATTAAGTTTTAACTCCAACTTTGACTACGCTCACATTTTGACACAAGGAAGAAAAAAAATAAGGCCAATATGCTAAATAGTTTCATAAACAAAAACTTTAAACTAGTTGCCGCAAATCGGAAAAGGCCACAAAATAGTTTTCTTTCGGTTGCAAATTTCTTACTAATTCAATACATTTGAACTTAATTCGCTGTCGTAATTAAATGGGGATTAAAGACAAACTGTTGCTAGTTTTGTGGTGCAAATCAAGTTAAAGAGTTGCAAAATTAATTGTCTGCTTATTAGCATTGGATATTGGCTAATCAGTTTCATTATTGGGCCAATTAAATAAAAACGTCTGAACACCAGGGTTTAACCGTCTTACCTGAAAAATTACATGGAGAGGCTTTTCTCTCAAGAATGAACGCCCTACCCGGTCTCTTTATTGAACTATATGATATAGACAGAAGCTCACAGTGGTCCGATGTCCGATTTTGCACATATGATAATACCATTAAATGGAAAGTTTGGACAGGAAAGAGTTGGTCGATCGATCCTATGACAGCTATACAATATACTGATCCAATTTAATCGACTTCGACCGCTGCCTGTAATAGAAAGGCTCAGCTCCTTAAAGTTTAATGACGGAAGCTTTAATGCTGAGAAACTAGTTTGCTTAAATCAGACGGACGAACATGCCTATATTGACTAGTTTGTTGATACTCATCAAGAATATATATACTTCATAGGATCGGAGCTGCCATTATTGAGTGTGCCACGACATATAAAATATATTTTATTAAGCTCTTGCTTCAATCCAATTTACGGCACAAAAACACAATTTTCGCAGGATTAGGGCTTTTTTATACCCTGAACCCATTGTAAATGTGTAAAAAGAGTGCAAATGTATGTTAAGGGCTGAATGCAGTATCTCTGACCTCATAAATTATTAACATTATTGCTCAGCTACAATAGTTGAATCGATCTAGCCATGTCCGTCTGTCTGTACGTCTGTCCGTCCGTCTGTCTGTATGTATGGAGGCGTAAATCTCCGGTCCTCCTAGTCGGGAAATCCCAACCAGAGTACTCTACTTTGTACATATTTTATATAAATTTGGTTCATGTGGTTCAATAATTACTAGTTATTATGATATGCGTATGTTAAATGTATTAATATATGTATATCGATATATATAGATATAGAATAGATATATATAGATTTATGTATATATACTTTATTCCTATTAACAAAAGACCCACTCACTTAAAAAAACCAACAGCCCACAAGCTCATCAGTTTGTAGTCTACATTCCTTCTTTTCAAAAACCAAAAGCAAAGCTCAATATCCGGCAAAGTCTTCTTAACGAACAAATACTTTAATTTCCATTGAGCTGCTTAGAGTGGAAACTCAATTAAAAAATTGGAATACAGTTGGGAAAAGTCAATAATGGAATTGATATGCGTTTTGTTTGCGAAATCTTGAGCACAAATGAATTGCGTTATTTGCGCAGAGCACACAAAATGCGCACTGACAAACGAACCGCATAAAATGCTTTGCATTTGCAGGCGAAACCCCACAGAAACCCAACCCAACCCAAAACCAAACCAAAGCGACCCGAAAAAAAATAAATAAAATAAAACCCAACATGAAATGCACAAAAAGTGGCTGGGGGCTAAAAAAATAAAAACGGGGCTGAGGTGCAGAAGAAGCAGCAGCAGCAGAGGCAGCGGCAGCAGATTGTGGCAAAGTGTTTGTGAATGTGTCAATAGCCCAAAGGCAATTGCAGGCAGCAAAAATAGTTAACAGCCAGCAAAAACACACACATACACACCGCACTCACACACACACACATAGAGCACACGAGCTGGCAACTGTTTATACACACACGCACTCGCTCACATGAATATGTTGCTAATATGTGCATAAGTATTTATCAAAAGCAAAGCACACACCGCACACACACACAACACGCCACACACCAAACACACACACACACACATATGTTGCCTGTGGCACAGCGCACAGCTCTTTCCATGCGGCAGCGTATCCTTTTTTGCCAAGCATTCCTGCTCCCTCCTTTGCATCAGACTTTGGGCTATGCAAATTTCACGTATTGAGCGCCAGCCGCATTCATTTATTAGATCTAAGCGGCAAACAAGAACTTGCCACAGTTGCAAGCAGTCGCAATGCCGCAAGTCAATAATCAAAGGCAATTTCCTCTCGACTGCAGCCTTTGTGGCAAGCACACTTGTTGATTTATTTGAGCGCAACAAATTGTGGCTGCATTATATGGAATTATGTGTTTATGAATAAAATTGATTTCGAAAAAAAATTGCTCAGAATATTAGCATATTTTTTTCGCACACATTTTGCGGCACATTGAAGCCAAACAGTATTTTTGTTTAGCTAGTTTTTCTTTTTCGGACGGAGGGCTGACAATTTAGCATGGTCGACTAAACAGCGGGCCAAGTCAGGCGTGAATTTTAGCCACGTCAACATTTAATTCAGATGAACGGGGCCTAAGGGAAATTTTACAAATGCTCACATGCAGCAGCAGTCAAATTGTGTGTGTGCGAGCGTGCGTGCGTGCGGGTGTGCGGGTGTGCGGGTGTGTGTATACATTGTTGCTGGGCTGTCGGTCAAATGCGCACACACAATGCTCATACGCCCCCTTGGCCAAGAGCAGCCATTGTGAACTGAGCTGCTTGATGCCTGAACTGAGCTGGGCTGCTTGATGCCTGTCGTAAAAATTCCAATTTAGTTTCCAATTGCTTGACTTAAAGTGCGCCATTTGCACATTAAAACTGTCTGCGTGTGTGCGCGTCCTTGTGTGCGTATGTATGTGTGCATGCGAGCATGTGTGCATCTGTGTGTGTGTGTGAAAGGCACTTCATAATCAAGTTAACGACGCACAATTATGCTGCAAGCTGACAGTTTGGGCGCGGCCCATACAAATGCAAAGCAAAGCAATTTACAAGACGTTGCTCATACGCCATGTACAATACGCCCCGCCCCTAACTGCCTCTCCCTTGCCAGCCATTTTACAGGACATTTTACATTTGCACCGTTTGGAATTAATTCAACATGACAGACACGTACAAGTGGAAACGGCCCGTTGAAAACGTTTTGCCAATGGTTTTATTATGGCCGCGCGAATGAAATGTAATCGATAGTCGATTCGTCGATTTGTCGATTGTTATTCCGCTGAATTTAAAGACGCCCCCGCCCCCGCCCCCGTCCCTTGGCCTTGATCCGTTCAAGTGGAACTCGTGCACGAAGAGTCCTCGAAGTCCAATTTGAAGCACCTAACTATTACTCTGCATTTACCCAAGTGGCCCATTAAATTCTGAAATACGAGCGGGCAATTAGCTGACATTTGAACTTGACTTGAAGCATGCAACAATTGAAAGGATTTAATTGTGCCTAAAGTGCTGCAAGACTGCCTATGCAACACTGACGTGAGACAAAACATCTTATTAATCCTTAATGAAAATAAAAGCCTTTTGAGGGAGATTCCAGCCGCAAAGCATAAGTAATATTGGCCCGAAATCATCGCATTTATCTAATCAAATTGGAGAGATGCCCATCTTGGGTTGAGACCAAATTCATCCGTCATTTTGAATGTAAACATATTGACAGAAAGCAATTTTTTGAGTACATACGCCAATTGTTATTTAAAAAGTAAATTGTTTCATTTGCATTTTGAATATATAAGCTAAAGTTTCAACCAAACGCAGGGTTCAAGGTTCCGTAAAATAAGTTTCAAATTTTAGGGCAGGGAGTTGATACAAGCCTTAATGCTTGCACATCATTTGCATAATAAGACTCATTGAAAAGAGCAAAAAGAAAAGCAGCCTGATCAAATAGTAACAATTCTTAAAGTCCAACGAACTTTGTGTAATATACACAAGCGAGTTGCTAGATTACTGATGATGGGATCAAATGTTAATAATAAACGAGATTTAATACCCTTGTACACATTTCCCTTTTGTAAATATGTGAGAACGATGTTGATAAGATTTTGCATATATGTAGGGGGCATATTAAAGTTAATGAATGCCGTTTGATCAAGATATCTTTATAAACAAAAATGTTTTTCATACAAGAACCTACTTTTCGACAGATCGTTCCTATGGCAGCTATATGATACAGTGGTCCGATCCAGCCGGTTCTGACATATGTACTGCGTGCAACAGAAAGAGGCACTTCTGCAAAGTTGCATGACGATAGCTTTAAAACTGACAGACTAGTTCACATAGAAACAGACAGACGAATACAAGGACAGACGGACATACTTAAAGACGGACATGGTTATATCAACTAGGCTGTTGATGCTGATATTTTATGGGGTCGGAGATGGCTTCTCTATGCATTACACATTTAATAAAAAAAATTATATTTAAAATTAGATGCCAAAATATCTAAGCAACGCTTTCGATCCAACAAATATAATGAACTATAATGTAAAGATGCTGTTTCATCATTTTGGACAAGCCGATATACTCAAAAGCAACTCAATTTCTGGTTTGCATTGGGAAAGTTAAAACAAATCATCTTTTATTTTTAAGTAGCATTGAAATTTGTAACAAAAATCTGAGATACGAACCTATCTATGCATTATGCATGCAATGTTGAATTATTTATACATCTGAATTCTTCGGAATTCGGAATTGGTCAAACGATTTTAAGTGCTTCAGATTATGTACGATTTTTCGATGCCATTAAAAATGTAAGCACAAAATGCAGTTTCTTATTTCGCATTTCCATTTTCATTTTCTGTTTGATTCGCTTTTGTGCAGTTCTTTTGCCATGGAAATGTAAACGTATTCACAATTGGCGATTGCCGTAACACACAACAAGACCAAAATGCATTTTAATTTAATTCGAATTTCTACACAACAAAGAAAATCAGTTGAATAATACACATTATGTCAGAAGACAGGATGTGCGCAAGAGAGTAAACAAATGTGCAACTACGCTGCGTTCAGAGTTGACAAGTCATTTGATTATCTTGAGAAGGCTCAATTATAGTGTATAATCGCCTTGATGCAGAAATCGAGCCTCTAGCCTGTTCGACGATGTCAGCGCAAACAAATATCGCTTGATTTATGGCCATTAAAGCTGAGCTCAAATGGAGGCCACTGATAACCGCTCTAATTGAAAACGATTAGCTGGTCAACTATTCACACGCACACACACATACACAGAAACGCACTCACACACAGTGACGCACGCCCCCGTGCATCTCAATAACAGATTAAACGGTTGAATATTGCGTATACGCAACAAAGGTGAACAGCCGTGAATATGCAGTCGTATGTGTGGTTGTGTGCGAGTGTGTGTGATATGTTGATATGCTTGTTAGCTAAATACAGAATATTAGCCAAGCAGGGCAAACCGATTCCCGACTGGTCAAACTGAAGAAAGTCGCCAGATTGAAACGCATGACCATTGGGCGTGGGTACTGTGGGAAAATCTGTGCGCTGGAGTTCGTCGCACACATGAGTTTTATATGTACTTAGAATTCCCCACGCAAAACTCTTTGATATAATGAGCGCCAATTAGGCCAGCTTAGCAGCTGCCAGAAGCTAGACATGAGCTGGGTTTTTTTCCTCTTTGGGTTTTCTTTTTGTTGGGTTTTTGCGGCATTAGCACGGGAACATCTGTTGTGGGCATATTGAATTGTTATTGTTATTATTGCAATTTTGTAGCCAATTACTTGTGTGTTTAAGTGCCAGGGTGTGTGTGTGTGTGTGTGTGTGTGTGCGCTCCAATTGCGCATTATGTCTGTCTGTGTGTCGAAAGCTGCCGCGTCTGCTACAAAAGACTCGTTTATTTGCGCTCTGGCGAAAATTGTGGCCAATTATTGTGACGTTCCTTGGCCTGGCCATTGCCTGGACTTTGGCCTGTTGCATATGCTGTGGCAGCAGCAACTGAAGCGTGCAGCATACACATTGAACCAAGCATAGTCAGCGGGTAGCAGTGGGACCAGAGGCCGTAGAGAATACGTGTCTATTTCCTTGCGCGCACAAAAGTATGCTAGATATTTTTTTGTTTCGGCCGCTTTGTTTGCGGCCTATAAAGAAAGTTGGCTAGTGCGGGCTTTAAAAATAAATTAAATGCCATAAAACAAAAGGATTAGCTCGCACACTCACATTGGTGAGGCGTGGGGAGTGTGGAGCAATAAACAAAGCGTGGCAATGACAAAGCTTAACCCTAAGCAGAACACAATAAAAACACTTAAAGCAGCTACACTCACACATACACACACACACACGCAGTGCTTGAAATGACCCAGCTAAACATAAACAAAAACGCAAAATGGCGCAAACATGCCACACACACACACCACACACACACACGCATAAACACACACACACACAATTGTAGCGCACATGAGAGATATGAACTAGAAATAAACAAATATTTTGTATACACTATATGCATATGTGTGCGTGCTGCATGTGTGTGTGTGTATGTTTGCTTATGCCTCTACGTTTAGCAGCAGCTGCCCCCTTCCCCGCATGCCGCTGTGAAATTAGTTGGCAATGATAAAGATAAGTAACGTAAAATATGCGGCCTTCGCAATGTTTCAGCCAAGCCCCATTGAATCTGCCTTGCGCCATTTTGTTGCTACAATTCGTTCGCATTTCTTTTCCCTTTCTCTTTCTCCTTATTTTTATATTTATTTATATATATATATTTTTTTTTTCTTTTGTTTTTATTTTATTTTTGGTTTGCTCTCTGCTGTCGCCATATTTGTTTTGTCTGGTTAGCAACAATACGGCTAGGATTTTTGGGCTTTAGCCACACAGCGGAAGGAGACAACACACAATTTTATTATGCTTATTTGTGTGTGCATACACACACATACACATATACACACTCTCTCCCATAGACAAGTGTAGGCTATTTGCATAGAAAGGCCATAAGCGCTACTTGAAACTACGTATATATATTGTATATAAATATAGAGCGCCCAGTTAAGATATACTAAAATAATATTTATCATAAGAGCCTTAAAACCAAAAAGAGTTTCCATTTCCCTGTCTGCGATTCTCATACCCTCCCTCTCGCTCTCTCTCTGTCTCTCTCTCTCTCTCTCTCTTTGTTGCTCCCTTTGTTTTCATTACTTTTATCGCCCTTTTGGGCTGCATAGTTCACACAATTTAAATGAAAATTGTTTTATTCAATAGTTTTTTGACAACAACAACGACAAATACAACAATTTATAAATTGTATAAATTAAACATTTCTTTCATCAGGGCCAACAAATCGAGTGTGTGCATATCACAGATTGCATTCGGGTTTTCAATCAATCGTTGAATTAAACTGTCTAAATTCATACCAAATGCGTGGCAAACAAAAACTTTTAAAGAGACATCAAAAAATAGTACAAACATATTTATCTATATGTACAATTTACATATATAGTATATATTTCTGGCTTGCCTCAATTTGCTGTCCGCAAATCTATTTTTGTGTTAAATTGTTAGGCAAATGCAGCAGCTGCTGCTGCACATTTGCATTTAGCCAGGCATTCAAATTGTATTTTCAATAAACCAATACATTTATAAGCCCTAATACGCTAATATTCGATTCTTTGAGCCATGAAATATCTGCTGATAATGTTTTGTTTTAAATAATTTGCAACGAATACAAACAATTCATCAATGTGTAAATCACAATCGATTTAATACACAAGCGTATACACTACTCTGAGATTGATTCCCAGAAGAGCAGCGTTCGTTTTTTCACATTTAAGAAATATATGATAAGAGCTTAGAAATCGCAAACATTAATAAATAAAGCACGTAAAATGCAAGATATTTGACTAAAAGGGAAGCTCAGCAAAAATAATATAAATATATAAAGACCGTCAATCACATTTAATCCTTTCAAAGTTAATTTAAAATTTTTCCTTTAATGAAACAAAAGACATAACATAAATATATGTATAAATGTATATAAATCGAATAAATTCTGTGTATTCGTCTTGAAAATCTTTTAAGTTTTTGTTAAATTAGTACTTAGTACTCAGTTTCTTATGATGTAATTCCCCCTAAGTAATCATGCTGAAGATTCTATTTCTATTAAACTTTGTCTCAGTGTGCATCACAGGCATACTAGAAAAACCTCAACATTTTAGTACTTTTAAGAATTTAACATTCCAGATGACACAAATTGATTTGGGAGTCAACATTTTACAGATTTTAAGATTTAAAGGAAAGTGCCTTGCAAATATATTGATATAAAAGCTAATAATCATTAGAATTTAATAATAAAAAACAATTTCCATTAAGCGTTGTACTATTTTCGACATATTTTATGATGTTATTTTTGCCAATCTTTGCATAACATAAGTTGAAAAATCGTTCAAGCTTTTGAACATGCATTGAAATACTTTTGTAAAGTTGTAACAATTACTGTCATAAATATGTAACATATTTACTGCATGCTGGGCAACTCAATTAGAATGCATTCTATTTGGGGAGCCAAAGACAAATGCATGAGCTGAGTCCTGCTGCAATGTTGAGGCCTGTCAAGCCTGTCCGATGATTGCTAATTGCTCAACACTCTTGTCTCTGTGTGTGTTTGTGTTGAATAACTAAAAAGGGGCTTAAGTGGCAAACGCCGAGCTGATGATATTGCCATATTACACAACACTCGCTGACCGCAACAAAATGCATCGATTTGGCACATGTCTCGTTTGTCAATGTGTGTCTGTGTGTGTGTGTGTGTGTGTGTACACGTGTGTGCGTGTGTAGTGATGGTTTTTAGGCATCAACAGATTTTGCATTTGGGTTATTTGTCATGCACAGAGTGCATAGCTGTTATTGTTGTTGTTAGCATTATTATTGTTATTGTTATTGCTGCTGCTCATGCTTGTTTTTCCATGTCGTCATCATCATTTGTTGTTGTTGTTGTTAGTGTTTGCATATTTGCGATGCGGCATGTCCTTGTGGCATGCGTCCTGTTTTGCATGTGCATTATTATGCGAGTGTTAGTTTAATTGCAATTACAACGCAAATCACATTGCATGTAGCATTGTTGCATGCAACATGCCGTTGTCGTTGTCGTTGCCGTAACCATTGCCTTCCACAACACTAGACACAATGCTTATGGGCCATAATCGCATCTAAAGCAGCAGCAGCTGCTACTGCTACTGCAATAGCTACTGCTGCCATCGCCTGAAGGTGTTCCATTTGTTGTATTGGCCCGTGGCAGTTGGACATTTGGCTGTCCGTCTCATTGGGCACGCTGTCCCTCATAATCCCTGGCCCATTAGAAACATGCATTATTAACGCCTCGAAGCGGCCTGGCCAGGCCAAATCAAATGATTTGTGTGTCCTGCTAAATGCTTGTTCATTTATCTACATTTTAAGCTGCACACACTTTGATAATAACTTATGCGCATTGTCCTCGTGCCGACAATAACAACTCTGGAAATCAATTTACTTAGCAAATTTTCATTTTCACAGCGCCAATTGAAATGTAATTTACAGCTTTGCCACAATATATTATTGACACAATCCGTAGCTCGAATTTTGGTTATTTGTGCACCAAATTTCAGAAGTATTGCGCAAATACACTTGCCGACTTTTCAAGAAATAGCATTCAGTTTTACCAAATACCCCAACCACCCACATCATATCATATTGTAAATAATGAAAATTCTCTGTAATACGCCGAAAATCGAATTTCAAATATGTTCGTATATACGTATATTTCTGGTGTCAACACTCGAAGAAAATCTCATGAACTATGGCACATTACTCATACAGAAAAGTCTTAATTTCAGTCAAAAATCAGAAAAACAATATTTAATTTAAGATTAATTTGGGATATGTTATTTATATGAAGAACAACGTATGTTTTTTATAGATAAACTATTCAAATATTAAGAAATGTTAGTCCCGGACCTAGAGCCAGCCAAATAAATAGTTAATTCAGTATTTTATTTATATATTTAATTATTTTAAGAGTATACTTTATATATTATTTTTTTTATACATTCAATCAATTTGGAATTTGAATTTAGCTTTATATAGTTTTTATATTAATTTATTTATATATTTAATCAAGTTTAAATAAGTTGAGTATACTTTATATATGATTTTAATTATTCATGGCAATTTTAAATTGGTTAAAAATTATTTAAATATTAAAGTTAATATTTTATTCCATTTATTTATTTTTAATTTAGTTTAATATAGATTATAAATTGTTTGTTTTATTTATAAAATCAATTCTACATTTCAAAAGAGTTTAATAATAACTGACTATGCTTAAAATATTGAAAATGGCTTAAATATAAGATAAAATAATAAAGAGAGCATACGATATGTAATACTTGAATTAAGCAGCTTCTTATTTTTTCAAGTGTATGTGCGATACCAGTACAGATTGGTTTTCTGGCTATCACATATGCACTTGAATTGCCAACGAAATTGCATGCGAACGGAAGTTCGTGCAGCCAAAAGTCAGCTGAGTGCTGCGATGAGATTGTTTGAGGTTATGCGAGGTTATTTGAGGTTATGTGGCAGATGCGTCGCACTTCATTTGAACTCAGATTGTTTGATAAATTTTACAAAAATATTTATGCAATAAAGTAGTCAAAGTGATTGGCATTAAGAGAGGGAGAGAGACACAATTCTAAAGCCACAAAAAAGCTTGTAGGACGCGCTGCTTAAGCTAAAACTTAAATAGACCACAATTCCAAGTTGTGTGCGAGTCGAAACAAAAAGCAGCAATTTTGCAGTGCATACTTTGGGGCGCACTAACAAGCAATGCGTGTGAGCGGCAAACAAAAGCGGAGGCAACACCCAACTATGACGACTCCTTGCCACAGCCCAGACGCAAAGTGTGCTCCAAATAGCAGCTCAAGTATTTTTAGAGACAGCAGCACAGGAAACGGATATAAAGGGCTAAGCGGGGTAAACGGGGGATGCGCATAGAAAGCTGCAGCTGAAGTTGAAACTGGTTGATACTTGCAGCATGTTGCAAGAAATCCAGCTGAGCGAAAGCATAAAGCAGGCGTAACAGAGACCCACTTAAAGATTGAGACAGTCGCAGCAGTTGGACTTGGCATGGAAGTCCAAGTGGGAGTGGGAGTGGGAGTGGAAGCGGGACTGTCCTTGTGTGTGCGTGTGTGTGCACTACTAAATGGCCAAATGCTTTTCTTTTTGGCACCTTAACAACGAAAACAGCTGCACAACAGCAACGCGAACAAAATATTGTTACATGAAAAATATCAAACAAATTGAACAAAATACATAAAATAAACCAAAGTTTTTTCCATGCTTCATTTCTTGTTTTCCTTTTTTTTCGTTCTCAGTTTTTTGTACACATAAAAAATGCTTGCACAAATACTGGCCACACATTGCTTTACATTTTTCACAATGCACATACCCTGGAAATATTAGGTATAAGGGGCTAACTGACTAAGAGTTGCAAGTATTTAAAAATTTTTTAAGTTTTGATAGTTCGAAGGACACGACAAGGTTTAAATGTGGCTTAAAAACTATTTTAAACCGTTGGAAACATCAACAAAGCAAGCCTGAATAATTGGTATGTTCGGATATTAAGCTTCGATTTGATTCCTATTCCTATTTAAAACTACATGAACCGCAGCTCAAAAATGTTTAAATACAAAAGGGCTTGAAAAGCACGGGATCGGTACACACCTGTTTCAGGAAAAAATTATACGAAATCGAAAAGAATATTATTCAAAGTATGGTATGTAGGGTACAAGTATAAGTCAGATCTGTTTCAAAGCAGAAATGCTTTAAATATACATCTCCAGAAATTATCAAAAAGGAAAATATATTTTTCGGCAACACAAGTGCCCACTAACTAATTTAAAGGGCATTTGTAAAGTCGTGCAACATTAATAAAATCATTTTTTATATTCAAGTTCGTGTTGTTTGCTTGCTTTGGCATAAGTTTTGCAATTTACAAGTGTTAGTAGATTTTGCAAACAAAATGCAAGTAAGCACAACAGAAAATTAATTTTTCATAAAGTTTTCAAATAGCGAAACAAAAGATGAATATATGAAATGCATATTTACAGCATTTACAGTATATTTCAGCAATCAGTTTATAAATGAATTAAACGTTGGCACGTTGCAGCGTTAATGAGCTATGGACAACACGAACACACACAAACACAAAAAAGAACGGAGTCTGTGGCAGGCGGCTTGTGTCAGCTGGTGGCAGCTGCAACCTCTATATGCCACACAGTTTTTGGCACCAACAACTGACCGCGCTGTCCGCAACTATCCACACCAAAAGCCATGATTGATAACATCTCAACATAAATATGCACACACACACACAGAGACGGTAAGCCATTGCAGGACACGTGCGGTGCACATTTTAACGCGACCGAGAAACGTGGCTGTTGGCTCGTTTGTTGTTGGCCGGTTGACTGGCCATTGGCTGGGTTGTTGGCCTTATCGCATTCGGGCGAAACACGTGTAACTGTTGGCCATATCACGGCCACTGAACTGCACGTATGTGTGTGTGTGTGTGGGTCATTCTGTCAGCTGATTATTGTTGCATGTTGTTAAATAAATGCAACGTTAAAGCTCACACAGGCCACAAGTGAAGCACACCGCACGCAATCACGAGACAGTGCGTGCAAAAAGTCGCTGCACAAAAGAATTTTTCTGGCAACTTGGCGCTCAAGAGCTGCGTGAAAAATGGTTGAGAATGTTAAGGCTTGGAAAAAAAAGCACACAAATTGCCAAGAGTCAAGAGGTTTTTCAGTTGGGTTTTTGCCGCTGCTGTTGCTGCTGCTGCTGCATTGGGGCATGAAAAACTATGCGGCAAGTGTAATAAAAACTAAGTAGCTTACAAGCCCATTGCTTTGGCCCCACAGCAGAAAGAAGCTGAAACATTATGCAAAATTGTTGTCCGGACTGCCGCTGCCGCTGCTGCTGCTGCGGCGGCTGCTTACTTAACGTTTTGTGTGGGCGTGATTGTTGCTACATGCTGCAACAAAATTGCGACGCTGCCACTCTGCCACACGCTGGGTGAGAATGTGTCTCTAATAACCTAACGTGCCGCTCGCATTAAATATGCTAATTTTTACAGTGAATACATTTTAAGGCAGCAGGCGACACCGCCAAAGCAAACCCCACATGCCACCTGACTGCCGCCTGCCGGCTGCCTTCCGCCTCCTCGACCCACTTCCGCTCCGCCAGCATCCTCATCAGGCATATTATTTGCAAGGCAGGCAACCGCGCGCATATTAAGTACATCTTGCCTCATGTACGTGTTGTAGGCCGTCATGTTGCACGGCCCGCCCGTTGACATTTAGCGCGACAGCGACAACAACCGCAACAGCTACAACAACAACATGAACAACTACAACAACAAAGCTGGAATTGAGAAAAATTACGTTGCAAATGCTTGAAGAAAAATTATAAAAGCATTTTTTCGGTATGACAAGATTTTTGCTTACGCTCATTTGTTGTTCTTTGTTTTTTTCTTTGGCATACAGATATAAATACACACATATATATAGGTATATATATTATCATTTTGGCATGGAGTCTGATACGCAGAAAAATAGTCGCTACTCTACAAATTATGCAGAATTTTGCGAGTCGAGTAATTGGCCTGTGCATTAAGGCATTTTAGGCTTAGCTTCAACTTGAGAACAAAATCAGAAAATAAATAATGCTGTAGGTAGCTCGCTTATCCCAGAGGCAGAGAAAATAGTAATACTTTGTATAACCAAGAAACTTGCATAACAGATAACATGGCTTTGACTCTCAAATCGCATACTTTAAGGTTAAGGACTCAGTTTAAACTGCAGCCTACGCCAACTGAACCAACCGATTTGGCAAGCACTTTAAAGCTCCTCAATAGCTCAAAGCAACAAAAATCGTTTTTAATATTAAAAAAACCTGCTTTATTTTTAATAAATTTGTATATTTCTAAAAATATTTTGGTCATACATTTGCCACTTTGAGCTAATTTTGTATGGCTTTAATCAAAGCCTACACAATAAAATTACCGTTCCCTGAAGGGTATTTTGAAATTTGCTTGGATTTTGTTGCACATGTTTTAACATTGTCAGCACCGAAAAAGTCCTTTTCGTTGTTTTTGTTGTTTGTTGCTCTGTTGTTTTTATGTTAAAAATATTCAAATTATTCTACGGCAACTGTCGTAAGCGTCTGCCTGGCAACCGGCAGATTCACGAGATTCATTTTTCCCTCTTCTTTCTCCCGACACCACCATTCACCTTCCACCCTGCAACCCTGCCACACTGCCAGCAACATCTCACCTGGCCCTGGGCTGTCGTCATTGTCAGTGAATTAAAAACGTCATAAGGGCTTATTTAAATAAATTATGAACATGCTGCAGAACAGAGACGTGGCCACATTGCGTGGGATTTTCAATAAATGTAAATAATTCAGCGCATAAGTGAGCCATATTAGCCGCAGCGAATCTTTAGACATTAGAAAGCCATGTGAGAAAAGGCAGCCGTTGCCCAGCTTATTCCTCAAGGAAATTAAAACAACCTACAAGAGCGACTTAAGTTCAAAGTTTCGCACTCTTAATATATACTTTTTCGTTGTTCGGCGTTCTTATTTTGTTTTCCGTATGCCCCTGTACCAACAAGAATAAATGGTTTGAGAGAGGGTATCTTAATGTTGTCTACAAGTTAGTTACAGGCAGGTGTGAACAGAGAAGCGTGAACAAAATCGGACAAGGCAAACGTTTTTTCCCACATTTTTTCTTTAAATAAATGCACAGAAATCGCGTCTAATTTAAAGAACAATTTTCAATTAGAAATTAAGTAAAGAAACTTGCTAAGCAATAGTTTTCATTGTTTCTGTGCCTCATTGAATTCAGGAACTATGTGAATCACACTTATGAATTTTGCTATGTAGGCAATCATGTATTTGAAATTATCGGAATTCTCCAGCAGCGAGAAACGGCTGCTAAAAAATTCCTTTATGAATAGATTTTTAGAAATGTAACATACATATATTCAAGTAGCATACATACTTTTATTTTATTTGAAATTAGAAAATAGAAAATAGACGGTTGCCGAGGAGTGGCCGAAATATATCGGATAAATATATTTTAAAACAACATTGTTTTCTATTTTTGTTTCGAATAAATGAAACTCCGTAAGCCAACTAATTAAATATTTAAAAGGTCCCCAAACCAACATTATATAATAAAAATTGTATCACTTCAAAGAAGTAATATAAAGAATTACAAAATATTTTTAAATATTTTAAAATTTTGTAATTTTTGTCGACTTTTAATAGTGAAAAAAACTATATTTTTGTGTGCACTAAAAAAATAAAAAGTAGTTAATATTAATAATATATTTTCGGTTCTCTACAGCTATTTGCAGGGCATCCGTAAGTCGTACATTGCTGCTTGTAATTTCTTGGCGTTAATTTGATCCTACTGTACAGTTTGTTTCTATTGCTGCTAAATGAAAAGTTGTTGCGCCGCACTTTTGCGCCTCTGGCGCTGTCAAAACTTTTGTCTTTTTGGCAAACAGAAAAAAAAATAAAGAAAATTACTTGGCCAAAAGCAAATGGAAATCCAAGCGTTAACGATCAAAACAAACCATAAAATGTAGTTTAAGCTAAACAATGTCGGAAACAGAAAGCAGAATGAGAAGCACAACTCGAGCCAGTTGAAGAGAATTTTTATACACTTTTATTTCTATTGTGGCAATTTGGCAGCGTGCTGCAACGATGGCAAGTTGGGCCATGGGCAGGGGCAAGGGGTATTCACACTCAAAGTGGCAATAATCAGCAGCCGAAAATGCAAACGAAATGCAAAACGTGCCTGGCTCAAGATGCAGGTGCAGCAGGGCTGCCTGTTGCTGCATTTAGCGCCCAGCTCCAGTTGGCCCAACCCCTGCCCTGCCCTGCCCTGCCCCTTCCTAGCTCCTGTCACTGTCACTGCCCCTATGCTAAGCTTGCAACAAGCGTTGGCTCTTTGTGCCACAGGATGAGGCAACGAGAATATGTGAATGGCAAAGTGTGCAAATGGGCTAAACGAAGATGCGGATGCGGATAGACAAAAGGAGAGGACGCTTCAAGTGTGGGCGGGGCTGCGGCTCTGGCTGCTTGCTGCAGCTGGTGGCAAACAAAGGCGAACTACGAACTGCGAGTGGTGTAAGTGAAAGTGAAAGTGAAAGTAACGCTTCATTGTTATCCTGGACGGCAGCTCGTCCTGTTACTTGTCTTGCTTCTGGCCCAACACACAATTGCTAAAAGATAAACTTGCTCGGGGAGTTGGTTGGGGGCGTGGACAGCAGAAAAAAAGTGTGCAAAGCAAATCTCACAACAATTTGGGTCAAACAAGCAAATTGCATTCTGTTTAGTGGCCCTTGTTGTTGCTGTTGTTGTTGTAAGTGCAATTGCATTGCCTCCTTTGAGGTTAAGCGCCGTCGAGATTTCCATGTGGAGCATGTTTTGCCACTCCTCAGCTCCAGCTCCTCATCTCTCAATTCTCCAGCTCTCAGCTGTGGGCTATTGGGCAATGCAAACATTTTGCTCAACTTTTTGTTGATTTAGTCTAGCCTCCCTACGCCCCAGCTCCCTCTTCTTCACACTCTGTTGTCTCTTTAGCCAAGTCTTAAAGCATTACGCAAAAAGAAAACCAAAAAAAAAAACAATTGAAAAGTGAAAAGGGAAAAAAAAGTTGAAAGTTTGCCGCTTTCCTGCAGTTTTTCTTATGGTGCTTTGATTTAAGCGTTAGTCAATGTCATTAAATGGCAAAATGCATGCACCATATGAATTTGTGGCCACAGGATGCTCAAGGATGCCGCGCCAGACGTTAGCTGACAACTTATGCAAATTTTCATGCAATTGAGACGCACTCGCGGCGTGGGTGTATGCTTGTGTGTGTAAAAATGTAAAGTATGTGTGTAAAGTCTTCGTAATGCAGCTCACTTTGCCTGGCGAAAGTGCCCCTGAACGAGGAGAGCAAAGGATAAAAGTCATAAGTAAATTGCTTTTCAAGCTTCTCAAGGATGTGCGTTAAAATACAATAAAAAAACACTTGCCACAATGGAATTTGAAAATATATTGAATTAGAGGGCACAATTCAGAGTTAACCATCTCTTTTAGTGCAATCCAAAATATCGAAAACCGATTTCCAGTTAATGGACGAAGTTAACTAGAGTTATGATAAGCTAACTTATCTTTTGCAAATGTTTCATTATGTTTCTCTCTCTCTCTGTCGTTCCCTGTTAAATCGTTCACTAAAGCGAGCTGCCAGCTTAAAAACATTCCGCTTATTATTCCCAAAAAGTTAAAGTTTAAATTTTATTTGATGTATATACCCTAAACCCATTAAAAAAGGGGTTAATGTTTTTGTGCAAATATACGAGACAAGCAGAAGAAAGCATCTACAACCTAATAAGGTATATATACATACTTGATCAGCATCAATAGTCGAGTCGATCTATCAATGTACGGCAGTCCGTCCGTCTGTGCGTATGTATTAAAACCGCAAAGCAAGCTAGATATATCTGCACAAAGGCGCTATCTGGACCTACGCTAACCAAGTCTGGGGCACGGCGTACAATAAGAGTAGTACAGCACGCAAGGTTGCCGACTTGCCATGGTACGTATCCCTCAATGTTAATATCAAGTAAGCTAAATACCTGCAACTTTGCCCTCCTCTCACAGTCAATCGCTTGGCAGAGATCAGAAAGTACTGATCGATTCTAGCGCCAAATAAAACAAATTAAAATTATAAAAAATAAATTTCCACTTACTGTCTGCGCAGTACGAATTTGTTTCCGATTATTGATAACTTGCCCCGTGTCCAAACAAGCGATAAAAGTCGATATCGAGATCCTGGTTTTTGAGCAAATCTCTTAGGTTTTAAAAGCTATCCCCCAACTGCGGTAGCAAATAGTGCAGTCGGTAACGGGTTCGGGTCCAGTCAGGGAACTTTTATTTTTCGTCAAGCAGAGGTGGGGGCAAGCAGTTCTGTTGGTTACGGGTTCGAGTCCCATTGAGGAAATTTTCTATGTTATTTTATTTATATTTATTACTGCTAAAGCAAACTACCTCCAAGCAAGAGCATTTGGTGTTGGTAGAAGAGGGTTCAGAATATCCCCTAGCCGAGAACTCCCTTATTTGTTCAGTTACCAGTTAGTTGCAAGAATCGCTAAAAAAGTTGACCCTAAATCTGGACACTAGTTGTTGTTATGATTGCCCACGGCAAATTTCGTATAAATAAATTATTTTGAAAATATTTATTTAGCTGATAACTCTCTCTGTGCCAGCATTTAGCTCAGCAGTGAAGCTTTCAATCAAACAATCCTAAGGGACCAATTAAATTTAACAATCACCCAAAAAGGAACCCAAAATTAATCAGAAGCAGCTTCCTGTCTTGATAAAGTATTTAATGAACCATCTTCCTCGTTTAATGTAATTTTCGATTGAAGCTGTTTGGTATTTTGTGTCACCACAAAAGATTCGCATCTCATTGAGTAGCAAGATTTATACAGCGTGCGATTGAGCTTTAATTAAATTGCCACTTGGCTTTGACAGCTGCAACAGAATACAAGAACTGGCTGCAGCCGATTGGCCGTCGCAGTTACTGCTGCAGTTGCAAGAGGTTGTAGTCAGAGCCCCACTTGGTTGGACAGGTTCAAACCCGACTCCAAGGCGAAGGCAACGGCAAATATTAACTGTGCCAAAGCGCCAACAGGAACAGGAGCAACAACTGTGTCAACTGACAATGCCAATGGTGGCAGACAGAACCTTGCCACTTGCCTCTTGCCACCCGCTGATGCTGCACTTGCCAAAGGGTGTTTCAAGTTTCAAATGAAACGTAGAATATAAATATAAATATAAATGTAAATATAAACATAAATATAAATATAAATATAAATATAAATATAAATATAAATATAAATATAAATATAAATATAAATATAAATATAAATATAAATATAAATATAAATATAAATATAAATATAAATATAAATATAAATATAAATATAAATATAAATATAAATATAAATATAAATATAAATATAAATATAAATATAAATATAAATATAAATATAAATATAAATATAAATATAAATATAAATATAAATATAAATATAAATATAAATATAAATATAAATATAAATATAAATATAAATATAAATATAAATATAAATATAAATATAAATATAAATATAAATATAAATATAAATATAAATATAAATATAAATATAAATATAAATATAAATATAAATATAAATATAAATATAAATATAAATATAAATATAAATATAAATATAAATATAAATATAAATATAAATATAAATATAAATATAAATATAAATATAAATATAAATATAAATATAAATATAAATATAAATATAAATATAAATATAAATATAAATATAAATATAAATATAAATATAAATATAAATATAAATATAAATATAAATATAAATATAAATATAAATATAAATATAAATATAAATATAAATATAAATATAAATATAAATATAAATATAAATATAAATATAAATACAAATACAAATATAAATAATGTCAATATGAATAAAACCAATAAATTCGTAAGGGCATTTAATATTCGACTTACCAAACATTTCTTTTCTTTCCTTTTTCCTTTTGCCTTTTTTTGTATTTTCGCTAACTGTCTTTGGTGTTCGTGTAGTTAAGCACAATTTTAATTGATAAATTGCCACTTGGGCCATTACTTGTCGCTCTGGTGGCGCTGCCTCTGCCTCTGTTAGTGCCTTAGTCGCTGCCTCTGCCGCTGCCTCTGCCTCTGCCTCGGCTGTCGACAAGGACGCTTTGAATAATTTGCCGAGTTGGCAGCGAGTTGCCATCGAGGCTTCGTGCTGCCTGCCCCCAGCCGCTGAACGTGTTCTAAGTAACGTTTACATCATCAAATAAAATAAAATGCTTGGACTCATTTAAAAAGCAATTAAATATTAAAAACACTTGTACAATTGTCGTTGACGGCAGCGACGTTGGTGGGCGACGGCGACGTTGTGGTCGAAGGGGCGGGCGACGGGGCAAACTCACCACTGACTTTTGGAATTTTGATTGTTTCTTTGCTTCTCATTTACAAGAAGCGCCAGTGGCGGATGAGGGGCTGCGGTTTTGTTTGAGTGATTATGCAATTAATTAGAATCTCTTTGGATACGGTAAATGTTAAGCGGATTGATGCGGGGTGTGGCGAGGGGTGTAGATTCTAATTGAATCGTAATACAGTGCGAGCGCACGAGCAGCGCAGCCAGGGAAAAAACCAACAGCAAAAGCGAAAATAAACAACGGTTATTTGCAATCAAAACGCGTTTGGCTACCGACAGAGTTAACGGAATCGTTTCCTATGCGGCAGTCAGTTTATTAAAAGCGGTTCCGCACACGCGCCAAACAACAGACGGCAAAAAAGAAAAGCGAATAAGCAAAAACAATGCGCGACGCGATCAAACACGCAGCAAGAAAAGCCAACAGACAAAAACAGCAAAAACAACAATAGCTGCTATGTCGGCCAATTTGATACACATCCGCAACGAGAAAAAAAATATTACAAGAACACGGCGTACACACGAGTTGAAACAACGAAAACTTAATGCCCTTCAATACTGTGAGACGGCCATAGGGCGACTAAAGCGAAATGGCGAAAATAAAGCTTTCTATAGGCAAGACGTGAGCTGGACAGCAAGTGCAAGGCGAGCAAGAGCAGATGTACAAAGTAAAGCAACAAAACGATAAGCAAACGGCGAATTACAAATGTATGTGTGTATACATATGTAATTTCACCACGATCTTATCGCTAACAGCCGTACATATGTACATACATAAGTCCGAAGATATTTACACCATGGATAAGGCAAGAGAGGAAGAATAGAAGAGCTGGGCTGCTGGAGTGAGACGAACCGAACGAGACGACAAAACGAAAACCATAAGAGCAGCGCAATAATGAGGTGTTAAGGCGAACTGACAGAGCGTGGCAAATAAAGCGAGGCGATGAGAGGCAGATGACAGCGGCAAGGCGACTAGAGCAAGACAAAGATGGTGTCAAGATCAAGAGCGAAACGTTGAAAAAACATTGAAAGCGAGATGTCCAGAGTGATGCTAAGAAAAACGAGACGCCGAATGCACTGCGATGAAGATGAGAAAAGCAAAACTAGTCCTACAGCGAGAACAAAATAACAAAAGCGAGACGAAAACATAGGAACCAGATTAATGAGAGCAAAGAAATAACTCAAAGCTTAAGCTTGCTAATTAAGTAGTGTACAATAGGAGAAATACCCTTTTCTACCCATGTTTAATAAGTAAAGGGTACAAAAAGACTACACAAATTTATACATAATCGAATTCTTAAAACAATTTTAAAATTATAAAATTCATTTTTAACTTAAATTTGAACAACTTAAACAAATTCAATTTAGGCTGGTCTTAAACAAAACTATTAAAACCATCCTCAAATGGCCAAGCAAGCTGATAATACCCTTTATCGCAGAGTAAATCAGGGCAGCGAATCTAAGGAAAGAAAAAATAAATGTATGTATATAAAACTGAGGGCCCACATAAGCGTTGAAAATATTCCATTAATTTGATTAGACTTTCGGTTAGGACGAGTCGTTTGAGGGTTAAGCCCTCTACAGCCACTGCCGTTAGCGTACGCCAGCGAATCGCATGCAAAAGGCAACACGAAAAGTTAGCATGGTGAAATGGTGGAGTGGAGAGAAAGAAGAAGTGAGCATATGGCAATATTAAGTCTGCATGTTGGACACACCTCACAATTGAGGCGCGCGTGGCTTTATGAAGTGCCGTTATTAGCTATGGGCCAGGAGTGGATTGTTGGTGGTGGGCGGGGCAACTGTTTGGGCGCATTATGCGTCATAAGAATTTAACGCACAAATGCTCAAATTGTCAATAAGAAAGTTGGCACGCCCCCTACGACTAAGCCAACTTATTTACTTTTTATACCTCGGCGGCACACATTAAACGTCCAGCGCTTCTTCATTAGGCCGGAACCGAGAGCTGAAAGCTAATACTGAAACTGTTTTCCGGCCAGGCATGGCCATCATTTTTTATGAACCCACTTGGTTGCCGCAGCAGCGCGGGTGTGGTGGGGCGAAGGGGACGCGCGCAGCGCATCAAAAACCCATTTGGCCGCCATTAACTTGATTGAGTCGAGCTGCTGCTGCCACGAGATGTTGCCACAGTTGGTGTTCTTCTTCTTTTTTTTTTTGAGGCATTTATGTTGAAGTCGGCACATAAATGAAAATTGATCATGTGCTTTGTCTTTTCAGTTTGACCTCAACACCACTCCACACCCCACTCCCTTCCCCTTCACCCCACACTGCCGGCGTCCATGTCAACAACTAATATTTCAGCTTTTCAGCTTTTTTTTTTGCTTGGTTTTATTTTATTTGTTTCGCTTTTGTTTTGGTTTTTGGGCGTCTAAGGTGCGCGCCTCTTGGCCATTAGTTGTCATTAGGGCGCATTGCTTTAATTAAACTTTTGCTAAAAATACCCTTACGCCAATCAGTCATTAAACGTATCTCGTTCCGCATTTATCATCGGAGCTTCCCACCAACCACGCCCGCCCCCTGCCGCACCTAATTAAATGCATTGCTTTACGCATCCTTCATGGACAAGCACTTGAAGCTGACCCAGTTTCAGCCAAGCAGGTGCTGCCAGCCCATCCAAGGCAAGGGATAAGTCACAGTTGCAGTTTCAGTTTCAGTGTTGTGTAGCGCTCTAATTGCATCTGTTGCTGTCACTCGGAGCATTCGCCATAGTTTTCCAAATCAATAAGTCAGCTCTCCTTAGAAATTCGCCCTGCTGTTAACTGGGCTTTAAGCTGATGAAAAATAATTTCACATTTTGCTGGAAGTTGTTTTTAAGCTCCTTTTCCACATAACAACAAATAAAATAATAAAAAAAACTGTTGGCAAAGTCTCGTACAAGCTACTAAACAAGTTCTGGGTAACCTTTGAAAAAATTACCCTGAAAACTTTTTTTGGCAACGCAACATTTATAGCAGCTTGTGCATGCAAAAATAAATTCTAAATTTACATTTTCATGGGATTTTTCATAAAGTCGTTTAAAGAGTGTGGTATTATTTGAAAGAACACATTTCTGGAAAAATACACTTAAATACGTAGAACTGAATGGAAGCTTGTATATTCGAACTGTTAGAGAAATATGTATATTGAAATAGAGAGGACTTATATTAGAATTGTCTCGGAAATGGAAGAGTTCGAATTTGCGAGAGAGAGAGTATGAGGACAGTCCACAAATTGGATCCCTCCATTTATAAAAAACATCCGAGCTTTAATACAATAACTTTATTTTAGTAGACTAAATCTAATAAAGCTGATATGGATAATATAGAAAGATATTTTATTTATCGAATGAATAAATATATGTCTTTTTAGGACATATACCAAACTTTTCTGAAAATCTGACCATAAAGTGATATAAAGTTCTTTTCCAATATTACTTATTGCTTGGTTTTGCAACACTAACAGATTAATCAGATGATCCGAAGGGGTATTCCAAAATTTAGCTTTACGAGTACGAGTCAAATAAAAGATGAATTGAAAACAATGCTTAATGTTTTGCTCTGTTTTATTTTTAAAGCCCAAGGCTTTCCATAACTAAAGATTACATTTTTGATCCTTTTTTACAAAAATGTTAAAGTGAAACATTTTGAATGCTTTTATCAAACGGTTGCTCAAGCATATCAAATGGTTTCTTAGGAACTGTTGCATAACAAATCGATTTCGCAACCGAGAAGAAACTCACTTAATGCTCGAATCATTGAGTCACGTGTCAAAATAATCATTCGCAGAGCCTTTGGCTTCGAGGACTCACAGATCCAACGGAAGGTGGCTCAACTATAGCCAGACAGTTGGCATGATACGAACACACACACGCACATACACACAGCATGTGTGTGTGTGTGTTTAGGTACAAAATAAATAAATGTGATTTGTCATTTTGCAAACATAAAGCAGCAGCAGCAACAAAATTTCAAGAAGCTGCTTTTGCGAGCGCATTAAATTGCAGTCAAATGGCACACACAGTGCATGCCAAATGTGCACAGACACACACACACACACACACAACTAAATATATATATATGTTTATATATGTAGACATTTTGGCCAATGAATATGGTAGCTTTTGGCTTTGGCCTTGCATGGAAACTAGTCGGAGCTGGCATGTAGAGTATTAAATTATTCGAGCGTGCGGCAAGCAACAGACTCCACACGAAATACTTTTGTATGCAACACTGCGCACAGAATCCAAATCCAAACTTAGACCCCTGCCCCCCGTTGCCCCCCCCCCCTGTTGCCAGCCCCTCAAGCAGTTACTGGCATGAACATCTGTGAGCCTGGCAACTGTCAGGCGACTTTTAGCAGCTCGAAGACTGCAACAAAGTGTGGCAGCAACATCAGCGCTCATTTGCAGCAAATCAACTTCAAGAGTCAATGTTAAGCGCCATGTAAAATTCATTCCACTGAGCACATGGCTAAAACGCCAAAAGGCAGGCCAAGAAAAGCAAACTGGAAAAAATGAATATAAAAAGGAACGTGTCTGCGGGATGGCGAATTTGAAGTACCCTAACACGACATAAGGTATCATACTTTTATGATCCGATATGAATAATTAATAATAATAATAATATTAATGATAATAATAATAAAACCATTAATTTTGATAATAACAATAATGATTAAAATATTAATAATAATATTAATGATAATAATAGTAATGACATTAATAATGATAATATAAACAATAAAAATATTTAATAATTATGATAATAATAGTAATGTTATTGTTGATATTAAACCAACAAAGCTCTATTCGCAATAATAATAAAAATTATAAAATAATATTAATAAAGTCATTATATAAATAATTATTATTCATTATTTTAACGCAGACCAATAAAATAAATATTATAATGAAATAGCACTAAGAATAAAATAATTTTAATTAGCTTGTACTTTCATACTATCATAATATGATATATTAATAATGCATGTGAAATAATTTTAAAATTATAATACACATAGTTATAAAAATGAGTTATAATATATAAGGATTAAGAAACGCAATTGTATTTGATTTATATTTTCTATGCAAGATTCTTTTTTCAGATTAATCGTTGCTAAAAAAACTGCTATGAAAAGAGATTCTTGTAAGTAAATTAATTTTTATTACTTATTTGACTTAGTTGGTCAATGTTAATAAATTTCTCCTCCAGAAATTGTATAACAATCATTATACATAAATTTGGTATAGAATTTAAAAAATGCCTGACATACAACAACTGTATTCAATGTCAGCCAAATGATATAGTAAACAGATCCAATATATATAAAAGGAAGCTGCAATGAAACTGCAGATCTATGCCAAGTTTCATCAAGTAATCATTTGCCCAGATCTATAACAAATCAGCCTATTTATCCCGACAATGCGTTACATATTAACAGACCAAATTAACGTACCTTGCGGTAAGAGCATCAAAAGTGAAATGAAATAAGTTGCAAATGAAATACGTCGAAACATCAAGAGATGCCTGCAAAAGTTCGAGAGGCCGTCAGCTGGCGTTGACATGTGGCGCAAGGGCCGGGTTCAACAGGCCCCAGCTATTGACCTCTGCACAGGTTGCGAACTGTACCTGCACGAGAGCCGAACGGCCCAAAGGCCCACCCCAAACCCATATGCATGTCAAATATGTCGGCATGTTGACTGATTCCAAGCGCTTTGATTTCAGAACTTGACTTGCGACAGTTGCACAATTAAACAAAGCGAGGTGAGAGGAAATCGTTGAGATACATATGTAGCTTCAGCAGTTGGTGTAGATCACCTTGGGCGCCGGCTTGGTATACTCAAAAATTTCCGTGGGCTTGATGATGGTGAATGAACATTTCAGATTATTGCTAATCTTGAGAACAGCGCCCGAATTGTTCATTTGACCACAATAATTTGGGGCGGAGAATATGGTGACCAGTCGCCGATGGCCAAAGAACTCGTAGCCGTCCTCGACCACCTCGTGGGCGCGGCAAATCAAATCGAAATCGTTGCGATTGAGAAACTCGCGCACAATATCGTTCGAGTAGGTGATGCTGACGCCGCGCTCATTCGTGCCCCAGCCCTGGCTGCTATGATTGAGATCGGCCCAGAGCAGATCGCAGAGCAGGCCCGACTCCGGCACGTCTGTGGGTCGCGGCAAATCGCGTATCTGCTGCACACTCTCCAAATGGGGCGACAATCCGCCGTGGCAGCAGAAGATGCGATCGGCAACAACGGCGGCCACCGGCATATTGTTAAAGCAATCCACAAAGCAGCGCCAGAGCTTGACGTTATGACGTCGCTTCATCTCATCGTAGAAGCCTGAGGGACAGTATATATATTTATAGGCATATATCTGCGTAGATCTCGGCCTCACCGTAGATCTTGTTGATGCTCGCGCACTCGTGATTGCCGCGCAGCAGATGCATCTGCTCCGGATAGCGCACCTTGTAGGCAAACAGCAGGCTGATCGTCTCCAGCGACTGCTTGCCGCGATCCACATAATCGCCCAGAAAGAGGTAGCTTCTCTTCGGCGGATAGCCGCATGCCTCGAATATGCGCAACAGATCCCCAAACTGGCCGTGCAGATCTCCGACTACATTCACCGGCGCCTCGAGCTTCAGCAGCATCGGCCGCTTCCTAAACTCATCGCGTGCCTGGTCGCACAGCGCGCTGATCATCTCCGCACTCAGCTGGGAATAGCCGCCCTTCAGATTGGACAATTGTGCAATGATGCCATCGATATCCCCCGCACTTAGCGACATTTGCAAACGAAAACAAAATTAAACAGATGACAATTTTTGAAAAGTTTTCTAACTTCTATATTTAAATGTGGTATTTAAAATTTGTCGTAGCCTTTTGAACTATGAGATGGTTTTTTAGTTTGTAAACCTTTAACATATACACACAACCCAACACACGCCTACTAACACCTACACACTCACAGTCACACGCACACTCACAAAAAGGCTTACACATAATTGTCAATTCAGTTGCGCCCAAGGTCCAAAGGTTAACACACACACACACACAACATATCAGCACTAGAGATGAGCAACACGACACGAACACGAGCACGACACGAACACGAGCACGACACGCAATGCGAAAATATTCACGATAAATACACGAGTAGCTGCACATTTTCAATTATCTTTCGTTTCTTTTTCAGGCACAAGTATTTTTTAATCAAAGAACGTTATTAGGGAAAAATACCTTTTAAAGATTCGCAACTTATTCTTGTGTTCAGCATTCGCTTACAATTTAAATAATCCCATTTGTAAATAGATACATTTTATTATTGTAAATGTATTTATTATTGTACAGTTTTAGAAGAAATTGTAATCAACCCCAAAATTTCTTGATCGGACGAATATTGTAAATTGAAAGCTAAATTTCTCAGAAAATAATTTAATATTATTTTTGTCCTTATAGAGGATATAATAATTTAGCCTTGGAAGAAACTGTATCACACCACATTACAAATATAAATTCTCGATCAGTTCTAACAGTACACTAAATAGAATATTCGATCGAGTATTATAAACTTAATTTTTCCAGAATATAATTACCTGTTATTTTCATATCCTAACAGGTGGTTTAATAATTAAGCCTTAGAAGAAAATGTATCGTACTATATCCTTATAGAAGGTATGAAAATTTAGCGTTAGATTTAACTGTATTTCACCCCATAATGTTTATAAATTTTTGATCAATATCAACAGTGTTGGAATCCACCAGATCGGATCACTATATTAAGTGGGAATAATCCGATGAAAGTTGAAAACTTAAGAACTGCATCTTATTCGAAGATAATTATTCGTTTTATGCCCCTATAGAGGGTTTAATATTTACGACTTGGAATTAATGGAATTAATTAAGTTCCTGGTCAGAAACAGTACATATATCTGAATCTACCGGATGGAATCACTATATATTAAAGGAATAATCGCTCAAATATTTAGTTGACCAAACTTGGCATTTAATAGCTGCACTATGCTTCTTCTAATATTTGAGCAAAATAAAAACAAATACACAAAATCAGCTTCAACAGAAATTTATATATCACGCAGCTCCATGAAAAGAATCGGTAAGAAAAATGAGTTTTTGTATGAACAACTTTTCACTTCTTCTATATATCATGACCTCAGTAGCTACAGTATTGACTTATAATAGTGTATCTGCAAAGCCTCATCAACCCGAATTGCTACAATATAATATGGCACCTATAGAAAATTTGGCTCGGATATAGGACATACCGCATATATTCCTAAAATGACTCTTATATATCGGCAAAAGCCGCGCGTGTTTGTAATAAATAAACTCGACACGTTTCCAGCTCTAATCAACACACACACGCATACACACACACACATGCATACACATACACTCACCCAGACACACACTCGCACACACAACCTGCCCCTCTCCAGTGGTCAAGTTAAAGCAGAAGCGTTAAAGTGCAAAAGATTTATGAAATTTATTTATGTGCCTGTAAAAATGCCAACGGCAAGTGCTGGGCGCTACAGAAGGCGGACATGGGCGTGTTTGCTGTGTGGCGGGGTGGTGTGAGGGGTGTGCGGGGGGCAAGCATGTATTTGGGCCAGGCTAACATCACATTCCCATCAACTGAACGCGGCAACTTGAAGCGGCGGCCATCACAATTTTTCGTTGTTGCGGCGTCGTCGTAAGCGGATTTGCGACAAAACTCATTCGACTCGAACCACGCCCACACCAGGACCAGCTGGACACTGGCTCGGTACGGTCGGCTGGGCACAGTTGGCGCGGGAGCAAAAGGGGCGGATGGGTGGGTAGGTAGGGATGGAGGCGCCTTAGAGGCTGCAGCTTGTTAGCAATGACAGCAAGGAGCATCGAGGCTAAATCCTGTTAAAATTTAGTGCAAAATAAGATAGAATGTTGGCTCTGGTGCCCTGTGCCAAGGAAAGCGGCAAAAATAAAAGAAAGGCAAAGTAAATTATTTCTGCTATACAGATACATATATTTATATACATATATATATAAATATATATGCATGTCTTGTACTTTGCGCACTTTCACTGAGGCATTTTTTCATTCAAAAGTAAAATGAAATAAAATAAAATAAAATAGAATAAAAACTGACCCGACTTACAAATACAAATACATCTAATATATATAAATATACTATATATGTATATATAAATTCGTATATATTCTGCTGGGTCATAAATTGCCGCCGAAAGCTGCAAAAACAATAAAAATAAATGAACTTGAGTTCGGTCGTCGCTCCATGGCTGAAGAGCCCCGGCAATTTCATTATTATTACTTCTCTTAGTAACGCCAACTTTTCTTCACGGCTATTGTTTATGTGACTTTTTGGCCGTTTTGGCTATTAGTATTTATCGTTGGGCCCCCAGCATGCCTCTAACAGCATTTATCTTTATAAATGTAGCCATACCAAGGAATAATAATAAACACAACAATGATTCTAAAGGGAAATTTTGGAAAAAAGAGTTAAGTTTAAAAAGCATCAAAAACTATACTTATTAAAATATGTACTTTTGAAAGTTTTTGACAGTTGAAAGCGTTATTTTTTTACCATAAAGTATTTGGTTCCATGGTTTTGAAGGGGAGTACTATTCTATTTATATTTATTCAATTTTTAATTTACACCAATGTTTATGCTCATAATTTGTACGTATAAAAAACAACTCTTGCTCCTGTTCTTTCTCTTTGGGTATATCTTAAAAAGCTAACGCCTTTCTATGCGATTTTCAAAAAATTAAATCAGGGTTTCTAATTATGGGATTCGTTTAATGCATGTGTTGAGCATTTTTTCATTTCTATTTAATTAATTTCAAATTTGCACCAACTTTTGTGCTTTTAGTTTTCACGTATAAAGTACAAGTGTTGCTCTCGCTCTATTTCTGTTCTATTTCTCTTTGCGTTTGTCTAGAATAAGTATCGCCTTTCTATGCGATTATCAGGTCAGGCTTTAAATTGATGGGATATCTATAATGAATGTGTTGCGTAATAAATTATTGTTAAATTACTTCTGAATTGCTGTCTGTTCGTTACCCAGCTTTTTATATATAGCAAATATTTACAAAGCCTTGTAAGTTCATGATAAGAGGCTTTCGGACTCACTTTCTGGCACTCAGCCATTCACTCGCTGTCGTTCTCTCTTTGCCTATATTTTTCGGTCTCTCTTGTTCCTGCACCCTTTTCAACAAATTAGTTATAATTAGAGCAATTTGTCACTTTTTTCTTATATTAAACTTAAGTTGTGGAGTTCTTTTTAATGCACTACACATGGCTGATAATCTGATATTTTTAATTCATGTTTTCTACTCAGAAAAAATCACGAAATAAGTTTCTAAAATCTCGCTCAACCCTTTTACATAAAGTGTTCTTCTAGTTACTTTGTCTACTTTAAGCCGTAATCGGCTAATGCTCTCATTCTCTCAATCTCGCCATGTGTTTGTGTACGTGTGTGTGTGTGCGTGTGCGTGATTGTGAGTGCGCAAACAAAAAGCAGATGGAATCAAAATAAAATACTCATAAATACCCGTGAATATGGCAACGTTTACAAAAAGACGACTTCAAAGAGAGGCAGCATTCAGATTGAGGAAGAGACAGAGCGAGTCGGAGAGAGAGAAAGAGAGAGAGAGAGTAGACGGGTTACATGAAACGGAGACCGTTCGGCAACGTAAACGGAAACGGAACTGTTGTCACTGCCGGGATCCTAAGTCCCAGCACGTGCGAGGCCCTGAATATATTGTTGCTGCTGTTGCGTGAAGCGTTTGAGTGGAAAAGGCAATCACAAATACTGACAGTTGCTCGTTCTTGCTATGTTCTTATATACATATGTATATATATATATATATAAATTTTGTAATATTTTTATTTCTTGCAACATCTCATTTCACTTTTCGATGTGCAACTTCTGCTTATTTGAAGTTTCATTATGCGCTCAGTGCATTTAATATACGAGCCAAGAAATCAATGAATACCGAAGGTCACTTGCGCAGCTGGAGAAGAAGAAGCAGGACAGCAGCCTTGGGGCACACTTTATAAGCCGCACTTCTTTGGGAGACTTGACAACTTAATGTGGCCGAGCTTGAAAACAATTTGTTTTGGCCCCCAACCTGGCCAGCTGAGGGCTACCCACAAATTCGAATAAATATTGAAAACCGTAAAGGATTTGCCCATTCAGGCCGAGGAGCTCACTTATAATCCGGAATTGCTTATAAACTCAGCATTACTTGAAAACCGACAGTCATTTATTTGTGCCGGGCCTGAAAATAGTTTTGCATGCTTCGAAGGCGGCGCACAACAAAGCGAATCATTCATGGTTTTCAGAGCATGAATCACATGCAAATCGGACAACGGGCGCCGGGCAGCGGTCACTGTAAATAGATTCATAAATCAGCATGAAAACATTATTTTGATTTCCGTTCCACAAAAGAATGCAACGAGTGCCGTGCCGTGCCGAGCAGAAGTAGATGAAGAAACTGAGAATCGGAGATGTTGACGGAAGCAACTAATTGGAGCATAAACTAAATTCAGTAAAGAGCAATGAGTTTCTGTCCATACTCTACACACTTTTCAAGCAGCTTGGCAAATTCTGGGAAACTCATTAAAAACGATTCAAATATGCCAAAGTATATGAACCATAGTTTGGAAGAGATTTAATAGTTAGCCAAAAGCAAAATTTAAATACATTAATATCTTTCTTAGTGGGGTCTTCCTGATATCATTGCATAAATTAAAATGTAAAAAAAACCCAGCCTAGTCTAGTTGTATGCAGCTTCCTTCCTCCGCTTTATTTTTAATTTTTCTATTCAAAAAAAAATCTGACAGATTTATTTAATAAATGAAAGCACCCACTGGTTATTTTCTATATATATATATTGTTTCTATACTTGTTTAACCAAGCATTGCCAAATTGTATTTAGGTTAAGAAACTATTGGCAAAATGGGTAGCACTGTATTTTAGGGGTGACCCTGAGTAGTATAAAGCATCGATCACAATTTAAAATAACAGTTTAAAAGAAAATTCCGACTATTTTTGCTACGCTGCCGGGATAAACTTAATTTCCTTAAAAATATTATACCAAAAAGTCAAACATTCTTATATAAATTAGCTAGCTTTATTGATTGACTCTTCATCTTTCTACTTTTACACTTCTTGTATTTGCCGCCAATCAGGGCCAAAATGTTTTGAGGTTAAGAAACTATCAGCAAATGGGCAGCACTGCATCTTTATGGTAATTATGTTACTTCTAATTTCTTGCTGGCCGCTCTCATTTGCTGTAGGGTATTTGAAGTGCTCTGCTTATGCTGGCCATTTACTTTGCATATTTGTTTTCTTTTATCGCTCATCGGAAGGATGCAAAACGTTGACACAACGTCATGTGGCTGGTGAATTATGAGTGGTTTTTTTTGAGACTTAGGCCATTGGCAGTATAACAATGAGCACTTCCGTTTGTCAGGCTGTCACTTCTTTACCTCACTGCCCCCCTTTCCATCCCCCACACACGCACACACACACACACAGAACACACACACATACAGCTGCTGCTCTGCCGCTGGCAGTTTTGTAATCAACTCGAGCGCGCACAAAAGTATGCTATAGAACAACAAAAAAAAGGAACAACAAGGGGAGTGCATTTGGCGCATAAATGTCAGGGCACAGCTCATGACATATGAAATGAGTTGCAAAGCCAATGTTGTTTCTGTTGTTGTTGTTGCAGCCGCTGCAATTGTTGCTGTTGCTGTTGTTGTTGCACGCTGCCAGCTGGCGGCATCTCCAGTCGCTGCTTAATATTTCCGCTTGCACACTTGCTTATTTATTATGTTTTCCGCCACCATGTGGCGCACACCAAACAGCCCCAGAGCATGCCTGCCAGGAGCGTGGCAACAGGGACTGGCGCAGCATTGCACTGGCTCCGGCTCAAGTTGCACTTGACGCTATATTATCCCAGCCAACTAAGACGACGGCCACATGTGCCGGTCGCAGCAGTTGCATTTGTTGCTGTTACTTTTGCCCTAATGCCTTTTTTTCGCTTGACTTCTCGCTCTGCGTCAGACCCGGCCGCATGTCCTGGCACAGTCCGGGCCTTGTTAAGTGCCTACACAGGATAATCTGCGCATCTCAAGTCAGCGCGTAATTGTAGTCCCTCAATGCAGTCAAGCTGTGCAGTTCACTGCATAAGCCCAGCCCAGCACTGCCCTTGCTCCTGCCCCTACTCGACACTGTCATCTTCAGCGTTTTGTGCTGTTGACAATCCTCATGAGCTTTGCATTTTGTAGTGCTTCCTGTCGCCCATTGAAAGCCGTCGCTTTAAGTAATTACCATGTGGCGCTCTTTGGCAACGTCTGCCACGACTGCCTGCCCCGCGCAGCATGGCAGACAGACGACGCATCGTAAATTTAGCTGCTTGCAACGCAGACGAGAGCGGGGTTCAATGGCCAATCATCAGCTGGCAGAATGAATGAATGACTACCACATGCGGCGTTCGTTTATTAAATAAAGCGACAAACTGTGCGCGACTCGGTGCTGCAATATGAGATATTTGACGGATATTGCATGTTGCATGTTGCATGCCGCTTGCCGCATGCTGGCCAGTTAATAATTCGATCCAGGGCTTATTCAGTTTTCTCGCCGCTGCAAATGATTGAAAGTGTTTAGACCAGTTGCACGGCTTTTGCATTTTGCGTGCCGCATCGTTCTAATTATGCACGTGATATGTCAGCCAGCAGGGACACAACGTGCCACACACACAAGTGTGGCAATCTCGTTGATAAATCAGTTGGTTGTTCATTAAACTTGCAACACAGATTTGTGCAACTTTAACCAATTTCCCAGCAGCTGCTTCTGCAATTACAGCCCAGCCAGTCGTTGGTGCTCAGGTATTTCAGTTACTCGGGCAGTCGGATAATCAGTTGGTGGCACATTTGATGCCATTTCAATTTGCTACACGAAAATCAAATGTGTCTGTGTGAATGTGTGTGTGTGTGTGTGTGTGGCAACAAGGATGCGCCGGATGCCAGGGATATGTGGCCAACATAAACCCTTGATGTGTGTAGTGCGTATCAATAAAACGCGCCAGCAGCTCGACTACGTTTGATGTCAATGTCTTTTGCTTGTTTTTTTCAAATACCCTATAACCATAAATGGTCGAAAATGTGCATGATGTGCCTGTGAGAGTGAGTGTCAGGGACAGATATAGACTGAATCGAAATGAAATATAAATTTAAATACATATAAGTTATCGATTTTACTGTCATTATTTTTAATGATTTTCGATGCTCTCCGATAGTTGTATCGATGCCATTTAATGCACTTTCACGTTAAACGTTAAATATTTGAAAATTATAATTAATTTAAAAATAAACAAAGTATATAAACGTTTGTCTCAGTCAAGAAACTATTGAAACTTTGAAGAAAGTTTATAAGAGAAATAAAAAAGAATAACGATTATGTCAGTCAAGAAAATGTTGAAACTTTGGAAAAACTATATAAGATAAATATCAACTTTTAGGTCAACTAATAGAGAAAGGCAGAGAATAAATAATGGGAATTGAGATTCTTGAATTAAGACTCCGATTTTAGATAACTTTCAAAAAGATTTTAAGCGATAGAGATTATCGATAAAATACATTTCAAATGCGTCGACTCTGTATCTAGCTATTTCTGCTTATCGGTAGCTTTGAACCTTATTAATAATATAAATTGAAACATATATTAATTTGTTAGTCATCCAAGAGAATATAAAAGGTAGAGAAAAGATTTCGGGCATTGAAATTCTTGTATAAAGTCTCCGATTTAAGAAAACTTACAGAAATATATTATTGTATATAATTGATCGATAAAAAACATTGAAAGAACTTCCCTATAGACCTTATATTGAACTATATTTACCGATGGATAGCTAATACAAATATTAATTTTTATGTCAGCCAGGAGAACGTAAAATATAAAAAAGGTATGGAACAGAAATTCTTGTAAAAATATTAGAAAATCTACATAAATATTTAAGCTCTATAAGCTAAAGCTCTATCGATAAAGAACATTGAAAATAAAATCAATGCATTTTATATTTATCCAGCGATAACTTTGAATAACTATTAAAGTAAAAGACATCTTTAGAGAATAGCTCGTAGTCGAACATACTTCATTGAAGCAGTTTAACTTGTTTTTTGTTGCGGTCGTTGGAGTTCACACTGCGTAGAAGTAAGGTGCTTACGACAACACGCAGGTGTTTCGCACATCAACGCCACACACACCCATCTGAGTATATATAAATGTATGTATGTATGTGTGTGTGTGTCAGTATAAATTTGTTGTTAGAATTTGCCATCAAACAAGTAGCAAACTTTCATGTTATTGAAAAACGAGCAGAGTAAAAGAAGAAAGAAAATCCCTTATACTTACTTGCTGAATAATATCGAATGACATTGACTGTGTGTGTGTACTGGTCCTTGTTAAGCATTTTTAAATGGATACCTTTCATATGTGTGTTGGTTGCTTTGTCGCATTGTGCGTTGATTAAATTGTTTCTCTCTGTGTGCACAATTTGTCTGAGTCCTCCTGTAAGTATTGTATTTGAAAAAGATTATTTACTTGAGTGAACAGCTCAAGACTGCCGATGAGCCGAGGTGTATTAGCTCGCCTTTGATCGATAAGGTGTTGTATGTCTGTCTGTCATCAAAATGATTACTTAATTTCCTAAGCTTATCAAACATTCATAAGCAAATTGACAAAAAGCGAAAAATGTATGAATATCTTAAGACATTTGCCTTACAGCTTAGATGATATGTGAGAAAAGTGAAGCTTCTTAATGCTAAATTATATGATATCTTGAAATACGGAATATATATTTCCCATATGTTTGATATGTGAGAAAAGCGAGGCTCTAACATAATATTTTTCCAAACAATAAACTGCTTTTCGCCAGATCGTTCCCTTGTGCTGCGATGTTAATAAGATTTAGCGTACAAATGCCGAGTTCGGTAAAGATATCTGATAAACAAAGTATTGCATACCAAAACCTTTTTCTTGACCGATAATCAGTTATATGATATAGCGATCCGATCCAGCCAATTCCGAAATATACACTCTCTGGAACAGAAAGACGGGCCTATGCATAAGAACTTACTGACGGACGGACGGACAGTCGAAAAAGGCTATATCAACTCGGTTGTTGTGCTGATAACGAATATATATACTTTATAGGGTCGGAGATGTCTCCATTTATGCGTTACACATTTCATAACAAAATGTAGCTTATTTAAAATGTAAATGGCAATAAATTTTCAATTCTAGTTAGATTAAATTTTTTAATTGTCAAATATACAAATAGATACATAATGTCGCTGTGCAAGCAACCTAGCATCTACAACACAGCAGAACCGATAACGGATTGCAAAAAAAAATATATTTTCAAAAATGAAAACCTTGACCTTGAAATAATTTGTATTTTTAATTTTAATTGTACATATCATATATTGCCCGCATCGTGTTTTGGAAAATAATTACGGTTTGCAATATTTTCAGGTACTACGGGCTGTTAAAAAAAGATTTTTTTTCCGTCAGCTCGGTTTATGGTTCAAGTAAATGCGAATAGTGGGAAAATCCCTACTAAAGCACATGATTTATTTAAAATGCTCAAAAAATTATTTGATAAATTTTAAAAGTTTTCTGGGCAGTCAGAGGTCAAACAACTAATTATTTAAAATAAAAATAAATATGCAAGTAATTCGATACGTTTTAATTTGTTGCCTGCTTTAATCTACGCTGACTAGAAAATCAAATTGATATGCTTCAGTTTACGCCGTCTGTATTATGAATAAGGATCTCAATAAAGGCGAAGGATACTTCAACACCTGTTGTTGGGCCGACACCTGGACTCACCTTTGACAACGCACGGCTGGGTGTAATTTATGCAGGCATATTGTGTTTCAAGGACATGCTCATTACACGCAACGCGAACCTGTTGTGGCTACCTTACCATAATCAGCACCCAAAGGACGACGGGGCAACTGGCGACCACAACAGCAACAACAACAACAATAACAGCAACAGCTCGCATTAGCATTTTTCGCAGCTCCAGCTTGGTTTTTGCTTTATGACCAACTTATGCCCTGTGTGTGCGTGTGCTATGCACTAAAACCTATTGTTGTTGCTGTTCTTGTGATACCCTGTTGCATTTAGGTTTAAGTAAAGAGCATTATCAATGCGTACAAATCTTAGTTCCAGATAGAAGGAGATATCTTCGAACCTCGGGCTAAGCTGATCATGACTATTTTTCTATCGGGACGTCGATCTGTGTGAAGTTTACCATCTCGGAAACTTCACTAGATAGCGACCTTTAACATATATTCTCGTTAACCATGCTCAACGCAAGTTAAGAAATTTTTTATTTCGATTTCTCCTCCAATTTAATTTCGACATATATCGCATCGGACATGATCGTCTGTCAATCCGTCTGTATGGCAATGTGAAAGCTTTGATATCGGAAACTACACTTTACACTTTCTCGTATACCATATAAAAACTTGTCACATATTTTACCCTGCGTCTCTCCATCAATTGATTTTCGATAAAAATTGATCTGACCGTGATGGACCTTCTATACATTTGTCAGTTGGAAAATTTTGATCTTAGAAACTTCACTAACTAGAGACTTGAAATGTTCGACATATATTCTCGTTTAACATATGTAAAACTTTCTTATTAACTTCTTTTTAATATGTCTTCCAGTTTTGTATCGGTAAATTTGGAAACGTTCATGACCGTCCATCCGTTCGTAGGTGTGAAGGATTATAAGAGCTGAAGCTGAAGTTAATTGCTTCCCTTTTTTCAAAAACGATTAATATTTACAAAATATTTATTAACAGCGCACAGCATAATCAAGAAATCGAGACCTCACGAATCAACCGGAAGTTAATAATAAAGACAGCTGAATGGCCCCAGACTATTCCAACACATTTGAATAAAATATTTAAATCTTGACACTTTTATAACCATTGAATAATAAAGTTCAATATTATTTCAGAATGCATTTTCCATAAAGTGCTCACGAACCGAACCTTAAGGCGATGCCAAGAACATTTGTTGCGCTTAATGCTATATTTGTAACTACAGGGTATCAACCAGTCGGCCACTCTCAACTGGAGCAGTCTAGCTTATTGTTGCCGTTGGCTTAGTTTGTCGTGAGGCCTGAGTCCTGTGGCTGCCATGCATAGCTATTCGTGTTCGCCGCTGAAGTGCTTTTAGTAGTTTGCCCATTGTCTGCCACAAGATCGCCGGCATTGCCCCTTTTGCCAGCCTTTGGGTCTAGGCTTTTGGCATTGGCTTCGCTATGGCATTGGCTTTGGCTTTGGGGTGTCTGTTGCCTGGCTGGCCGCTTGTCATGTCTTTGGTTGGGCATTAAGTTAATGCGCTGCGCCCGCATGCCTGACAAATCCTTGACACTTGCCGTGCCACCGACAGGGCAGCCTCTACCTGGTTTCATTAAGTCATTAGGCATTGTTATGGCTGCTGGCTGGCTGTTGCCTGCCCGGCTGCCTGTCATGTTGCTGTTACTTTCGGTCAGTTGGCTGCATTTAGCTTTATGTGTGTGTGGGTGTGTGCGTGTGTGTTAACAGGTGAGAAATTGCTTAATTGTAATTTTAACGCTTAACAAACTCTGTGGCGTGGTCTACATTTGGCAAGCAGACAATCAAGGCTTGACCAACAGTTCATGGCCAAATCAAACACACGCTTACACAGTCTACACACACACATACACACGCACACACACACACACTCAATTTGCTTGCTGTTACATGATGAAGACTTATGGCTGCTGACCTGCAGTTGCTTCTTGAGGGCAGTTCAATTCAATTAACCAACATTTGCTGCTTTTGCTTGCCACAAACCAACCTACCCCACCCCCCAGCCATCCCTTCTCCAACCACACCTCAGCTCATTTTCATGTTGAATTCGAGTACTTAAATTTGTTGTTGCAGCTGTAACTGAAGTCGAGGGCACTTGAGCTGTTGCTTTAGCGCTAATTAGCAAATGTCTCTAGCACAGTGTCTGGGCTTTAACTCAGCAGCTTTCTGGCACAGTTCATTATTTTATATTTTGCCACGCCCCTTCGGGCCCCAACAGAGTCGCACATCTATCGCATCTGGACCCTCTTTGACACGCTAATGAGCAGAACGTGAGCATTTTCTTAAGGTTGTTACTAGCTTCTAGCTCTGTGGCAATTCTCTTTTACAACCCGGCAAAAGTTTTTCCTGTTTGGTTTCTGATGCCCATTCAAATGGCGTATAGAGGGTATGCTAAGTCTAGTTTAGTTGCCAAGTTAAGTAAAAAAGTTGGAGACAGCTGCTGCCTTTCCTCATAGAATTTACATGTGTTAGTCTCCTGACAAGCTGATTTCATCGGGCTGTCTGCCTGTTTGTATATCTAAAAACTATTTTACAAGAATAACACAGGGTTGAAAAGCAGCTCAGTTACTGAAAGTTTTCGTTATACTCATAGCTGAGAATACAGGATCTCTGAGAGTAGAATCAATTTCAATCGTTTACTCGTGTTACTAGAAGACCTTTATACAAAGTAAAAGGAAAATGTAAAAATATAAATATAAAAATAATAATAATAATCAGTATAATAGAAATATTATGAAATAATGTGGCAATAATAATAATATTATGGTAGTAATTTTTTATTATTTGAATCTAACTCGAGTAATAGGTTTAAAATAATTAATATCTTTGGAAGAGCTTTAAGCCAAGTAAAAATTAAAAAAAAAATAACAAAATAATAATAATATTGAGAATAATAAAAAATGGAAGAGGTTAAAAACTAAGTAAAAGTAAAACATAAATAAATAAAAATATTAAAAATAATATTAATGAATATTATTAATAATAACTAAGCATTAAGTATTAAACTTTTTAATCGGTAATAGAAGATCTTTTAACTAAGTAAAAGTAAAAAATAAAATAATCAAAGTTATAATAATAAAAGTAAAACTCATATTATTAATAATAATTAAACATTAGCTATTAACTATTAATGTTTAAATATTTAAGTAACAAATAAGTAAATTAATTATGAAATACAATAATTATAACAATAATAATAGAAAGCTAATAATAATATTAATAATATTTATATTAGAATCAAGTCTAATAATTATCAATAAGCAACAAACGATGGAAAGGTTATTGCGTAAATGGAAGATATTATAATACAAATTATAATAATAATATTTATAAAAATAAAAGTCAAATAAATAATAACAAATAATAATATTAATAAGAATGTTAACTATTAATACGTTTTAACAATCTGTATTGTTATATATAAAAATACTCATAATAACAGGCTATCTTCTAGTCGTGCAATCTTGCCAAGCACACTCGACTTAGTCCCCTCAAAGTTAGTTTGTTTGCAACTCTCTAATTGTCGGCATTTAATTAAAGAATGTTGCACCTATCCATAAACATAATACTATAACGGTTAATGCACTCACAATTGTCACTTGCTGTTGTTGTTGTTGCTGTTGCATGTGCTGACACATTTGTGCATCAAGTGGCAGCTGTCAGGCTGTTTGTTGCATTAAATTTGCATAAACGACTATTTGCAAGCTCAAATAATATTATATGCATGTGTTTTTCTCTTTAAGTGGCATTTACCTGATGTTTTATATGGTATTTGTAGCTTTTGTTAATGTTAATTAAATGTTTAACAACAATTGTTTGAGAGTTGCAAGCGTTGTTTTTGTTGCTTTTAATTAGCCCCCTGCCAGGGCCAGCAGCAGTTGGGAATTACAAGCGAACTGGCCGTATATATTATTCAGGCTGCGCGCATTTGGGATTTCAGCTGTACTAGTATGTGTTTTCTTTTGTTGTTTTTTCTGACTTGTGCCTACGTCTAGGCAGATTGAAGCATTACAAGCTTTTAATATCAACTACCGGAGAAAATACAACAATAAATTGACAATATTTCAGCTTATGAGTTCTGAATTTAAGCAAACTAAATTTATATCGTGTGTAGTTTGAAGGAATATCTTTTCTATTTAAATTTTCTTGAAAAAAATTTGAAAAAACATTTAATGAAATGATCTCTTTGCCATACAAGAACCTACTTTTTGCCTGATCGTTCCTATATATGGCATAGTAGCATACAGACAGACAGACAAACAGAAGGACAGACAAACAGAAGGACAGACAAACAGAAGGACAGGCGGACATACGTACATACGGACCTGGCTATAGTAACCTGGCTGTTGATGCTGATCTAGAGTATATATACTTTTTGGGTTCGGAGAAGTCTCCATATATGCGTAACACATTTCTTTACAAAATTATAATACCCTCTACAATCGTGTACAAATATATAACAAACATTTCAGTCTTACAATACATTAGTCATTATCTTTTTTCTACACAATTTAGTTTTTGAGTTTTATTTATATTAAATTCCATATATTTTGTTAATACAAACATTCAAATGCAATTTTCACTCACATTTTGTGTAATAAGTAAAACTTGAAGAGAGAAAATGCTGGAGTCGCCTGATCAGATTTGTCTGTTTTTTATATAAACCGCAAATGTGGCTCAGATTTATTTGATTTATCTATGTCTCGCTAGGTTTGCAGAGACAAGAGGCTTACAGGCCAGACAAAGGATAAGATAAGCACACACACATATGCACTTAACTCACCATTGAAGCCACTTTCGTGCTTTCCATTTGGTTGGCAACGTTGCGTATGCGTCACCTGGCCGGCAGACAAACAAGAGCGAAATAAACAAACAAGCCGAACGAGCATATGGCGAATGGCGACGACGACGACGACGGATGGCAAATGTTGTCGCCGACAAAATGACAAAAATTACAATTGCGTTTTGCGTTTTTGTGTTTTTGTATATCCTTGCAAAAAGGGCATTGTAAGTTTGTCATGAGCTGCGTAACGCAGAGAAGGAGACATGAAAAGGTAAATTAATCTGAGCATTGCATAGGTTCTTCTTGCTCTTGCAGGCAGGATATATATCGGAATAACCCTAATCAGAAAGGATCAGTCAAATATGTAGTTGTTGTATAAAAAAATTTTGATCTTGTTATCCGGCATTTATTAGTTGTACTACGATTCTTACGTATGTACAAAGCCTTATCAATATCGGACTCTTTTATCATATAACTGCGATCGGTGAAAACCTTTTTTTTTTCGAAATTTTTAAAGCAAACTCAGCTTCTGCATTTTCCGCGCGAGCGTAGACGCATAAACGTCAGCCCCAATTCGGCAAGGGTATTGCATTTTCGGTCTGCCGTAGAAAGTTGTAGAATTTTGTCTTATGTCACGCAGAGGAGTTCGTACGATTTTATTATCATTTTGTTACGTGTGTTTTTTCAGCCAACAACAACAACACTTTACTTTCTCTTCCGACAGACTGACTGACTGACTGTTTGTCTGTCTGGCTTTGTGTGTATCTGTGTGCGAATTTGTGTTTTAGCTGCGACTCTGGCACAAGGCGTACGCTTCGTATACGTGATGCGCGATTATCTTGTTGCCAAGCCTTTGCGTGTGTGTGTGTGCGTGTGCGCGCGTTTGTGTATTGCACTGTAAATGAAATTGAAATACCTTTGACAACATTTTGCGTAAATTACGTTTGTTTTTTTGCTTATTAATATGCCAATCATCAATGCTTTTGCTGCTGCTGCTGCAACTGTTGCTGCGGCTTGTTATTTTAATCAAGCGCTATACATCGTAATGTAAAATTCAGGGCATAAAGATATGCAAAGAAACGCGGAATGTTACGCGGCTTTAAGCGCCATGTAAAGCCAGCTTTAATGCGTGTACCCTGACAGTGAGCTGTTTAAATTGTGTCACGAAACGATTTTAAATGTTGGTCAGCATCAAGAGTCAGGTTCATATACGTTTGTACAAAATGTACGGCAGGGAGAGCTTGTTGCTTAGCATAAATATAAAACCAGTTTTATGAAATTAAGCCAAAAGCGAAGCGTTAGTTAAAGCCCTGACACGCACCAAAGAGATTTACCTTTTACCAGGCAGTATTTTGTCTTGGGCTCAAAGGCAAACGGCTGGAAGTTTTTCCCAAATCTGTTAGTCTAAACAAAACACTTTCTTCTACGGGATCTCTGGACTTAATAAAACCCTTAGGCTTCGAAGATTATATCAAAAATTTTGGAACACATCCTTATACTTTCGAGCTTAAAAGAAAAACGTTTTGCAACTAACATCGAAATATGTTAGCTTTCATCAGCAGCTGCCTGCATGGGTATTTAATATTCGGCACTTGGAAAATCACTTTTATTTCTGTTTGTATACATTTTTTCTGTTGTCCGCTCTGCTGGCGCGGCACGTGTTTGCGTGTGCTGATTATTTAAAAATTTATGAAGCCAACGAAGCGCAGCTGAAAACTTTTGTACAAAACTAAACAAAACTGCAACAGCAACAGCAATAACAACAGCAACAACAATGGCAACAAAGACAACAACGGGGAGTAAAGTAACAAACACGGGCAACATCAACGGCGACAACAACAACAACGACGACGACAACGACGACGAGGAGCAACAACAGCGCTGACAACAACAATAAAAGCAACGACGTGAGCGTGTTTTGTGCTCCTTTCGGCATGCTTTAACCACAGACGCTGGCCAGGACACCAGCCACCGTGACACGCCCCCAACCTGCAGCATTGGACCTTTCCCACACTTCCCATTCCCCCCCTTGGACATTGCCGCGTTGATAATGTGCAGCGTGGAAAAGTTTTCAACATAGTTTGCTACTTAACTCGAGCGTAATAATAAAAGTGCTAAATCTTTGGCTATATTCACTTTGTAAGCGCTCTGGCTTGTGGGCGTGGCATTTGGCGCAAATATTAACAAAGCCACAAAAGAAAAGCATTAAACTAAAGCCCCGAGCAGTTATCCCGGATGCAAAGACCAAAACAAAAAAATAAAGGGTGAAAGGTGAAACGAGAGCAAAGCGAAAGCAATTAAAAGAAAATGCAGCCTGCAACAAGAACAATTGAGACAGAACAATTGAAAATGTTGGAAAATGTATGCTCTTTTTGGTATCTCATCAAAAAAACTGGGGAAAAATAAGAGCAAGGCGAAAAAGACATATGATTAGACGACAGTCTCAGTGCAGAGATCAAGAAAAATCCACAGAGATATTTAAAATAAAAAAATTATGAACTTACTTTAGAATTAGTTATTTTTGTCGAGTTTTATCATATTAAATACACAAGTCACAAAATATATATAATGGTTCAAATTGTGTGATAGAATAGATTGTAGCAAGCATTTTTAGCAGTCCAGAAAGTAAAATTATGGATATAAATATATATATTAAAAACGAGGCTTAATTTCATTTTCATTTTATTTCGCTTAAGACGATTTCTGCTATGCAGACTCTGAGAAGGTAATCAAAATATTGGTTCAAATTAACTACATGGAAATTGTTTATTGGGGCCTGTTAAGAGTAACACTTAAATTATTCTGGCCAGCTCGAGTTCAATGTGGTTTATTTTAATTAAGTTTTATAGATAATACCCAACAAGAAGTTATAAACACAAACAAATGAACGGGACGGTATTGTAGGAACCTAACGGAATTTTGCTCTCGATTCCATGTTTGTAAACACCTTATATCTCCTTCAATGATTTAACTTGTTGGGAATTTCAGAAGAAAAAGAAAAATAGAAACTTACAACTGAAATTCCCTGTATATTTGTTTCACCCTTTCCATATTATTTTTGGACGTAAATACAAAATTGATTGGGGATGGATGCCACACACAACATTCATAAATTGTAACACTTTCCAATCACCCTAACAGCCCAGCTCAATCCTCTTAGATATTTGCCTTCTATTTGCTGAACTCTCAAAATATGCTTATAGTATGTGTAAAGCTCGAGAGCTGTTTAAATTTTGTTGCCTAATGAAATCATTTCCAAAATTCAATTAAAAACGAAAATCAGTCTAATTACAGCCCGTTGATGCGCTCATCCGTTAACAGAATATTGAAGTGTGTAAAATGGTAGTAGCTCCCTGAAATAATATCAGATAACGAGAGAAAGTGAGAGGGAGAAACAGAGAGTAGCAATTCTAAAGCTTGCCAATTTATTGCAGAGAGAAAATACGAGAATTCAATAAATTTTTGTGCTTTTGCAATTTGAAATGCAAACAGCGCTACGAAAATAGTGCAATGTATATAATATTTATAGAGTCTCGGGTATATAGACCGAAAACGTTGGGTTCAGCAATCCCAAAACTCTGGCGGGCAAATGGTGTAAAAAATGTACATTTAATAAATACTTTTTCGTGATGAATTCGGCTGCTGCCGTGAAAATGTCTACGGCACGTAGATTTTTATTGCTCTCATTTTTCAATAAATTTGATTACGCGGCGCTTTGTGATTATTGGCGCGTGAAAAAATAAATTTAATTTTTTGTTTCGCTTGTTTTATATATGGATATTGTTTAGGCCAAACCTTGCCTAAGCCGGTCTGTCATAAAATGTATTGGCCGCCGGACTGCAGGACGCAAGGACGCCAGGATGCCAGGAGTCGAGGCTCGGTTCCGTGTGCTCGTAAAGTTCGCGCCAAAATAAATAATAAACTCGCCTTTTGGTTTTTTCGGGCAAAATTTGTTACAGTTTTGTGCGACTTTTTCGTGTTTTTCTTTGGGGATTTTTTCTTTTTTGTCTATATGTATATATATATTTGTCCCCAGTTTTGCGTCCATTGGCCGTCGCTGATAAGCTGGCCGGGCTTGTATTGCCGTCAGTTTATTTATGATTTTTGCTTTACTCTTCGCTTTACATTTATATAAATATGTAGGTATATATGTATATGTACTTTTTTATTTTATGGACCTTTTTGCGTGCCTCCTGATCGCTGATTGGATGCGAGGCGAAATGCAATTTTATGGCGCTTAATTCTTAAATCCATTCTTATCAGGTATATAGCACGGCCGGCTTATTACTTTATCACTGTAAAATTAAAATGGCAATCTGCCTTTTTTTTTACTCACCTCATTCTTTTTATACCCTAAACTCATTGAAAATTAATAAAAAGGGTACATTGTTTATGTGCAAATGTGTGTAACAGGCTGAAGGAAGCATCTCCGATCCCATAAAGTGAATATATTCTTAATCAGAATCAACAGCCGAGTCGATCTAGCCATATAATATGTCAGGCTGTCTCTTAGCTTTGTCGAACTAGATTCACCAAGCTTGACATGCTGCTACCAGAAAAGAATATAAAGATCATCCCCGCCCTCCCTCCTAGTTGCTCTTCATTTGGTGTTGGTAGAAAAAGGCTCAGGGTATCCCCTAGTCGGGCACTCCTGACTAGAGCCCTCTTACTTGTATTTGTTGCTGTTGTTTCAAGGATATTAATGGAGCTGAGCGCTGTTTTTATTTGCTTTAAATGAACATGACATGAATGTATAAATATGTGTATATTGTGTATAAAACTCTCATGTGGCAATCGCATGCAAACAACAGTAAAAAATATGGCCTGCAAATGCCTTATAATTGCACAAGGTGTACGCCCACTCCGCCCACTTATTTACCTGTTTGCCAATTTCATAATAATGCCAATTTTTATTGTGTGGCTTTGGCGTTAATCCACTTGCCATTAAAATGAATAAAAAAAATCTGCTCATTACATAAATTAAATTGTGGATTATTTATGCAAAATTAAATATGCATTAAATGAAATATTGTAATGCCTGCATTAATGTGGCTTAGCTATGTAAATTGATAAGCAACATTGGCAAATAAAATCTATGTACATATATGTAAAATCAAATGAGTGTTGAGCTAGGAAAACGGCGCGAAGAATGAAAAGACTCCACTTACATAAACATTGACTTGAAAATTTCTTTAAATATCATTTAATTTGTAAATGGCATTTCCTTTCATATAAGAGTTTTTTTAATATACTAAATAAGCCATAGCCTATATCAAGTCTTGGTATTTTATAAATATTTGTTCATTGGACTTCATCTCGTAATATATTTAGCTGCAGAAATATGCATAATTCAAAGCATGCTCTGCCATCACTGAATGTTCCTTAAGCATTCAATTTTTTCAATACCCCGCATATCATTTTTCTCTTTTATGCAATTTACAACATTTATTTGCTCGCATTCGCCTAGCAGTTTCTTTTTCTGCATTTCCAAATGATTTTACTTTCGGCAGTTACCTCTTTTCACATTTATTTCAATCAACTTACCCACCTGTAGGAAATACCCAAGCCTATCCTTGCATTTCTTTACAATCCCATTCAGCTTTGGCCTTGATAAGTTAGTTAGGCGACCATCATTTAGTCATTTTCCAACACTCGCTAGTTTATTTGAGCTGATGTCATTGTTGTTAAGTCACTAAATCACATTAAATTTAATTAAGATCTGTGCAAATGTATTTAACAGGTGCAGCTACAGCACGAGAACATCGAATCAATAATCCAGCGTAAGTGGTTGTTTTTCCGGTGGAAGGTTCGAATTACTGTAACCAAAGCTAGTCGCAGGGTACAGTGTATCCCCTAGTCATCCGATTTTCACGAGTTTTAATTCCTCATATATCCTATATAGACATTGGTCGAAAAATTCCCACCCCCATAACTCGGTCAAAACTCAACCGATTTTCCCGAGATTTGGCTCTTTGTTAATGGTTTGATCTCTAGCTAAATTTGGCATCTAAATATGGCAACATTATTTTCAGTCCAAGTCCGTCACGAGCACTCCGTTTTACATTATATTTAATCAATTATTAATTATGATTATGAACAAATGAACATTTCTTTTAAATAATTGATGAATTAATGTGCACACCCCTTTTTTTGCATTAACTACTTTATAATTTGAGCTCTCATTTCTATGATATTTGATATTTGAGCCTGGAGGATTTCCTAATGATTACTTTACAATTAAATGAAACATTTAATTCTAAAATATGCCAGAGTAAGCAATAATAAAATAAATATCATTTAATAAAGGACAACAAAGTTCAAAGCACTTGGCGTTGACTTTTATTGAATAATTCGATAGAGCAGTAAAACTTCGAATTGTTAAATAAGCGTAAACTAGCTGTGAATAATACGCGCTTTCACACTTATTCAAAGAAGGAATCGTGATTTTTGTGAGTAGCAACTAGGACAAGCCGTGTCGCATCTAAAACTCAATTCGACGAGCCACTTTTTATAACTGGCAATAAAAATAATAAAAAAAATCGACAGCTTTATTTATGGTGCTTGTTTTATCTGTGTGGCAACAGCTGGAGGAGCAGCAGCAGCAGCAGAGGCTGGAGCTGGAGCAGGAGCAGCAGGCGCATCAGGATGCTTACTGTCTGAGCCTTGGCAGCAAATGTTGGCCACTCCTTTTTGTAGTTTTACCGTTGACACAATTTCGATTTTAGCCGATTGCGTTTGCCGCCGCCATCGCCGCCGCTGCTGTTGATGATGATGATGGGTTGCCAGTTGAGGCTGGTTGGGAAGGGGGCCGTGGTTGGGTGCACGGCACTTTTTACGATGCAAATCGAGCAATTTGCACTTTTATCGCACGAACGGGACTTGCACGCTTAACACTCGCGTGATTTATGTGCCAAGAGGTTGGGCTGGATTTTGGGCGTGGCTCGAGCTGCATCTAGCTGCATTGTATAATAAGTAAATGTCAGTTAACACTTCATTTGTCTATGTCGCTGTAAGCCAAATTCGAATTTGAATACGCATAAGAATTGAATTGGTTGCCCTTACGCTTGGCCGGCTCGAGCCCGGGCGTCATTTAAATTGGCATAATTAATGCGGCTATTAGCCGTGGAAGGCCTGCAGCAGCTGTTGACTATTCAAATGGCTTTAAGCCACCCAGGGCCGCCCACACTGCAAGTTTATTGGCGTTGTCAATGTGCTGGAAGCAAGTTTGTTCACTTGCAAGTAATTGAAAGTCATTCTTTATGCAATAATAAATGAGTTTATCGCACACTTGGCCAGAACCAGCAACTAACCCTGGCCCACCTACCCTGCCAGCACCCCTCCAGCTAAGCAAAAGCTCCATCCATTTCAGCCATGGCAACAGCTTCAATTTCAGTTTGAGTTTTGAAGCGTCACTTTGATGCATGCGGCCACAGCTGGCGCAACGCCAGGCCAAAAGGCTAAAGCCAAAGCTGCAGATGTATCTGTATCTGTAGCTGTTGCCGTTGCTGTAGCTGTAGCCTTATAGCTGGAGCTGTGCTGCAGTTGTTTGGGCCCTGTCACTGGCACTGGGATAAACAACTGATTGCTGGTCGTTTGGGCGCCATTAGCCTGGCCCTGGTATAGTGAGGGCCAACAAGTTGAACGTATACAGCGTGTCTGACACATTGCCAGTTCATCACACGGCCCAATGACGGATTTTGTTTCGGTTTGACTTGACGCCAATGGCCTCAATGTCTGTCTCTCTTTTGTCTATCAGCCCCCCTCCCGCCTTTCAGCTTCGTGTGCTTCTAACAAATGTTTGCAAATCTCTGCTCAAACGGTTGCCATCAAAGTGCTTTACATGCTCTCCTTCTCTCCTGCTCAATTGTCGCTGGCAGTCAGATATCAAAAAAAAAAAAAAGGAAGAATAAATCCAGGTCCCCAACTCGCAACTTTCTGCGCACTCAAGCTGAAGTTTTTAATTTCGTTTTTCGGGGGCAGCTTCATATTTTAATTCGCTATAAATCTAATTAGTGAAATCAAAAGCTAATCATGCGTTAACAATTTATGCGCTTCAGTTTCATTCCAAACATGGCCAAGCGGACAGCATAAATTGCCAACCAAACCCCCTCCCCACCCTGCCCGCCACTCCACTGACGCATATTTTCCCCATTATGAAAAGCGCAACGCTTGCAGAATTGTTGACCCTCTTCCTTTTGTTTTCGATTATATATATATTTTTGTTTTTTATTTGTTCAAGAGCCATCGCTTTGCATTCAATTCGACTGCGAAAGCATTTACGAGGCGTAATTGAGTGCACGTTGATAAATTCACTGCTGCAACCACAACTCCATTGGCATTAAGTGGGCATATTGACTATATGATGCTTGATGGCCAAAATATATAAACTTAAATAAGTTCAATTCTCCACAAAAACACAGCACACTAAACAGATAACATTAAATTATAACTAAAACGGATAATTCAGGTTATCCTTAGCGCGCCGACAATGTAACATCCTTGTAGACCTTTGCCTTACGGTATTGCAGATATGTGAGAACTGCGAAGCTCCCAAATGCTAACTTTGATGAAAATATCTTTGAAAATAAATATATTGCTATACAAACACTCATTTCCGACCGATTCTTCCTATTGTACAATATAATATAGAAGTACGATCATGATAATATTTGGCCCCAATTTCCAATTTGTGAATTGTCAAAATATTTTTATAAACAAAAAAGTTTTCCATACAATAACCTACCTTTCGAACTATAGTTCTTATGGCAGGTGTATGCTATAGTGGTCCGATCTGGCCCGTTCCGACACATTTACCAAGTGTCAAGAAGATAGCTTTAAAATTGGGAGACTAATTTGCATAGAAACAAACAAACGCACAGACGGACATGACTTTATCACCACGACTGCTGATGCTGCTCTAGAATATATATATATACCTTATGGGATCGGAGATGTGTTCCTATATGCGTTACATTTCATGACAAAATTATAATACCCTCTACAAGAGTATATAAATAAATTTGGTCAAAAACACACATATTTGCAATATATTGTGGCCTGATCTTTTAAAGACTGCAATAGATTTTTCCTTATTTCGCATCGTAAAAATTATTCTCTGAGCAAAATTCAAATATTGAAACATAATTAGCAGAAAGCCAAGATATTTACAAAGTAACTAGCATTTGAATACTTAAGCAATCGAAGGTCCAATATCAAAAGCTACAAAGTTTGGCCAAAATATTTTCAGGACGCCAACAAAAATTGTGATTTAACACGTTGGCAGACTATCTTAGACAACAACTCCTAAGACTCGGAAAAAACTTAATAATTATTAATAAATGTGAATACGCTGATCAATATAATATAATCCAAATATTATCCTCATGGCTTGGCAAGGCTGGGCAGCAAAAGTTTTCACCTTAGGATTCGCTGTTCTTAATACAGCTAATCCGACTTAAGGTACGGTTCATAGTTAATAATAAATAGTCCAGGTTTGCAGCCTTGCTTACCAGCATTGCCCTAGCTGAGCGAGACAACTAAATTTAAAGGCACACAACATTAATAAATTCAAATAGATAAAATACTATTAATATTATCAACAAGCAATTCATTCACACTATTTTCTTTAAATTAGTTCAATTCTAAGCACTTTTATCATTAATGTCAAGAAGCACTTGCCAAGCACATCAAAGCTGCCAGCGACAATTGCGCGAGTGTCATAAAGCACACTTAACGTTTAAAGCACATTGCAACTCGCATTCTAGCCAGTTGTATATTTTAAACTTTAATTAATTGCCATTTTGTAGTCCTTTTCGGCAACACACCTGTCAACTAATTATTAAATAACATACTTTGCCCAAAGAGTTTATATTTTTTTTTACCAGTTTTTTTTCGACTTTTATCCTAATTGAAATGCCAACCTTTATCGCCGACAGCGATGCTTGTCCGCTTTTTTATTGTGCAAATTCTTGTTTAAATGAAACTAGTTGATAAATATTTTCACTGTGTTCAGTTGGATGACTTAAAGGCACATCAAATGCAAAGCTGCTAGGAAACATGAATTTTAATGCAATTTGCAGTGTTTTTCACAGAGCGCGGAACAGAAACATTTAGCATTCGAGTGCTGTAATTATGTCAGCATGCAAGGTCTATATGTATTTATGTATGTATGCATGTACTGATGAATTTAAGTGCTTTATATTCCGAGCGCGAAGGACGCAGAACTAAAACTTTTATGGGCCTTGGCCATAAACAACAGTCACTCACTTTGTTTCAAAGGCCATTAAAATTTTACGCGCCATTTTATAATGATTTTCAACAATGATGTGCAAATGGGCGCCAGATAACCGACTGATTTCAATTAGAGATGCGAATACGCTTAATTGAATTTCAGCCAGGGCTGCTTAATTACCTAGCGCCAAATTACAAATTTCAAATTAGTGTGCCATCAAATCAGGGCTGTTAAAACCAAACAGAAAAATACACAGAAATGTATAAAAATAAGTTTCAAGTTTAATGCAATGCAAACGCTGGCAATGTTGCGCATTATCAAGTAGCCGCTCCGTAGCCCAGAAGTTTGGGCAAACGGGCCGACAAATATTTACGCAAAATTTATAGCACGCACTTGTGGCCAAAACAGGTTTCGCCCGGCAACGCATAAGGTATAAGGCCTGGGCAGAAAAAGTTGACAAACAATGCGTCGAACGAACCGACAGGAAGAAAAAAATATAAATAAAATAAAATCAGGTTAAAATTAAAATTTCGCATGAATAAACCAAACAAGTGCGAACGACGCCGGCAAAACCTCCAGACTGCGCAATGCTCTGTTACCAGAGATCCGAGCAGGATCAGAGAGAAGCAAGTTAATTCTAAAATTTGTGCTTAGGCAATGCAAAAGATATCCAATTTTACAAAGAAACACATTTCAAGAAACTAGATGGTTTCAGTTTTGTCCCTTCTAAAGACAGGCGCACATAGCTCACAACAAATATGCCCTCTTTCCCATTCGGAAACAGAGCATAAAAACAAAAACGCAAAGAGCAAAAAACTTGACACAAGCCGGAATGATAACGAGTAGCTACCCACAGCAAAAGTCACGTTTCATACGCAAAATTATGAAAATGCCAAAAAGTGGCGCATAATTTTAACTTTTAGCCCGGCACCCAAATGCCCCGATCCCCTTCCCCCCAGTAACTGGCCCGCCCGCGCCCAAGCCCATACAGACGACACCCTGTCTCCACAGGACGAGCATATTAGACACACATGATTGCGCCGGCCAAATGGGGCGATTTTAATTAATTCGGCAGCTGAAGCGTTCAACGATGTGTATGCCGTCTGCTAGGTATGAAGCGCAGATTTTTACAGGGTATATTTAAAAATTAATTCGCCGCGCAGCAATTAAGAGAAACGCAGCTAACAGGCTAAAAATCAACATTAAGTTCATTAAAGATTTTTATTTGTCTGCTGCTGTTGATTTTACTAATGCCATTCATAAATATTTTGTAAATTACTTAAGATTTCGCATAATTTGAAGGCCGCTTGGCATGCGGATTGACAGTGGCTGTCAAGGCTTTGGCTTAATTAGAAACTCGTCGCTGGAAACCCGCAACTCATCAGCTGCAAACAGCGAGACAGCGAGACAGGAGACAGGACAGGACAGCAGACAGGCGTCTCATCCTTGCCAATGTCCTGGCACTTGCTCTGTCAACGGCTTAATTCAAATGCCGTCTAAAGGGGAGGGGGGAGGGGGGCGGTTGAGTTGGCCAAAGGGCGGGAATGGTGCCTTTGTTAGGCATACACTGGCACTCTGGCATTTTCCGAATGGACGTGGGACTTATGCTTTCGCACACTCATTAAAATTCAACAAAATTGTTGCCAAATTAACTCAAACATAAGCGAGCAATAAAATTTCCATATTTTCCCTTGCCTCCAAAAATACACACAAACACACACACACACACACCCGCAGGGAGAGAAGTGACAAAGTGTTTTGTCTCCTTGCGGCTGCTGTCCTGTTACGGCCTCCCTCCACCCCCTTCCCCCCTAGCTGCTAGCTGTGTGACAGCTTCTCAAATCCTTAAAAATGAGCAACCCGAAACTCAACTGAAACTACGCATTGAAAATACAAATATTGAAACAGCAAAAGCGGCTTTATTTAAAGTGTTAAATACGTGCTAGAGCTTAAAAGAGGCGGCATATTAAAGCTTTACGAAAGGTCCTTTTAAGTCCTTTCACCTTCATTTTGCTACCCTCAATGCTCGTGCCAATGCAGCTGCTTAAATTGAAGACTTTGCCTTAAACTTAATACGTGTACTTAATATAAATATAAAACTATCAAGTCCGTATTTCTTGTAGAAAAGAACTTTAGATTTGATGATTACCCTAATTAATCTTCTTATTAAAAGCGTTTAAAAACTGTCCGCAATAAAACTAAACTTGGTTCGTTGATAGATTCGAAATCGAATTTGAGCCACTTTAATCCAAATTTTACTGATACGAATATCATTATCTTGGCAGAAAAATAGCTAAATCGATTTACATAGAAAACTAACAAAATTTACGACAATTTCGCAAACAATTTTTTACCTTTTTTGTGGTTTTTTTTAAAATTTTTTTTTGCTTAGATTTCAGCAATTGCAAATAAGATTAATACTTTCAATTGGAGCTGAGCTGAGCAAAGGAAAGTTTTCTTTAGAAATTCTTTTTGACGGTGTCACTGACACCGTTTCAATTCGAACTTTTGCACAAAGCCTTTAGATTTTATTCCATTTTTTTGCGTAGTTTATTTTTATATAAAATCTTCTTTTTTCGTTTTCTTTCATGTTGGCAGAAATTCAAGAGTTCTTTTAGGGCCAGTGGCCCTATTGACGCCTGCAGCGACCGCGACTCATTGAAATGGGTGATAATTTACCATTGATTGCACTTTGTCGCTGAAGTTTTGTGCTGCTGACAACTTTTGCCGCGGGGCAGCCGGGCAGCCGGGCAACTGCAATTTGGCCGTTTTTTTTTTTTCCTTTATACTTTTTTTCGCGCCATTCAGAGCACTTCTCCAATGCAATTTGGCCATTTTCATATTCTACTCTTGACGCCGAGCCACCGCCCCGCAGCAAGCCTGTCTAAGCCAGTTTGCTTTTAAAGATACTCTCTGCTTAGCCGCTTTTAGGTGGAACTTTGTGTATAAAAGCAATTAGTTTGAGATTTCTCAGCTTTGTGCACGGCTCCCGAGCTAAGCTATGTGATAAGCAAAACAAAGCAACGACTGTCGACGATTTCAGCGAAATCTGACTTGCCCTGCCACACCTTTCTCACACCTTGCCACTTGCCACTTGCCGTGGCTTGCCATGTCTTGTGTATCTGAAACATCTTGTGCCTGGAAACTGGGTAACAACAACAACAGTTGCCAACTTGTCACTTGCACTTGGCAGCTTCATCAATTTCGGTTAAGCCCTGGCAAACCTAATAGCAAATGGCAAATTATCTATGCCAGGCAAATGTTGCCAGCTCGATTGGGTTGCCAGCAGCTAAAATGCCAAAAATATATTACGACCAACAGTACGTATACGTAATGTAACGTATACGTAGCGTGGCTAACCTAGTTGCAAATGGGTAAACTGTGAAAAGTTTTGTCTATAAATTTCGTTACCATTATTTGACCTGCTTGCATACAATTTCACACACACACCAACACATACCCACATGCATACACACGGACAGGCAACTTGAGTGAAGCGGCCTCAAGACACAGGCATTCGTGCATGGCAAGCACTTCAATTGCAACGCACCAATTACAAGCCTCAGCTGGCTGCTGCTGCTTGGCACCGAAGCATAACTAATCTTTTGAGATTTCCAATTAAAAGTAAAACAAGCAACAACAACCACAACAACAACAACAACAACAACAACAAGATCAACTTGCAACAAGACAGCAAACAGAGGGCTAAAAAGTATATGAAACAAACTTGCCAAGACGTTAGGCGGCCAGCCACAGATTTTTCATACATTTTACGTGCAAAGTGTCTAAATTAACAAGGACGACAAAGTCAGCAGGCGGCGCGGGGCTGGCTGCTACATTCAACTTTATAATTATGTTAGGCATGTTGCAGCTGCAACTGCAACGCCAGCTTAGGCCTGCCATGGCCATCATATTTATACTTGCAACTTGGTTGTCTTGACGGCCGCGCAGACACATCAAAATCGCTGCATGCCTTCAGTCCGTTTAATAGGCCAAGCGACTGATGCCGCCCCAGGCAGTGCACTCGAGACCCTTACACACACACAGCCCACACACACACACACACAGAGAGAGCACGCCCAATGGGTGTAAATCTGAGCTGAGTTTGCAGTTTGGCTTTTGTGTTGTTGCCGGCTTAAAGTTGTAGCTGGTTTTGGCTTTCACTCGTTTCTTTTTTTTTTTTGTTTTTTTTTTGTGCCCTGCTATGAAAATTACTTTTACGTCAGTCATATGCACTACTCGGGCACCCGGTGCGTATGAGTAACTTAATTAGAAAACTTTGCCCATAGCCCATGCGCCAGGCACCAGCATGCTCCGGCTATAGGGCCATAAGTTTTAGCCAGCTCGTGCGAATAGCTACTGCCGCCTGGCCGCCCAACTGGGCGGCAAGCTATTTATGCCGGCTATGAAAGCATTCGGTTTGCAAGATTGCCGCTTCGAGTCCTTGTTATCCTTTGGGCCCTTTCGGGGCGCACTTTCAGTGCAAGCATGTGCATATGACGCCAGCTTCCTTCGGCGGCCAAATGACTTTCGACTGGCTGGCATCGATGCCATTCCACTTAATTTGCATTCGACTGACAAACGGCTCCTTTCATTACAGTCACATTAGCTCAAGCTCGACGCAGCATTGTCCACACAAGCTACAGCCCAGGCGCTACCTCAATGAACTTGGAAATTCGCATTTGACAGGTGACTGTTACACCATTCAAGCTGAATGCTTTCCAAATCGATTTTTTTCAGTACAAAACAAATTGAATGCCAACTTATTTGAGCAGTAAAAATTCTTATATATAAAAGAGATGAAATATTTACAAGTTGAATAACAAATACAAGAAATTGTAAAGTATTAAATAGAATTTAAATGAAATGAACATAAAATTTTATTTCAACTACGTTTTTTTTTAATAAAAATATATCTCTATGGAAATATTTCATTTGTATGGCCGTGAAACATATGAAAAGAGAGACATCTGTTAATTCCTGATCGGTATTAACGAAAGATAAAGCTATGTGTGTCTGCTTGTCTGTCTGTCTGTTTCTCTACAAACTGAGTTTAAAAGAAGTTTAGATACGTCTTTCTATCGGTCGGATCGAATAACTATTTTATGATTTATATCATATCAACATTTGATTTAAATTATATAGCTCTTAACAGAGAATAAGTCTGAGTTTCTTTATGCAACTTTTTCAAGATTAACAAACTCAGTAATTACGAGCTTCAGTTTTCTCCTAACATATCTTAATAATATATTATAGGAATTACTATAATATATGGCTTGTATAAGAACAATCGGTAAGTATAAAGGCATATCCAAGCCGCAAGCCAGCAAAGGTATTTAACCATAAGCCTGTCGAGGATGGACATTCCTTCACCTTTTTTGTCATTATTTTGTGAACATCAGTTGAGACCAAATAGCCTTGATTGTAATGCGAGTTTCAAAATGTTACTGACATATTTAATTACATACCTAAGTAAATACTTTAATTGTCAATCAGTTTGGGTGCAAAAAAAAAACACAAGAGGCGATTTGTTTATTTACAGTGCTGAGACTTTCATTAATAACACTTTGGTCACGAGCAAACACAAGTGAAAAGTTGCGCAAATTTGTAAGCTGTCCTTGCACACACACACAAATCCGGGGCAATCACTCAGGACACACAAGCACACACGCACACACACACACACATATACACACTAGTGTGTACCTATATAAATATTGTAAAAATCACTCATGCCAAAAATGGAACGTTTTGCGCCATGCTTCGTGAAATGGCCAAAACAAACAAATAAACTGCACAACAATAACAACAACAAATAATTGTGCAAGGGTAACGTTTAAATCAAATCGATTTCGAGAGGTCTTTAAAATATCCAAAAAAAAATAACAAAGAAATACGAAACACACAGCAACAAAAAAAGGTCACACAAACGGAAAATCGAAAAGCAGGCAAAGGCAAATCCATAGAACAAACAAATGTGGAATCAAGCAAAACATTCACATACACACAGAGAGAGAGACTGGCCACACACACACACACACACACACACACACACACACACACACACACACACAGAGGACGCGCACAGGGCGAGCGTAAGGACACCCGAAAGCTTTTACTGCTGTACAGCTGCTGCGTCCATTTTTTATTAGAGTGAACCATTCGGTGCGACGCTATTGGAAAATGGCGAACATATTTGTCCCTGGACGGCAATTATTGTTATCGTTATTGGCATCGAGCTTGAGATTGACTGAAATTTATTTCAGTTTGAGTGCAATACCGAGACGATGTCCAAATCGATGACCATGTCCATGTCGCATGTCGCATGTCCCATGTCCTAACCCACCCCACCCCAATCCGCCCACTACTACTAACTGAAACGAAGCAAACGAAAACAAAAACATGCCTCGAAACGTTCTAAAACTCATTTTGTTGCAATGTTTCTTTTTTTTGGGGGGGAAAGAGGAAAAAGGCGAAGCAACTCGCCGCACAAAGCCCTGGCTAACAAAAATTGTATTGAAACTGCGGCCGGGCAGAGACAAAAGGATGTGTATAGGCCGCATAACGGAGCTTTGTTGGCCCTTTTTCGAACCTGAACTCGCATGCGACTCCTTTCTTGGCCATATTTAAGGTGTCGCTGACTAAGTCGATTAGTTTTCCATGTTTCTCTCTGTTGCTGTAGCTGAATCTAAATCTAAATCGTTGTTGCCACAAACCCAACGCATTACGAAGCGTGTCAATTTCGAGACACGCCCACACACACACACACACACACACAGTTCCTTTTGGCTGTGTCTTTGGCTTCCTCTGGACTTTTTTTGACTTTACGCTTTTTGTTGGTTTTTGTGTGCGACCCCAGAATCATGGTCATTGTTGTTTTTGCAAATTGTGCGGTTTTGTTGTTTTTCCTGCCAAAGATAGTCGAGCTGCCGGCCCCTGTCCTTGCCCTTGCCCCTGCCCCTGACTGAGCTGTGGGCGTAAGCAAAACAATGTATCGCACGTGTTTCCTCTCGCCTGCCGAATGCCGCCTGCCGCCTTCCGTTCAGATTTTCTAATCAGTTTTGTAATTGTTTCTTTTTCTGAAATGTCTGTTGTAGTTGTTGCTCCTTGTGGGTCAGGCTGTGGCACGCCTGCTTAACCTTCAGCTGCCAGACACAGACCGAAACTTGCCTATCTTATTTTTTTCTTTCCTTTTTTTTTTTGTTCTTGCCCCTTTCTGTTGCTACTTTGAGCAAGGTTTGTTTACATGCCGGTTAGCCTGATTTGTGTTTCTAATTGCTTTATTTTTGCTATTTGATTATTTTGGGGGTTTTGCAGCTTGTGGATTTGACAAGTTGACTTGGTTATTATATTCTTGGTTATATTTTGGGAAATCAACACGAAAATTAGTTGACTAACAAAATAAACAATATAAATAAAAGGAACGATTACCTCTACTTAAATAGAGCAAAGCCTTAAGGCAGCTTTACCCAACTTAGACCAATTGATGCACTTTTTACTTTTGAGTGTTTGAATACTATGAAGTTGTGAAAAGGCCGGCAAAAAAAGAATTAAAGGTACCGCCAAAAACAGACGCAAGTTCTTAATTTAGTGGCTATTAAAAGAATATACATTTTATAAAAAAACACATCTCATTCTAGCACAATTTTTATTTGATTACCTGTCTGTATGCTACATGTTGATTTTTAATTCTGCTTAAGAAAGATATCTCTAGGCAGCCTTTGCCAAAGGTTACTAGCAAGTACTTGATAGTCTTAAAGAAGCAAATAGTTTACAGAGTTCGGTAATGGAATTGCCTAAGGGTTAGCTTAAAATTTCGGATTCGAATGTCTGAGTGCTTTGAAGTTTAACCGAAAGCCAACGCTATTTAACATGTTTGCTTAATAGTTTGTGTCACAAAAAACTAAGTAAATAATATTAAGAACAATAATAACAATACCAAGAAAGACATTTGGCTTACAGTTTGCAGATATGTGAAGGGCAATTATGAAGCTCGTAATTGCTGAGTTCGATCAAGAATGATTTTTAAACACGATATAGTTCAGCAAACAGATCTCTGCTAAGGTGACGAAAATTTTGAAACAGGGCAATATCGTTATCATCTTAAGTGGACGATATGCCGGACGCAGGGCTATCAATCATTGTGAATAGCTCCGATGATGGTACAACAAGTTGATGAAGTCCAAAATGAAGCTTTTCCTGAAGAGCTTGAACCACAGCCAATTGATGCCCACACGATACACAGCACTCGACATCTGCTGCGCCCAAGGATCTGAAGGATCCCGTCAAGCGCAAGACGCATCAAATACAAATCTAACTCGCCTCAAATTCAAATCTTTCAGAAGCTGCATAAGCGACAACTATATCTGTGGAGATCTCTGGATTTATTTGTCGACGTTTTTCTTAGGGTTAGGTAAAAATTTACATTTCGATCGATTATTCCTGTTAGTTGTATGATTTCGTATTTAGACTTTGATAACATTTGCCTCAGATATGTGAAGCAGGTTGGAAGCAGGTTTTAAAACAGCAATGTTTTGCATACCAATCCAATCCAATTTCAATTTTAGCACAACAGAAAGACGGACGGATGGTTAAGTTTCATGACGATAGAGACAAGTTTGCAAAGAAAAAGACAGACGGACAGACAGACGGACATGGCTATATAGACTCGTCTGTCGATGCTGATCAAAAATATATATACCTTATGGAGTCGAAGGTGTCGCACCCATTTCATGACATAATTATAATACCCTCTACAAAATAATAATAATAGTCACACGTAGCAAAATTGATTTGAGCCTAAATATGCATTGTGTATTTGCCCAATGAATTATAATTAAAATTAATTATAATGTTAAACATTTATTTTAGAGCACTTAGTTAAAACCACTCACTTAACTAAATACTTGGTGGTGATAAAATTTAAATAAAATGTTAAACCAATTAAATAAAGATAACGATTGTTTATTTAATGCAAACAATTTCACATGCCTGCTGCAAATTTAGAAAGCACTCGAAAAGTGAATGCAAATTTATTTAAATGCAAATGTTAAAATTGGGTTTTATTTATATTTTATTTTTTTTTTGGGATTCGGCTTAATTGTGTTAAATCAATGCCGGGCACATTGTAATTAAAATGAATTATAACAAAGCGCTCACAATAATTAAATGCCGCTGACAAGAGCACGCGTAAATTAAACAATTGTTGACAACACAAAGAAAAACACATTTATTTACATTGGGTTTTTCTCCTCTGTCTGCCGTGACAAATAAAAATGTGCGCATAAATAATTTCAATTATAATCAAGTCTTAAGCTGCGAACGCACAAAGGGCTTTGGTGAAATTTTAAATTGAAAAAAAAGATCGCACATCAAAAATGGGTTATAAACATAAAAAGGAGTGAAAACGCAAAAAATCACGCGGCCGTTGCACGCGGCGTATGCGCAATTTGCATGTTGTCGCCGATTTTTAAGCGTTCATACATAATAATAAAAGACGCTGCTAAGTCTGAGGTTAATTTGCGTAATGCGCTGTAATTTTTTAATGTGCCACAAAAACGAGCGGCAAACAACAAGAAAAATAAAAGAAGAAAAAAAAGGGAAGCAAATGAAACAAAAAAGGGTTACAAATAAAGCGAAAGCACGTAAAATGCGTAAAAATTCATTGCCACAAATGTGAAAATCGGCTCGAACGCGAACTTCGACTCAACTGGGCAGCGGCTCGTTGCGGCCAGTATGTAGGGTTAGGGTATGGGCGGGGCGGGGCGCGGGAGTTCAGTTTTCCATCGGGCTGAAATAAAAATGAGCTTGTCCTTCGGCTTGTGGCAAATGTGTAAGGCAATGCGCGCATTGAGCGTTCCGAATTCGCTTCGGCGACCTTTGCATTTTGCAAAATTTTATATATTTATTTTATGTACTTTCCTTTTAATGCCAGTGCAAATAAATAAAAAGAGAGTCGAAAAAAAAATAAATAAATAAATAAATGGGAGAGTGAAATAAGCAGGCAGGATTGGCACAATTACACGCTCGTCCTTCGGCAATTAACCAAAACCCGTTGCAAACAAAAAAATCAGCAAAAGCTTAAAATTGCCAGCAAAAAAATTACAAACAGAAAAGTAACAAGAAATTCAAGCATTTAACAGCGAGTTGCTGGAGATTAAATGCACTACCAAAGGCATAAATTAAAATGAAGTGTTCTTAAAAAAATAATTTAAATTACAACTTTTTTAAGTTGCCGGCAATTTCTTTGATTCAATTAAATGAGCTGAAGGCCTCGACGAAAGCACGTAAGTAAAATATGCATAAATCTGCATATATATCGCTCTTAATTGGTCTCATTATAAAAGCCTGATAAAATGTTGTTAAACAAATACATTTTCAAGCAAATGAACCAATTTAATAAGTAATGCTTATTGCTAAAATCTTAGCAAGGTGAGCCTTGGTAAGAATTCATTCAAAAACAATAAAGTTTATCATAAAAGAAATAAATTGTCTGGCAAAAACTTTAAAGGCAGCCATAAATGTTATTTATATATACTCTCGAGGCTATATGCAGTAGAAGTTTTCATGTTACACACCCAAAGACAAAGCTGAAATAGCCATTACTGAAAGTGTATTTAAAAAAGGAAGCAATAGAAAAAAATCAAAACAAAAGCCGTAATGCAAAAGAGCCGCCAGTTGCCCAAAGCAATTGTGGGCGCATTTGCCCACTTATTTATCAAATCGACCAGCCCCCGCCGCCTTAGCCCCCAAGCTGCCTTTACTCCCCGCCCACAGCTCCAGAGCCACCCGCTGCATATAGCCCTTTTTCGCAGCCATTTATCTCAAAGACAGGCTGATGCAAAAAGAACGCTTGGTATATTTATTTTGACCTTAATTAAAGAAGCATATTGCCCGCTTCGCATTTTTTTTTGTTTTTCGCCCCACTCCCCATTTTATGTACTATGCGGCGGTTCGTGTTTGCATGCAGCTGCGACGGCTGCTGCTGGGCGGCATTTGGCAAAGGGTTTGAGCCGGCAATTTACTGTGTCTTGTTTGCCTTGTAGATTTGGCCTGGTCGAATGCCAAAAATGTTGGCAGTGCGGCTCAAAAATTAAAATATAAACCAATATTTGCGTTGGCAGCAGCGAGGGGTCGAACATGTAACAAAAGCCGTCTAATTGCGAAATAATGAAATTCACTTTGTGCTGGCAATTGGCAGGCCATGTAAACTGCAAGATTAACCAAATGTGTTGGCCACTCGCAGCCAGCTCAACATTCTGGCCAACAGGCCAGCTAGTACAAGCTGTTTAATTGCAAACTAATTCAAAACGAGCACACTTTATATAGCCAACTGTTGTACATTTCTAAATGGATTAAGGCCTAATGACACGAGCTCAAAATGCAACAACAACTTTGGATTAATGTTGTGCAAGAATATGACATTTAAATGCAACTGGAATTTGGGGCTCTTTATATGACAATCAAGTTGAGGCTAGGCGGCAAAGCTGTAAGTAAGCTATTGATCGCATATTTCTTTAAGCTTTAATGTGCTTTCGAAGCATAGAAAGACAGAGTACAGTTTTGCGACTAAGTCGAACTTAATTTGCTTAATTCTGGCTTAAAGCTTTAATGTTCTTCTAAAGCTACTTACATAGATGATTGAACAGAAAGCTACTTGAGATTATTTTGAGCTTTATTTACACGTAGTCCATTAATCAATAGTGTACTCTATCAAATCTGTCTAAAAGCTTTAATGTGCTTTCAAAGCTCATTGAAGAAATGCTCTTTTATTTTAACAGAGAGATTTAATAGAGTTTTGGATATAGCTCCGCTTTATTTGCTCTATCAAATCAGGCTAAAAGCTTTAATGTGCTTTGAAAGCTTATTCCATAGATGCTTCTACACTGTAACTGTTTTATTGCTCGTTATTAACACAATCTCAAAATGAATTTGGTGACGACTAGAAGCGCTCATTAATGACATTTCTCAAAGTCTTTTCGTGCTTTCAATGAATGCTATACATACTATATTTGTATAGTACAGTACAAGTGGAAGCTTCCTGCTGATTTCTTTACAAGATTATTCTGAAAAAAGTGTTAAGTTAGCCTAACTTCATTGGACCATAACAAGCTGCGCTCGTTGAACTTAGTCAAGTTGAAATCGCTGTCGCAGTTTGTCGCTTTGTCTTAAACGCCTTCAGGGGCACCGAAATCAACCTAAGCCGCAAAAGAGTTATGCTATTACATTTCTCTTGCTCACTTTCGGTTTTTTTCTCCTTTTTTTGAATGTTTTATTTTTTTTTGCTTAGACTTCTTCTTGTCTGTTGGGCACTTCAATTACATAAAATTCACATTATTGGGCGCTGCGTTGCCGTATTTTGAGGCGAGACGGCGTAAAAGAGTTTTTAAATTAAAGGCCAGAGGCTGAAAGTGCTGCTGCTGCTGCTGGTGCTGCCATCGCCATCGCCTGGCACTGCGCTGCCCGGGGCACAGGTCAGATTGATGGCATGCTCCAACACCAGCCAACCAACAGCCGGAAATATTTTCTGTGGCACCCTTCACGCAAAAAAAGAAACACACACACACAAACACACAAAAAAAACGAATACAAAGCACAGATACGGCCAACCGAGTGTTGCCAAATGAACGCCAAAGGCCAAAGCAATCGACAAAACAGCAGCAACACCCAAAGAATAAATAAAAGCATCTCCTAAAATTGCCATTGGCAAACCGCAGCCCAAATACCCTAACAGAACATAGCTTAACGTCCTGTTAATTTTGTCAGCTGCCCCTAAAGGAACAGAGCTTGTTTTCAAGCTGAAAGCATTTTGTCTTTTCGTTTGACTTAATTTTGAAATAAATATCTTAATTAAATGGGTGGTAAAAATATATTTAAAAATGCATCTCCTCAAATATTCCATTAAATATTTTATAGAACAAAATATTTTGAAATAAATTAAACGTTGAATGTTTTTAAGAAAACGTCATTTTTATTTGTAAAAAATCTAAAAGTTGTTTTTTCCAATTTTTTGTAATTTTATACTTTTAAAGATTTAAAAGTTTAATTTATTCCAATCATTTTTTTTCTAGCATTTTTAAATTTTCCCTGAACTGAAACAATTTCTAAACAAAGCAGCTTTTGTTGTTTTGATAAAAAAAAAACCTCCAATAAAATTTGCACATAAAAACTATATTAAATTAATTTTAATTATTTTTCAATGCACAAGTTTTAATTTCTAAGCCAAAGCTATTCACAATCCAAATAGAGCTACGAATAGGGAGAGCGTATGAAAAGGGCAAGAAGTCCTCATGTAACTACAACAACAACAATAACAAACTAAACAAAAACAAAAAGAATGAAAAACAAAAAACAAAATACAGGCATTGGGCAAAGACAAAAGGGAGCCGTTTCTAATTTACATGCCACTGTTGTCGGTGGGTCGGTCCAATGGCTGGCCCCAAACAATTCATTTAAGGCTGCGCCGCTTTTCGCGCATTTACCGTTAAAAATTAATGCCCCCACTTGGCCAAGAGAGCGGAGATAGGGGGGAGGTAGGCGGCAGAGAGAGTTGGCAACTCAATTCGGTAAATAACGCAGACACAAAGCGGGTTGAGGCTGCGTTTTGGGGCTGAAATTGTGAACTTTGAGCCTGGGGGCCAGCAGGACACAATGCAGTTAAAAGAAAGAAAAAAACTTTAAAAATGGAGAAAACAGAAGAAAATATCGTGGTAATTTTTTATTTGAATCGCTGGGCAAAACAATTAAATCAGAATGTCTGCTAAACAGCGTTGAAAATGTGCGCCAAGTCGGCGTCGGGCCTAGGCGAGAGGTTGGGCGGTCAAGGGTTTGGGCTTAAATTTAATGCGCATTTCGAATGCCTTCACAGATTTTACTTTCCTTTTTTTTTTTTTGGCAATGGCTGGAAGAAAGTTTTGTGGGGCCAAAAATATGCGTAGTGCCAGTTAAGAGCCACAAGTAAATCCCATTCCAGACAATTAGGCGCAATTTGCATGATAAACGTGCGTGTGTGTTTCTGTGTGTGTGTGTGTGCAGCCATCAAAGCAAGCCACAAAGAGCATGTTTAAGTGTCCCATATGCGTGTGAGGAACGTTTAGCGGGAGCTACAAAAGTTTTGTCTTGCTGGGGGAAAAGCGCGCAGGGAAATCTTTTTGTGTGCGCTTCCACTTAAACGCTTTCGAATGAAGTTTCACGCGTAAAAGTCATAAATAAAATGCCAACCAAGCAACGCATGTGTGTGTGGGTGTGCGGACATGTGTGTGTGTGTGTGTGTGTCTGACAAATCTGTAAAGCAACGCCCAGCGCCATAACGAAGTCGAGCATACACGCACTCGCATATGAAAAACTCATTTAACTCATAAATTATGCACTAAAAAACAAATAACTCATCATTTTTATGCGCTCGTCGAAGTTCCTCAACTGTGTGTGTGTTTGTGTATGTCTGTGGCATGCATTGTATGTGACACATAGCACATAAATACACTCGTGCGAAAAAAAAAAGAAAAGCAACTGACTTTGCTAGACAAAGTCGTAAAATGGCAACTGGAAAAGTTGAAGAAAACGCCTGAGAACTTGCCTAGAACAAAATGTGTCCAAAATTGAAAGCCCACATTGGGGATTATATATGTAAGCAGTGCATAAAACTTAAATGAAATGATTGTGCTTAAACCTAAGCCGTCTTTCAATTGATAATGATAAGCGCGAAGTCACTTGGAACTGCCTCTAAAACAAATATAATTTTTACGAACTAGAAGAAGAATATTTGTTGTCTTCTATAAGAAACTTTGTAATGAAAACAACTTTTGACTCCAATAAAGAATATAATATTTATAAAAATAACTGATTTGCAATATTAGAAAAATATTTAAAAAATTCCATTTTTAATCATAGGAGTATCAGATACATATCAAATTTCTTGCCCAGACCCAAACACACAATCAATATTTAGACAATCAATCAAAGTTTGTAACTCACCTATGAAAAGTAGTTCCAGCGTTCCACAATGAAATAATTTCAAATTTTTAAAAATCAAATATTAACTGAAAATGAAAAAGAAAAATATTTTTTTAAATTAAAACTACAAAAATTCATCCAGTATTCGCTTGCCTGGATTCAAAGTTAAAGTCTTTAAAGTATCTTTAAAATCTAACAAGCAAACTTTTATTAACATTATGTTGTATATTTCGACAGCTCAAGCAAAGTGGTGTATATCCTTAGTTAAACGTAATGTAAACTATAATAAAAGCTGCGCCACGCATTGTGGTTTCAATGCCTGGCGCAAAACGCACAAAACCACAAGACCTCAAGCATTCATAAATTCCTTTGGCTTAACTTTCACTGATGCCAAATGTAACTAAGATTTTCGCAGGGCTGTAACCGCTCGATCGGGTCTGCGAATGATATATATGTATATATAGATACACATGTGAGTGTGGGTATGTGTGTGTGTAAGCGCTGCTTTACATGCGCATATCTGACATATAAGCACACTCGAACATATCTTGAGGCAGCCATTTAGCAGTATTTAAAATTTATGACTTGACTATTAAGTACGTATTAACTGAATGCTTTGTGAATGCCATACGCTTCGCAGACTCCACGCAGCCGACTTTGAGCGCAAAGTGGCTCAAGAGTTGGCTAAGAGAATGGTAAAGCGCAGGGGGGGGGGGGGGTGGTTGAAGGTGAGGGGTAGGTGCCGCGGGCAAAACTCATACCCCTTTGTAAATCGCAACTTTTCCAGCTTTTATAAAAATTGTTCAGTCACAGGAAGGAAAAAAATGTATGAAGCATAAATAAGAAGCAAACATGATCGAATGGAATATATCCTGTAATTAGGGACAATGTGAACAGTGGGAAATTTATGAAATTTTCAAGAAATTGGGGGAATATGTAAACTGAGAAGGTATTTAGATAAATTCACAAAAATCAAGACCATTTTATTTTTAGCTGAGAAGCAGACTAAGTATAGATGTCGTATAGCAAAAGAAATTTCAATTATAATTTTATTTTTATTTAAATAAAATTCAATTGATTTAGTTACATTTTATTTAGGTAATTTAATTAATTTAAGTGCCTTATCATCTATTTCGACTGAGATAGCTACGCAGTTGCTTTCTATACCCCATTTCTTAAGCTTTTCTGTGCTTACAGGGTATCGAAAAGTAAGAGCTGCTTGACTGAAAGTTACCACAAACGGCAAAGTTGCAAGAGCTGCCGCCAAAAGTTGCAAAAAGTGCAGTCTCTTTGTTACCTGCTTGCCGCATCAGGCAATTGAGACAATTTTTTAAGAGTTTTTCTGTATTTTTTGCCCCTTCATATGAGTCAAGTTTTTTGCGGCTAGGCATGGGCGGCGGGCATGTGGGCGTGGTGTCTGATGGCTAGCAATTAGAGCAGAACTGCATTAGGCTAATCAAATGATGGAGCTGAGGCTGCAGCTGGCATCAGGCGACAGCCGAGTGGCAACTGGCAACTGGCAACTGGCAACTGGTCACTTGGGCAGGAGTTGAACGCATGAGCGAGCCAGTGCATCGGCGCTTTGCTAATTAGTCCCTTGAATCCTTTCAATACGATTACGCGATGCGATTGAGCAGCTGACCTATAGACAGACAGGCAGGCGGACGAGGGCCCTGGCCATGTGTGTCTGCGTGTGTGTGTGTGTGTGGTCAACTTTGTCTAATGAACCGCACATTAGTGCAGGCGACAGCATTCAGCCTGGCCAGGGTATGCGCACCAGGACGCTAACTTATTGGCATTTCTTGCTCAAACGCATTTAACGCGCACCAGAAATTACGATGTGCAGCAAACGGGTCTCCTCTCATTCAATGATTCCGCACAAAGTGTTGCCAGCTCCATCGCCGGACTGACCCACTGACTGACTGACTGACCCACTGACTGACTGCATGCCTGCCTGGTTGCAGTTCAATTGAATTTCAGTGTTAAAGTTTTTGCAGTTACCCAACGAAGCCCTGCCCTCCCTGCAGCTGCCTAGCATTCTTCTTGCTTTTATTGTGGGGCTGAAAAGTTTTTTGCGGCTCGACAAGTCCCGTTCACGCCCACTTGTACGCCTTCATCGATTAGTGGGCTGGTAATTTGGTTTATGTGCATTTGCTTTGGCTTTGGCTTTTCACCAGAAATATAAATTAGAAATTATTGGAGCATCAGCAGTTTTTCGGGGTTGGCTTCTCGCCCCTTTGGCCACAGCCACGCGGCGGCCAGCCAATTGATTTCAAGTGGCAGCAAAATTGTGTAATAAACATAAATGGGAACAGGCATCAAATAAAAATTGAAGTACATCCACAACTTCAATTCAATTGAAAGTCGATGGCCATTAACAAGAACAACAACAACCAAAACAACAACAGCAACGGCCTCCAGCAGCTGAGACAACTGAAAGCTGAGCTGCAGGCGCGCCTTATAATGTGAAATGAGGCACAATTAAACGCACCCACATACACACACAAGCACATGCACACGCACACACACACTCGCTACGCAGGACACGAATATTATCAGCGTGTTGGCTGTGTAATGGAAACTGCAACAGAATTAGAGCAGAAATTACGCTTATGACTGTGACCGAAGCACGGCTGTTCGTCTCACTACGACTGTTGCAGCCATTTTTAATACCCTATAAATACATTTTTTATGAGCAGTATATTGCTATACGAGAGCCACATGCTGCTAAATCAATCAAACAAAATAAATAAATTTTTGAAACCCATTTAGTTCCTCATAATATGAGAAGAAAAATCTTAAAATTTATTTGTGGTAAAATCACCAAAATTATTGGAGCTATTTAAAAAAAAATAAAAATGTAGGTCAATCTTGTTGTTAAAATAAACAATAAAAACTAAGCAGATGCAAAATATTCGATGAATACTGCTTTGAATTGGATTCAAAGGAATTGCTCTTCTATGGAAATTATGAATATAGTGTGTGCTTAGTATTGTAGAAGAGTTATGCCTTATTATTGTTATAATTATTATTATAATAATAAAAAATAGCATACTTAAAAATAACAACAATAATAAATATAAATAATAATAATGGGGATGCTGAAAATGATGAAAATATATAATAATAATAATAATAATAGCAATAATATTAGCAATACAACAATAATAATAATTATTATTAAAATACAAACACTAACAAGCATAAAAACTATAATATATAAAATAATATTTTAATAAAGAATTTATGTTAGAAAGGGATTCCATGTCATGACTAAATAGTTTGCAATGACATTCAAATAAATTTGAAGAACAGTTAGGAAATGTAATCGATATATAGATCAATTTCTTAATAATAATAAATGTTTATTCAATCTACAAACAAAGATATTGGCTGAAAGAATTTAAGAAACACCCTTACAATATTTAGTTTACAGTTTGTGATGTATATGCCAAATGCAAGTTCCCATCCAACTCAAATTAGCATGTATATTAAAGAATTAAAAGAAGAGAAATAAGCTCAATGCCATTCTATGTGCCCATCTCTAATACTCTCATCACATTAAGTACAGGGTACCTCACAGGCACATACGAACGTCTGCCTATAACATTGCCTCTAAGTGCGAGTCACATTTTGGTTGGTGCATGTAATCAATACCGATTGTTATGGTTGTGGCAACGGCATCATGAATGTCTGCCTTCTGGCATTGGCAAAGGCTCTATCTCTCCGTCTAGATGGCCAGGTCAAATTGCGAATACAAAATCAGAGTGCATGCCATATACCAATTTGTGTGTTTGGCGTAATTAAGAGCATAGCCGCATTTCATTGCCTTACTCTAATTGCCAACGGTCTGGCTACGAGTCCAGCTGTGCCAAGCCATCTAATTAAAACTATTCAATCGACAGTCTTTAAATATGTTTCACCCTGGCTAAAGACCACTTAAAACGTGAGGGCACGAGCGTGAGGGAGTTCTTTCCACTACCTTTTTCTTTGTTAATATCCAGACTCTTCAGTAAACTTAATTCTATAATCTTCAAGTGGAAAAGGTGTATAAGACAGAACATTTTTATTTTATGTTCCCCTGCTTTCTCTATCTTTTGATGCTCTGCAAAAAAAATTAATTTCAACTATTGCCATTAAAACATTGCAATAAGTTTCAAAATAGTTGCTAGCTATTAACATAATTATTTTTTTTTCGTTGCCGTACATTCTCTCATGGGGCAAGGTGATTTCGCTGCAAACTGCATCAGTTAAAAGTTTTTTTTTCATTTTTTGAGTATCAAGCTCGAGTTTCAGCTGCCCGCGAGCACTCGCTAACGACTTTGAGCTAATTACCAGATAATTTTTGTGGTAGTAAAAGTTCTTATTAGATTAGACAAATACGCGCATAGTTTAAAATTAATAACTATTTAAATATTGAGCGGTTACATTTTTACAAATTTCGAAAGAATAAACGTGAGAGCTTTAAAGCTTGGACACAAAGTAAACGTCCTTACCAGAGCTTTACAAACGTCCCCATTTCGGTACTTTTTAGCTAAGTTTCTAAAGCACAACAATCTTTTGTTGGGTTGTAAACCCTAGAAAGCTTAAAGCTCTTATACATTTTAAAGTTTTCAAATTTGACCTTGAATTCAGGTAAAGCTTCAAATAAAGCTTTAAAGACGTAAACCAAATATTTCCAGTTTCCAGTTTAAGCTTTTAATTGAAGAGTACAGCCTTGAAGCTTTTTAAGGACTTCCAGATTTGGTTTACATCCAAACTAAGCGTCGCTTTTAAGAAAACAAAAGTATTTCCGGCTTGGATTCTTGTATTGGATAAGCATAGTTATTTTTAGCACAATCTGATCTAAAACCTAGTATCCAATGTAAACCGATGAACATTGTACAAATATCAAGGCTTATAGGAACAATCCTTACATAATGCTTAGTAATACATATATAAAGATATATATTCTGATAATATGAATGGACTTAAAGCGCAATCGACAACAGACTTCGGGGAATTCCCTATGACTTTAATACCTTGATTGACATATGGACTTGACAACGACAACAAATAAACTTGGCAATAAGTTTATCGGATTATGGTCGAAATACACTACCAAGGAGAGCTCAGTTTCAGTTGAGCGCAATTGAGTTAATCGCATTAAGGCAAAAGCTCACATGCATAAAGTAATCACATGAAAAACAGGGGTAAAAGGACGAAATCGAACCCTATCTTGGAATAAAGAATGGAATCCGAGGAAAAGCTGCTAATAATTAAAGAATTAAAAAAACTCATAGCCAGAACGCGATTTAAGAGAGAACTTTTTGCTGAATTTGACATCAAGTTTATTGTGTATTTCTTTTAAATATTGAATATTTCTTTCTTTAATAACATTAATTAAAACATTGAAAAACGTTTAAGAATTTCGCTTGAACCTATCGACCAAAATTTCTGTCATATTTAGTAAATATACATATAATATAATCTCTACGGTACATACAATATAATAAATTCTGCTTAAATATATATAAAACACATGAACTCTGCCCGGTTAAAATATACGATTACCATATACATATAAAAGTCATATGCACAAACTTACACAGTTAAGTATTATCGTAGAATGCTTACATCAAGAATAGAATGAAGCACAAGTCTTTATAGTTGTTGGGAACATTTACATATAAATACATATATACACTAGCTTTTGCAACTACCAGATAGTTAGAAATATACAGAGTTATATTTGATTGGTATTTATACCAGCTTTCAACAGATACCATCTAATACTTAAGACTACAAATAATTTAGCTTATATACGTCCTAGTCCTTAGTAACTCACGTTCTATGCTCAGGTGGATCCTTTGCATTGCCCACTCTATAAAAATAGCTGTATTATTTTGATATTAGATGTCCTGCTGTCCAACTCACATGCCAGACAACTACTACATGAAATCACAAATTCTAATCATTTTCACTTTATAAGTAAAAATTGTAATTTTCCATGTTTTGTGTTTATATTTTTTCTTTGCGCAAACGATTGTCAAATATTTTAATTTAATTTTAATTTTTTACACATAGTTGAATTCTTTTTCTTTTTGATTTATTGATGTAAATTATTTGCCTTAAATTTTTTTTCATACCCGCATCCTATAAATTTTTCTCTTAAACGTTGCCTAACTATTATACTCTCCAGCTTGCTGTACACCTTTAAGTAGTTTATTTAATTTTAAAATTTTTGAATACATATATTCAAATATATTCTTTTATTTCTTTATTGAGCATTAAACACTTGACAATTGATCAAATATTATTATATTATTTCGTTTATTTAGCGTAAGTTTCTCTCCTTTGCTTTCTCTGATATATGTTCTTTGAAATTTGTACTACAGACCTCACAGTTGGATAACCTGACAAATTTCCGGGATATTTGCATATTGTACAATAAATATATTTTATCATACACATAGATACATCAAGTTCCTGTAGTTGACATTTAACATTCAGATATATATAATATTTGATTTTCAATGAATAGTAAATATTTTAACATGTATATAGGTATTTCTTCTTTATCTTAATGTATGTGTGTGTGTGTGTGTGTGAGTCTGTTGCATAAATGCATTGTCTGAATCCTTGCCTGCTCCATATTTAAATATACCACATTTTTAGAAGAATATTATTATATAAGCTTTGTTTAAACTTTTTTGCACTTCCCATTGACAGCCTCACATTCACATGATAAGAGCGCAGTATTTGCACATTTTTGAGTTAATTGTTTTGCTTAAGTCTTAAAAAAATAGAGTTTTCGTAGTGGCTATAGATCTGATATGCTAGGAATACATATGCTTTGTTTACTTTATAATTATGCATGATTTTTTGTTTTCATAATCTTAAAATATAAAACCACTTAATCGTTGGATTAATCTTCAGAAAACAAAAGGAAAGCGAACAATTTGACGAGCTTTGAAAGCTTTATTGTATTGGCCAAAGCTCAACCGTGAATCTAAATAATAATGTTCAATACGACTGCATACCTTTATGTGCTTTAAAATTTTAACTACTTTACTCAATCGTAAAACTCGACTTGCTGCAATAAATATTGATTGTGCCAATATATGAAATGCAAAAAAAAACAAGTTGAACGCACACAAAACTGGAATGTGCATTCATGGCGCTTATGAGCTTTAATGTGCTTTTAAAGTCAATCGCTTATGAGAGCATAGCTCGACTGTCTGTAATATATTTTGTATCTGTGCATGCAACTAGGAATCCATGCGAAAGCTTTAATGTGCTTTCAGATATGTATTGCAACGAAGCTTGCTATTGAAAGCCAATCACAAACTCGTGAGAGCTTTCTAAAAACGAACTAAATCGACACAATCATCTTTTTATTTTGTGGCCTTTATCAGTGAAACTTGATAAAACGCTCAACGCACAAATAAAACAAATTAAGCAAAACTGAAGGGCAATAAATTTATAATCAATGTATGTGTTGGTGTGTTTGTGTGTGTGTGCGCGCGCGTGTGTGTATAACTGTAACTGTATTTGTTGATATCTTATAGATATTAAAAGTACAAGCGTCTTCGTATTTCAGTATTAATTAGCAAATAAATCACGCACGTCGGCATGCATGTAAATGAATCCACACACGTCTGCCCACGTTTGGCAACCTTGAAGCCACAGCCCACCCTCATGGAAACCAAAAGCCGCCCTTCCCCCGCCCCACCTTTCAACCCAATTGCCAGCTGCCAAAACAAAACGCCCAGCATAAACAATGCAGCCCCGCAGCCCCCACATCCCGCTTACTTTGCGTTGGGATCGCGCAATGAACGCGTGGATGGCAAGCCACGCAAGCCCTTCTCCAATTTATCCGCATCGCCGGCGGAAAAGCGGAAATTCATGGTATGTCCCAGGCTCTGGCCCTGTGCCTGGCTCTGGTTGACGCCTAACAAAAACCGACTGCGCTGCTTGCCGGCGACAATGCCGTTGGCTGCTTCGCTGCTGCCGCTGCCGCTGCCCACATCAAGCATGGCACTGCGCGAGCCGCGCCTGGGCCCTAGGAGCTCAATGCTCTCCTCTTCGTCCAGGCCATAGCTGGCCATGCTGGCAGCTGGCACGGGCACAGGTATCTTTGCCGGCGGCGAGTACTCGGCATTTGCCTCGGACAGGCGTCGGTATTCGCCGCTGCGCGAATGTTGCAGCTTCCAGGAAGCGCGTCGCGTATTTGCCACACTGTGGCTGCTGTTGCTGCAGTGCACCGAGGCGTTGGTGGTGGTCAGATTGCCGGTGCTCTGCGACACGAGACAGTTGGAGCCGGAGCTGCTGCTGGATAGACTGGAGTTGCTGCCACCGCTGCCGCTGCGACGCATGCCCCGTTTGCTGCGGAGCAACTGCTGCTGTTGCTGCTGCTGCTGCTGCGGCTGTTGTTGTTGCTGTTGTGATTGCAGTTGTTGCTGCTCTTGGAGCAGCTCCTGACCAGCTGGCTGCTCCTCAGGCGTTAGCAATGCATCGGTGCTCTTGCAACAGCTTTGATGACTGGCGGAATGCTTCATGGTCCAGCGAAAATCATTGGAGTTCTCATCATCCATCGGCGGATAGACGCGTCCAGTTGCCAGCGGCGGCGGCAAACGTTCCTTGGAGCTGCTCAAGCTGGGCTCCGTTGCCAGCGGCGAGACGCACTCATCGATGGTATTTAGTGGAGAGATTTGCAGCACTTGCTTCTGCTGCAAGAGCTCAATTTCATTCTTGATGGCCGGCTCAATGCCCAGCAGGCCCAGCACCAGGCGCGGATTGGCCAGCACAAAGCGCTCAAAGGTGGGAAAATCGATGCGATAGAAATCCGTTTGACAGCTTCGACTCGTCTTCGGTGTGGCTGGCTCCACGCTGGCCGGCGACGCGGCCTTTGAGCTGGGCGCTGTGCCCATGGCCGGCAGCTGCATTTCGCGTCCCCACACCTCGGGCGGGTGTGAGGAGCTGCGCTGCAAGGCCGCCGCATCATTAACCATGCCCATGGCCAAAGTGCCGCCCATTAGCGGCACATCGCCGCCAGCCAAGCCCAGGCCAGCCCGTGCTGCCGCAACCCCACTGATGTTGGGTATGGAACGCGCCGGTGGAAATTTGAGCGAACCATGCGAACTCATGGCAGCGGATGAATAAGTCATTTCCTGCAGCGCGCTAATTGCATTGCGCACCTCAGCGCTCAGCTGGGCGACATCCTGATGCAGTGTGGACACCTGCGAGTCGAGACGCTCCAGCGAGGGACGTTTGCCGCCCGCCTCCTCCTCAATGGTGGGCTCCACCTCCTCAAAAGAGTTGCGATCCAAGCTGCTGGCCATGTTCAGCGGACGCTGTCGCTTGTTTGGCTCCCGCAGCGTTATCAAGGAGCGTCCACGCTGATGCAATCGCTGATGACGCGGACTATTCATGCCCAGCAGCGGCGACCGTGTGATGCTGTGATGCGGCGAAGGCGATGTTGATGTTGACAGAGGACCGCCTGCAATGCCGCCAACAGCTGCTGCAGGTTCCTTATCCTGTTCGCCATTGCAATCGGCCTCCTCACGATTCTCATCATCCTCACTGATGCTGGGCAACGGAAATGTGGGTCCAATGTCCGATTCTTGATTCTCGTAGCCCTCCCGCAAATTGAATGTCAGATCATGCTGTATGTCATTCGCAAACTGCTGCTGGTACTCCGGATATAGTCGGAGCACCTCCACCAGACCGCCCATGTGTATGCACTTCAGATCGCAGTAGGTGAGCGCCTACAAAAATGAAAACACGAAAACGTTTTATGTTAAATGATTATGCACTGCTCTCAAGTCTGTTGCCTGCCCTGCCTGCCAATCCTGCTTGCAGGGGTCTCTCAAGGGGTCTCTCCCAACAGCAGGAGACTATATTTTTAGTACACAAGGCCAGGGTCCATGGGGAGCATTGACTACAGTTAATATTTCTTCTTAAATAACGCTTTAACTAGCTTATTACTCAGTAACAAATTTCATTTTTATAACTTCATAAGTAAGCGCGAAATTTAGACTGCATAACTCGCACAGATTTGTATATAATTTATTTTTATAATTATTTTATATATTATTTTATCATTAATATATTATTTTAATTGAGTTTTTAATGTGTACTCCGCTTGTTGCTAGATTTCGGCTTTATACAATTATAAATTCTTCTGTCAATGTATACGTCTGCTATTTTCACTTCATGCCAAATAAAAATATCTGTGGAGCATATAATTCCATTTTCAACTCCTCTTTTGTTATTCTTAATAAATTCATAATTAGTTTATAAATAATTTATAAGCAAAACATTCTCGCATAATCTTATATTAAACTTGCATTTACTTTTATAATTAATATAAATAAAAAAACATATATACAAAATAATTAGCGTAATAATAAATTTAAATATTACAATTTGTTGAAGCACATAAAAGCCAATATAAAATAATTAATTATGTTAAAAGAAAAAATACACACATTTCATGATGTTTTATAATCGTTTGCCTTAAATGCATTCGGTCAGACGCGCACTTCACATTCTCTTTTATAGAGCAACACTTAGTCGGTTTGACTTCAACTTTTTCCACTCAATAATGTTGGCGCCTTCGCGTCTTCTATACATGCTCAAGTGCACCATCTTGGCGCACACACACACACACACACGCGGACAAGCACGCGTAAACACACATTACGCTTAAGTATCACTCATACGCCCCGTTGTTGCTCTTGTTGGCTGACTGCCACTTCGGGCCGTACCTGGAGTGGCGCCTCAGAGAGCGCCCGCTGCGTGCAGCACAAGGCAAATGTCTGCGCTTTATTTTCGACGTGGAGGCAGACATGCAAATAAACTGTCCACAAAGGCAAAAGCAACAACCACAGCGAAAGCGAAAGTAAATGCTAAAGAAAAGCGTACAAAATAAATGACTGGGAAAATGGATAAACAGAAGCACAAAAGCATTTTCCGCACGCCCACAACTATGAATTAATTGCCATGCTTTCCACTAATTAAGCGATGATCTCTTAATTTAAATTTAAATCATACGCCCACGTTTTTCAAGCGAATTCGCCCCGACACATTGTTGCATTCATTGACTGACATTTATGCAAGCCACGCATAATTCGCCTGCGGCTGCTGCGGCTTTTGCGGCCAGTTTACAGGCACTTTAAATTTGGAAAAAATAACCAGAGAAAATATTGAATATACTATATGCCACGTTGCAGTCAAGTGGAAAGTCGTCTGTAGGTGCCTAAATGCTCGAACGGCGCGTCGCTTGTCTGCACTTAACGGGATAAAATTTACGAGAAGCAAACAGACAACAAGAAATAATGAAAATAAACAAATGCGCAAAAGAGTGCAAACAATGCTTGAACTTTAAGCTTTGCCTTTAAAAGGCAGCCTCGATAAAAACATAATTAACGCACATAGAAAAGAAAACAAAAAAAAATAAATAAACAATAAAATTCGTATAAACATAAAATGTATTTAATTAAAAGCCCACACCCAACTAGAAAGCAGAGGACATCGTAATGCCCAACATTTGAATACTAAGCGAAATATATTTTAAGCTAAATGACACTGGCTCAAACTGTGGATTAAGTCTTGGGCTTAAAAAAAGTGCAACTGTTGCTTGTTTTAAAAAGGTTTGAATGATTTAACATAAAATATATTTTTATATATATTGGAAAAAAACTCTAATAAATTTTAAAAATTTCGAGGTTTAAAAAACTAATCAATAAATCACATTTAAGAAAATGCTCAAGCATGCAGTAGATTCCCATGTGCTGGGAGAAAGCTTTGAACAATTTGGAAAGTATTTTAAAGATAAGTATTAAAATGAAAGTAAATAAAGTGCAAAGGCTGCTTAAAAAGCTTTGACATAACAATATCAAAATTAAACAGCTTAACACATACATGATTTGTGTGTGCAATTAGACAGCTTTGCCTTAGCTTTAGAGGCATTTAATCTAATAGTAAGATTAATAAAAAGCTTTGGCCTACCTTTAAAAACACTTAATTTAATACCAAGTTTACTATTTAACTTTATGAAGTGAAAAGAGTCTTTAAGTAAAAAGCTTAAAAGCACATTAAAGCTTCAGCAAAAATAATTCTAATTGCTGATTTCACTTGAAGCCCAGCTGAATAACAGCCTAAAATATATGATTATGTTTTTAGTTGGGCGTATGTCTACATATATTGTATTAAATTTTGTATTGCCCATTTTCAGCTGGTGTCATTTGAAATGTGCTTACCTTTATGTCGCTGCTGCTGCGTACGACAACATCCTGGCCAGCGCTGTTTGTGGTAGCGGTCATTTGTCCGTTGCTGGTGGCAACCAGATGCACATTTATGTCCGAGCCCACGAGATCGCCCTTGCCTATATGTATATATATGTGTGTGTGTGTGTTTGTGAATGTTTGCGTGTGTTTAAACCAGAGAGAAAACAAAAGGTCAGTCGCTAAGTAAGAATCAATAAGCATAAAAATAGCAGCCATTTGTCTAGGCAACGTCGTGAATGAATAAACAAGCAGCTGCCTGCCTGGGCCAAATGGTAAAGCCAAATAGCGAGAAGCGAACGAACTTTCGAGTTCAATAAACGCCTTCAATAAAGATAAACAAAATGGAAACATGGCCATTTAAGCGAACGCGACTTGAAAACCCAAAGTACTTCAAAGACGCTCAAGCCAACAGCGAATCGAACAGTTAAATGAATGCACTCAAAACTTACCCAAAATGGCGACAACCATGTCGTCCTTGATCACTTCCATGGAGCCATTGCACAGATAATATATATAGTTGAGTGCATCGCCTTTGTGTATCAGATATTCGCCGGGTGCACAAAAGTTCGTCTTTATGTGCAGTGACAACAATTTCAGGCAGCCCTGCAACAACAACAACAACAATAACAAGAACATGAAATACCGAAGTGAGAAATGGACGTAAATAAGATTTGATTCAAGTTTGTTCCCTTGCGTTGAGTGGGTCAAGGAGCAACAGGCGAGCTCCAGTGTACAAATATCGTGAACTTTCTGTGTGGCAAGCTGCATATTGGCCGCGTGGTTCGGTGGCTGCCACGAAAAGTGGCTTAAAGCGCGCGTATTGCCGTTGAGTGGTTTCTGTTTGCCATCTCTGCATAAGCTTTATTAATGTTTGCACTTCGTATTGTCGTTCGCTCGTTCAGTTAACTATTTTATGCTCAACTTGCATTTGGCGTGTTTTGTTGATTCTCTGTGCTAGAAAGTCTAAAATTTAATCGGCTAAGAAAATGTCAGGGTCATGCAATAGTCTGCTTCCAGTTGATAAAGCCGTCCGTACTTAGCACTTTGCTGGACAAACAACAACATTTCTTCTACAAAATGTTAATAAGCTAAGCTGGCTTTTTCTTTTCATCTATATTTAGCTGGGGGCAATCTTTATCGATTCTCACAGATTGCAACATAAATTCAAACATGGTAAGTCAAAGATTTGTTTGCAATAAATAGACTTTACTTAAGCAAGGCCAATCAGATTCATAGTGTAAATAATATTTTAATATTTAAAATATTTATAAATACTTTTAAAAAAAATCAATAAATCGGTCAAATTACTAAAGAAGTCGAAGTTGGTCAAATATTTGTATATTCTAATATATTGCAGCAGAAACTCAAACATAATAAGTCAAGACTTATTTGCAACTGACTTGAACAAAATATTTGAGCAAAGCCATTAAATTTATAGCGTAAATTTTTTTAGAAAAACATTAAAATATTTTCAAAAAAAAATATTTTTTAAATATAAAAGAACATTCTATGGCCAATATTTAACAATCGAAAGATAACAACTTGTAATCTGATATAAATAATAAATTCTTGACTGCAAACAAAAAATCCTTGCCTTTTGTTTTAATTAAGAAAATCTTTTACGGAATTCTCCTTTATGTTTTTTCCCTAGCCAGGCACCTATAAAGTCCCAATTGCTACTTAATCAGAATGATTAATTTGATGTTGCAATTTTTTATGACTAGTTTTCTTTCAACAGTCTTTTATGCAGCCAAAGTTGAGTCCTTCGCTACAATTGGCTAAAAGCTGTACTCAAGTTGGAAGTTCAACTCAGAGAGCAACTGTAAACTTTGCTTTATCCTTTTCTTGCGCAACAAACTTGGCAAGAAAATCGAGAGTCGACCGTACGGAAAACTTTCCGGGTTTGTCAGTAAAGCAATGACTCGACCCTGCGGCGATAATGCAAGTGAAGCTTAATTGGAAAATCAATTACTCTAGACGCATACGAAGCACGCTTCAGATTTTGACACCATTTACCACGCACAAATGTCAGTTTGTGTGTATCTGTGTGAGTGTGTGCCACAGCTTAGTGGGGCGAATGACAAGGGTATTGACATTGTCGTCTACGATAAACATCACAACTCGCACCGTTGCATTCGCTTTTACTGCGACTAGCCCTCTCCCTCTCTCTCTCGCTCTCTCTCTCTCTAGCTTTCCCAGTGTAACTCGCATACTACTTTCTCTTTCTCAGTCTCTGTTTATTTGTGGCCAAACGTTTTGCCTAAAACCTTTTTCATGCTTCAGTCGTCGCCCGTGTCGAGCTGTTGGCCAAAAGGCACACACGCGCAAATCATTCAATATAAGTATAAACGAAACTTTTACCTGTGCAATTGGATGGGCCTGTGTGTGTGTGTTTGACGGGTGGGTGTGAGTGTGTGCGTCTGTTATGCCAACAGTTGACTTTTGACTGCCCTGGCCAAGTTAGCTGCCGATTATTTTGGCATCAGCATCAGCACCATAAGACCATTTGTTTGAAAGCTTGTATGGCTTTTAAAGCGGCGTCGACCCCAAGAATAACATGAAAGGCACTAGGGAAGCAAACACACACGCAAACACACACACACACACACACACATAGCTATAGATACGACTCACCTGTGAGGCAGCCTCGAATATCGGCAGCTGTAATATTTCACGATGTAGATGCATGGAGACATCGCCACGCAGCTCCTCCGGAAATTCGCGCAGCGTCTGTTAACCAAAAAAGAGAAAGAGAGAGAGAGAAACGCAGAATAAGTAAGAGTGAATGAAAGAGGGTTATGGTAAACACGAGTGTCAAGTGCCGGATCCCAAAACTTACATATCCTTTAAAGCGACACACACACAAACACACACACACATACATAGTTGCAAATTGAATTGAACGAAATTGTAAGCATTGGACTTTCTTCTTTCTTTTTTTTTTGGTCCTTGCAGTTTTTTCCGTCATTCTCTGCCGTACTTTTCATACGTAATATGTAAAATAAATATCTCTGTCGCCTGCGCATTTTGCTTCTTTTCTTTTTTATTATTTTGTTTATGTCTCAGTCCCAAAGGTGCGGGCAAGTGTATTGGATAAAATTGTTGAGAGGATTAATAGGAAAATTGAAAAGCTTTTGCATTTTGTTTGTTTACATTTTTGTTTCGTGGTTGCCCTCGTTTCTTTGCTTCAGATACATAAGTATATAACCTCCAGGGGCTTGCAGTACACACAAACAAACACATATACATATGCCTTGAATATGTGGCTATCTGTTGAATTTATGAATGAATATTACTCAAAATTTGTACGCTTGCGTATCTTCGATGTAATTTGTTTGACAACAAGACGCAAACAAAATGCGTGAGCAAATATTGTGCATTGGTGTATGGCATGCGACGCACTTGACTTCACAAGCAAACAAACAGAAAGGTTAACAGGAAAGTTAAGACCTCTGCAAGTAAATGCTTTTCTAACCTTTTACGGCAGCAGATTAAAACAGCAAAGTCTAGATTTCAAAATAATTCCTTTTTGCAAATTAACAAATTAATTTTATACAAATATAGGAAAAGATACCAATAAGGGCTTAGAAAACGCGTTAAGGTGGAAGTGAAAAGACTTGAAGCTGTAACAGCTGTCCACTCTTTTAACTATTTTATTTCAAAAGCCTTAACATTCATTTAAAGTTTTTAATAATCCAAAAAATAAGTATTATTAAATAGTTGAAAAGCTTGTTTAGTTAGCTAACCATTCCCTCTAACATTCTCTCTCATTATATTGAATTTCTATAAAAGCTTTAAATATACTTAAAGCTACATTTGATAAGCCTTGCGTAGTTTTTTGGTCAAAGTTTCACTCGTTCATGAAAAAAAAATGTAATCTGTAAAACATTGATGTACATATGTATATAAAGCACAAATATTGTGTGAAAGCTATCACAGATGAAATATTAAAGCCAATTTAGTATATATAATCCCACAATACTGGCATTTAATTCAATTGAATGGAATGCACATAAGTTCTACGAAATATTCAGTAAACAATATTTGTTAGAAATTTGCATTTATAGAGAAGTAAGATTTTCAATGGAAAATTAACAGTACGTGCAGAACGCACACAATAGTGATAAAATCAATAATATGAGAGACAGTTATGTGTATAAGTTTCAACTTAGTCGAATTTAGAAACTCATTTTCTGTTAGCCACAAAACCATCAAGAAATGACAGTAACTTTTTTGGTTAACTGAATATACGGAATGTTTCTCTGAAATTACTCTTGTGCTTTCGAGTATTATTTATGTTGACATGGGCAAAAATTTAACTAAAAACCAATACAAACAGCAACAAAAACTAACCAAAGTATGTAAAAAGTTTTAAAAGCCCGCACCGGGTGTGTGTGTGTGTCTGAGTTTGAATATTTACTTATTTAATGGAACATTTCCCCGAGGGGCAACTTGGAATTGTTATTTATGTGTGTTTCTCAACCACAAAATCCAAAGAAGTGTAAAATATTTTACACTAATTGCAAGCAGCGGCCAACAACAAGTTGGCCCAAAAACTGTGCGCAACATTAAAGGGCGTGTGTCAGCCCTAACTAAACGCAGGGCGTTTCATTATGCTGGCCAAATTTGGCTGGAAAATTACGCGCAAACACGCCAACACAATTTCTGATACAATAAACACTCGCATTGTCGAGCAACAGATGGGCCAGAGGAACGTTTGGGGGGCATCCAAAGGGCCAACAGCTCTGACATTTTGCCAGTTAATTTTCCTGCGCAATAAATTAACATTTTAATTTACTGCCTGGCAACTGGCGCCCCATCTTGCATGCAATTTATTTAGTGCCCTTATGAGTGTATGGGTATATCATTCATGTTTCTCAAAAAAAAATAAATTAAATTTGATTTAAACGTATTTCTTTACAAATATATTTTGGTAAATCATTAACAGCAGTTGTTAATCATAAAGCCAAACCTTGTGCCAATCGGACGAGATTTGACCGAGTTATGGAGGTGTGAAATTTTGACCTATGTCTATATATGATATTTGAGGAAACCATTTTCCCATGAATTTTGTTGCCAGATTGAGATGCCAAATTGACCTAGAGGCCAAACAATGAGCAAAGAGCAAAGCCTCGTGCAAATCTGACGAGATTTGACCGAGATATTGAGGTGTGAAATTTTGACCTATGTCTATATAGGATATTTAAGGGTACCATTTTCACATGAATTTTGACAAAAAATACTGTTGCCAGATTTAGATGTCAAATTGATTTAGAGGACAAACCATGAACAAAGAGCAAATCTGACGAGGTGGGAACTTTCAACCTATGAACTTTCCCATGAATTTTGACCAATAATAATGTTGTCAGATTGAGATGCCAAATTTATCTTGAGGTCGAACCATGAACAAAAAGCTTAACCTTATAAGCATCGATTAAGTTTTGACCGTGCTATGGAGGTGGGAAATTTGTACCTATGTCTATATAGAATCTTAGAAGCTTTAATTTTGCCAAAATTGTCAAAAAAGACGTCTCAAATGATTTTTTATATAGATCCTTGGGTATAAATTTGAGCGCGAAACGTCGCCCACCAAATCTTTGACCCCCATTTCCAGCAAGGAGGAATGAATTTTTTTGAAAAGTGAGAAACACCCTTCAAATGAATTTGAACAAAGATCTTTGAAAATTAGTTTGAGGGTGGTAAACAAAAAAGTGTCATAGTTTAATATATAGAGATCAAGTCTTCTTAATCGATTTATAATTGTTAAAAGTTATTGACATAATGCTCAGTTAAGTAATTTTCATATAGACTGTTTAAATCTGATTATTTAAAATAGCTAAAAGTAACAGGAGACTCCAATTTTAAAAAACTGTTTAGTTTTTTATTTTAAAGTGAATTTTCAGCAAATTTCACTAACTGACAGCAACTTCTACGAATTCCTCAAGTATGTGTTGATGAAAGGCTTAAGTCAGTCAAAACATAGTGCTTAGCTAGCTTAGCTTAACTTTATGCTTTAATTTCGGGCCTTAACGAAGCAAATTTGGTCCTATCAAATGGTATTCAAATGGTTGCACGCTGAAATTAATTAGACAAGTTTTGGGTCGAGACAAGTCTAAGCTCCGTGAGGCAGTACGCAAAGGTCCTGGCCAAAGCCATTGAAGCGTGTGCCTGACAGACATTGAATAGGATCTCTCTGGCAGGCGCTGTCAGGAGGAGTTGAGTTCAGGCAACTTCAAAGTCAGCGGCACATTTCATGTGTTGTGCACAACGTTGCGAGGCAGCCCAACAAATGCGCTAATTAATTTGCAGCTGTTGGCAACAAAATTGCAGCACGAATTGTTTACAGCAGCGGCCGAGAGGGAAAAGCCCACCGGGAACTTTTATTTGACTTTTGTTATGATAACGGCAATTAGTGAATGGCATGCCAAATGCACGTGCTAGTGCTGCATAAAGTGTGCATGCGTTGCATGCAACAAAGTTGGCGCTTTGTGCCAATTTGGCTCTTCCGCAGTTGAATGAAGCGGAACAGAGACAGGGAGAAAAAACGAGAGTGCGAGCTTTCGGATAGCTGCCACACTTTGTGCATGCTGTGCGGTTAGGGCAAAGTTTGCCATGAAACATAAAACCAAGTTCAGGTTGAAACTCAAACTTAAATAGATTTACCCCTGCTGGGTCAGATTTAATGAAGCTACAAATGGTTATGATTGCTTGGCGCTGTGGTGAATCGATTTTCGCAAAAGGCACAAAACAAATGGACAACTTTTCCCAATTGTGTGCACTTAAACAATCTTCCATTTGCAAGCAGATCAATTAAGTTTGGGCGATAAATAAAAGTCAATTCATCAACTAAATATAGGTCTGTGCATATTCATATTTATGCAATATGGAAATCAATTTAAACATTCAAATATGCAGGCGATATCTTATCAAGCCACATTCAGACAAGCTGCCATAAACTGTACGTACGAGGGTTGTTTAAGGACATTCGAAAATTAAATTTGTACAGACGTTTTTAATAGCTTGCAGAAATTCTTAAGTGTTCAAGTTAAATAAAACTCTTTAATTAAAACAGCTCAAAATGTGTAAAACTGCGCTTTGGCGCCCAAAGTGTTGCAGCAGCAGTTTTCAATAGCTTTAAATAGCACACCCATTAAATGTGGCGCCCAACGTGGGGCGCTACAGCTGCCAGCAACAGTTATAAATGGCTGTGAATATCGCATTACCTGTGGGGAATAAAGTTGCTGGAATAAAGAATCAAGCGTAAATGCTTTTATTTTATAGTTAGACGAATGGGGAAGTAAAAGCAAAAGCAAGCAAAGCTAAATTATGTGAGATTTAAGAACTTTAAATCGTTTATCACATATTTTATAGAACTGTGGTTTCTCCAAAGTTTTAAGTATACGCTAAATACGTCAAAGTTACGCTTTACGTTTTGCTATACACATATGCCTGCGTATTTGCGAGTTAATTTCAATTAAAAATAATTGAATTCATTTAAATCCAATTGAAAATACTCTTTGTGCCAACCCCCAGGACACCAACATATATGTATATATGTAGCTACCTGCTGGCTGACATGCAATCAAAGGGGATTCAGTCTTTTGCCATTTTTGCCCAATGCCAATCAATAAGTCACATAACCAACCGAGCACACAACTGATATTTGACTTTACCGAAGTGAATGTCTATATGTATATAAATGGGATACCCAACAGGCATTTGCTTAATTAAAGGCACAGACATATCAAAATGCCAATGGAGCCGCGCCGCTCGTCCATATTGCCAAAGATTTTGCGCTGTGTCGACAACTTCTGTGTGCCTGCATAAATGATTTACGAATGGACACACACACACACACACAGAAATGTTATGCACCCATGCTCGCACTCAAATTCATACACATACAGTCATCTACTCATAGTTTACCTCATAGATATCGATGCCGTGGCTGAGTGACCACGATGTTTGAAAGTAGTCCTCAATGCGCTGCTTCAGCTCTTTGGGCATCTGAAATAAAGAAGATAGACAAAATAATAATCATAATGGGATTTTCACTTCTCTCTTTTCGCAAATGCGTTAAGCTAATGAGTTGCAGTTTTTGTCTGCATGTGTCTGCAGCTCATTTGCATGCGTTCGATGCATGCGAGCAGCACAAACGTACTTAATTATGCTGCGCATTGCGTATACGCCGTGTGGCAACTGCCTAATGGAGCCACTGGCAGTCGTCGTATTTTGAGCGCGTGCAAGATTGCACCATCAACAGGTTGTGTGACACGGTCACGTCTCCCAGCTAAACATGGCCCTCCACAGCAATGGGTGGCTGGCAACCGCAACCAACTCAATCGTTCGCTTATGGCTCTGGCTAGGCATCGGCCCCACGCTGCCTAATGTTGCGTGGCATATGGCGAATGTGAGCTGCATTCGAATAAAACTGAAGGAAGCGAGCGCTCGGAACATGGCCTGCATGCAAAAGGCGTGTGCGTCGACCAGGGGCAAAAATTCATATCCGATGCCCAAGGCCATTGCGGTTTTGCCATCGATAATCAACTATTAATGAGACCGGCCCATAAGGCTTAAGTATCACTTTGGTGCACTCGATAGAAAAATAAATGTGCACAGTTGTGCGTTTGGCTCCCAATGAATCACTTTTGATAACGCGAATGGACATCAAACAAGCTGCGCAAACAAGGAACTGCAACAGCTTTCGATGACTATGCATAGCACGTTATTTACACAATGTGCCTAATTAATTGGCGCCCAACGTGGACAGGAAAGTGTAAACGCGTTTATTGCATTGCCATATGAATGGCGAGCACATATGGTTTTAAACATTTAACCGATTAATACTCACATTATGCAAGGCCACGAAATCCTTCAGGTCCCGCCATTTGCTCTCGTAAAGGGAACGACGTGAGTACATGCGTTGTATGATGGCCGTCACATTACCGAAGACCACAGCATGCATCAGAGCTGTGCGTTAAAGGAGAGAATTCAGAATTTAACGTTGAGAGCCAGTAAAATATGATTTCATATAATTCGTGAAAGTGGGTAGGGAGAAGGTAGCACACGTGGATGATTACCTACCGCCAATCAGCATCATTATAATGGTGAAAACCTTCTCGGCCGTTGTATTCGCCGACACATTGCCAAAGCCCACAGAGGTGAGGCTGGTGAATGTGAAATACAACGCTGTCGAGTAAGTCTCAGCCGTTGTTAGTATGGCAACAGAGGCATTTTTTCTCTCAGCCAGCAGCTGCAGCCAACCTGTGAACAAGACTTGAAGATTTTAATAGGAAAAAAGAAAAAAAGCGAAAAAGAAAAGAAAAGGCATATAAACTTTGTTTAGTAAATCAGGCATTAGCAAAGCCCATGGCACCAGACACATATGTATGTATTATTATTATTATTTTTTTTGTTGTGTAATTCAGCCGCTTATTAAACTGACAATGACTTGGCCAAAAGTTTGCCGCCATAGCCGCCGCTGTCCATCAAAGTATCAGTCAGTAAGCTGTCAGAGCCTCACGGACATGAAGCGTGTCAAATCCGGCTAAATGCTTAGGCCAAAATGGCAACGGAAACGTCAAACGGCAAACGCCAAATGGCAAATGGCAAATGGCAGTTGCTGAACTTTTTGCCAAACAAATTTTTCTATCTCGCTCCAACAGCTAAAAGGGCGGTACGAGTATTTAATGTGTATCATGTTCACAGTGCATATTGATGTGAAAAGTAACTGGCAATTTGTTGCTTTCGTATGTGATTTTCCCTGGCCTGGCAGTTTATCAAGAGTGGAATATTACAATTTACCCGGGGAATACACATGGCATAATGCATAAATAAATGCTAATCTGCGAAAATGTTAAATTAACAGCGACGTGAATGGAAGTTATACCCTAGAGATGCTTGATGGCAATTAAGGAATTTTGGCACTCTCAGAAACCAGGTGGTGCTAAGAAATGTATCATGTCTTGCTTACTCACATTGCAGGGTATATAAAGTAACAAGTAAAAGAATAAGTTTATGAACTAAAAGGTTGAATTAGGTTGATGTCCGTTGGAATTGGAGAAAGTTTTTGATCCTTTTTCCGGACTGCTAAATGTATTATGTTGAAGTTTTATATACCCCCTCCGATTCCTTAATAAAGTGCGCAAAGTAAAAAGGGGACAACTATTGTAGCTAAGATGAAAGTTTTATATTCATTGAGCTATTTTGACATACAAATTTTCTGGCTTCCAATGCGAATAGAAGACATTTTAAAATTCCATTTTCTTACATAAAAGTAACACATACTCTTCAACTCAACTACAGGGTATACAAATCTTGACTACTTTGTACATTAAACCCTCCTGCCCAATGCCACCACAGGGTATACAGAGTAACAATAAAAACTTTTTAAGGCTCGCACACACACACATAGATTTAAATCACAATAAACGCTGATTTGATATTGTTTCGCACGAGTTTCGTGCTAACTTTGTCATTCGAATGTGTTAATAGCCGTCATTTCCCCAGTACAGCTTTACACCTGAGCTGATTTTAAACTTTGCGCAACAGAATACATTAGGCACAGCATGTGTGTGTGTTTCCGTGACTGTGTGTGCGAGTGTGTGTGTTTGTGGTGCGGGGCGAAGGCAACAATTTCATTTGGCGTTTGACGAGCCAGGCAAACACAATCAACGCTGGCGGCAAACTAACCAAATTACTGTCCAACTAACACACACACACACACTCAACACTTATATATATGTGAATGGGCTGATGGGCTGCAAGACGACCTTGGCTTTTAGCCAGTCCATGCTTCGGTCCATGCTGCGCGCCCGCTACTCACCAATGTTACTCTCGGGAAACCACTCGTACTCCTTTACGGCGATGACATACCAGATGCAGGCGAGCCAGTGCGCCGCCAGCGTGAATGAAAACATCAGAAGCGTCAGAATCATGGCCGTGTGCTGTGAATATCGATCAATTTTTTGCAATAGCCTGGCCAGGCGCAACAAACGCGTCAATTTGACAAGATGAATGTGTGATTCCTGGGCATAGAGACACATCGAGAAATAGAGAGAGAGAGAGAGTTGAAAAGTAACGAGATACATTGTTAAACGAGATGCATTGTTAGCGCTGCATAAATTTATCGACGACACTATCGTGGGTATCGATGGTCGACTTATCGGTCGACATGATAATTGCTATACAGTTTAGATGGAAATACTTGTTTTATTTATACATTAATATTGGCTTATGCTAGGCATATTGTTGGGTCTGCATAAGGATAATTGTTGTTCTTATCTGAATGTACATAACTACCTTTATATGGATAAACTTGTCCGTTAAATTTATAGAATAGGGCCTTTCAAATTATATATCGAAGGTGCCTTAAAAACAAGGTAATTAGATACATTTTTAAAAGAGATACATTGTTAACGCTGATAAGGCATTCATCGATTTTTTGCGATAATAATTCTTACGGTTTTCTGCATTTACAAAACAAAAGTTATTTGCAATATATGCCTTTCATTTTATGAATATTATTTTACTATGGGATCAAAAATGTAATTAATATTAATGTAATTAATATTAATGTAATTTATATTAATGTAATTTATATTATTTAATTCAGTTTTTAATTTTGTTATATGCGTAAGAGGAAGTGTGAATCGAGTGAGTCAACAATCGGAACTAACAAATGACGTTGCTCTTGACATTAACTGTTTGTGCCGATCACATATAACTTAAAATAAATACAATAAATTGAGTGAGTAGATGAGTTGATATTATGAATTCATGGTATAAATAGTTGAATAAACAGAATTGACTCATGAACTCTGCGTGAATGCCAATTTAAAACTGGGCAAATGTTAATGTTAACTTTTTATACACCCCACAAAAAGTAAACTAAACAAAAAAGTTGAGTTGAGTTTTAAAGTTGAGTTGAAAAGTTATTTTCAGCTTCAAGCGAAATGCAGTAATAAGCTTTTCATAGAAGCTAATGGCATTTTGGCACTAATATAATTTTGACCCCTCGTAGTTTGCTCCAATTACGTTGCCCACTTTTACTGGGGCGTAAATCTCATTAGAGAAGGCACACACACACACACATGCACATATGCAGACCCAAAAAAACACGCTGAGTTCCCAAAAATTTTGACACATGCCCATTTATTAGCTGGCATTTCCGTCCTTTGCCGTATTATGACTTCCGCCCCGACTCAACAAAGAAAGCAAGCAGAATAAAAGGGATAGTTGAACAAAAATCAAATCAAAGGGGCTGTCATCAAAAAGCCGAAATGTAAACATAAACAAGCTTATCAGGCTGCCCAGAAGGGCGGGCAGGTTGACTAAAGAGAAGCTTTGAGCTGTCATTTAATCTTGAAGCTGGCAACTTATATATATAAAAATATATTTTATGATTAAAAGTAAAAATATTATAAATGTGAAACTGTTGAGGCGTTCTTTCCAAAATGGGCACAGCTTGTAATTTGCTGAAAGAGCTAAAAAAATCCTGCGATCTAAGCATTTAGCGTGCAACAGCCTTGCAATAAATTCAATAGAGAAAAAAATACGCGAGGCTGTCAAGAAGCTAAGTAAAAGGCATTTAAAGCGTACAATAACAATTACAACGAAATTTGAGGAGTTCGACTACAGCATACCCTAGAAAAAGCAGCTCAAGCACAACAAGCTAGCTATAAATTGTATATAAAACGAAAAAAACACGGAGCCTGGAATTAAAATTTTTGTCATCTTATTCAAACTTCTGATATATAGTAAAAATTATTTACAATTTTTAAAGATACAATAACGAAACCCTTGATAGTTTAGCTATAATATATGGCCAAATTGAGCAGTTATAAAATAATTTTCTGTTTCGAAAACAAAATGCTTCAAAGCTATTTACAACAATGAATATTCTTTGACTAATTAAAATGTATCTTCCCAGCCACACACCTATTCAGAAGAGATACATTTTCTAAGCTACTGATAAATAGGAAAGCGAAAGAAAAGGCACTAAATTAATAAAAGCAATATACAAAACCATATCATGCACGCCTTATACACGCTATAGTACAGGGTATGCAAAAAAATAATACACACAGACAGATGAACAGACAGCAGAGAACATGTCGAGGCGTTGTAGCTTTAAGAAAAGCGGCACAATAACCGCTTTTGTTTTCCTTTATAAGGCTTTTCGCTTTTATATGCCACGTGACTGTTTGTAGGCGTCTGTGTGTGGGTTTGTGTGTGTTTGTGTATCTGTGTGCTGTTGTCAAGCAAAATTGTAATTCATGTTGCAATTTGCGCTGCGCTTTCGCTTTCGTTAGCTTCTCTCTTTGCTTCATTCAATGCCTAGCTGGCTTTAGGTAAAGTTTAGCGCCGCGTGCTCACATTTTGTTTACTTTGTCGCGCGCTGAGGCGCCACAACAACAAAAACAACAGCTACAACGGAAGCAACGCGAAGTTACTTGACGCAACTTGAATGCCATGGCAACTTCCGTTTCCGTTGGTCGAGCTCTTGTCAACTTTTTATTCTCATTTCTTTTTTTTTTTGGGTCTCAAAGATAATTAAAACTTGGAAATCAACTAAATATGCAAAGTTTCTAGTGCATTAGCTGGAAATTGGTATGCAGCAGCAGCAAGAACAAGATACACCACTTTAAAAGTAAGCAGAAGCAAGTAAGAAAATGTCAAAAAAGTAAATACTTTTGAATTACAAAATCTGAGCGCAAGACCTGTCCATATTTTATCAAAAGTGGCCAAATAATATCATATTAATGACGTTTTTTTTCTCGGCTACTTAAGAGCTTTAAACCACATAAAACTCACAAACTTGAAAAGAGAGGAAGAGGGAGATGGGGATGGGGATGGGGATGGGAGGTGGGTAAGTAGCACAGTAAAATGCTTGCAATTAGAACACATTTAAGTATTAAAGAAAAACAAAAAGTAAAGTTGTGAGTGCGCCCAAGTGTGGCATTACAAAAGCTTAAAACACGCTCCGATTTTTTCCCATTTTTATTGTGACCTTCGAAAAATTTTAAAAAGTAAACACATATTTAAGTTTACTTCGAGACAGACCAAGTTTTTGCTGGCCTTGGCAAGGATTTGCCTTTTTGGCAGCAACAAGTTCTAACTTAGTTATACCTACATCCCATGCTTAAACCGACTTAAACCTACTTCATTAGCCAACTCATATTTAGTACAAGTTAAAAGCAAAGTCCTGTAGCTAAGTAGTCAAATTTTTTGTCAGATATTTGATGCTTGCCTTAACCCAAGAGCTCAACATACCCTAAGTACTTCAGGACTTGGAGTACGGGTATGCAGAACATTTCACAGCTGTCTACTTGAGTCAACGAGGCAGCTAAAATGTATTTGATTTGATCGGAAGGAATCACAGCTAAGCTGATATTTGTTGTTGTTGTTGGGGGTAGTTCTAACGAGCCACAGCCAACAAATGAAACGAGACACACACAAAAAGAAAACTTTGGTGGACAGCGCAATCAATACGAAAGCCATGACAATGCATAAAATCAGTGAAAAGTCAGCTTGAAAATTAAGTCAGAACAAAAATGGCAGCTTAAAACACAAGCAGAATACTTGAAATGTTCATAATGGCTGCCAAGAGCGAATTTGACTTTTATTTTTCGTACACACTGTTCGCTACAGCGAAGGAGGGCATATTTAAATTATAAATGTGGCGCCAAAGATAGCAAAAGTAATTTTTTCGAAAAAGAAAATATAAAATTTGGGACTATTGGGAATGGGCATGAGCATGGGCTCTTTATATCGCATTATTTAAGGTAGTATTATTTATTTTTGTTATTATTTTCGTTATCAAGAATTTTAGAACACATATCCTTAGTAATTTTAAGGCAAAGTTATTAATATATAATACTTCAAGAAAACAATAATATTTTAATCAACATTACACCAATGTAATCACGTTTTCCAGCTGCTTAAAGCTTTTTCTACTTATAACAAAAACAACGTAACTGTCATCCACTTTCCGTTCCCTTTTCTATCCGGAAACAAAGTATCTAACAGTCGAGCAGCTATCATCCTCGAGATTCTTTCTTGTTGTCCAAGAGGTTTGGGCGGAGCACTTGAAGTAAAAAACTGACTTCGCCAGCAAAGAAGCAAATAAAACAAATGCAATCTTCAAGTTAGGTGCTTGAAAAACCGGGACAAAAAGATAGACCAAAGGAAAGTCCGGTCAATGAGCAATACCTGAAACCCCTGACAGACAGCTGCAAATAATGCAAAACGTAGCATATTTTTTGGGGCTCACATTCAGTTGGTACACATTTGGGTCAGAATGACGCAATGAAGGCACCGCATTTACCTACTCAGTTACCGACAGTCGGCGAGGATACGCCTTAAATCCGCCTGATGAGCGTCGAGTGCACTCAAAAGGATTCCACTTGCTGGGGCAAATAGAAAAGCGGCTTAAACGAGTTGCGCAACTAAAAATAAATATGAAAACTATGGTCAACGCTTATTACAGCACATGCAATTCAATTCTAATTAAATGCAATTATTTGTAGAGCTATTAAAGCCGTATTAAATTCAGTAGAGTCGAAAATTACAATAAAATCCCATATAAAAGACATGCATTATGCATGCGATAAAACAGACTTTAATGCAAATCCTCTTACTAGCATTTACCACTTGAAATTCGGCTTAAATATTTAATGTCAATGGAGGGTTCAGCGGGCCATATGTAAGCTAAAAGCAAAGTTCACTGATAATCCAAGTGCAGTTGTGAATGAACTTATACAAACAAAGCCCAGCAAATATAAGATTGTGGCGATAAAATTCACTTGTGGAAACTGATTTCTTCATTTTACCTTAAAATCAATTAAATATGTTTAACGAAGCAAAATGCTTAAATCGATGGCAATTAAATTTGATTAGCCAAGCAAACGGCAAGCATATCAAATTAATGCTCAACAATGTGTGCAACATGATATGTTTAATGCGCAAATATAATTGTTAATTTAACACTCAGCACAAAGTGAAACTAACGAACGCTCCAATTAAACAATTATAATGAATAGCAATTAATAACTGAGATGAAGATAAAGATTATGAAGTATCAAAGATAATCATATTTGCACTTTATTTTATAAGGTCACAAGAATGTAAGTGAAAAACGAGAAACTTTGTTTCTGAGATTTACTTTGAGGAAATTTCTATATGTGATTAGACAATCTTAAGAGGGAGTACATAAAGAGCCGCTGAAATAAGAAGCACATAAATAAGACATATTCCCTTTTGACAAATAGCACATAGAAAATAGATAAAAGAGCGCGGATTAAAGTAACTATGAAGGACAAATGTCTTACTGTTTAACTGATTTAAATAAATAGCAAACGCATTTCCAGTTTTTGTACACTAGATTTCAAACAAATACTTAACTCAATCTGCTCACGAATCCCTCTAACCTACTGCCCAGACGCAATCACAATGCCAGCGAATGCCAGTTTTAGCTCAGCTTGTGCATTTTAAATGCAGCAATCACAAACTCACAACCCCGTTTAGCGCCTCAGCTAGCAATTTTCCGGGGTATGCAAATAGCGAATTCATTTCTCAAATGTGACACAAAAGGAAAAACTATTTGCTAAAAGGTGTTGGAAACAATTTACAGACAATTACTCACCTCGCCGTCGTACAAATCGGAGGCATAAAGATGATCAAAGGGTAGGGCGGCCAATAAGTCCAGGGCAAACCAGCCACGGAAATAATTGATGGCTATCTGCTTAGAGTTGGATACGACCTCACCTTTGCGCGAGACAAAGGTTGTGCGAAAATTCAATAAAATATCTGCAATAAAAGAGCAATAAAAGAAAAGGATAGAGGACAGGAAACGTGTGAGAAAGACACAAGAGAATTAAACTAAAAGCCCATATTGAGCTTTGAGCTGAATTCAATAGCCAGCCAAGGGCCCAAAAGGATGATGATGATGAGGATATAAGTGTGGCTAACAGGTTATCCATATAAATGTAACAAAGCATCAGCTGGACAACCAAATGTCAAAGAGGACAACAGCTCATCATCATCAACATCCTCAACATCATCATCAGCATCAACGTCATCATTTTAACCAGTGGTACTCACCGACAATGAAGAGCGCCTCGACAATTACATCGGAGACCATGGTCTGGCGATCCGCTTTGGCAAATGCCGCATTGTAGGGCACCATCAATGCCACATAAAAGGTGGCCACCAATATGACCCAATCCCAGATGCCTTTGAATACACCATAATGGGGTAAAATCAAGCGTGACTTTTTTATCGACTGCGTTTTGTATTCGGGAAATGGAGCCTCAGTTGCATGCATAAAGTTCTACAAAAAAAAGAATAACAGAAAAGAAAGTTAACATCAAAAGTGAATTTCAATTAAATACGCCGCGTGAAAGGATTAAGTTAAATGCACGGATTGCCGCATTAGAACGTGAAAAAGCAGCGAGCGAAAATTGTTAATTCAATAAAGGGCACACTCGAAGAAAAAGTATAGCTCAAACAATCATAGTAACGAATAATTTTCAATATGGAAAAAATTCTTATAAACACAAAAGTTGTAAATATGTCTTAAGAACTTTTAAAATATTTACTCCACATTGTTGCAATATTATAATGATAATAATTCCTAAATTAATATACAAGATAATCCTAAGATTCCTTTAATTTATAGTTCATCCCAATTTTAACTATTTGTCCTTTAAAACGAACCATTTTTAAATCACAGTTCTTGAGTTGGCAAATAAATTAGTAAGAATTCTTGTACAATATCGCAAAAAATTAACTACATATCATATATTAAATATATAACTTTGAGTTATGTTTTAAATCTAAAAATTGTTAAGTTTAAAATATTTTTAGTTTAATTAGTAAATCTATTTGAGGTAAAGTCGGATTAAAAAAGGTCTAAATAGATACTTGTATGTATTGATATTAATTTCTTGTATTGGTTAATTGTTTTTTAAGGATTAAAAAAAACACGTTCATAGGAAATGAAATGATCCAAAATCATAGTAAGATATTACCAATTGTCATTTTGATATTACTTAAAAAAATAAAAGTAATCAAAGTTTTTAAGGTTATTTTTGCTGTATTTGCAATTTAACATTGATATCAAAACACCCTCAAAATTGTTGAAATTGCAAAAAGAAAAGCCCTCTAAATTCCATTTGAATAATATCCTACACGCCGAGTGTATATTCCGAGCCATTACCTTCGACAACAACAAAAGAGGATTTAAAGCCATATACGTTTAATTGAATTTGGGTCGCAATAGCCCTTTCGATGTTGTTGCTGTTGTTGTTGGAGTGTGTATGTGTGTGTGTGTGTGGTTTGGGTGTGGTTATCATACTCACATTGCCCAGCTTCAATTTGGTTTTGACACCGCCCTTTTCGGGCTTGTAATGACCAGATAGCTGATATAGAACCGCACGACTGCGACGTCTTCCCATATTACAGCCGGCAGGCACATCCAAATTATTGCCCTCACCGGTATCCGTATCGCCGCCATCACCAGACCCCGGTCCGCCCAGGCCGGGCAGGCCGCCCAGGCCCAGAATACCGGCATTGGAGCCGGCACGGAATCTAGCGCCCAGGAGTGCAGCTGTAAGGGCAAAAACTTACAGAGTCGCAACACAATAATTTCAATTGATGCAGCAAGCAGCACACAACCGAGTTGTACGATTCGAGAATTTAATCATATTCATTATTAGGTTTTATTTTATGAATTTGGATATATATTATATATTTTTTTTTTGGGTGTTATTATCATATTAGTTTGGGTTGTTTTTTTTATGTCGGTTTAATTACAATGATGATGCCGGTTAGAGTAAGAAAAAGAGCACAAAGAAAGAAAATATACAGATATTGTACAAATACAGTTTGAATCAAATATATTTTTTACAGCATGTTTTTGATTTATTCAATTGTTTTAAAATGTATTTAGCAATAGGCTACAAAAGGTGCACATACACACACACACACACGCACACACACATATATAATGTGTATCATAAAATTATTAATTCAGCCTCCAAGCGACACAAAGTACAAGCTGCATGTGTTTGTTGTGTTTGGGTTTTCAATATTATGTGTGAATTTGTGATATTATGTGCTTTCAATTTACCTTTATTTGAGAACTTAGCAACACTACACCATCATAGTGTTGTAATTTACTTAATGCATGCAAAATATTTACATTTTATGTTTAATTTGCTTTCAGCTGGCAGCTATTTATATACACTTTGCTTTTGAAAATACACATCCCAAATTGTTTAGCTCAAGCTCATATTACTTCTGAATAAAAAATATTTTAACAATTATGTTGCCACAATGATTCTATAGAAAAAACTTTCAAAATATTTAATTAAAATTGAAATTGAAAAGTCAATTCCAAGAATTTTTTTCAGCTTAAATTCATGAATTTTGCTGCATGCACGCAAATAATTACCCGAAATATCAGTTCACAGCATAAAAATAGAAAAAAGCATGAGAATAAATATAATAATTCACAGCCCGGCTCGAGGGTATGATAAGTTGCCAGGCGTGAGGCACCAAGTACTCATGTCCGTGAATTTGTTGGCATGTAAACAAGCCTGGTATGCACAGTGTACGGTGCCAGGATGAAAGTGAACCACAATCTCAAGCACACAAAGAACCGGGACGCAACCTCAAGCAGGCTCATTAAAATTAACTTAATTTTATTTTCGTCGTCCAACTCAAAGGCAGCGCGTGCTGCTATAAATTACAATTAGCTTGATTGTGAAAAATTTGACCCAAAAAATAAATAGACAAACAAAAAAATGTGGGCCAGAGCAGCATACTAATTATACGGATTTAATTTTCGATGTTGTAACAAAGTGTAAAAATGGTGCCCATCCGGCTTATTAGAAAGGTTTTTTGTTTTGTTACCCAGCAAAGGGTATGCAAATTTTGTATCAAATGTGTAACACATTGGATTAGGAAGTTAAGCCCACTATGCGAACTGAGCTGTCGGCAAAGCTATAGGGATGAAAATTGCTATAGATGCTTCCTAGTATACCAGGGAGTGTATATATCAAGACCTAGATTGCCATAGGAACTACGGATTTAAATTAAAGTCGTATTCTATGAAATCACAGTTTATTTGACAGGCTTTCCAATTAAACTTATTAAGAACATGTATTTTATACGCATCATTTAAACAAACACATAGCGCTTGCAGAAACATTGAGAGTTTTTATATACATATATAGACGAGGGTATTCAATTGACAAACCGAAAACAAGCGCTTTTTCATACTTCGCACAAGGGTCTGAAATAAGCGTAACAAATTTGATTTCAATTTTGAGCCCGTAACCAAGCCAAACCAGGCACAAGCCCGAACCCGAACCCAAGCGCGAGCGTGCCCCAGTCTCGCTGTCATATCGAAATGCCAATTAAGCTGCCAGGCACCTCAATGATCCAGGCCGTGGGCTCACAACATATTTGGGAGTTACCAACTCCCACATTTCGACAGCACGTAGCGTACGCTCAATGCATACACAAAAAAAATAAAAATAAATAGAAGCAAATTGACAGAAATATCGAAGGGAAAAAATATGTCGAAACAAGTGCAAAATATGCGCGATTCAGTCGAGCGTGGAAAATGCTGAAAAAAGTGTCGCACATGCCGCACTGGTGAAAAATTGTTAAGAGGAGCTGATGCCGCATTCCTGACAAGCCTAATGATGTGTGAAATGACGGTCATTTTAACTGTCGCTGACGCACGGCTCACATAAATGTCGAGCGAATGATAATTCAATTGCCTTTGAAATCTCGCCCGTTTGCCACATCAAATATGGCAAATTCTTCAAATTTACAGCCTAATTACTTGGCCTGGCTGAAAGCACAGTTAATATGCTGCTTGGCATTTTGACAAGCCTTAATATGCAATTGATGTGGATTGTGGATTCCCGCTCAATATGCCGCCAGTCCGCGGCATTTGCTGCAAATGTCAGAGCTTATGCTCAAATTAATTTTGAAATTTTCACAAGCCTACGCCATGTGGTTGACAAATATATGCAGTTGATATTTTAACTAAGCCACCTGTATATGCCAAAGGCTTTTAATAAAATCAGAATGATTTTGCCTTTTCCTTTAATCCGGCAAACACACTATGCGTGTAACTAAAGTAGCAATTCATTGAGATTTGCCGCAAATGTCAAGACTAACTAATTTCGCAAAATTTCACAAGATTACGTATACGCCACGTGTCTGAGAAGTATGTGCAGTTGATATTTCAAATAAACTGTGATAATTAACTAGCAAATATGTAACAAAAGGAATCCAAATAAACAAACTCTACGCCTAATAATAAAACATAATTTCTAGCCAGGAAATTTTTTCTTCTTCTAAAATATAAAAAAATATTATATAATATGTGCTCTTAAAATTAAGAATATAAAATACTTAAAAAAAAAAGAATATTTTAAGGATATAAATGTTTTTTTTTTTGTTTGTTATACCTCATTACATGCATCAAATATCATAATGATGACCTCCAAGTACACTCTATTGAATGAACCCAAATTTTGGGAAAGTTTTCTTTAAGTTTTGCAAACAAGTATATCCATACCCAATTGGCAGCTACAGCTCTTATAATTTCTGCCAAACTCTAATACATAAGTCTATTCAATCCTACTTTAAACGCAATTTTGTAATTAATGTGGCTTACAACTTTCATATATGTTAGCCACATGACATGAGCCCAAGAGCTGTCAAAAACAAATGCATTTTAGCAGCTGTAAAGCCAAACCAACTGCAACTGTCCTGTTGCAATCGACGTAGCAGCTGTCGCATGCAACAGTTTGTGCAACAGTTGCGCACCCCGAGCTGCTATTAACTATAAATTTTTGATAATTATGACAACAGCGCGGCTGCACGCTGTTTATTATTCCAAAGCGATGTCATCAGCACTAAATAATTTAAGAGCTCAGCTCAAACTGTGAGAACTGTGGAGGAGCGATTAAAGCAGCTGCCGTTGTCTGTGAGCAGCTCATCCTTTTTGCATGGTTGCAAGGCCCTCAAAAACCACAAAACAGTCAAGTCAAGTCAAGCCAAGTCAAGTCAAGAGCAGCTAAATAATGATGGTAATAAAACTGCAAATGAAACCTGCCAGAAAATGGCAGAGTGCAAGCAACCAAGCAGCCGAACAATGCTCCAATGCCAGACCTCAAAAACCCAACCCCAACCTCACCTTTAGTTAGAAACCCAGAACTCTGTCTGCTCACTAATTCGCATTAGTTGGATGCGCAATGACCTACGCGAATAAATTCACTTCATGCGCACAAGCTAAACAATTCTCTTGGCATTCTCTGTTTGCAATTGGTTTTATTTTCTTTTCGGAAGCAGCCATTTGGAGTTGACTCTCGGCACATCAATATTTAAGCATGCGTTACAATTTCTTTAGTTCTAACAGTTTCGTCCCTGGTGAATAATGAAGACATTTTCGTGCTAACTAATTCACCAAATTCAGTTGTAAGCATATTTAATATATAATCAAGTCGGATAAGCACAGCTAAATACTAAATGCTAAAGTACAAAAAGTTGTAATGCCTCTTAGTAAATTCTCGGAAAAGACTTATCGAAATTTCATGCGAATTTAAATTAATTTGGAATTGCACAGAAATAAATTTATACTTGATATAAGCTTACACTGAATATGTAAAATGTTTTGTATAAAGTTTGTTTTAATTTTAAAAATGAAATTATGCACATATTTTAGAAAACAGAAACTTTACTGAATATGATTTAAATTGTTTTTAATAAGAAACTTTATGGGAAACAATTTTTTTTTTAATTCCAATTCAAATTTAATGACTTTTGAAATGAAATTAAATCGTGCTGTGATTTAACCGAATTGAAACAAAAATAAAGAATTATTTATTATTTTAAATAAATCTTTGAATTTGAGTTGAATTGAAATGAATTCGAATAGGAGTTTAATTCAATTTAAATGTAACCTGAATTAATTTATACATTAAATTCATTTAAAATTTTGAAATAAATTCAATTTAAACCAATTCAAATTTAGTCATAGCTGTTATATACATAGTAAAATTAGGAATTTATATATATAAAACACAAATTAAACTGAATATGCCCTTAATATTAAAAGAAAATGGAATATATATGTTGATAGGCATGGTAGAATAAATAAGTCAAATATATAAATATAAAAACATTATTTAAAATTAATTGAACCAAAATTAACTTTAGTTTAATTCAAATAGAGGAAATGACGTTATAAAAACTACGTAGTGACAAATTTATTTAATCTTCTCTGATACAACGCAATAAAGTACCACAAACGGAGTCAAAATGTGACAAAACAGAATACAAATATAACATAGAATGAGTAAAGCATTCAAATATTAATTTTCAAATGCCAGCGAGTTGCGGGAAACGTTCAAAAAAGCTGTTAACCAACGAAACTTGGACAAGTTAACCAAAAACTCAGCATACGCAAAGTGAGTAAAAATTCCACAAAGTTGACAAGATGACATGGCGAAAAGGAAAAATAAGAAATGTAAATAGAAAAAAAATATAAGAAAATGCGTGCTGCAGACTGAAAAACCGAGCAACCGCCAACAGGTACACACAGGCAATTTAAATATATGCATATTCATATTTTTATATATGTATATGTATAACAATATTTATCGTGATATTTTACCTTTGACATGGCGTTTGGTTAACCAATTTACAAAATTTTGCACATCTGTTTTATTCATTCCTGTATTATTTAACACATTTACTTGGCTGTCATGTGTGTGTGTGTGTGTGTGTATGTGTGAGTGTGGGTTGGCATGTGTGTTGTTATTCTTGTGCTATGGATAGTGTATCAACAGTTGACGGTGCATTTTTGTGGGCGTGTCAATTGTTAATTATTGCTTGATACTTTGTGCGCGAAAAAATGCATTAACTCATGTGAATTTCTCATTTTATCTGCTGATATGGCCTGGCCATATGCAATATGGTATAAGGCTTACAATTTTATTGATTTATTTATATTATTTATTTGCTTTTCATTTCTTTTGATTTGCTGCCATTTTTTGCCTACTTACCGCTATCACATTCCTCGTTCACGTTCATCTCCAGCATCTTGGTGTGCGTGATGTCCTTGTGCGAGGCCAGAAAAAGCACCACATCGCGCTTCTCATTCTTGATGGGCACAATGTCAAACAGACACCAAAAGGGAGCACCTGAATAAAGACAAATTTTAAAGAACTTATTTAGTAATTAACTAAAGTTATCTCGGGGAACAAGTTTATTTTCTTAGTTAAGAAATGCTTTAAAAACGGAAAAAGTGATCAAAATCATAAGAAAAGTAATATGAAGCAGACGAATCGAAGGCTGACGAAACAGTAAAGAATGTGAACATGGAGAACGTCATTAATTTAAACAACTTATAACTCCATGGAGGAGATTTCAGCTTAAACGCCTCTCGTTTAACCATGAAGGAAACATACGCAAAAACTGAATTGACAACGACGTAGAGTGAAAAGCGCGCGACTAGATTTGTGACAAGTATTTATTTAAATATTAAAATAACTATAACATTGCATTAAATGAGCGACGAATGTCAGAAAAGTTTTTATTGAACCAGAAGAAATAAAAACAGGATACAAATTACATAACTCTAGTAGTTATTTGATTTTTCCTGCCTTATTCATTTCAAGCACTTGATTTGAGTGTATTAAGTAATATTAAATTATACCCTCCCGACTGCAATTGACCACTTTGGGGGCATTTTGCATGTGGAGCATATCGATTTTCACTTGTGGCTGCAAATTACGGTCTTTTTGCCCAAAGATTTTAATGCGAATTTGTCATAAGCAGCCCGTTGTGTTCGACGCGAAAGCCTTTGTCGTGCCACGGGGGTGGAGTTAATTAGCGGTTAATGGTATGCAAAAAATGATTGCATTTCAGCTTAAGTAGACCACAATTATATAGCTGCCAGTTTTAATTATCTCGTTTGAGAAAGTCGCTCGAGGTGTTCACACCAGAAACTGATGCATAATTAATATGAATATTATTCTGCTAAAACGGGAAAACCTATCTGTAGTCTATTAAAAGTTTTAAGCGAAGTGCTAATTAGAAAACTTATAGACAAGTTAATAGCCGAGACCAGTCGATATAATATCTAGGCAAACACTTCCTGAGCCTTTGGTCGTTTGGCTGATTAATCGTGACCTCATTAAAGCCCAACAAAATACAAAAATAAAAATAAGACATGCGATACGAACGTGCGAAAATGCTGCGAACAAATTTATTGTTTTGTGCGCCCACACACAAATACACACACGTACACACATACACACAACAAGTGGGTGTGCTGCGGCTTGCCAGGAGCTGCTCAGCTCCTGTGAGACTACGAGAAGCCACATGCGGCTCCTTTCGATGGAAACTAGGTATGGCAAAGCCCCTAACTTAATAAAAGCCAGCTCATGCGAGCCACACACTGGAAAATGGATGCGGCATCAGAAACAGCAGCAGCAGGCAGTATCTTAAATTAAAAGTCAATACGAAGATGGTTAAAGCTCCCACAGAGTGCCACAGGCAATACTTGAGCCACTGGCTGCTGGTTTACCACCACACAAAAACTTGTTGTGCAAACGGCGCACGTGGACGTGTGCCACAATTGACTTACAGCTTTTCACTTATTACACTACTTGTTGTTGTTGTTGTTCTTGTTGCTGTTGTTGCTTGGCCAGCAATTGTGATAATCCCTTTGCAGCTGTTTTCGAAACTTTACACAATTTTCTGTCACGTGGCAAGCCACAGCTTTCTAGTTGTGTGGCAAAGCACACACAGAACCCGTTTAAATACCAATGACACTTGTTGAAAGTTAAACCAAAATATTTAATTATTCAAGGAAAGAAGTTGGCACAGTGCGTTGATTGCTTTTAACCTTGAATTTCAGCATAAACACAACTGTGGAGGAAAGCCATTACTTGCATTCAATAAATGCAAGAAAATAAATTTAACAGCCCAATACTCAAGCGAAAGGTTGTGGAAATATATTTGTAGCGAGTTACAAAAAAAACGGAAAAGAAGACACTTCAAAGTAATATAAAAATTTATTCTGATAACCCAATAAATGCAGAAATTAGACTTAGAAATTAAGAAATGAAGAATATTAAATTAGTATTTTATGCAAAAGAACAGACACAGTATTTAAAGCGACCACTTTTAAGGCATAAACAGGATATAATGATCACATAAAAACTTTAAGCAACATTTGCTGGGGAAGTCTAACCTTAAGTAAAAGCTTTAAGCTGTTTACTGCTAGGAATTGATTGAGGCTATCTACAAAAAAACTAGCTAAGTTCGACACGTCTTCCTCAAAGTTCCCCAATATTCATTAAAACAAGTATTTGAACAAGTATTTAGTCACATTTAGAAAAGTTCAAACGAAAGAGCGGAAGAAATCATGATCAACATGGTATTGACATCGGGTCTGTATTAATATTGCATTTTATTAAAATATGCATTTTATGTTAAGCAAAAAAATATAAGATTCTAAATTTCAGTCCAAAATCCGATTAGAAGGTTAGTTTGAGAATTATGAACATTTAAAAAAACGTTTTTTTTTAATAATGAAATCCAAGACGCAATAATCAACAGGAGAGAAGCAATTATCACAATGATCTACTGAATGCAAATCATGTCCGATTTACGAATTAATATTAAATATTGAAGTAAGAAAAATAATAATTATTCAGAATTTCAGACCAAAATGTTACTGCAAGTTACTGCTTGAAAAAACTTTTAATTTTTTGGTTTGTCAAATATCACAATTCTCGGCTAATTTCTGTAAACAGTTTCTGACCACATCCTTGGCCGTTGCAATAATATGAAATATTTTACATTTTGCTGCCACAAACAACTGAGGCATGTAATTTCCTCTTTGTTGCGCGCAAATTACCTCAAATGCTAAATGAAGTTTAAGCGAAAAAAAATGTTTTTAATTAAAAATGAAAACAATTTACAAGCACAAGTACGCACAATTTCTGGCCCGCCTTTGTTTTGTTGTTGGCTCTTACCTTCCTTTTTGTAGAAAATAACTTCCAACTTTAGTTCCATCTTATTTGAAAGACTTTTCTCAATTTGCTGCTTGTGCTCCTCCTTTGTATCCGGCCCGTAAAGGAAATGACATGAGCAGCCTGTTTCGCGATGTTGTCGTTGTTGTTGTTTTCATTCGTTGTCGCATGGTTGTTGTTGTGCGTTGTCGTTGGCAAACAATTGAATAAAATGTACAAATACATTGAAATGAGTATTGAAGTGTTGCGAGCTGTTTGTCTGTCCGTCAACATGTTGCCAATTCCCAAGTCAGTCCGTCCGTCTGTGCAATTGTCTTACCCTTTTGCATAATTTGCGCGCGTGAATATCCTGTCAAATCCACGAACCCATCCGAGCAATAAACAATTGGATTGCCATTTGCCTGCGCATTGCCGAGCACAAAATTCGAATCTGCAAAGAAAAGCAAACAACAAAGTGAGAGAGAGGGCGAGAGAGATGGGGGGGGGGGGGGGGGGGAGATAGAGGAGGAGCATTAGGTTTGTCGGATATGTTTTCATCATATCATATCGTTTCTTATATAAAATGGACTACCTGCTGTTCAATTGTCTGACCGAAGGCCACTCACAATTCGCTTTTTGGCTTCAAATAAATAAATCCATAATAATTCTGGGTCTTATTTGCTTGGCTTGGTAACCTTTTAACATTTTGACCCGCCACCAGCACAGTCTATTATTTTAACAAAACAACAAATTTAATTAAATTTCAGCTACGCTCGGTGCTCTGGCTTCCTGCTCGTTCTCATTTTTTCTCTATCTGAGCTGAGAATAAAATAAAATTAAATTCTTGCAATGTTTTTTATCATACTGGCGACTTTCCAGCTGCTGTGAGAGATACCAAAGAAAAAGAAGTCCAGCGCAAAAAAACGAACTGAAAATGCGAATACATGAAAATCATTTCATGGATTTCCCTTTCCAAGTAGCAATAACATAAAAAATACATTTAAAATCATGAAACTCCTTTTGTTTGCATCAAATTGATGGATTTTTATCAATAGTTGCCTTTATATTGGTTAAGGGACGTTGCGAGTCCATTTAATTTCATTTTTATTCAATTAAACAGGTGAAAATAAAATATGATAAAAATTGTAGCTAATGGACTTCGATTTCTGCCAAAATACTCATGTTAATTAAGCTTCTGGATGAGCTTTACAATTCTAATTATGAAAATGAAAATTGATAGACTCTGTTGCGTAGAACCGCAGCTGATTAAAGGTCTATTACGAGCCAGTTGTAAATAGTGTAGCCAATGCGAGCAAATAGCCTTCGAGTATTGCTCGCAAAGCCACATTTAAGCCTATTTGTTTGTGCCGACTATTGGTACTGCCATAAATAATTTGTGTGCTCCATAAGGGACAGCTATGAATAGCTATATTCATAGCTATTCAGCGATGAATACAACGAACATCAATTTGCACTCAATGCAAGATTACACAGATGCAGCCGCACAAAGAGCTTGGCGTAAATCATATAATAAACCTATTGAAACTCTAACGAGGCTCAAGTTAAATGCAAATCTGACAAAAAAAAAATAACTTTGTTAATAATAAATGTGTGTAACATTTGATGGCATTAAAAAGTTAACTGACCTAAAAATACAACTTGACTGCTGGCCACGTTCTCGGCATATTAACTACTTGACTGAGCAGCATACTGTTCGTACGCACTGAATTGCTGACAAGTCAAAATTGTTATACGTATATATCTATAACGCAAATAAATATGTATGTAATTTATGGCTCTTGCACACAGTTTGTCAACGCATTAAATTTGTGCACAACAACAATCATACGCCATGTGCGCCCGGCCTACAAATTACTTGCAGGCTTTGGGCCCCTTAAAATGATTGCCTGTCGGCTGTTTATTTAGTATTATGTCTTGAAATCTGTGAGAATTAAGGTAATTAAAATCGCATAAAGAAGCTTTTGGAGGAAGGGAGAACGAAAAGGAAAGGTCAGCTAGGACAGAGATTGAGTTCACTATCTTAAAAATACATGTGTAAGGTGATGTTAAATGTCCTGGGAGTTTTTGAAAATCAGATAGTGGGGCAAATATAGTTAAAGTAAAATAGTAAGCAATAAATTACTAAAACAAATTGTTTAAAACAGGCTCTTAACATAAGCGCATGACTTAAATCTTAAAAATATGCATGTGTTTATGAGAATCGCATAGAGAGGCGATGAAAGATTAACTAAAATAATATTAAATAATTCACCAGAACAAATCTTTTGAAAAACGTTCCTAACATACTATAAGTATTTTTGAGAATCGCGGGGAAAGGCACGCATGTTTAAGGTAGTGCGTCATTAAACATTTATGATTTTAAATGTAAGACAGGGTAAAAACTGAGATTGAGATCTATAAGTATTACTCAAGAAACTAAGAGAGAGAGAGGGGGTAGAAATAGTCGGTATGATAATGAGTATTATAGCTAGGTTATGAAACTTAAACTGCTATCATTACTTGAGAGAGAGCGAAGCAGTGAGAGATAATGGAAGAAGTGGTAATTATGAGGGTGAGAGCTAGATTAAGAAACTTAAAGATATATCTACTTGCCCTTTATATACATTTCCTAAAGCTCACAATACCTCTTCTTAAAGAAGTTTGCGAGCAAAGTGTATAAAAAAACAATAAATAACTTTACATGCGCTCGCCTGACATTTCGGAAGGAAACAGGAAACTACTCATAACCAATCGATGTGCACGTATGCTGCAAATGTCAAATAGTTCCGTGTGACGCATTTGCCTCAAAGTGCAGCTTGCAGGCAAACGAAAGGTTAAAGGACAAAGCAAAATCAACATGCTTATTATCATTGCACTTACAAATTTCTGGCTAATGACATTTCCATTGTTTAAAGCACAAAAGTTGACACAGAAGTTCGGCATTAAAAAGGAAAAAACTGAAAAGCTTATGACAAATGGAAAACGTTTTACGAGCTTCCATGCGCCTGTGGCGCCTTTGTGTGTTCCGTTGCCTGTCGACAGGATACAACACACATATGTGTGTAGTTTTAATTTAGCAGTGCAGATTTCTATTGGGACACGCATTGTCCTTGCCCTTGTCTGCGTCCTTTTTGCCAATATGCTGTTCCTTGACTGTGTGCAAACGTCAGGATTCAAAGGTTCGTATTTTTTTTTTTTTATTTATTTTTTTTATTTTTTTTTTTTTGGTATGCATGCACCCATTCTGTGCACATATTCTGTGATATTTTTATGACTCGCCGCTTGGGCTTATGCATACATGCCGTTATGTCCCGTTTTATCCGTGCCCGCTCAATAAAACACACATAAATAATACATTGAAAATTATATAAGGCTGAAGGACTAAGTAAATATCGTTTAACTTTTGCTTTTTATGGTTATGCTGGGCATTCTAATTTTGTGACGAAACGTTGCGCGTTTCCGGTGGAAGGCACTTCCGGGCCCATAAAGTATTAATCAGTACATCGCGCTAAATCGTCAAATTTGAGTATCTATTCGAAATAGTCTTCCAGTTAAGCTGTGTTAATGTAACTTGGAATATCTGTATTTCCTGCATTTTCTGCAGGCTATGTACATGTCGTAGTCGAAGGGATTAGTTAGAGGCTTTAGATGATAAAATTCGGGTTTTTGTACCCAAAACAGTTTTATATAAATCTAGATAAAACTCCGCGTGCCTTAATTTTTATGGTCGTACGATTTAAAGTCATCGAATAGTTTCTACATTAAAACCTAAAAGAATGTCTGATGTATTTTGTACGCTTGTACAATTTTTTCACAGTATCAATTACTATTGCACTTTATTTAATTGAAATGTTCTCAAGTATATTAAATCTTTAACACCCCACAACAAAAGCTACTGTTTGACTTTCACTTACTCTCGGATATAATATATATATATATATATTTTTTTTAACTTACGCGTGCCATCGAAGCGTGTGGCAATTGTGTCCAGGAATGTGTTCTGGGGCGCTAACAGCCCCTTGCGGGCTGGCATAGGAATGGTTGCGGCCGGTGCGCCTACAGAAGCGCTGCTTCGTACTGGGCGAAACTGCAAAGAGACAAATGACAGACACTTAATTAAATTAACAAGTTAATTTCGTTGTTAATCATTTGTAGTACATTTCACAATTGCAATTGTTTTGTTTGGATTTTATCATAGCTCATTTGTAACAACACATTCGCGTGTAGTTTATCAAATATGCAACAGCCACACGCACACAAAAGCTAAAAATTAATTTGATATTCCCAACACCGCGACGACCACATTGATATTCAGTTTGTGCCACACTTTGGGGATAAATAGCGGTGAATAAAAAATTATGAATAGTCAGCATAGAATGGATTACTATGAATAAATATGTGTCCCAAGAGCGACTGCTTGTGAGGATGTGAGCTAAAAACTAAAATATTTTTTAAGAATATACCAATAATAGAATTCAACTGAATGTAGAATATCCCCAGGCAGCTTATAAAAGAAAGTAAAAGCAACGAGAAGGGGCAAAGTAGCAAGGGGGCAGAACGACGAGAAATTCAAATTCGGCGAGTAGATCAACAAGGTCACCAGAAACCGCAACGAGAGAAAGTGACGAGAATATCTGAATACTGCAATAATAATGAGAAAGGAATATGCTTCATATAAAACATCCCCGTGTAAAGAAAGGAACGAATATGAAATAGATGTAGCAAATAACCCCACTAGAGATAAACAAGATCTTTAAATGCAACCTAAGAGCTTATCCAGAAATTGAAAACTAACGAGAAACAATAACGAGTTGCATAAAGTAACGACTAACAGCACAGTGAAAAAAACTTGTACTACAACGATTAGTAATAACTAACGTATTTATTAGGTACCTTATTGTAAACACAGCTACGTGGCTGCTTTTTGTTATTTTAGTTATTAATTATTTTAAATAATTCACAAGCTTTGCCGCACACACCCTCTATAACAGCATTGAATGGGTATGAAAAGCTTATGTTGAAAATGTCGCACGCAGCCTGGTCAGTTTATTTAACGTTGACGGCCCTTTAACACAATAAGCCAAAGTCGTTGTGGAAAACATAAATTTTACGGACGTTTTTAATAAATTTTTTCATTCGTTTTTTTTTTCAACACCCACAGGCAGCAGGAAAAGCGGTTACCACTCAGGTGCCGGTTCATGTAAATTCTGAGCGAAATTCCGAGAGGCAGCAGCAGCAGCAACAACTGCCAACAACAATAACCGAGCTACCGCAAGACTGACAGCTGTTGCGCCAGAAAGCATCGTTTATATATTTTTTTATTATTTTTATTATTGAATGGGAAAATGAGTAAATGGCATTAAATTTCCAAAGGCGATAGGAACGGGTATCCGTGTGTGTGTGTGTGTGAGAGAGAGCGAGAGAACCAGAGCGAGGGTTAGCCAAATGTTTAGATTCTTATCATTTACCGTTGACATTTGATGCAAGCCCCAAAGTGGCAATTGATTAAGGTTTATGGTTATGGGCGACTGACATTAGCTGAAAATAATACGGATATTGGCGAGGGAAATGTAGCTGGAAGTAGGAGGGGAAGGAGAGAGGCAGTGTGCATGGCTTAAGCCTTAATGCTTGATTAACAACTTTAATATTTATTCACTTAAAGCTCAAAGCTTTCTTTAAATCCCATATACACTCTTTCTCTCTACCTCTAAAGTTTGCCTACTTACAGTTTAAATTTAAGTCCATTTAAGCTGTAAAGCCCTATCAGCTGACCGCAATTTGCGAAAATTGTTCTCTAACTCTTGTCACTAAACTGTCTTCGAGGCACGTATAAGCACAAAAGGCTTGAAGTTCGACTTACTTCTTCTATTCATATTGCATTATTTTGATGTATTAAAAGCTCTGATAAACTTAAAGGCATTTTTTACTCCAACGACTTCCTATTCGCATTAGTAAATTCGAAAACCTAAACTATCACAAAATGTCATTTGATTATTTGTTAAAGCATTTAACAACTGAAGGCTTTAAGCTCAAAATGCCATGCTTTAATTTCCTATGAGCTACTCTTTAACTGTCATGCTGCTTTGAGAGCTAAAGCTAAAGCTATAAATTTTCAGCTAGTGTCATTGACACACAGCAAGTCGCTCAACACACCCACTTTTCATCAAAAATTCAGTGAAGTGATAAGCGCTTATGTGGCATGTATGCTTGGCTCTGATAACAGGCGTTGCCTGCCACAGCGTTAATAAAGCCCATGGTAATCGCCTGCCCAGTTAGCTAAGCCTCATGTGACGCAGTCAGGTGAAAATTATGCACACAACTTGCCAACTGCAGTTGAACAGTAAATGCAATTTTAATTAATAGGCTAAACTCAAATTCCCTGCTATGTTTACTGATGCACCAAATGATGGCCGTAATGTCTAACCACAAAATTTTCATATCCAACATATCCGCTCCGAGGAGAGAGAATCAGGTGCAGGGCAACCACTAACATATGGCTACATGAATCTGGTTAACCCACACACACACACACGCTTATACCCACACGTACATCCGCATGTATGCTACTTAAACTGACAGCCGGCCAACAGTGTTCTATGTGTGTGTATGTGCAATTTCCGTTTCCGACTTGTTCCACATGATTAGACTGATGATATGAGCACTCTCCAGCATCAGCTGCTCCTGTGTTTGCCAGAGCATTGGCATTGGAGGATGCCATGAGCATACTTTACGTTCACGTTAACAGGTTTGTTGGTCAAAACTTTGCACAGGCAACGGCAAAAGCAGCAGCAACAACAAAAACATTAAAAACCAATTTCAGAAATTCAAATAACGAAAATATTAAAAATGCATTGGTAACACAGGAAAAATAACATGCATGCACACACCAAAAAGCGCCTTAGTTCAGATAACTAAAAAATATATTAATTTATTTGATATTTCAAACAGCACAAAACTTAAAAAAATGGCAACAGGTAAAACAAACTTTACAAAACAAAAAACTTTTTTCCAATTAAAATAATAAAAAACTATAAAATGAAATCCAGAAATTCAGCAGATCGTTGAGTATAAAAAACTATATGAATGCTTTAAAAAAAAAAAAAAATCACTTTACTCTCAGCTTTGTGAAAAATATAGTTATTTACTTTCTATAACAAAAATCACAGCAGGTGATTAAACAAATAAAGCAGAATAGAATAAAACAGAATATATATATATATATATATATATATATATATATATATATATATATATATATATATATATATATATATATTTATTTATTTTAAAATGTATTCGATGTTAAAAATCACAATTAAAATAAGAGCTGGAAGTGGTTTCTTTTCTGAGCAAACAAATCATTTTAATTTTAAAACAAAGTTCATCTACATTTAATACTAAAAACACTTATTTTAAGCAGCAAACTGAAGACTAATACAAACTCCTTAGCTTATTGACGAGATACTTGGGCAGGCTGCTCTGTCTGTCGAGTTACTTTAGCTGAGCCCCGGGCCTTTTTGAAGTCAAGTAATTTAATAACATTAAAATAGATTGCACAAATAAATATGAAGCAATTGCAAAGCCAGCGGCAAAAGCTTGGAGCCTGCATTCATTTGAACAAATTTAACTTAACCTCTGGGCAAAAACAAAATGAAACCATCAGAAAACTCACGAACAGGAACCCAAAATGCCTTTGCAACGTGAAAACGCGTCTGGCATTTTTAATTCCAATATATTTATATATAAATGTGCAGGTATATGTGGCCAGTGGAAAGCAGAGCGTGCGTCACGTGCAACATAAAATGCGGCACGGAAATGCGATAATACATTTCGCAATTTTTTTTTGTGCCACAAACTTCACACACTTGGCTGGACGCAGAAAAATTGCAGGCAAGTGGTAAATTTTTTGCGGGTAGCGTTGATTAGATGCTCTTTCATATGGAAGATTATCCAAAATTGTAGCCAAAATAAATTTGATAAAAACCTTTTGAGCAGAACTTTTTATGTAGACAGGTAAAGCTGCAAGCTGATATGTCTTTTTTGGATTAAAGTGAAAGCTGCACTCAAGAAAAACATGTCTATCGAATTTCATTAAGGTGGCCTTACTAAGGCAGATAGATAAAAGGATGAATAAATATATATTGGCAATGCAAGCGAATCAGTCTCAGTTTCACAACATCGATTTCAGAAAGTATAAATAAATACACTTGTACAAATATTTATAATATTGAACAGCACATCTATATTGAGCGCCCTAAGCCATTGTTATCAATTCAATATCAATAAAAACCCAAAGCCTAATTCCCATCAAGAATACCTAAAATGAAGAGTTACAACTCTGTTGAAAACTTATTCAAAATAGTTTCCGTTAGGGTACACAAAGTTCGTAACGAGTACCTTAATTGGCATAGCCTTTTTATTTGTATTTTATTGCAACAGTTTGCCACATGCCACTTGCTTAGTTGCTTTGCAGCGATTTGTTGGCATTGGCATTGCAAATGGCCGCTGGGCTACAAGGGTTGGTCCCTTTTGCCGCTTCGATGACGCTGGACGCGGCTCTGTATGAAGCCCTTTATGATCTTATTGCCATTAACGAGCACTTCGAAATATATATGCATATCCGATTCAAAACTGAAAGCGGGCATATTTTGCATATTGGAGCGATAACTGCGCACATAGATGAGCTCGTCCTTGGGAAAGGGACACCGCTTGGGCACATTACTGAAACTCTCCATTGTAAGACGGCCCAGCTGTATAAACGGTATCTGATTTTTATTGGCCAGCAATTGACAGCCATTGATGCCGCTCAGGTTGAACAGCGTAAAGTCCTGACTGTTAACTCGTGGCAGCACACTGGCCATGTTAACAAGAAACTTTGCCACAGGCTGGCGAAACTTTAGCTCAATCGAGAAGGTGCGACGACGCCAACTTCTGCCCAGGCTGCAGTTCAAATGGGTGAGCAACTTTTCGGGATCATTTGAACTGCAGCTGCAGTTGTTAAACATCATAAAAAACTTCGTCTGCGGTCAGTATGGAATTAATATTTAAAACAATTACTATATGTATACCGTTGTTTACCTTGGCGCTGGCAACATGCACGGACATGCTTAAAATGAACAAAAGCACGTAAAAAAATGTTGAATTCATGTAACCAAAGGCAAGTCAAAAAACGAACAACTAAAAAACTTTTAAAATGTACATAATAATTTACCTGTAATATATGCATATGTTATGTAAGCAATTATGCACTAATTGCTTTAATAATTACACATCATAATTATTATTTTTTTTTTTATAACAATAGGCCTTTAAAAATGATTAACAATCTGCTTTTATTATAATGATGGAAGGTGAAAAAAGCAACGGCAAATGTGTTTGGGTCAAAATTATATTTGTAAATTTGTGTATGGAATCAATTAAAAATCGCAGCATAGCTGTATAATGAGATATAATAAAAAATTGGTTTGATTTAAATAATTATAAATAACCTATCTGGTTCATTTTTCAAAAGCTACTTAGCATGGAAATATTAATGAAAGCTGTTTATATTTTCTACTCAAGGCGTATAAAAAAGGTTATTATTTTTGTTAAAGATTCTATTCAAATCAACTTCTTTCCCTTTGTAGTCAATCATACAGAAACAAGGTTCTACACCCATTGCTAATTTATTAACTGATATAAAAATCCCATCATGTAGTATACATATAAAATCTTCAAATTTCAAAACAAAAAAATAAAAGGGAAAGAAAATTGTCCAAAGTATTTGTAAATGAAAAGAGTTTTAAAGTAATTTCGAATTATTCTCTTGGATAATTTAAAATTAGACAAATTTGATGTGCTTAAAATGTTTTGTTCCTTTGGTTTTTATGAATAAGACTTAAAAAGATATGTCGGGCTTAGTTATAAGCAACTGAACTAAGAATAATAAAATAAATTTTAAGAAATATCATAGGATAAATTCAATTTATTTATTTAATTAATAGTAAACTAATATAAAAAAGGGTAGGAATATGTTCTTTAAATAATAAAATAATAAACATTATTATTATTGTAATTATATTAGTATGTATTACAATAACATAATAATATTATTATCAATAAACTAACCCAATTTCAATAAAATTTGCACACAGCGATAATACAAAAGAAATCCAAATACGTTTATATTATATATATAACGTTCAAAGCATGTTTATTTTACCACGCTGCTAAGCATTATTTATTCAGTCGGACATTAGTCAAGCCTCAGTGGATGACAATATTTGCAGGCATTATTTGGCAATTTTGATTAACGAATAAAATTTACAATTCAATTGCTTTTGTTATTGCTTAATGAGTTTAGTTTGGAAGAAAGCGCTGAAATGTACGTAACGCCCTTGGCATTTATCGCCATTCTTTTTGGCTATCGACTGGTTCAGCCGATTGCGGCCAAGGTGCGTATACGTAATGGGTAAGCCATTGCTTTACGCATTTTTTTATGTGCTTACAGACGGACTTTGAGCTGCAGTTCGAGAATTTTACATGCATTCGCGGCAGTGCTTCAAAAGCAAATCCCCTGAAGAGTTTCCACTGTGGTCTCAGCAAGAATCCCAAACGGCGCACTATGCACATGGAATTCGCGCTATTGGAACCGCTTAACGAGCACGAGTTCCACATGCACATTGTAATACCCCGTCCCACAGTGGACTTTGTGCTGCTCAATGTGACCACAGACGGCTGCCAGTTGCTCTCCAATAAGAATCAGGTGCCGCTGCTGCGCATCGCACGCGATATACTTGATCGCTACAGCAATTTTCCTCGACATTGCCCCTTTGAGCAGGACAAGGCCTACTATATGCGCGGCTTCCGACTGGACCTGAGTCTAATACCAGCTGCTATGATGGAAACTCCAGTCTCCGTTCAATTTGGCTATAAACGCCGCCAAGGGCAGCTGTTCCAAGGCCATATCGTGGCCCATGTGCAGCGCACCAGCAATGCCAAGAAGAAGAAAGACGTCTGAATAGTGCGGCTTGGAAAAACAGAAATATTTGACTTTGGCTTACTGGTGTCCTAGTAAATTCACATCTGAATATCTCTTCACCAGAATTTACTGTGTTTCAAATAACTTCTGTTCTTATGAAATTTCAAGAGCAATAAATTTCCAGAAAAATATACGTGTACCAAAAAGCAAGACTTTTTCTAGCAAACAGTTGCCATGGGAGTGCCAGAGATCAAACAACATAGCAAATTTGCGATAAGTTTCTATACTCAATTTTCGACCAATGTAGGATTCATTAAAAGCATTAGAAGCAATATGTTTTATATATTTCTATATATCTACATATATATTTATATATATTTATATATTGCATTAAGGGCCATGCGGTTAGCGACTCTAATACAAAGCTAATATTTCGATGCATTATTGTCTTAACTTAACGAATACGAATACGAATAATAATAATAATAATAGTAAAAATAATAATAATGATAAAAATAATAATTATAATAATAATATTGATAACAATAATCATTTTAAAAAAAAAACTATAATTATAACAATATTAAGTATTAAAATAAAACAATAACAATAACGATAACAATATAAATATTTTTAATGGATTCGAAGTTAAGGAGATTACGTGACAAAATTCGAGCCGCATATTCTAGATTTTATATAAAATTCAACACATATGAAATTTCAAGTTCGAGCTCATGTCATCTTTAAAATCGTAAAAGTAAGGAACACAGCTAGACGGACAGAATTTTTCACCTAAAGCTATAATTGTTGAGAAAACTTAAACATTTGGCTGCACAAACATTAAATATTGTCTTAAAATAACAAACTCATGATCAAGTGACAGACAGAATGGGAGAAAACGCAAGTTAATTGGGATATGCGTCTTCTGGCTTCTTGTTTAGCCAAAGGATTAGCTCTTTGTAGATGACGGTCAATACGCTCAGATCAATGAACTACAGACAAACTAGTCTAAATTCGACGATGCTAGTCAAAAGAAGAGCTGTAAATATTTGCCACTGTGTGTCTGGCCGTCTGTGGCAAGAGCTCGCACTACTTTATGACACCCTTTTGATGGCCAATTTTTTTTATGGTTTTCAGGGTATAAAAAGTTGACAGCCACAGCAGCAGTACATATGGCCTCGAAGTTAATATAACAAAAAAAAATAATATAAAAAGCCAGCTGTCTGGCGTTGACAACGTGAACACAGTCGCAACACCTGATGTTGCAGCACTTAGACACGCTCTGTCTCTGTCGTTGTTGCTGTCCCTGTCCCAGTCCCTGTCACTCGTACGTGGTGCACTGTGTGGCAGCAATTTGTTCCAAGCCATTCAACAAATGTTGTTCAATTACCGTTTGCACACACACACGCACACCTGCACACACACTTTGTTGCAGCCGCTAACAGAGCTATTGTCTGTCTGGTTGCTGCCACATGGCGTTTGACAGTCGCAATGACAATTGGCAACTGCCAACTGGCAACTGGCAACAGACAACTAATAACATTTTCATCCGCCATGGACTGTTTGTGCCTTGGGGCGGCAGCAATGCTGCTACCTTGGGTTCGATCTCTGTTTGTCAAATGATTTGTTACAGTTCCCCATTTGTGCACTTCCGGCGCCTGTCACATGTGCTAGCTACATGTTAAAGTTGCCAACTGGCTTTTAATTAGACGTTAGAGATTTGCATGTGTTGCCTACTCAGTGCCAACCCGCTCCCCAGCGACCCTTCAGCATTGTTTAACTTAACTGTCAGTTTAGCAGCAGCAGCAACAGCAGCAACTGCTGTCAGCATCGATTTTGCAACAGTTTGCAGCAAGTTTGACTTTGGCATCTTGAAATACCCCCCTTTGAGACAGCTAATTGGACTGGCTTTGATTGCCTCTGCGGTTGTTGTTGCTCCTGTTGTTATTGTTCTTGCTACAGCTGTCTGCCGCCTTTGGCCATTCTCTAGTTAATTTATGAAATTTCACACACAGCTCCAGCTCCGAATTTATTATGCATACGATTAAGCAAAACAATTAAGTAAAGCTCCTGTCAAATGCGGGCATTACCGCCTTGACAGCATGTTTGTGCTTGATGTTAAACTTCTTATTTCTGGCAGAGCTAACACGTGCTCCAACATAGTGTCAAATTTCGTTTCCTTTATAGAGCCTTTGTGGTTTTGGATGAAAAAATTGCTTACTTCTGATCTTTTTGTCGGTTTAACAAAATGTTAAATCGTTTGTTAATTCTAAATAGTTGCCACACAAGCACATAAAATATTTAAAAAATGTTTATAAACTTTAAAATACATTTAATTTGATATTAGTCTCGTTTCTTCTCAACCAAATAAACAGTGCAAGGTTATGCTTAACATTTTGAATATTTCAGAATATGAAAGATATTAACTTTTTGCCTAAAAAACAGATTTGGTTGATTTTGTCTACAGAAAATATGACATACAAATTTAGTGGTTGTGTAATTTAACTGCAATAGTTATTACTACATAAAGGACTATACTGTAACTAAACCTAAAAGCTAAAAACCTTTCTCTCTCTTACTTTATATAGTATACTTTCAATAAATGGAACAAAGAGAACTCACGAAATTTTAATTCAAAGTAATGTGAACGAAGAGAATTTTAACAGCTGACTGAAAATATATAAAAACACTCACAAAAGATTTCCCTGTTGAAGTAGCTATAGTTACCTGGATTTTATGATAATTTTAATAAACTGTAGAACAATTTAAAATCCATTTGCAAGGGTATTTAATCGCGTCTCTCTTGCCCCATTTACTTGTGTTGCATATTTAATTTTTACCGCTGTTAACCTGTTGAAAATTCTCAACTAGCTTAAAGGGTCTGCATTATTAATGGATTTTCTTTGGGGTATTTTTGTTGTCTGTTGCTTTTGTTGTTGTCTCTGTGTTGGGTTTTATGTTGTTTTTTAAAGCGAGCAAAAACGAAATATTGATAAGCCCTGTCCGCAAATTCTTGCGGTTGCGCTGCCGCCTTTGCCCCGCCCATCCCCAACGACGGCAATGATATGCCGCAAAATGTTTAAGACATCAGCCAGCCCCACCCCGCCCCGCCTCGTCAACGCCCACAGGCTACAACCAACTCTTGGCTTAACTGCGACGCATAATTAAGGCAACCCTTTCCGATCATTTTACGAGCTGCTATATGGCATATGATGGGACGGGCAGACTTTTGTCTTTATCGACCAGCCACAAAAGTTTGGCTTTTCAACTTTTTGCCATGCCATAAAAAACTTTTGCCAGTTTTTCACATTATTTTTTTGTTTAACTTTTCACATATTTTCATTTTTTAAAATTTGAATTTTAGCCGAAAATGCAAATAAATGGAATACACATAATTAATTAATGTTAGTTGCGGCATTGTCAGTCGCTTAAAGACATTTTTGATGAAATATTACTTTGCATATTGTAAATGTATCTGCCAGATAGCAGCAAGAAGAAGCAAAAGCAGCAAAACACAAAACTTTGACATGAAAAGTCGCTTTCTTGTTGTGGCAAAATGGTGAAAATTCATCTTTCCAATTCACAAACTCACTGGCCCCAGAAGACAAAGAAGAGGCAAGGCGAGGCGCGACAGCGTTGCACAGTGGTACGAATATATGGAATGCCTGCCCTGATGTATTCAGATATTAAACCAACAATATCTAGCATTAAATTATACATGTATCAATAACATCAACTGATCAGTAGTAATATTTATAGTAATTTACAGTAATTAATATTTTATTGATTATGCCAGCAAACTTTACTATGTCGCTGTAAAAATGATATAAACTGAATAAAGTAAAATATGCATTTAAACCCAAAACTGACTTGTTACATTCGATATTTTTTCCCCGTTTTAGATTTCAGTGAGACTTTGTAAGATTTTCAAGTTTTTTTTAACACACCGATAACTTAGAACAAGACTACATTCGTCTTTTCTATTCCAGTGTAAAAGTGTTCCAGATTTATTTTTATTTTGTGTAATTTTATACCAACAGCAATCGATAACTTGAACTTGCACAGTTAAACGATTGCTTAACCATTTCATTTTCGGGAGTTTTCAAATACCGTTTATTTTATCAAATTTGTTCAAATATATTTTTTAGTACAACTTTTATACAACTTTTATAAAAAATTGATCAATAGTAGCAATCGATAACTGATTGATTATTTTTGAAAATTGTATACAATGTATATCGATAACAGCAATCGAGAAATTGAAATCGCACATTTAATTTTAAGGAATATTCAAATGCCATGAATTTTAGTTTTTGAAGTTGTAAGACTGTGCGTCGTTGCCACAACTCTGCATAATGTGCCACAGAACTCTTTGCTGTTGTAGTTGTTGGTGTCGTAGCAGTTGCTGTTGTTGTTATTGTTGTTGCTGTTGCTGTCAATTTCACAGATTAATGCGCGCACATTTGAACGCCTTGGTCAGAGCCAGTAGCCCGCGCCTGGCACTTACATTTATTATTGACAATGGCAAAAGTTTTCGCTCTGGTCACGAAGCGGCAAAAATTGATTCGCACAAATGTTTTAATCGCCAAAAGTTGTTCGCCTCTATAAGGACTGTGCGTTAGTTACGCTTTCTGCATAAATTTATGGCCTTGCAATACACTCAAATAAACTCGCATGTATGTGAGTTATATATGGCTTGAGGCCTGCTGCGCATACATATGTTGCCCAATTCTATTTAACTAGAGCCACAGGGCCTAAACAGGGGTTCTACTTTCTGTACGAAATGGCCAGGCATAATAATAAAAGCGACCTCAACATAATATTTTGCATTATAATCGCGCTGTCCGTTCGCCTTGTGGCAATTCATAATTTTCATGCCATTTTTCCGCATGAAAATTCGGCTCTTTAAAGTTCAAATGGGTTAGATGAAAAGTTATGTGAACAAAAAAAAATCAAATAAAAAAAGTTATTCTTTTAAATTAAGTTTACGATTCAATTTGAGTCGCAAAGATTGCTTAGAAAATTTAAAGAACTTGCAATATTTTATGCAAGATTAAGCCGTTTCCCTTGAAAGAGCTTTGCCGAAAGATGTAAGTTATTGAAGAAAGGTCAGAAAACCATTAATATATCATTTTCTTCAAACGTTCAACGTTAAAATTAAACCGGATTTTTATATATTACTAGTAGTTCCGTATTAACAGAATGTTTATAAATGCATAACATAAATAAGAAAACCTAAATTAAATATATATATTTTTGTCCAACTCTTCAAAGAAAACGTAAATTGACACAATTATAATTGACAACAGAGAAAATTGAAAATCGTTGGCACAATTCTGAGAATCGATGGGAAGTTAAAGCGCCTTTAGTAAAACCCTTACGGTCAAAGATACGATATTCAAAAGAATATTGCTGTTTAAGAAACATTTACGTTACCTTTATGTGGTTACTCAGAAAAAAGGCTTGCAATATAAAAAGTGTATTAAGAAAGACGTTGACCATTATTTGAAATGTTAAAACTTTATAACACAATGTTAAATGTCTGCTTCCTTGAAACGATTCGAAATTCTAATTCATACTTTACTAAGAACCGTACCTCAGATCAAACGATTTATCATAAAAAAATTTAAAAAAAGTCAAACCGTAACCTGAACCAAAGCATATTTTCATCAGAAATGATTTAGCTCGAAACAAGAAGCTCTTCAGCGAAATGGGAGTATGGAGGAAAAATAGGAAAATAGGCTTGCAATATTTTCAGTTGAACGGAGAAATTCAGTATTTAGGAAAGAATTGTTTCTCCAAAATGTTTATGCACGATAAACAAAATTTGCACTTTTATTCAGAGCTGTGGAAAAATAGACCCGCGAACCAAACCTATAAGTAAAGAGTTGTTTCGAACCGTGAACTAAGCAAGCGACAATTGTTTTGGGCTTAAGGCCCCGAATAAAATAAGTATTAAAATAATAATAAATGCCCGAACAACTCGTTTCTTATCACATTGCGCATTATGGGAACATGTGAAATAACATAAAAGCGGCTCCTCTTCCACTGATAAGCATATTATATATGCATGGGCAAACAAATATAAACACATTACAACTAAGAGCCCTAATATGTTTGAGAAACACATGCACTTTCAGAAGAGATTGTCATATCTATGTGGTCACTGGAAATGTTTGTGGCTGCCTAAAATAACAGAGCAAAATGTTTGAATAATTAAATAATAATAATTAAACGTCTGTGGGATAGTTTTTAAGTCAGCCAAGCCGCAAAAGCTTATCAACTTATTATTAAAAAAATAAAAAGAATTAAGTTCTTTGTGGTTAGCGCTAAAGAGCTATAAAAATGCCAGTGTCTGCCCTCAACTTTCACAGTGCGCTGCAGCAGCTCGTGAGGAGAACAACCTTTTCCAAGTTTACCAGGCATATCAAACTCTTACCCATCAAAATGAATACGGATTTGAAGGCTTTGGAATTGTTGTTCCAGCGTCCATTGGAGCCGGTGTTCACCACCCGCGATAATGGCAAGACGGTGCTCGATCTGCCCGAAAGCGTCTATACGGATCGCTATCGCAACAACTCGGAGGAGGTCTCGAATCGCTTCAGTCTGAATGCTGAAACGCGTATACCCGTGCGGGAGCTGGCCAAGAAACCGAATCTGGGATTCGCATCCAAGTTGGGCCGAAAGAATCAATTCTCCCTGTTCAACACACGGCACAGGGAAATTGCCGGCCAGCTAATCCAATTGTATCTGGATGCGCCCAATTTGCAAGAGTTCGTCGCCCTGGCTGTCTACACCAAGTGAGTGATTCAAGCTATACAAATATATAAAGGCTATATGCTCTAATCATTTTGCAGGGATCGCGTCAACCCAGTGCTGTTCCAATACAGTTATGCAGTGGCTATTGCTCATCGTCCTGATACGCGCACAGTGCCCATTCCCAACATTTCGCAGGTCTTCCCAAGCAACTTTATCGAGCCCTCCGTTTTTCAGGTGAGCTAAGCAACTTTTTTTGATAGTGAGGGTATGTCGGTTTTCTCACGAAGTGTGTAACACATAGGCTGCTAACACACTCCTTACTTAATTTATATAGTTGTATATATAATATATAAAGCTGCCATAGGAAAGATCGGTTAAAAACTTAACTCTCCATATAGAAAACTTATTTGTTTTTCAAGACAGCTTTATCCAAATTCAGGAATTATAGGCTTTACATATTTTAAATGTCGGGTCAAGTCGAACTTCTGTAAAAAATGGCTCCTATAGAAACAATTCGTGGCAAATACAACTTTCGTATCAATCCATTTCTCAACCTAATGCCTTTAAGGGCATTTAATATTCGTCGTGCTTCATTATACGATTGATTTGTATTTTCGTATAGGAGGCGCGCCAGGAGGCTTCGGTAATTGCCAAGAGCGGCAATCGCTCCATTCTGGAGATACCCATCAATTATACGGCCTCCGATCGCGAGGATGAGCAGCGTTTGTCCTATTTCCGTGAGGATATTGGCGTCAACAGCCATCATTGGCACTGGCATTTGGTTTATCCGGCCAGTGGACCCGTGGAGGTGGTCAACAAGGATCGCCGCGGCGAGCTCTTCTACTACATGCACCATCAGCTGATCGCACGCTACAATGTGGAGCGTTTCTGCAACAATCTGAAGCGCGTGGCGCCACTCAATAATCTGCGTGACGAGGTGCCCGAAGGCTACTTCCCCAAGATCCTGTCGAGCGTGAACAATCGCACATATCCGGCACGTGTGTCCAGGCAGCTGTTGCGCGACGTGGATCGTCCGGATGGCAACATTGAGATCTCAGAATTGGAACGCTGGCGTGATCGCGTTCTGGCCGCCATCGATCAGGGCTTTGTCGAAGATGTAAGTTAATCGTATAAAGAGTTTTGGAAAGCAGGATATTAATATCCATCAAATACAGGCTCAAGGTAAACGCATTCCGTTGGACGAGGAGCGCGGCATCGATATTCTGGGCAACATCGTTGAGGCCTCCAGCACGCTTTCGGTGAACAACCAGTTCTATGGCAATTTACACAATCAGGGCCACACAATCATCTCGTTTGCCCATGATCCTGACAACCGGCACTTGGAGGACTTTGGTGTTATGGGCGATGTGACCACAGCTATGCGCGATCCAATCTTTTACAGATGGCACGGATTCATCGATAGCGTTTTCAACAAGCACAAAGCTCTGCTGCCGGTCTACAATGCCACCCAGCTGGGCTTTGAGGGTGTCAACGTGACCTATGTGGAGGCACGACTGGGCGCTGCCAATGCACGCCCAAATACGCTGCTCACCTATTGGCAAAAATCGAATGCCAATTTGGCTGCCGGCCTGGACTTTGGACCAGTGGAGGATGAAAATATTACAGCCTCCTTCAGGCATCTGCAGAACGCACCCTTCACCTACACGTTCAATGTGACCAATTCGGGGGCCAAACGCACCGGCACCTGCCGCATCTTCATCTGCCCCAAGACCGATGAGCGCAACCAGCCGCTGCGCCTCGAGGAGCAGCGTCTCATGGCCGTTGAAATGGACAAGTTTACGGTAGAACGTAAGTAAAAAGCAATAGAAATATAATAGTTCACCTTAACCTGCTCTCGTTATCAATGTATAAAAATGAAGGTAAGGTGAATTTTTGCACGTAACAGGTGAAGGACACTGAAAGAGATTTAAAATCTGGGCAACGAGCTGTCTTCCTATCCGTCAGCTTAACCGTATCGACCGAGTCTTCGAGGTCAAACAAGTTTTTCTTCGATAGCTTCAACAAAATCTGTCCAGACTTCCTATTTCCCTACTTTTAGCATGCATTTGGCATATACATTCATTTATCTGCCATACCTTGACCTATAAAGTTTATAAAAATCCGTCAGTAAACACAAATGTGTGAAGGCAAAGAATAAGAGCACAGCTTAAACGAGGGTATAAATTTGTATAGATTATAGATTACAGGGTATCTTTAGTCGTCGCCAACTCTTTGATATTAAGCTTGACTTTAATTATCTTTTGCCCACACAGTGGTGCCCGGTGAGAATACCATACGCCGTGAATCGACCGACTCCTCGGTGGCCATACCATTTGAGCGTTCGTTCCGTGCCGTTGGGGCTAGTTATCAGCCAACTGCGGCGGATGAGCTGGCACGTTTCCGTTTCTGCGGCTGCGGTTGGCCGCAGCATCTGCTGCTGCCCAAGGGCAAGCCAGAGGGTATGCAATTCGATTTGTTTGTCATGATTTCGGACTATGCCAACGATTCGGTGCAACAGTTAACCAAGTGAGTGGCTCAATGTCAATGTTGAGCAACAGCAATAACTAATCGAAAACTTTTACAACACACTCACAACAGCACCCCGAACGACGCCTGCAGCACGGCCTATTCGTTCTGCGGCCTCAAGGATAAACTGTACCCGGATAGACGCACCATGGGCTTCCCCTTCGACAGGCGTTTGCCCAATGATAATCTCAATGAATTTGTGGCCGCCTTCCCCAATATGGCCAAGACCGATGTGACAATTAAGTTCAACGATCGCACTGTGGGTTAAATGGTTAAATGGCCTATGGTTGCCGACACATTTATATATCCATATTATACTTATGCATATCTATTCACATTTTATATTATATTTAACGCGTTAATAAAAGCCGCAACACAATATGCTCAATATTAACCTTGCTTTACGGAAGTCAAATAAACGTAGCCTGCTTTTATGCGCGCTTGCATTGACCTCGCCTAACTTGAATACACAAACACACACACACGCACGCGAAGAATATGCCTTTCTCGCTTGCACGCACGCGCTATCATTGTTGTATAACAGTTTCTCTTATATGCAAGCTGAGCTCAGCCCTGCTGAACTAATGTTACGCCCGTTTCTCTTCTTTTGCATTGGCAACAATGTGAGTTTGCATACAGTCTACTGAGTAAGAGGTATACTACCTTTATAGGTAGAGGCTTACGCTGTTAATATAAGATACATTCTTATTAACATTATGTAAGCGCAGCTCAGTCACGCTCCCTGTTAAGCTGCTGACATGCATGTTAGTATTGGTGTCTCTTTCTTTCTGTCTATCGAGCGCAAAGCGCATAACTGCAGCGCTAGATTTCTAAGCTTTAAACACTATGCGTACTCTTGCTAAGGGGATAATAATTTTGTCACAAATTATATTACACATAAAAGCCATCTTCCCCCTTATTAATATATGTATTCTTCCTTCTAACTGGGAGCTTGTACTTTGCATTAAATGCTCCCAAGCTGGCAATCAGTTTTATTTACCCCATGTTCTCAAGCCAATATATACTCTATATTCTACAATAATCAAAGACGCAGCTTGGTAAATATTTGTCTTGAATTATTTAATGATATTTATATCAATACTGATGCTTGGCCAGAAACACAAATATAACCAACGCAAACACACACGTGCACACACACAACACCGTCCACACAAACACATACAAAGCCATAGTAACACGTCCACTAAATGTTGGGTGGATAGACGATTAGGCAGGGCAAAGCAGAGCAGGGCAAGGCTAATCCTATTAGACTTCAAAGCCGTTTCGCTCAACAAACTTTCGCATTGGCCGTGGTCCAGACACGCTGCCCTCCCCCCGTCCGTCACCGTCCGGCCACCTCGACGCTTGTCTTTTCTGTTTTTTACTAGTTGCTGTTATTGTTGCAGTACAGTTTCTAGCAAAACCGTTGCACGTGTTGCGCTTATTAACTTTCTTTTCTGCCTGCCACACGGCGTTTGCCACACTTAATGCAGCATTCTGGGAGCCGTCCAAGTTTTGAGTGACTCGGAAATCTACAAGGTAAACTCAGGTCTGTAACTGGACATCCGTTGGATTTGGAGCACCACAAACTAACACATAACAACTTACAGCTGTCGATGATAAGAGAACAAATTGATTTTTTAAAGCTTTTGGCCAACATTTTTGCATATACCTCAACTTGCCAAGCAAGAAAAGTTAAGTGCAAGGACCTAAGAAAAAGAAGCTGTCTTCAGCTTGTTGTTTAATGCATTATACGTACCACGAATTATATATTCTGAATTTAAAATTTTTATAACTAAATAGTAAATTTATAAAATTTTTAGACTTCAGAAAAGCCTGTTCAATTGATTCAAAAACAAAAGATTTGTTAGTTTCAGCTTTATATACCAACATTTTAGCTTTACGTTGGGTTTACAGTTGGCTTCCTTGCGCCTTCATATCATAATATTATACATTTCACATTAAATCTTTTGCCTTACTTAAGTTACTTTACCAGTCTTTTGAGCCTTAAAAACATTTTTTAGAATAATTTACAATTTATATTACGCCTGGGCTACACAAAAACTTTATCAGCGTTTACATTGTAAACAATTTAGTGGGATTTTCTGCTTCCATACGTAAGTCATAAACTGATCCCAAAATCCATCATCCCGCAAAATCAGCAAGGAATTAAAACACAATTAAATATGTCCATTTAAATTAATATATAAATTAAGTTCTGTCTCATACAAAATTTGAACACAATTCTTTAACATTTTTTAGAAAGTATGTGATCTTAGATTAAACATTATCTGCATTCAACTCTAGCAAAAGCTGCTCTGCACAAAAATAGAACTCATAAATTTCAACTTAAAATTTTCATTTTCCTTTCATACTGACATATTTTATTACCTTGGTTCTTTTTTTGCAATCTAAAGTCCGCGCTTACGCAAAATTTATTTATGTTAAAAAAATTTAAAAAATAGACAAATAGAAAAGAAAAAAGGAAGGCATTTTATGTGGGCACATTGAAAAATACTTGAATTCATTTTGTTAGCCCAAGGCAAATTTCTGGGGGCTGCCAATTTGGCATAACTTGGCCAACTTTATATAGTAGCTGAGGGCCGGTACAGGTCCTCTTTTATCCCCATGTGTTGGGGTATTTGTTATTTTGTTTATTTTTTTTCCGCCCTGTTCTGTTATTTGCGTTGGGCATTAATGTTGCCTACGTGCTGCGGCTGTCCTATTTGATTTTGATTTGATTTTATTTGACTTGGCTTTGCTTTACTTTACTTTATTTTACTTTGCCTTACTTTCGGTTTTGTTTATGCAAAAATATTTGGCTACTTTAAGCCAGGGCTCTGGCAAAATGTATTTTAAGTGCTCGCACAGAGATTTCTCGCACGCATATGTGCAATTTTCCGAGTTCGGGAGCCCAGAAAATCGTAATAAATATTATAGAGAATTTCCATTTGCTATTTGGGTAAACAAACTTACGGAATGTTTACTTTATAATCTTTACACACACAAACTTAAAGATAATTAAATGCAGATAAAGTTGCTGTTTAAGCATCCTTCATTATTAATTCACATAAATAATATATATATATATATATATATATGTATATACATATATAGCTTGTGTCTGCTGTTTAATTGAAAGCCTGTCGGCGATATTGTTGCACACAATTTCATGTTTAATTTCTGTGTAAATTTTCATTAAATCATTTTCACATACTATATGCACACAAATGAAATTAAAAGCAAGTCTCACAGGCTGCTCAAATTGCCCAGAGCCTATTAAAAAGTCAATCAAAAATATAAACACAAAAGCGTTGGCAAAACAAGAAATGCACCCAACCACAGAATACTTGACTAAGGAATACTCTTTGCTCAAGATAATAGCTCTATTAATCAACAGCAAATAGTTTCTACCAATTTTGGAAGTGTACAATTTATAGCAAATTTAGTTTATGTGCTAAAATATGCGAGTACAAAAATTAGTTAGTTTTAAAAACATTGTGAATACAAAATAATACTAAAAAATATAAGAGTCCAACAAAGTTTATAAATATCATTCAAATTCTTAAAAATAGACAAACAAAATTTAAATATTACTAGGTTTTTTATAATTTTCTGATAAATAAGTAAGAGCTTGGCTTGTTTTTACGATATTTAAGATGGAGACAGAAACTACTTGTATTTTCCGTCACGGTACGTGTCACAATTTGTGACTTTGAAACTGTCAACAGAAATCATCTTTAATATTAAAATTGTTGCCTCTAACTGACTATTCAAATTTCAACCTATTTCTAAATTTTAATTTGACTATTTTCATGTTTAAATCGAATGTGGCTGCTCGTGGAAGTGTTTAAATGCATCTCACTATATTTTTTTTAATAATAAATTAAAAACGAGAAAGTGGTAATATCTTCGGCACGCCGAAAATTGGATACCCTTGTAGACAATTCCCATTTACAGATATGTGAGAATAGTGCAGCTCGAAAATGCTGAGTTTATTGAAAATATCTCTGTAAACAGAATATTTTGCCATATAAAATCCTACTATTCCTTTATTATAGCAGCTATATGATATAGTGCTTTCACGTTGATAAGATATTCAAATATTTAGGTCGCATATAAATGCTGAATTTGGGTAAAATATCTCGAAAAGCAAAAATGTTTTTTATACAAGAACCTACTTTTGCACCGATCGTTACTATGGCAGCTTCTATGCGTTACACATTTCATGACAAAATTATAATACCCTCTACAATGGTATAATAATTTCCACTAAAAAGTGTGGAACTTGTATATCATACTTTGGGTCGCCAGTTCTTACAGTCTCTGAGCTCGTACAGAACCCCACATAAACAATTTATATAGTTAGAAAAACATTTTACATTCGGCTCACAATTGCACAATTTAATGACACCCATTCATTAAACGAACAGCTACTATATGTATATATGTCCTATACGAATTGGCTTTTACACATGTTTAGATTAAACTATAAGAAGACCTTGCAAATGCATGGAGAACTATTGAAAGTAAGACCGAAACGGCTGCGAGTGGTTTTTGCAAATTTGTGCCTAAATTTAGACTTGGCAATTTGGTAATTTGGCCAAAAGTCGAAATGTTTTGTTCGTCTATTTGGCGAGTGCTCACACGCCTTGAGAAGCTGAACCAGAAACATGTGCTGATGATGAGTTAGGATTTATGGACTACGTACAAATTTATGGCTTTGGGACATGAGCAACTGGTTGTGGCAGCTATTTGTGCTATTTTTGCCCACGCTTCAGGCCGTAAACAGGGGCCGTATGTCCCCCCAGTACATATGTTATATATACTATGCTATTTTAATAATATGGCCAAGTTCATTCGCTGCCTAATTGCGCATAAGCCCTACCGAAGAGAGGGGGGCACCGAAGAACCAGCAAAGAAGAACCGGAGTCAGCTCTTGTGAACGCATTCAGGCGCGCTCAGTGACTAGATAATATGCGTAGTCAACTTGAATCACAAGTACGTAACGTTCTACTCACACAGATGCACACACACACACACATACACACACACACACACTCATACACGGAGAGACATTGGCAGGTTTATGTATTGGCAATCGGTAATGCGAAGTATTTTACGGTTTTATAGCCAGCCTTAATGATTGCAGCATTTTTGCACAACAAAGCGATTCCGATAGCAGACTGAAGCAGCAATGGCAAGGGCAATAGCTGAGCATAACAGAACAATAAACATAGCTTTACTTCTACCGTAAAAGAGGCTATGCCAGACCAAAGAAAATTGTGGTATAAGTAGGTATTGAATATATATAAAACCATGTTATAAATAACTTAAGCTGCTTGTGTTTACATGATATTATTAAACATGCAACTGTTATGCAGCATGTTAACATATCGCTCTCAAATTAACAGTAAGGCATATACAAATATTAATCAGAGTCTCTGCTTTTTATTAATCCAATGCTGGGTATGTTCAAGTCGTGCTGCTGTTATTAGTTATTCATTCTTGTTCTATCATGAACATGCTAATTGTTTGCAATTATGCTTTAAGCTGGCTTCACATTACAATACGCCGTAAAGTATGGCATAGATGAGAGAAATCGAAATGGAACAGACCATTAAATAAGCACGTTTCAGGACAGCGCTCGAATGCCATTCAAACTGCAGCCATGTCCTGCTCAAGGACCTGTTGTAGTTGAAGCATCCGCAAAAACATGACGAAGGCCACTCAACAAGCCGCAAATGTTAAATTGAAGGTCACTAATAGATAACAACTGCCCAACTATTCTCAACGTAGATTAACATGCCGGTAAATAACATAAAAATGTTAATACCATCTAATTAATAAAGAAAATAGTTCACTAGTGACGTATTTAAGCACATAATTATATATTTTTTAAAATGTATAATAACGGGATTGGCCTGTCGCTAGGGAATGCATTTTTATTTTTGCTCGTACATTTTTAATAGCGTTTTTAGCCATTTAAATTTTTAATTTTTTCTGCTCTGTTTTTTTGTAGTATATTGAATGTTTACTCAACATGTCCACGCGTTTTCAACTTTTACCTTTCGGCTGTTAATATTGAAATTAATTGGTAATAAACGAGCATCGCCTGTTTATAATTCGTCAGGCAGCGTCATGGCCTCGCTTTTGTTTATCGCCTCTCTGCCATTGATTCCAACACATGCCATGCAAAAATTAAAATTGAAAATCACCTTTATCTGCCGTTTTTTGCAATCAGATACGAGAATGAAAAAAATCCAAGCACCTGTGTTATTTTAGCGCCAATATGCGATATGCTTTATGCACACACGACGCAACGAGTATAAATAAATAAATAAAGTACTACAATAATAAACATTGAATTCTCTGGCCCACAACGAAATGTAATCGAAAAGAAAAAATACTCCCCCAGATCTACGCTAGGTTTACGTGCGAGTCTGCAGAGGCTGTCTTTTAAACATAAACAAACTATTTATACAATTGATTAACTTAAGTTTTTGGATCAATGAACTGTCAAATCTTGCAGGGAAACAATTTTATTTAAACAATTTTGTAAAAACGAAAAAGTATTTTCCACAATTAGCTATAAACTTTAATTTACATAAGCAGCAACATATATTCATATACGAAACTTAACATCTTTCGCTATTTTTGCAATCGCTAGTCCTACTAGACCTACGGTTAATAATGCAAATAACATTTTGTAATTACAGATGTTAGTATAAATATGTTCAAGCAAATTCGAAAAAAATTAATGATATATGTGCCCAATTGATAATCATATTTACATATATTGATTAAAAATAGATTAGCTACCATTTGTTGATCATTTAACAACCTGTTAAGATTCCTTGTTTCTGTTAAAACAAAAAGCTTGTACATTTCTAATTCTTTAAGGGGCAAAAAACAAGGATAAGCTGCATTTAACTTAATAAGACCCCAACGTCTTAGCCCAGTAATTAAATTAACAGAGTACTTAACAGCAAAGACGTTAACAGTTTCGTTTAACAAAACTACTACTGCTATGAACATATACATAAAAATGTCCTCTAAGCTTAAAGGTATTTATATTTAAGAAACAGTTTCATATTAAATATAACATATTACGCTCTCAACACGTACCCCTATCTGACATTTAAAGGCCCCGAGGCACATTGAAGCTTTATCCGTGTTACACACAATGCGCATAGAATTAAAGTAATTCAAGGCAGAGACAAACTAAATTTTTTTTATATATACAAACATATGCGTGAACACAAGTGTTTGTGGGTGCATGTGTGTGTGTATTTATATTTGTAGATGTGAAGTGAAAGCTTGTGCGTGGGTGTATGTGTGTGTGTGTGTGTGTGTATTGTGCACTTTTGGCTCGTTGCAACGAGGAATATGGGAAATGCAAAAACAAAGCATTTTCCAAGGCAGACGCACAGCTGTCATTATAAAGTTTTACCGCGTGTGCAAAATAAATATATAAAAAACAATTTAGTTTTCTAGTCTTAAGTGTACGACTAGGAGATACCCTGATCTCGGCGTTGAGTAACTTTCACTAACTTTTTAACCAAGCTCTAACTTATTTTATAATATGAAAACGGGAGAAGATATCTAAATAAGGAGATTAGCTTGCACTGCTTATGGTATATGAGAATATACACACGCGTTTGAAAATGCTTCCTACTACCTGTTAGGGTATAAAAATATGCAAATATATGTAAATATATTTTAATTTAAGGAGAGTGCTGGGTAGTACTTAAGTACAAACATTTACATACTTTGCGACCCACTAATTTAAGTAATCGCATAGAAGCTGTGAGTCTTGATATCAGTTCAAACTGAATCGAAATGTATAACTGAATCATCTGAACTTGTATCAAACGTGTTCCGAGCTAAAAGTCAAGCAGCAAAACAAATTCACAGTTGACAAAATTGCAAGTGATGCGTAAATAGACAATTCTTTGGAAGTCGAAAGTATACGACTTCGGAATATATTTACAAATAGATATAGATAGTGTTTATTAGAATATCGCAAAATTATTATGCTTAATCTACGTCGTACATTAACATCTATCAACCCGTACGAGATGCAGAGCCTAAGTGGCAGGCTCCTGAATCGCCAATGTCTTAATCAGAAAGTCAAGGCTGTTGCTCAACAATTGAAGTGGAACACTCAGCTCCAGGATTGCAATACATTTTGCAACTGTTGGCGATTTTATGCCAATGGCCAGAAGCCCGTTTCATTTTTTGAGCAGCAGCGACGCAAGATGGCAAATCGTGGGTTTGTCGATCGGATCAAGAATCAGAATGCAGCCAAATTTTTGCAGTTATTTGCAACCGCCGAGTTTAAGGGCCAAGGCAGTGTCTACGATCAAATGTACGATGAGTTTGTGAGCTGTTTCAAGTGCCCACAGCCAGGCCCGTGCCCAACTAAAAAAATTAAACGTCATCTTCCACGTAAAACAGCGAAAGTTGTAACAGCCGCAAGGCCTGTAACGCGAAACGAGGGCAAAAAGTTGAAGCCAATGTTTAAAAAAAATCCAGCTCTTTTGCCCCACCCATCAAACGAAAGTGCATCGGATAAGCGTAGAATTCGCTTTAAAGATGCTAATATTCGTGCAAAACCAGGAATAATTTATAAAAGTTGGATTTCAACTGTGGGAACATCTGCTGATACTGCATCCAGAGAAGATTCAGTTGAACTGGAAGCAATTGTGATACCGCGCGAGGAGTTTCAACAGAATGAAAAGCCCGAGGACTTAAAAACTGATGCAAAACCCAACGAGTTACAACAAAGTGTAAAGCCCGAGGACTTAAAAGCTAATGTACAACCCAAAGAGTTACAACAAAATGTAAAGCCCCAGGAATTAAAACATAATATAAAACCCGAGGAATTAAAACATAATGTTAAGCCTCAGGAATTAAACTATAATGTAAAACCCGTGAAATTAAAACATAATGTAAAACCCGAGGAATTAAAATATAATGCAAAGCCCCAGGAATTAAAATATTATATAGAACCCGTGGAATTAAAACATAATGTAAAACCCGAGGAATTAAAATATAATGTAAAGCCCCAGGAATTAAAATATTATAAAAAACCCGTGGAATTAAAACATAATGTAAACCCCGAGGAATTCAAATATAATGTAAAGCACCAGGAATTAAAACATAATATTAAACCCGAGAAATTACAAAATAATGTAAAACCCGGGGAATTAAAATATAATGTAAAGCCCCAGGAATTAAACTATAATGTAAAACCCGTGGAATTAAAACATAATGTAAAATCCGAGAAATTAAACTATAATGTAAAACCCGTGGAATTAAAACATAATGTAAAACCCGAGGAATTACAAAATAATGTAAAACCCGGGGAATTAAAATATAATGTAAAGCCCCAGGAATTAAACTATAAGGTAAAACCCGTGGAATTAAAACATAATGTAAAACCCGAGAAATTAAAATATAATGTAAAGCCCCAAGAATTAAAATATTATAAAAAACCCGTGGAATTAAAACATAATATAAGCCCCGAGGAATTAAAATATAATGTAAAGCACCAGGAATTAAAACATAATATTAAACCCGAGGAATCAAAAAAATATAATGTAAAGCACCAGGAATTAAAACATAATATTAAACCCGAGGAATTACAAAATAATGTAAAGCCCAAGCAATTAAAATATAATGCAAAAAGCAAGAAATTTAAACATAATGTAAGCCTCGAAGAGAAACTTCCGGAAAACCAAATCCCAGAAATACCAAAGCCAATAGAACCCACAGGAAGCAAAGGAAGGGATATCGCAGAGAAAGAAGTAACATATAACTCAGGGGAAGAACACCAAAGAACCCAAAAGGAGATCGAATTGGCTGAAATAGCTCTGCTAGAAGAACAAGCAAGGAGACGACGAAGAAGAATAGCAAGATCGCATTCAGAGCCCAATTTAAAATCGAAGGGCTTTAAACATCATAAATCCCATGCCCAGAAAAAGAAAGCCGCTGTAAGTTACCAAAGAACAGATACTTCACTTATGTCTGGAAGTGATTTAAGTATTCGTAGCACACAAATCAGGCATATGAAGATATTTCGAAAAGAGGCCAGATTAAAAGGCCTATTCAAATATCGATTGTCCAGTACACCAGTAAGATACAGTAAACATTCTATTGCATCGCGTAAGTCGTATAAAAGATTCTCAACCATGTCCAGATCCTCAGTCAGGTACAGAGGCTCAGCCATGTCCACATCCTCAGGCGCGCGCAGGACCACATCTCCAGTTATAGATCCCGGCCAAGCACCAACCTCAGCCGCAGCCCCTACCCCAACCCATGTCCCAAGATCTGCCCCAGCGCCGCTCCCGCCTCCAATAGTAAATGGGGAAATTATAAAGAAAAAGCCGAGATCTTCTATACCCTCAATAACGCCATCCATCTATATACCTAAAAAAATCGAAAGTATTATCGAAACACCACTCGACACAACACTGAAAACCAAAGATGCCGATAGGGCGTCCATTAGTTCGACTGATTCACCAACAAAACCCGCCGAAAACGATTGGAGTGCTGTGAAGCTGCGGAAAATACCATCGGCCTTGTTTTGGAAACTATCGTCCTGTACTTATCAACCGTCGCACGAAATATTCGAGAACTTCTTATACAGGAATCCACCGATTGACGTTGAACAGCACGTTCATGATTTTATGACCAAGAATAATATTAACTTTGATATGTTTCACAAATTTCCTAGAAACTGGCCACTTCCCTTTGAATCGAAACTTGTACGACGCATGCGCAGCGAAAAACGCAAAGGTTTCATCTTGCCAAAAATATCCAGAAAATCTAAGAAGACGAAAAAAAAAAGACGAAAGAGCGTACCTAAAAAGCCGAAACCGAAACCAGAACTTCTTAAGGTATCCAGCTGTGAGATATGTCGCAACTTCAATCAGACCGAGCCCGATCAACCGTATATGATTGAAATGAAAAAGCGAGAGGCTCGCGAAGAACTCAAGCGATATTATAGACGAAGATTAATGGCACAGTCCTCAAATTCACAAACGGTTCTAGGCGCTGCACCCGACAATTTTCATTTTAGTTCCCAGCCGGAACCAAATATAATGGAAATGAAACTGCGAGAACTCCGGGACGAACTCGAGAGATATAGACTGACATTACCAACAGAGTCATTAAATTCGCAAACGGCTGGAGACTGTGCATCCGAGGAGCCGTACGTTTATTTTAGTTCCAGGCCGGAACCAAATATGATTGAGATGAGAAAGCAACATGTTCGCGACAAACAGAAGACACATTACAGTCGGAGATTATCGACATCAAGCACACAAACGGCTAGCGACTGTTCTCCCGAGAAACCATACGTTCATTTAGGTGCCGAAGCGGAACCAAGCATCAGGCTCAATCAGGCTCAATCGTTGCCACCATCACTGGTTCATTTGAACTGCTATCCAAAGCAGATCCGAAAACACAAGGAAAAGCAAACAATGCGGCAAAAACTGGTTGAGTGTTACAAGATGCTATGCGATTGTGAAACGCTTTTAGATAATAAGTTAAAGCAGCTTCAAGATCACGAGCGTTGTCTTTGAACTCTAATTCGTACTGTGTTTGAACTAGTTCGTTAAGCAGAGCGAACTAGTTGAAGCACAGCACAGATTATTGGCTGAGAAACGCAGTAGTCTTTATTTTTTATAAATTAATTTTATTTCCAGAAAGAAAAATAAAAATAGTTTTTTAAGTATATGTTAAGTTCCGACTTTCTATTGCAGTTGAGCTAACCAAAGCGAGATTAAGTGTAGATTATTTATTTATGCCAATCAAAATGACAGGCATTTGTGAACAACCTATAAATGTAAACACATCTAATTAACTTTTCTTTTTTTTTTAATAAAAATAAAATAATAAAAAATTCTTTAGTTTAAATTGCAAGTGCAACAACACCTGATAGATGAACGCATTGCCGAGATTGAATAGTCTGAGCGTTGCCGTCAAGAGCGATCGCTTTGGTGCCCAGCCATTGCTGTTGAATCGGGATTGTTTGGTCAAGAAAACCGAGATCTTAGCGCCCCTGATCGAAAAACTACATTGGAACAATAATAATGAAGTATTTAGTGCCTATTGGAGCTATTTGGCCGGCAGCTGCAAGAAGCGTCAACAGGACATACTCCAACGCATCAAACAGAATGCGGAGTTTTTGAAAAATATTGAAGATAAACGGCCAGAATCCTTTATGAAATTTCTGCTGCCCCGTAAAAGGCGGACTGGCAATGAACTAATTTTAAACGATGTATCCGCTAAAAAAGCTGAAAATATCATCTATGAGGACTTTATGGAATGCTTTACTCGTACAGGAACCGGCACCACAGTGAAGCCTCGCAAACGACGATCAGAATCTTTGTTATTGAATTGGAGACGCGAGAAAATTGTGGCCTTAGATGCACTCAAAGCAACTAAAAACCCTTACGATATCGAGCAAATCCAGCAGAAATTGAAGCGTTTAGAGCAGTTGGAGGAGCGACTGAATTCAACTCAACCCTATCCCGAGAGGCTGTATAGGCAAAAGAAAAAGTACGAGCAGGTGCCAAAGATTCCACGCCCAACGAATAACGGAATTGAGTCTGTGAGGCCTCATAAATCTTCAAATAGCAGATACAAAAAGAAACCTAAAAAATATATAAGAAAGCACTCTGACGAAGTAGAACAGGGCGAACAAATACAAAAAGATATTGAAGTCTTAAGTAGACGCAAGTCTAAAGATAAATATCGAAAAAAAACACACGAACACGAAATTAATAAGCCAACCTTGAAGGAAAATCAAAAGGATGTGGAAATTGTGGAAATAAATGATATATATATTAGCCACCCTTTGAAACAAACTAAATACCCTAGAAAATTTAGTAAAGAAGAACAAGAACCGAAAAAACCCTCGCTTAATAAAAACTTGCAAGCATCTTATGAACAAAAAGATGTCGTCTCTCTTTTACCTAAATTGCAAGTTACATTCAAACCGAAAAAAAAACATAAAAAGAAAATCGATGATAGTGCAAAGTTGAAGAAACATGAAGAGGAACAAACAGAAGAAATACCCCCCGATAAAAAGGTGTCCAAAAAGGACGATGAAAATAAAACTGCGCCAAATCCGTTCGAAATTAAACGACCTGCAAAGTACTTAGAAAATATACCCAAGCGGAAAACTAAACAAATTTCTAAAGTAGAACATAAAGAACAAACTGCAAAGGAACAGCGGCATGCAGGTAATGAAAATGATAAAGAATCGAAAAAAGTGAATGTACATAAGAATACAGAACGAGTTCATCATTCAGTCCATAGACGAAACATACATAAAAATCACACTTTTCCTTACCGAAAAAAGAGGCGAACGTCATCGATTAAACGACCGTTCAAGTTAATGAAAGTTGAACCAAATAAAGATTCGACTATATTGAAAGACAGGTCAATGACCTCTTCCACAGAGTCCAAATTGTCAGCAAAACTATCATATTTCATATCACAGCAGAATCTGCCACAAACCAAAATTCCATTTCGCTACAGTACGGAAGATATCAATAATGGATTGGTTGAATCAAATAAAAGTGGTAGTGGCATCAAATTTAACTACAGCGCAGATATGGGCGTCGAAGCTCAGGTTTCAGACTTGAGAGTGCCATTTAGCAATTTCAGATTGGTTTCCATGGATAAAGGTATTGTGTATAATAATCCGTATGAAGAGAGGGAACATCGTGCCATATTGAAACTTGTAGAACAAAAAAAACCAAGAGACTCTTCGGTGATATCAACTAAGACAATGCTTAATACCTCAAGAGATAAACTGTCCGTAAGCAGTGCCACGCTCAGGATTATTCGTCGCAAACGTTTGGCCAAGACCAAGATCCCACGTGCGTCGTTCCGAGTAGTGGAAAAAGATGACAAAAGGGGTCCACTGATGCTGTCCGATCTGAATAAATCTAATAATAGCCTGCACAAGCTGCTGAACCAGATAAATCCAGTTGCTGACATTTGTAAAAAGGAGCCCCCCCACAAGAAAGAAAAAGAAACAGTCCCTATGCATATGCCTGTACCCAAGTCAAAGAAGCCGAAGGAGCGAAAAACCACAGAAATTAAGAAGCCGCCTGAGGAAACGCCACAGCCCCCCCGCACCAGCATTGCGTGCACCATTTGCACTCAACTAATAAAGCGACCGCCGTTGCCAAAGCATCCCTATATGGAGCAAATAGAACGACAGCTGAAGAACCTTGAATTGCGCTCCTACTACAGGCAGATGATGCTACGCAACTGTCTGCGGGAGAAGCAGTGCCAAGAGAGTCAGCGCCTGGAAAAAGATCTGAATTTATGTCCCATTTAGAACGGGGAACTCTAGAAATTGACCAAACACCAAAAGTGCCAGCGGCCTTTTGCAGTTAAGTCAAGTTCTAAAGTTCCCAGCTAGAGCATTTCGAATTAGAACAGAATTGATCGGCACTTTGACAGTTCATTTCCCTTGCAAATTGTGCTTAAATTTTATATTCATAATTTAAGAAATTTTGCCGGTGATTTTGACTGTCAAAGAGCTGAGCTTTAAATTTACACAATTGCGACGAAAATTGCAAATATTCTGTGAGAATTTGTGTCTGTCATAAGTGTGAAAGTATGTTGTCAAAATAAGAAATTATTATATTTCACAAAAATACTAATTGTTATAATTGCCAATAGTATTGACTTTAACAAATCATTTGGGTGGGTTAAACTACAATTTTCATTTAAAACAAAAAAAAAAGTCCCACAAGTATTAAATCTAGACGTTTGTTAGCTAACTATAAAGCAAACAATAATAAGACATAATTGATAATTAATCAGTTAAACAATATAACAAAATCCTTAGCAATGGTTTACATTATCCTATAACTATATATTATTCTATAACTACCTGTCAGGATCAATATTCTATCGATAATTGTCAGCATCAATATTCTGCCAGCATCGATACTCAATCAATTGTTTCGAATGGAGGAAGTTTTTAAATCTTCTAAAAAATTATCTCCTTCTGAAGGGCCTCTCTACTTTAAAGAGTTTATTGAATTTGCACGTGGACCCAATTTAGAACTCAATAGAGGCCAATACTCTTTCGATGTACCTGGTTAATGCTTAAACAACAAGCCCAATCAAAAGTAAGATTTCCCTAATCGGGAGTGTGGATCGGGGAGAGTGCTCTAGGGGATACCCTGAACCTACTTCTTCCAACACCAAATGATGCTCGCACCTGTTGGGGTATTTATTTATATGTACATATATATTCTAGAAGCTACATGTCTTGGAAACGGGGCAAGGTAAGATTATCATACTGAGCGGGCACTTGACGAACCTACGTTCAAAATTTCAAGTCTATAGCCTTTAAATGTTCTGAGATCGGCGCGTTCATACATTCAGACAGGCAACCAGATGGACGGACGGACAGACAGACGGACATGGTTAGATCAAGTCGGCTATTGATTCTTATCAAGTATTTATATACTTTATGGCGTCAAAAAAAACTTCCTTCTCTCTGTTACATACATTTGCATAAAACCCTTTTACACATTTTCAATGGGTTGAGTGTATAAGAAAATAATCTTAAAATAATAATATGAAAAATTTGTTTAATTAAATAACTTTTGATTTCTTGATGATAGAAAAAGGGTTTATTCTTTTTTGTTACTTTAAGGCCTAGATATTATAAAATATTTTTATTTTTAACCAAAGATTTTAAACAAATATTATTTTCTTTAGAATTATATTATAAATCATATTTATTCTTTTATTTAAAATTTAAGAAAAAAAATATTTAAAGGTTTCTCTATAACGTTTTTATTTTGCGCATTCGCCTTGCAAATGTCAGGCATAAATGTCAAGCTACGAACTGTTTGTATATTGTCAGACGCATCGCAGCATGTCTGAACTGTGACCTGCCCCTGCGTTGTACTATGTCCTTTTTAGTTTCTTTTTTTTGTTGGTTTTTACAGTATTTTTTACAGCCCTGCGAGTAATACATAGTTTCCATTTTATGTGCTAGTTTTTTGCAATTTTGCGCGTTTACAAGCCAGCAAACAAAAATAATCGCAGCGGGGCAAAACAAAATAAAAAAAAAAACTATGGCAAGTCAGGAAAGTCTACACCCACTTGAATATACCCTATATGTACTTGTTACAGTCTGTTGCTAATTACAACTCGAGCTGTTTTTCAGAAAAAATAATAAATAAATGGTTTCTAATAACCATTTTAATGGATCTGCACTAATGCAACCCAATTTTAATATTTACAGGGTATTCCAATCAAAGTGCCAACTGCGTAAACCAAACAAAAACTCGGTCAAGTGCTTTAGATAGCATCAAGGAAAGCAAAATATGTGCATAAAAGATATATGCATATTAAAAATGTAAATAAAAAAGAAACAAGCGAAAAACTAGTTCTTGTTTCTAGTTTGTTAATTTTTATGCTAAGCAATGGCCATTTATTGTTGATTTTCCTGGCTGCGCTTTACAAAATTTAAGTCAGAGCGAGAGCGAGAGCGAGAGAGAGATAAAGAGGCGCGCGCGCTGAAAAGTATGCTATAGAAATCGGTTAAGCAAAAGGCGTGTTGCGAGGGCGCAAACAGCTTATGCCTGAAGCTTGATTAGGGGGTTAAGAGGGTAAAGGGGGGAAAGCTGCTGCTGATATAAATGATGACAGGTGCTGGCAGTAGCTGCTGGCCAGACCCGGCCAGGCGAGGAAATTCATTTACGACCAATTAAATGGCAAACGCAATGGCAAGGACAAAACGCAAATGAAAATATGAATTGCGCTCACTTTGACTGCTCTCTCTCCTCCTCTCTCTCTCTCTCCCTCTGTGGGCTACATTGCGTTAACTTATTTAACGAGCGGCCTCAGCGCTATAAGAATAATATAAAATAAACACTGTCATTTAAACGCATTCAATTTGTATTTTAATAATTAAAAGTCTAATTGTTTAATTCGCCTGGACAGCTGTGCTAATTGTAATTTTATTAAATTCTCCACCCTATAAATGGAAATTGAAATACATTTAATTGGACCACAAGCCGCAACAACATAAAATGCCCATTCATTGTAGTTGGAAATTTATTAAAATCTATTAATTGGTTAGACTATTTGTAAATTGATTGGAAACTCTCAGAGTTCTCAAAATTAAATAAGTCATTCAGTCATTCTTTTAGAGCCTGTTGCACTATAATCAAGTACTTGTTTTGTTTTAGATATAAGCCCAATTAAAGTATTGTTTGAATGGTTCAAACCTGTCGATTTTTACTAAATAATATAATGCTTAAACAAAAATTTATGAAGGGATTTATTCTTTCGACTCTCGGCTTTATATATTTGAAAGAAGTAAAGTAAGTTTCTTGGCTCGTAACGAAAATGATATCTAGACTATATGTAAAGGAATTACCACACCATCTAACTGAACGATAGAGGCTTTGAGAAGGTTTACAGGTTAAACCAATTTAATTTCAATTTAAACACAGCCCCAGGGCTCAGCAGCCGGAGCCATATCAGATCAAAGTAAAACCACGTCAACTTAGCTGCAGCAATAATTAAATTGCCAATGAATATTAATGTATTTCTTTTAATTTCAGCGATTTAATTGTATTTGTTTGATTTTCAGTTTTGATAACATTTGCAAATGAAAAAATTGTAATTTCCGCAAAGCCAATTGCAAACAGAATTCAAGTTATGAGCTTTTGAGAATTTACCAATTAGATTGCGCTAAGCCAAAATTTTGCTGTGCTCAAACGCCAATCATGCCTCAGTCGACCCACGTAAATATGATTATGTTGGCAACAGCACACACGCACACACACACACACATACATGCAGAGGAGACGCGCGCATAGACAAGCATCAATCAATCATACGCAGCGTGCACCGTCGCCATATCAAAAATGTCTTCATCGTGATGTGGCTCAATAATCACACGCACCAAAAATAATGTAGAATGAAAAATGAAAAATAAGAAGGGAAATTCGCGAAGAGCACTCGCGAACTCACACACACACACACACACGCGCGCGCTGGGGCACATTTCAATGCGCCTTTGAAATGCAAATAAGTGTGTGTAAAGCGAATTTTGTACACAAGTCGCAAATCAAAATGCACACCTACCTGTGTTTAGACAGCGACGGGGGGCGATACGGGGCGGCGCGTTGCGGGGCGGCGCGTTTTGGCCTTTAGGCGGCCTGTTTAACAGTTGTTGTAATTGTTGTTGTTCCTCTTGGTGTTGTTGTTGTTGTCGCTTGTTGCTTCTTCAATTTTGGTTGTTGTTGTTGTTGTTGTTGAGTTTTATTTAACCGAAATTCACATTCAGCAAATTTGTTTGAGGTGGCATGAAAAATAAATCAGGCAAGAGACATAAAAAAAAAATCAACCAAAATATAAAAACAAAACCAAATCACAAGCAACAGAGCAAAGCGTGTGATACAATTCGCAAAAAAAAGATTTCAGTTTATTTGGTTGAGCATGAGTACAGTAAAGGCTCGCTAGGGCGTATTAGAAACACACTTTAATAAACTAATATAAACTGGCCTTAAGAAAAGCTCGTTTTGTTTTAAGTTTTCTAGCTGTCATTTAAACATTAGGTCCACTTAAGGCTGGCAAATGAGAAGCCTAAATATTGTGAGCACCAAAAAGTTGACAGGCTAAAGATGTCTGCCCCAGGGAGCTGTTCATTATTCGAACTTTCACTGTACATGTGTAAATATGCTTAATATTTTCGAGTTGCTTCTAGAGCTGCCTATCAATGTAGCTAGCTGCCAGTTACAGTGACAACTGCTACATGTGCGACATCTACATATATATACGCATAGATACGCTACAATATTTATGCGTAGGCTGTTGCTGTGCGCCTTTGTGCGTGGCTACATATGGTAATTTTTTGTTTTTTTTTTGTTTTTTTTTTTGCGCACATTTTGTTAGCACGTTTTTTGTTTTTTGATTTTGATTCAATTGGTTTTGCTTGGGCGCCAAATTAGAGAAGTGATTTTACAATATGTAGACGCAGTTGAGTATTTTTGATTTACGGTTTCAACACTTTGGCGAGCAAATAATAAAATACAAAACGAAATATCAACGTTATTTTGTTTTTAATTGATTATTTTTGATCGTCGAATTTTACGAAATTTAATTGCGGCATTTTTTTTTTATTTTTTATACACTTTAATTAAATTGCATTTCACATGGCTTTAAAAATACGTTGGCAACTTTGTTGCCAGCAACAATTTGGCCTGCACTTGAACTAGTTGCCCAGTTGTCTGACTTGCTTTACACTTCCCCTCTCTCTTCTCTTCTCTCTCTCTCTCTCTCTCTCCCTCTCTCTTCATGTATTGAGTTGTGTGTGCGTGTCCACTGATAACGTTTTAGAGCTTGAGAATTTTGGTAGTTCTGATTGACGCGCTGTGTCCGCTACCTTTGATTTGCCACGTCCGCTTTTCGAAGACACTCAACAGCAACTGTTGCAAATGTCGAAAAGGCAACTTGTGGCTGCTGCGTTGCAGCATCTTAAATCGCAGAGCTTTTTGGTAAAAGCTCTTGTGTGGAGCACAAAAGCAAACTGTTGATTTCGCTTGAAAGAGAGACCGAAAGAGAGAAAGGGAGAGAGACTTTCAGAGTAGAAGCGCAAACTTAAGAGAGCGAACTGGGTTTTATTTTGCTGCTTGCAGTTAATTTCATTTAAATATTTAGTTCTTCGACTAGACTTTATTTTGAGTTTATTTCAAGTTCTATCACTAATTATTAAAAGCTTTTTATGCGGCTGTTCATAATTGATAAATTGATAATGATTATGCCCTGAGGCTGATTTGGTGTCTCATAGTTATTTGGCTTTTTTAGCAAATCCTTGCAAAAATTTATGTGCAATATAATAAAATGCAGCGTAAAAGTAAAGTGTTGCAAAGTGTCATAAAATAAATAAAAATTAAATTATATTAGATGTGTTAACTTCAACTTGGAGTTCAGTTTTCAATTCAATAAAATCTAAAATTTAATTTTTATAATTTTATCTTTAAACTATGTTTAAAGTTGTCTATGTTGTTTTATGCGCAATTTGTGTCTGTATTTTGTTACAAACATTTTATTTCTAATAATTTATTTAATTTGAAAATTGCAGTGAAAATTTCAAAAATTTAAAAACAAAATTAATTTCGATCATAAAATATGTTTCAATAGGCATGCACGTTAAGTAATGAAATATTTTTTAAATTAATTTAACTAAATTTAATTTTAAATAAATGCATCTTAATTGCTTCGAGAGTGTTGAACAATCAAAGAAGACAAATTAAAGAGTTGGGCGAGTGTTTGAACAATTTGAGAAAATAAACAGCCAACTCAAACTGTTTTCGAAAATTAAGCAATAAATGTGCAAATGCATATTTAAAGCAAATAAGTAAAAATAAATACTGAAAGTATTTAAACACATTTTGAAATTTTATTATCAGTAGTTGAAGTAGACAAAGCATTCGAAGTCTATGTTTTATAGCTTCTATAAGCATTGAACTAGCAATAATTTTAATCTTATATTATTGGTTATCAGCTGCGTTATATATAACTCAAATGTGAAATTCAATTGTTTTAAGCACTGCTCAAAATAGCTTGCTTTTAACCAGGCCTTCATTTGTGTGTTCTTATTTTCGTCTTAGCACAAACAGTTCTGTGCATGTATGTGTTAATGTTAAGTTTACCTAATCGACACTTGTCCGTCTTAGGAATATCACACACACACGCACACACTCACAGAGAGAAAGCTTTTAGTGTTTTTGGCCAGACAAACGCCCACATGTTATAGACAAGGCCTCGGAGTTGAGCATCAGCAACAGCTACAGGTGCAGCCGCAGGAAGTGTGCCTGCCCATAAACTGATGCCGACGCTCAAGGCTCGGGGCCATGTGATGCCCGTGCAGCCAAAGGACGCACGTTTGGCATATTTGTGAAGCGGAAGGACGCACGCATGGCTAATTGATAGAGCAAAGCTGTGCAAACAGGCGATAAATTGTGGCAGACACTCAGGCGCACATGGCCAAGAGAGAAAATTCTGCTGAATTTTTTTTTATGTTTTCTTTATTTCAACCTTGCTTCAAAAAAAAGCTAGCGAAACTCGGCTATGCGCGTTCAAATTAACTGATAAGCGGCGCAAAAATAATCAAAAGGTAATTAAATTAAGCCCACAGCGAAATTTAAATCAAGTTCAGAGCTGCGGCCATCTTGGCAGCATGGCGCTGCCTAGCCTGTGTGTGTGTGTGTGTGTGTGTCAGTGTGTGCTTGAAAGCTTGTCAACATGTTTTTTGGGCTAGAGTTTCGCGCTGTTTCGGTTGCCCGTTCATTGACTTTTTAATTGGCTAATTACAAGCATAGCCCAGTGGGCGTCTGTATGCGCGCGTGTGTGTGTGTGTGTTTGTGTGCGTGTGTGTCGTGTTGTAATGCTTTGCTATTTCTGTATTTGTGCAATCTTTTCTAATTTTAGTCGCGCTTTATTGTGTCCAAGGTCCTTCATAACTTCCTTTATGCTAAATGCACTGATTTATCTATAATTAACACGCGTAGCTATTGATTTTGAGCCCTTGTTGAGCTGCTTGTCGTTGCCATTAGCACGTGCATTTGGTAATAGCGCAATTACATAATTAAACATATTAATACTTTAAACCCCACAGCATGTAAGGAAAATAGAATGAAAAAAACCAACACTTACCTTTTTTCAGTTAATACAAACAGCAGCAATAATGCTGGTAAACACTGCTGGTACTTGTTCTTAATGCAAACAAAGGGCAATAGATCACTGTGCAGTTTAATGTAACACATATTGTCTTAAACGTAATTAATAAATTTACAAAATAATTGCGTTGAATTGATATTAAAACACCGGCTTAATAACTGTGCTTAATAGAACCTGCATAACTATCGAAAGGTGTCTGCATCAATCTTGGGCATCGATAAGAACGATCGAGCCAACATCGATATGACTGTTGACGACATTTCCATCCTGTTTTATTCTTGCCCTTTTTGGCGCCATCTAGTGCCAAATAGCATAAGACATTAGGCTCATATAGGTTAAACATGGGCACTCACCCATGTGGAACATTTACTTAAGACATAAACCATGCTCTCTGTTAAAATAGACTTTATTTATATATACAAATAAAAGTGATGGCTATAAAAATACTAACAATAGCACCTCGAATACTCCAGATAATCCATAGATATAAAATATATATAGCATAGAGAAAAGCTCAACCATGCTATCAGCTCATGAGGAGCCGCTCTGTTAGATGAGGAGCAATTCTTAAATGTAATAGCCGCCAAATGCAATCGATAATGCCAGATAAGAGCTATCCCCGATATTATCAGCAGCATTGGCGATATTTGAGCAGCTCTAACATTCTTATCGCACATCCCTAGCGCTTTATACTGGTTGCTTTTTGTTGGTTGTTGTTGTTGTGGGTTGGAAAATACAATTAAAAATTGATTTCAATATTTAAATATTCAAGGTATCAAGGTAAGTTCGAATAGCGGCACATTGTGTGACTAAAAAACATACCAAACGCCAAGAAGCTGTCGAAAAACGTGTTAAAGGGCCGTTTGAAAATAGCGCGTCACAAGTGTGTGTGCGTGTGTGAGTGAAAATGCGCTAACGTACGATTAAAGTACACAAGAGCAACTGTTAACGCATTTTTCCAGCCAATATATGCAATAACTAATTTTCATGTACATTTTCTAGACAACAACAACGCGGCGGGTGTCGGCGGCAAAAATACCGAAGAAGCACAAAAAAGAAAAATTTGCAAGGTGTTTGCGTCTGTGTGAGTGTGTGTGACAACGACGAGCGACGACTTTGCTGCTGCTTCTGGTGCGTGCGCGCTGTCGCAAGGGACCAACACACACATCAAGTATTTGCTATAGTATTGGTGTATCCTTTGGCATTTCTGTGAGCTTGGTTGGACGTGCGAGAGAAAAATCGCTTAAACCAAATCATAAACAAGTGCAGCTGAAGTCGTTTTTAAAAAGCAAAAGCACACCAAATACAATGGAAAAGAGAATAGAATTGGAGAGACGCGCACGCAAAGCGAACCAGGTAAGTTTTTTACATGCCATTTATTATTAGTGATTGATATTGTGAAAAGAAAGAAGGGGAGCGACAAAGAGAAACAAGCCGAAAAAACGCGCAAAATTGAATGTTTTTTTTTTTTTTTTTTTGGATGTGATTACACAAATTTTCATTACAACGTGCAAGTGTGTGTGTGTGCAACAACAACTACGCCATCATGTAAATCTAGTTTCAATTTGTGCCGTTGTCGTCGACGCCATAAAAAAGAGCGCAAAGCGCTGAGCAAAGAAGAAGCGGCAAATAACATCCATCGTTGAAAAAAAAAGAATTGATCGCCATAAGCAAATTCACACATAGAGCTGTATGTACGTACATGCGCTGAATGTGCGTGTGTGTGTCGCGAGCAGTGTTGCCATGTGCGCGCATTTTTTTGCCTGTGCTTTCCTTAAACACTGCCAAAGACTGCACAATATCTGATTATTAAATTAAATCATGTAAATAATTACTCAAAGGTGTGTGTAAATAAATAAATCTTTGACATGATGTATACATGTTAATGTGCGCTGATCGCGATACGCACAAAGCAAAGACGCGCAACCGAAATTGCGCCAGCTGGCAATGCTTCTACATATAATCTGTTGTTGCTGCCGCTGGCTGGCCGGCCTTCAATTGTGACAAACACTGCAATAAAAACATATACGTGTACGTATGTGTGTGCGTGCGTGTGTTTGTATGCCATGCTGCTTGTTGTAATTTCAGGTTATTTGATACCAAAATGTATCTATAACAACGTTATAGCGCGCGCATCATTCATATGTACGCAACAACGCCAAGAACCGCACACAGAGGCGCACACACACAACAAAGACGTGACACATACATATACACAGACTAACAAGAAACGTGTATGCACATAATAATCGACACATTCTCGCCAATGCCGATGGGTTGCCAGCTTTGGCTATAGCTGCTGCTGAGACGTGCACACACAGCCACATTGACTGCGCAGTCATAAATACCCTTACACACACACACACATTTGCTTCTGCAGGCTAGACTTTTCACAATGCAAAAAACCGGCCGCCCCAAACGGTACATGCACTGTTTACATGCACTTCCCTCTCCATAAATACATCTATCTCTCTCTCTTTCTCTCAAACACAGCACAAGAAATGCGAAAAGAACAGAGCAGTGCAGTCAAACCTGTGTCTTTTTTTTATTTTTTTTGTGTGGCACATTTGCTGATTAATAAACATGCGCTCTGGCAAGGCCTACTCAATCAGGCACCCACACCCCACCCAACCAAAACGCGCCCGTCGTATTGCAAACAGAGGCACAACTACAAGTACACCACAACGCATACACACACATAGTCAAAGCTAAGCTGATATGCACACGCTTCAAAGCTTAAGCTGCGTGCCGTTGTATGAGTGTAATGTGTGTGCATGTAATGTCCAGCAGAACATATGAGAACACGCTGTTCACTGCGTAAAATGTCGCCAGCCATTGTTGCTATTGCATACAACTGTAAATACACATACATATATGCTTGACTATAATTGGTCTAATCAGAAAACAATCGAAAGTAGCCATACATATTCAAAGCGTATGCCAAATTCTGCTCAAAAAGACAAGTAAAAAATGTTTGTCTGTTTCTATTGCTTCTAGGCGCAACAACTACCAAACGTCCGTTTGTCAACATATTTTTGTTTTTGTTGGGGTTGGCGCTGCCGGCTTGTTTCATTCCAAACATTACAGGACTTGTGCTGTGTTTTTTTTCCTACCACATCCCGCCCTTCAGTGCTTCATAACATTTCATTTCGTTTCAATTTGTTTGTAGCACGCGCGCGCCCATTGCGCTGCCATGCTATCAGCACTTGCTCTTTGCGCTGCTCTTTCAATGCCCATTTTCGCGCATTCCGTTTTGTGGCGCGTACGTCACACGTACTCGCACACACATACACAACGCCTGCAAAAAATTCTATTACATAAACGCGTTGCCACTTTTTCAGCTTTAGCTGCAGCTGGGTGCGCAATATGTTAAATCATTGTTGTCTCAGCACATAAAATTGTTTTGATTTTACCATAGTTTTTGATTTGGTTGCGCCATTTTGTGTGTGAGCTTTCTTTGCAATCAAAAAAAATGCTTTGAGTTTGATCGATTTTTTGCGTATGTATTGTTTTTCATTTTGAGTTTTTTCTTTTGCGCTTGTTCTGCCACACGTTCACACAGACATGGCGGACTGTCAGACCCTCAACATGCTGAAAATACGGCCAGTGTGACCAAATTGTCTAACATGAAATATGCCACTTTGCGTTAAGACAAAAATTGCTTGTATAAAATACCAAAAGAAGTTAGATATTGAAACGTCTATGTTTTTCTTGTTTCCCCACAGATCACAGAATTGAATCTGGACAACTGCAGGAGTACAAGCATTGTTGGCCTTACAGATGAATATACCGCCTTGGAAACATTAAGTTTGATCAATGTGGGCCTTACCACACTCAAAGGTTTCCCCAAGTTGCCCAATTTAAAGAAATTGGAATTATCCGATAATAGAATTTCGAATGGCCTCAACTATCTAACGACCAGCCCACAATTACAATATTTAAATTTGTCTGGCAATAAAATCAAGGACTTGGAAACGTTGAAACCATTGGAGGAATTCAAAAATTTGGCTGTTTTGGATCTATTCAATAATGATGCCACCCAAGTGGAAAACTATAGGGAGAAAATCTTCAAGATGTTACCATCTTTAAGCTTTCTAGATGGGTAAGCTATATAACTATTACAACTGTTGAATAATATTAATAAATTTGTACATTAAACAGATTCGATTGCAACGATGAGGAGGTGCAATCGGAGGGCGATGACGATGAGGAGGTCAATGGCAATGACTCCGAGGATGACGGTACGTAAACGCTTCATTCATAAATTTTGCATTTTTCATAGGAGGAACAACTAATTTCGCTCAGCTCTATTGCTCCCGCTGATCAGTGTCAGCTTCTGGTTTGAAAAGTTTCCGGCTCACAGTCATACATTTTGGTTGTTGTCACATTCATGTCCGCCCGTTAGGATCTGTTCAGTTATCGTATCATACACATCTCAACACACAGATTCTGTCGCCTTTCAGATGAGCGCAGTGCCTTCTGTGTAAATGGTTTAGAAATCGATTTAGACGAGCTCGAGGCATTGGAGCAGCGTGTTAAGGCCAAGAAACGTTTGCAGGAAACGACAGACGGTGCCAGCACGTCCAAGCCGCCAGCCGACGACAATGAAGTAGACGAATTAGATGAATATTTAAAAGAATTGCAACTAAAAGAATCGGCAACTGCCAGTCAATCTGTGATAGAGGCTAACCGAGCCTCAGTTCAGCCCCATCCAAGCACAAATTTTGCAATTTTACTCTATTGGTTTTTAGCAATATTAAATCTGGCAAATGCCGCCTATTGTAAGCATTATGCATTCTGATTTTTAATAAAACCTTACGATTTTGCCGATTGCTTACAGTTTCTGGCGACGATGATGGCGACAGCGATGATAGCGACGACGAGGACAATGGCGATGTATCACTGTCGGAGGTATGTCAAGATTCAAGAATATTAGAAGAATAGTTAATTAACTTATCAACTGAACAATTGCAGGTCTATAATGATGATCTAGAGGAAGACAATTCCGATTGGGAGGAAGGTGAGGGCGGCGATGACGATGAGGACGAGGATTCCGATATTGATGAGGCCGATGGTGAGCCAAATGAATCGACTGCATCGGTCAATGCCAATGAGAAGGATGCTGAAAAGCCAGGTGAGAGATGAAAATTAAACAATATATCAAATTATTACTTATGCTTTATTTCTTCAATTTAGCCGAAGAGTCGACAGCCAGGGGCAAGAAGAGAAAGCATGATGGTTAAACAGCATGATCTACAACTGTATCGTCTTTGTACGTTATAAATTTAAATATATATACACCAACACACACACACATACTAAACACACACAAAATACAACAACAAGAACACACATCATATTTTGATAAAACAAAAGTGAAAAATAAAACAACAACAAAGGAAGGAGGAGAAAAATAAGAAGAGGGCCCCATTAGAAAAAGATAAAAAAAAACTACATTTGTTTCGTTACATTTTAAGCTAAATATTCTAAACACACCCAAAAAAACCCGACAAAACAAAACAAAATGTAATAATCAAAAGATAAACAAAAGATAATAACATTTAAGCGAATACTAAAAACCACACAACACTAACATAAACAACACACACATACACACACACACACACAGCAATAGCAAACGAACCCAAATGTGGCAGTTCTACAAATACAAAACAAAAAATGGAAAATGAAAAAAAAAACACACACAAACAACAAAATAGATGGTTCCAATTAAATTCTTTTGGCAATTGTATTTGCATTCTGAACACATTGTAAAATTGCTTAGCATTAAGTTAAAAGTTTACCAATATATGATTATAAAATGTAAAATTAAAGAAATCCCACAATTTACATGATGATAATGTTACATTTGAACAAACAAAATTTGCTAACTTGCGCCTAAAGTTGATTCCTGATTTCCATTTTAAATTTAATTATTTTAAAAATCATTTGCTGCTTCTCTCCGGTTTCGTGTTACAAACAAGTTCTACAACATAATTACTGCTAAGAAGGATTTTTAACTAACTCTTAAGTCATTCCTTTTTGAATATACACACACACATACACATAAATTAGTTAAGCGCAATTATAATTTATACTTCCTTATATAATGTCAACACAGCTATTATTCATTGTTACCCACATCCATTCTCTATATACACGCAAATTTGTTTAAACTATAAACATACTTTTAAGTACGTCAACTATATTATCAAACAGATTTGTTCCCAGTTCTTCAAAGGCAGTAGTAGCATGTTTCGATTACGGCAAGTAAATGCAATATACAACATTTTAGACAAGATTATATATATTTTTCATTTCATTTAACAACTATATATGCAATACGTTTGTTCAGGTACAGGCAAATTGTATAAACACCGAAAGCGAAACCGAAATACATACAGATTAAATAATTTTAAAAAACTTGTTTCACTGATGGACATTTTCTACAAATGAATAAGTTGGCGATACCCTGTAAATTGCATACGGCGAAGATGCACCAGCGGGAACTACTTTAGAGGGAAAAAAGTGATTTAGCTTGTTTTTCATTTCGCATTGAAAATAAAAGCTATTTGCATGCAACTATCGATGGTTGCGTAATCGAAATATCAGCTCAATATATTGACGGTCGTCAACACTGTTCATGAATGCGCATTAACCAACACTGTACGGCACTTGAACATGCGCAAAAGAGGAAGCAAGCGTAGCACATATGCGGAAGCGAGAGAGTGATATTCAGCCAACGCTGACTACAACGTCGCGACGCTGTCGACGTCTCTTTATTTGACGTCGAATCGTCGCAGCGGCTGGCTGTGTTAAAATATACATACTAGACAAGTAGACTGCGCTGCCTGCTGCATTCTTGGAACAAATTTCACTGTTGGCAGCGACTGAGGAATAAAATTGAACGTCGACGTCGCGACGTTTCTTCCTCGAAGAAGACCAAATCAAAATAAAAACAAATAAACTATAAAGGGTGCGTGCGCGCCAATTATTTAACAACAATTAGCAAACGAAAGAAACAAAGTGAGTTTTAGTTGCTTATATTAATGGCAATTTTGATAAAGTGGCCAATTTACATGTACACACACTCACACACACACACTCACCCACTTGCATATGTATAGGTAGTATATTTATTAACGTGCCCCGTGTTTGTGTTTCTCGCAGTGCACACACTTAGTGCAGCCATCGAAATGGACAAACTGGATGCCAACCTGGAGCAGCAGTTTGATCTCAATCTGATTGAGGCGGTCAAAATGAATCCCGTTATATACGATCGGTCACATTACAATTACAAGCATTTCGTGCGTAAGGCGCAGACCTGGAAGCAAATTGCCGAAACACTCGGCGTTAGCGGTAAGTGAAATTTGTATGAAACTGTTTGTAATCATCTTGGCGAAACGGGTCCGAAGCGAAGGGTGCAACCAGCCCATACGCTGTGTGGCAAGTGAAAATGGTTGGGTATCAGCCGAGGCAGCTGGCGACGACGATGTCGTCGTCGCTGCAAATTGATTAATTCTATGTACGGTTAAGAGGTATGGTTGCTCAGGAGGGGAGGACGGGTGCAGAGTGGGCTGGCAACAGAGACGACGACATCGTCGGCAGCGGCAGCAGTAGTAGGCAGCGGGCGTCGGCAGCAGGCGGGCAGAAAAAGCAAGTGTACAGAAACGACGCAAAAGTGAACGGCGACGCGGCGGAGACGCGACAGACGATTGTGAAACGACAGGAGCGCATTCACAGCCTTGCGGTTACCGGGCGTTATTAAAATGCACCAATTGAATTAATTGATATGCCAGGCATTAGTTGTTCCTTCAATATCAAGCAATTCTTACGACATAGCACCGTTTGGTATAAAATCAAGAGAAATAATAGATTAAGGTGCCCCGATTTGGGCGCTTCAGCTGCGCTCCTGGCTGCGCTGTCGACGGTGTGTGCGCGCAGTCAACATTTTTGAAGTTGCTGTACTTTTGCGTCGCAGTAGTTGTCTTTGTCGCACGCACGCTGCCTACGCCAGCGTTTATTTTTATACAACTGCCACTGCTGCCGTCGCTGCAGCTGCTGCCGTTGGTGCTGTTGGTGGTTCACACACACACACACTGACGTGAGCTCACGCACACAGCGACAGGCAATCGTCGACCAACCGAACAGCTTTCATTTCATATCATGAGTGTATACCAACGAAAAAAAAACCCTGTCTCTTCCCCCCTGCCTCAAAAAATTTGTTTTTTATATGCAATGGCCCGATTTCAATTTTGGTGCTTTTCCATTAATGAATTATGCAAGCCAATTTAAAGGAGAAAAAAACTTAAACATTTTGGCGCCAAGCCGTTTGAATGCAACAGAAAATGTGAAGACGACTCTGGCATCAGATTCTCTGCCTGGGCCGCTGCTTGCGTTACCAATGCCAAGCGGGCAGAATCAACTCGTAGTTGTAGTCGACGTCGACAGCAGCAGCGGGCGCGCGCCTGCCACCAGGCCGCTCGGAAGCTGCTGTCGCTGCTGGCGTGCCACGGATTCAGCTTCAGCTCAGCTGCTGCTGCTACTGCTGCTACTACTGCTGCTGCTGCTTTTGCTGCTTGCTTCTGTTGCTGCTTCTGCCAACAGCTAACGCCGTCGGTTCAAGTGTCTGCGGGGGCGGGAGAGACAACGGCGTTGACGTCTCGCGGTTTGTTTTGGTTTGCAATTTGACGCACATATGCTGACGTCTGGTGGCGACGGCGTTGCCACCCACCAAAGAAAAGCTTGACAACCGAATAAAAGTAAACAAACTTTCTTATCAGGGCAATATTCATGAAATATTTATGAAAATTAAATATTTAATAATTGAAAAGTGAAGTAACTCCTGTTTATTAGAGATTCTAATGTTTGTGTTTATTTTGCAGAACAAAAATGTACAAAGCGTTGGAAGAGTTTGCGCGACAAATTCGCGCGCGAAATGAAATTGTGCCAAGAATCGCGCTGGCGCTACTTCAAACAGATGCAGTTCCTTGTGGACTCCATACGTCAGTACCGTGAGTCGCTGCTGGGCAAGTGCGCCAACGGCAGCCAGAATGCCAATCAGGTGGCCGATCCCACGCAACAGCAGCAGGCACAGCAACAAACCGTGGTCGATATATTCGCACAGCCCTTCAATGGCAGTGCAACCACATCCGCCCAGGCACTGACGCATCCGCACGGTGAGTTTCCCGTCAAGTCACATTGAATTACCAGCTAAATAATACAAATTTGCTTCAGAAATAACTGTTACTGGCGATGCACAACTCGCCACGGCTGTGGGCAAGGATCAAAAGCCATATTTCTATGAGCCGCCGCTGAAGCGTGAACGCAGCGAGGAGGAGCACAGTGACAACATGCTGAACACAATCAAGATTTTCCAGAACAATGTCTCGCAAGCGGTCAGCGCCGAGGATCAGTCGTTCGGCATGGTTGTCACCGATATGCTCAACACGCTGGGCGTGCGGCAAAAGGCCGAGGCCAAGGTGCACATCATAAAGTATCTGACGGATATGCAGCTGCTGGCACAGCATAACAAATACTAACTGTCGAGCCGTTTGTAGCATTACCAGCACCGTCAATTGATGCAACTGCTGCAATTGGAGAATGTGCTGGACGCTCGATGGTTAATGTAAGCAGCTACATACAACAACAACAACAACAACAACAACAAAACAAACAAGATCCCAAAAACAGGAGCCGCCTGTTTTTTAGCAACTAAGTCTTAAAAGTCAAACTAAAGTTTAAAGTTAGTTTTAGAAAGCAAAAAACACACACACACACTTTACTTACATCTACATAAATACATAATACCGAACATACAATTACGTAAGCACAAACCGTATACATATATTCTTACGTGCTTTGATCTGTTGTAGTTGGCCGCCCCCGTTCAATTCTCTTACCCAGTTTAGAAGTGTACAAAAAGAAAGGAAACTGGTTCTAGAAGTATATATTGTACGTAGTTTTTTGAAACAATTTACAAATGTTTTCCAATTACATTGTAATACAGCATATTGTATATTTTTGACTACCATTTAGTTTAAACATGCCATCGGGTTTAGTTTTGTAATTTGTAATTAAGTCAAATTGTAATCACAAAAAAACACGTTATTTTAATTTTTTAAGTTCTGTTGTAATATGCTAAAAACGCTTGAAATTTACATTGAAAGGCTTTAATTAAGTACGACCCTTTTAAGAAAACATACATATATATACACTAAAGCATATTACACAATTACATGAATATATTTCTGCATATTTACATATATTTTTCTGTAAAAAAAAATCGTTTTAAATTAACGCTGAAAATTTCAAGAAGTTTACCATAGTCGTGTATATTTGCCAACAATATTGAACAATTCAATATTGTTTTACCATTTCGATTTACCTAAATGTTTTTGATGTACATGGAATCATTAATTGTGCAATTATTTGCAATAAAAACAAATATAAGAAACGAAAATATGATATTTGTACTTAAAGTTGAAGGCGCCATTTCTTGAGAGATGTGGCAACCCTGTTTAGGTAGTAAACAAAACACAGCTGATTCGATTGACGCTCGCTTTGCCCTACACATTTTTACATAATGTCCGCTAAAAGTGAGAATGTTGAGACAAATGCGTCGGAAAACAATACAAAACTGACTGATACATGGGCCGTAAGTAATGCTCTTTTATATAAGGTACAAATCTAAAAGTGCAAACACAACAGATTCGCCCGTGTCATCTGTATAAAGAGGAGTACGACGATTGCACCAGTTTCAAGGCACGCTTCCATCAATATTTCATACATGGCAAAGACACTGATTGTTCGCAATGGCTGAAAGACTTACAGAACTGCGAGCGCTATGAGCGATCCAATGGCAATAACATAGAAGCTGGAGCCGCTATTATCAAGAGCGAAGAGCAGCGGAGAATCACAAGACTGCGTGCCCACTACGCTAACGATACGTGGACAAAGCGTAAGCAGCCGCCGGAGGATTGGGCCAAGCCGCTGCCCGAATGGCTGGAGAAGCGCAATGAAAACACCTACTTAGAGATAAAACAAAAGGAGCTGTCCGGCTTGGCGGTGGAACAGGACGAACAGCGTTCGTTTTGCGTCATCATGTAGGAAATAAAAGAACTAAATAAAATAAAAAGAGAAGGGTGTTTCATTTGGTGCAGCTCACATATATATAGAATTTACAGCGGTCTGGCAACACCGTGCACACAGCTGTGTAGCTCTCTGCGCGTGTTGGTTGCGTTTGGGGGTGTAGTTTTTTTTTTAGCTGGCGCTGACACAATTTCTGCTATACATACGTATTTCATCATTCGCAACTTAAGTTCAATAAACATGTTAAAGGGCAGCACATTAAAAGTACTGGATGTTAGAATTCTACAACGCTACATGCAATCAAGGTCAGCAGGTAAATGTTAATTATATAATACAAAAGTCTCGGCAATCCATGCCTAGCATGTAATGCGTAAATTCAATCGAGTGTATACATATAAGTATATGCTTTCATGTATAAATTGTCAAAAAACTGTTGTTAACTAAATGTAGCCTTTTCCGTTGCAGTTGCCAGCAGCAGATCAGGACGCGTAACTATACCGATGGCATCCAGCGCACCTACATAACGTTCAATGATTTTCGCAACAAAAACCGTTCTTACACCAAAAAGGAGCTCGTCGGGTGAGTCAGAAATAACAAAGTAAAAGTGTTCTAGTCGGCAGTGATCGACTAGGAGATACACTGTGCTCATCGCTGCTGTTACAAACATTCGCATCTTCAATATATACATACATACACAAATACACAAACATACACCTACAGTCACGCATGGCGGAACTGCGCTCTTACCCACTTTACGGGGAAGAGAGAGCTCCAACGAGCTATTCTCGCGGCTTTGTATCGATTTCGAGTTATCGATAACAGTTCGACAAGTTTCGAATTCGAACTCTTTGGCTCATCTACATACCAACATATACTTTGGGGCATGGCTATAACGACTCTGTCTCTAACCCTTGTGGAAAAGCTTTCTTCTGCCTGTCACACACACTTGTACACTCACGCATTTTGAATTGGATCAGGGTATATGTATATGAAACAAACAAACTCTTGCAGTTACTCAATGCAGGACATGTACAGCGTCGTCTCGGATGTCAGCAACTATTACAAGTTTGTGCCCTATGTCAAGAAATCGCATGTGCACAGCGTGACCGGCGGCGGCTTCAAGGCGGATCTGATTGTGGGTTTTCCGCCGCTGAACGAGGCATACACATCGCAGGTTACACTGGAGTCGCCCAGCCTGGTTAAGTCTGAGTGTCATGATGGTCGTCTGTTCAACTACCTCCTCAACGAATGGCGTTTCAGTCCCGGCCTCAAGGACATACCCAATTCGTGTGTGCTTGACTTTAGGGTAGCGTTCGAGTTCAAATCCTTGTTGCACAGCAATATTGCCAATATATTCTTCGATCTGATATGCGATCAAATGGAGAGCGCGTTCATTCTGGAAGTTGGTCGACGCAGCGGCCCGCCCTCCATACGCTCGCATGTGCTAAAAGCGAGGCGATCCTGACATCCTAGTTAAATATTGTATTTAGTAAAAGGAAAAAAAAAACACAAAAACAAACATTATATTGAAAGAGGCGTTTTCTATATATTTTTGTTATAACAAACTGTAAATAAATTGATAAAACAAAGGCATGGTGTGTAAGTACTTGAATTTCATTGAACGTCATAAAAAAAGCATTGTTTTTTAACAGTCTCGTTTTTATGGGATTCCTCGAATACACAACAGATAATGGGTTAATGATATTGCAATGTTCGTATCTTAATTGACAGTACAAGTAGTAAACATAGAAATTAAATATTAAATTATGTTAACTATGGAATGGCATCGTTTAAGTCGAGAAATTCTCAAAAAGTGGCCGACGTCGTTACAATTACATACAATTAACTCTTTAAACTTAAACTACGTTTATATGCGTTATAAGACGATATGTGAAAAAAACTATAAAAATCAAATTCGTGTCATTTAAATATCTTTAACTTAAATTACAAAGAAAAGTATTTAAAAACACATTTGTGAGCTATTAATTTGCTTTCAACTTTAAACGAAAATAAAATCATGCTATTTACAAAAACATTTACATTAAATTGACAATATCGCAATAGGTTTGACGTATAAACGCAATAGTTACTCAGTTTTAAGGGGCAGTTAATATTTTGAGTTACTTTTTCGTAGAGAAGTACAAGTGTTCCCGTATATAAACTCTATATATAAGTAGGTATATCTATGCATCTAACAGTTACTAACTATAACTTGAGTGTGTCCTATATTTATAATGCTAAGCTCTCTACAAGTTAACTTTATACAAGAGGGGAGAGGTGGCCTGTAACGATCTCTACTTAGAGCAGTAAAAAAGTCGACTACCATACAACAGTAAGTGAAATTTGAATACCCTTACAACAGCTAAGATAAATGGCTGTTTGCTTTGTTAGAGTATGCTTAACATTGTTTTATAGTTAGTTTAGGTTTTTCTGATATTGTCCAGTGAAATAGGCGTGCAACTACTTAGGAAACAATTAGGCTAAAGTTCAACAAATGGTTATAGATGCAGTTAGCAGCTAATGATTATGCAATAGAAGGTATATACGAAGTAGATAGGTACAATTCCTTAATTACTAACGATCGTAACTCAAACAAATCTTATAAACACATTCCGGGCGCATACGAAAAACTATTCGAAACTAAACTCAAATTCGTTGCCAGTCGCGAGCGGAGTTTAAACTCTAAAATTGGAAAGGGATGCGGCATGAACGCAACCATTTCAAATGGTTTTTCTTTTTCAGCGTTTGCTTTACAAAAAATATCACTTGTTGGGCCGGTTTTTGAGCGGGCGAAGTGGCCGCCACGAGGCGGCAGCAACCACTGCCGCCAGCTTTCTTCGTTCTCAGTTGTGTTTGGCCCGCTTTCCAAACATATAGCCCTTCCAGCGTTCGGCGGTCTGTGCGATCAGCGGATCGCTGTCAATGGTGGCCAGCAGCAGCAGCTGATTGACGTGCGTCGCATGGTAATCCCAGCGTGCCAAATTTGGTGCCACACCGAGACTCAAATGGCGCAGATCGTAGCTGGTGCCGGAGCCGGTATCGTACAGCAGCAGCATCTTCTTCAGCGAATGCATGCCCTGGGTAAAAAGTTTGCCCGCCTCGCGTGCTATTTTGCCAGGCGCCGTGCTGTTCAAATCGTAAAGACCCAGCAGCGAATAGATGAAACCATTGAGCACATAGGATGCGGGCGTTGTGGGATACTCCTCGTACCTAAAACAGGAATTTACAAAGTCAATAAGTGAATGGGTCAAGCATTCCCGGGGTTGCCCCACTTACCAATAGTACTTTTCCATGAATTGCGCCAAAACGCCGCCGTCTTGGGAGTAGACGCGATACGGCTGCAGGCCCAGCGAGGCTGCCTTTAAGTAACGCACATCCCCGCCAGAATGCCAATAGGCGCGTGCTAGCACAGAAATGGCATGACCCTGACCCATGGCCGATATCCAGCCCGGACGCAGCTCCGCAAAGCCATTGAGACTGCGGCGCACCGGATTCGTCCAGCCGCCCGTCTTGGCATCCTGATTGTGCACAAACCATTCGGCTGCATCATAGAAATGCGCCAAATGATCGCTCGTCGAGAGCGTTATATTGTCAAAGAAGCCGATGCCCAGAAAGGCCACAGACAGCACCTCCAGATCGCTGCGACGCACCTTCAACGGCGAACGCTTATCGCCGAGGACAATGCCCTTCTGGACATCGATGTGCAGATCGCGTGTGATGTGGCGCCACTTGTTTAGGGAACCGCTGCCCAGGCCGTAGTATATATTCGACTCCTGGACGCTGAGCAGTAGCTCGGCGGCAATGTAGTGCAAATTGTAGCTGTGCTTGGTGTCGCGATTCAGCACGGTGACCATCAGGCTGCTGCTGTTGGTCACCAGCAGCAGGTCCACGCTTAGAACCAGATCCTGCGTTTGATTCACCTGAATGCTAATGGCGCTCTCGTAGCCAATCGTCGTCTCGAACTGGACAATGCTCGTGTTGAACTTGTGATGCCAGATGCGTGTCATATTGCTGGTCTTGGGGGTTGTCCAGTCCATTTGGCTGCCATCGGCATCCTCGAGCACATGGACGCGCGGCGTCGGCTCTGTCAAATTTTTGCTGTAATGCGCCAGCGCAAATTGTGCTATCTGTGTCGGATAGAAATAGCCACGTTTCTCCCATTGCGTGCTCACGGGCACGCCCTCCGCCGCACTGATGCACTTGACCCGATCCCGCACCTCCACATTGTAGTTCTCAAAGTACATAAAGACGCCGCGTGTCTCATATTTGCCCTTGGGCAGATTGACTTTGGCATTGCTGTGCATCCAATTGAATTTGGCCGGATCGCTGCCGCTTCCACTGGTCGTCACAGCGCCGCTGACATCGAAATACTGGCGCAGAAACGAGAAGGGCACGTACACCTCGTTGGCGTTCTCATCCCGTTTGCAGTGTATGCTATACTCCTGATTGATGGCGCATTCAATATCCTGCAGGGGCGCTGACATCTCCTGCCCCGCAGCCGAACTGGCCAGCGTTTCGACGGTCTGTCGCTTTCCCAGCTGACGCACAATATCGGTCGAAAAGCTAAACGCGGCACAGCGCATATAAATGCCCAATGTTATGACCATCACAGCCACCGTGAGCAACAGCAGCAAAGCTTTCAGATTCAGACGCATTATGAAGAACACCAAGGGCTCACGCTGCAAATGATGTGTTAAATATACATACATACATATATTATATACAGATAACAATGCTTGCCTTAATATATTGTGGCTTTCGCGGCGTCGCTTCCTTCTGCTGTTGCGGCGGCGGCGGCTGCGTCTGATTTCCTAGTGTGTGGGCGTCATAGGCATCTTTGGAGCTTGCATTGCCACTGGCATGCACTGACAGATACTCGGACATGCAGATTTATAGCCTGGTCACACTTTTGCGAGCCTTTCCCGTACCTTTTATGCAGTACTCTGTAACGTCATATTCTAAATATAATAAAAGGCACACACACACACTCGCGCTCATACGCGAAAATGCTGTTGTTTTTGCACAGGTAGCTGCTGCATTGATTGGTTGCAGTTTAACATTATGGCAAAATAGCACGGCTTTATAAATACTACACTGCACGAGCGTCGATTGCACCTGCAGTCGCAGCGCGTTTGTTTGGATATATTTATAATATGGCAACAGCTGGCATACCACAGCTAATAATACTATTGTATTCAGCTGGTTTTTGTAATAATTTGTATGTGTTTTCCATTCATTTATGACTTTTTCATAGCACTCAAGCACAACCCACACTAACAACTGCTAAAGCAAACACAAACACAACTGCAATGAAGACGAGGAAGAGAGATACCTAAGTTTATACGGCAAGACACGAACGTAAAATCAGTTTATGTTTAAATGCAATTGTAATTCATATCCATTTCATGATTGCTGTCATGAATAAATAAATAAAATATTTGCATTTTTATTTGGCTCTTACCATACTAAATAGTATATTTTCTTTTAACGAAACTAACTTTGTACCACCTCTATTATACACTACCATGCCAGATCATAATAAACAGTCAGGCATAAACGCTGTTATAATCATTTGAGTGTTTTGACAGCTGACAAGGGTTGCCACACTGTCAAATGGGTTGCTGTGCTTTGTAAACAAAACAATTGAATATATTTTGAAAATCTCAATCCAATTAATTTAATTAAATTAAAAGAACGCTAACTTGGGGAATTTATTAAACAGTCCGACGTTGCTTGTGTTCAGGCACAGAAGCAAAAATTGGAATACATATAACATGTCGCTTGACAGCCCTAATCAGAGATAAATCAATAGCAGCGTGATTTGTTTACAAAATGTTTAAATAAATTTTTGTAGGTGAATCGCAATGTTTAGATTTAATTTCGAGAAAAGTGCAATATGTTTGCTGCTGCTGCTGCTGCTAAAGAGCAAATCACTGCCGGCGTTAGCCTCCAATGGCGATCGCACACAATTCTATCACAATTGTCGGCAAAATTGCGAACGCACAAATTGTTCAGCTGGCAAGTAAAAGATAATCCAATGATAATCAAACATGACTAATTGTTGTTTTTGCAGACGGCTTGGAAATACAGGAACAGGCCATCAGCTTCTATGGCCAAACAATTTTTGATCGCATCTTTGGCTGGAACTGTGCGGACGAGTGCTCATATGGCTGCATGTGGCGTACTGTGTTTGCGTTCATGGAACGCGGCTGGCCCATACCGCAATTCTATGGGAAATGGCCATTCCTGCGTCTCTTCGGCATGCAAGAGCCGGCATCAGTTCTATTCTCTATAGCAAATTTCGTAATGCACTTTCGTATGTTGCGCAAATTTCGTTGGTCCGTGCGTTCCGACAGTCCCTGCTACGTGCTGGCCCACATCTTTGGTTTGGTAAGGGTCTTAACAACTAAGCTTGTCGCTGTCTTTGCTCGAACTATGCTTATTTTTAGGTATGCCTGAATGGTTGGATATGGTCAGCGATCTTCCATACCAGAGATTTTCCCATAACTGAGCTGCTAGACTATGCCTTTGCGTACTCCATCGTTCTGTGTTCTTTCTATTGCATGTTGATGCGCATGCTGCATCGGTATTCACTATTCCTGCGCGGGGTCATCACGCTGGCATGTGTCTCGTACTACATCAATTATTTTGCCTACTTGAGTACGGGCAAATTTAATTACTCCTTCAATATGAAAGTGAACATTGCCACCGGCGTGCTGAGCGCCGTGGGCTGGTTTGTGTGGTGCCAACGTGTACGCTATCGTCGGCCCTATTACAAACGCATATTACGCTTCTATGTGCTATTCGCGCTGGCCATGAGCCTGGAGCTGCTCGATTTTCCGCCTATATTGTGGATTCTTGATGCGCACTCGCTGTGGCACTTGGCCACAGTACCTTTAGTTCCGCTGTACTACGAGTGGGTATACATTAACAGATCATCCAAATCAATTACTTAATATACTACTATTGCAGCTTTCTGATCGAGGATTGTCGGACACTGCTGAAGGAGAAGGAAATGACAGGATCTTATACCTACTTTAACAAGGATATTTAGATCATCAGACACATTTTAATCGATAAGTGGTCGTTATACTCGTACTGTACTGTATTGTAAATTTATTATACAAGACATAATTATGCTACATTTGTCCACATTGCGATATGGTAACTGGCAATTTGGGCTTGTTGTTGGGTCCCGTTGGCACATTCTCAATTTTACGCATTATCAGGAGACCATCCAGTACGCGTCCAAAGACCACATGTTTGCCATCCAAAAAGTTACACCTCGCACATGTGATAAAGAACTGACAGCCATTTGTGTCCCGGCCACTATTGGCCATTGCCAGTAGACCAGGTGAGTCGTGTTTCAGCGTAAAATTCTCGTCGCCAAATGTGTTGCCATATATGCTGGTCACTCCAGTGCCATCGCCTTGCACAAAATCGCCGCCTTGTATCATGAAATCCTTGATGACTCTGTGAAAGCTGGCGCCCTTGTAGCCAATCGGCACTCCATCCGGTCGGTATTCGCCCGTGCAAAATTGTCGGAAGTTTTCCGCCGTACGCGGCACAGTGTCTGCAAATAGTTCAAAAATCATGCGCCCAATTTCCTGCCAAGCAAATAAGATCAAATTAATATGCATACATATGTACACACTCGTGTGTGTTTGTTGTTCACTTACAGTTGTGCCCACGGCAATGTCAAAGAACACCACGGGATTGTTTGAGCTGCGCAATTGTGATTGTATTTGATTCCAATTTGGCATATTTATTGATTAGAATTAATTAAATGCAAACGTTTAACAATAAAAGGCGCCGGTTGTGGTTTGTTTACGTTCTGCAGCGATTAATAAGTATTAATCGATAAGAAATTGTGCAGTCGTGTCTCAGCTATCGATATGTGCTAGCCGGCAATCGCATAAATCGTTCAGCTGTGCTCACACATGTGGCTGTTGTTTAATTGCAATTGTTTTGCTGAATTAATTATTTATAAGTGCGTTGTGTGCAAGTGTTTAGAAAAGTGTTAAAAGCCTGAGGATTTATTTCACAGTGTGCCATCACGTTTGTTTAAGCTGAGGTGGAAAGCGGGAAGGCATTAGCATAAAAGGTAAGTCTCATGTGTTGCTTTTATTGTACCCTTGTAGTTTTGTGTTAATTTCTAGCCGGGTTAATTAGCAAAGTTCGCGCAGCTTAAGTGCACTTCATATTATTGACTTTCTGTTGTTGATGTTTGTTATTTAAATTCAATCCCACAAGACAAATCGCACGCAAACCAATTGATGCCTATCAATCAAGGCTGCTGTCGTGTTGCTATCTCGCTTGCACTCAAGTACTTTATGAAAAGCTCGAAAAGCTTGGTTTAAACTTGGCTTCAACTGTAAATCGTATAACAGTTCGAAATGTAAATCCCAAAAAGCGTCGCTTTTAGTATAATATATTTTTAATAAGAAATGCGCATATCAAATGCTAAGTAAATGTTTATGTTTATAAATAAGTGGTTTTTTGTTGCTCATGAGAGCTTTTTACTAAACATACAATGCATACGATATTAATATGTATTACGTGTGGTAATAGGAACCCAATAATAAATTAAATGAAATTCAGCAGTGCAACTTATAAACTATATAAAGATGTACTTAAATTAAATTAAGCAAATTCAAACCGTTCGATATTAGGTACAGGCCTCATTTCAGCACAATAATAAAAACAGCTAATACTATCTACATATTTGCATTTCTTTCTGGACACTCAAGTCCACATCAATTGCTCGCCTCGTCCGTATCCACATCCGAAATGTCCTTCAGCTTTGTTATATTATTATTTTGATTATCTTCTGCCGCCTGCTGAAAGCTTTGCTGGATCGTTTTGGGATCCACAACCAAAATAGGCGTACAGCCATCCATGAGATGTTCGCTTTGACTTTGGAACTGTTCCCGCGATATGCTGCGGGTGAAGGAGAAACGCAAGGACTTGGTGCGTGTAAGGATCTTCTTGATGGGCGGCTTGCCGGTAACCGCCACTGGCTCTGAGCTGGTGCGTTCGGTTTCGGGCGTGGCCGGCGCGGAGCTGATCTCCAATTGAGCATCACGCAATATTTCCTCCGCAAAGCCCTTGATCTGGCTCCAGGCATCCAGAATGTCCTTTTCCGTTGCTTGCTCGTAGGTCACACAGAAACGTATCACATAGCGTCCATTGAATACGGCCGGCGTCATGTGCATCTTGCCCGAGTGATTGATCTGTGCCAGCAGCAGATGATTGGGCTCATCGCCGGTGCTGTGCGGGATCATAAAAAATTATAATATTATAGAGGCAATTGTGGATTCGAGAATAGTTTATCTTAAACTTACCGCATGCGAAAGCACACCAGACCCAGGTGCACATCGTTGCGCACCTCAAAGCGTTCATCCTTGCGTACGAGCATCTCAAACTTCTTGGCCAGAACCATGTGATTGCGTATGTACTCCTGCAGTCCCTTCACGCCATATGTGCGAAAGACAAACCACAGCTTGAGCGCGCGGAAGCGACGACTCAGTGGAATGCCATAGTGTCTGTAGTCGACGCCATTCATGTGCTCGTGCCGCAGATACAAGGGATTCACATTGAGCGCACTCTTCAGTGTCATCACATCGCGCACCCACAAGGCGGACGCGTCGAAGTTGGTTAGCAGCAGTTTGTTGGGATTGGTATTGAACGAGTCCGCGTACTCCAAGCCAGCAGAGAACACGCGCATCTCGGGCAGAATGAAGGAGTTGCCCGCATAGGCGCCATCCACATGCAGCCAAATGCTGGACACCTGTCGGCACACCTTGCCAATCTCGGAGATATCATCAAAGGCACAGCCGCCGGTGGTGCCCACTGTGGCGACCACAAAGAATGGCGTCAGGCCCGCATTCACATCGTTCTGTATGGCCTGCTGCAGCAGATCGACGCGCATGCGTCCACGCTCGTCGGCATCGATGATGCGCAGCTTCACCAGCGCCATTTTGGTGGCCTTCTCAACACTGGAGTGCGCCTCGCGGCTGGCATAGGCAATCAGATTGGGCAGAAAGACGCTATCATGCACACTGGTCTGACCCTTCAGTTCGCTAATGGCGCGTGCACGTGCCGTGATCAGGGACACCAGCACACATTCGGAGGCGGAACCCTGCAGGGCGCCGCCTCCTGTGCTGCCGGGCGCATCCGAAACGAAAGCCTTGGGCAGACCCAATGCCTTGGCATACCAGTTCATGACAATTGTCTCCAGTTCCGCAGCCGCCGGGCAACTGGCCCAGCTGAAGCCGATGGAGCCAATGGCGCTGCTCAGCATATCGCCCAGCACGGAGGGAAAACTGTTGCCCGATGGGAAATAGGCAAAGAATTTCGGATGATTCCAGTGCACAACGCCCGGCATAATCTTTTGCTCAAAGTCATCGAGCACATCTTTAAACGATTCGGGCGATTGGGGAGCGTCCGCTGCAATGTAAACAATTGAAGGCGGTTCTTTAGTTGGCCCTGGTACCTCGTGTCTTAAATATATAGTAGATATATCTTTTAGCGCCTATAAAGTTGCTGCTAAATCAGCGCACAACAATATTTATATACAATTTGTTATTTTTGGCATTGTGCGGAAGATCGAAAGATCAACAGTTCAACACAAATCTTTATCTACTTCTACCTGAGATGTGCGTGTGCATGTGTGTGTGTCCGTGTCTATTCGCATAATTAATTGATTTGTTTAGTTGAACTATAGAGAGATTGTGGTGTTCGTCAGATGTAAATATTTAGCTTAAATAACTGCGCGCAATTCGCTTGAAATTTGCTTGAAAAAAAACTGAAAATCTTATGACCCAACAGCTTGATGCCCCAAATTGAACCCACGCATGAGCCAAAAAAAAAAAAAAAAAACAAAAAGTAAATGAAAAGAAAAAACAAACAGTTTTTTATAAAAATTGTTTTGTTTTTTTTTTTCGGGTTTCATGGTTACCATGTGGGCTTCTAGAGAGCTACAAGTCAATTCGCATTGTTTGCTGACAATTAGTCAACATGAATCCATAAGTTTCTGAAGAGCCTGTTGAGTTGAGATATTTTGTTGTCTGACTTATTTGTTGTTAAAAATTTGTTTTCGTACTTGTACAAGATTTTCTTCTCTTTTTAAATATATCGTGTGAAGCGAAATAATTTTGTGCTTTCCATTTTCTATTTTCCATTTGCTAATTTGTTTAGAAGCCTTTAACTAATTGTTGTTTACTTGCGCTAATTTGAAGCGATCCCTCAAGAGTTTGGCCCCTCTGACTGGCAATATTTTTATAAACAAAATAGTTTTGTAAATTGTTTGGGCGTCTACGCAAAAACAGTATCAAACATGTGCAAATATTTTTGAATGAATTTTCAAAATTGGGCATTTGCGAATTCCACTGAGTAAAAATATTTATAATTACATCAGCAAATTATGCGCGCATTATTTATAATTTGTTTGTAAATAGATTAGCTTAATAAATTGGGTTATTTATATTTTGAAATTCTTGACGGTTGCGCTTACCTGGTAATAGTTTTTTCAAATATCCGGGATCTAATGTGGGCGCCACATCGCGCTCTTCGATATTGCTGCCATATTCGCATATATAATCGATCACCTCCTTGCCGTATTTGCGAAACTCTTCGACGTTCATTTTTCTTTGTTTTTTTTTTTTTAAATCAGTTGTAGTATTTTTCAACTTGTTTAGCACTTATTTTGTGTTTTGAATTTATTAACACCTTTTGGAATTTCTAACACTCTTCTTGTAACACAATGCCCAAAGCTAGGCAACACTTGTATTCTCTTTCTCGCTCGCTCACTTTAATCCGTTTGCTTACGTAGTGCTTGCTGCAGCTTCCTTTGCGCGAATGACTCGAGGTTTGTTACTGCATCCGTTTTTATAACGAAAACCAAACATGCTCTCCTGAGCGAGCTTTGCTCGCGTGCTCTCTTTTTTGCTCTCTCATTCTCTCTCTTTTGCTTTGAAGCATTGGCACCTGCGCTTGTTGTTGTACGTGATTGTTGTCTTCTTTCTTTTGCGGCGTTCAAATTACTTTACTTGCATTGTACTTTGCCGCATACATCGTCGTCTCCGTCGCCGGCATCATTCGGATCTCTGGGAAACCCGCTTTGCCAATTTGTTGAGTCGCCTCAAGCCTCAGTTCTCTTCGCGCGCGCTTTGTGTGGGCTGTCTCGGTTAGTTTTGAATTCAATTAAAAAAAATCCCTGCCGGGAAACATACTATATATATTTTTTGTTTGCCATAATTATATGGCTCGGATGCGAAATGAAAGGTTTTTCGTGCTGCCATTTAGAGCTGATTGAGTCTTTATTAATAGCACATTACAGTTGAATATTTGAAAACACTTTAATTGTGAAAATTATATGAATTAAAATGCATGCTACGGTGATTTCTGTTGGGTAATCTGGAAAATTATTTTGGGGTTGTCGGGAAAGTTTTGGATAGTACAGCGCATATTGTTTACTTTCGGTGATTCAGATCAATTATTGGCGTAGGTTTCATACAAAAAGGGTAAAAGTACACAAGTTCCATTTAAAAATATTACGTATACGTAATTAAATATTACGTATACTTTTCTGTAAAACTATCTTGTGAAGCAAAAATATAAGAAATTTTATTAGGATAAAGGTTAAATATTAAATATAAATATGATTGTGAAAGATTTCTCAAGAGTTTTCCAAGTAATTTCCTCTAAAATATTGTGTAATTGTGATCTTAAGTGCTTGGACTACAATTTCTTAAGCATAAATTCGATTAAAATTGTAATTAATATTTGGTATCGAGTTATATATTATGCTTTATTTTTTCTTATATCAAGTTGAAAGGTATCATATTAATATCTTTACATATGATCTTTAAAAGCCACAATCATCTATTATAATGATTGCTTAACAGAAGCAAAATTACCATCATTAAACTTAAATCTAGCATTTCGTCGTGTACCTTTGATTTTAATTAGTTATACACAATAGCTGCCACGCCTCTCAGGTCCCACGAGTTTCCAGTTTTAGTTCTACTAATTAGCTGAGCATCATCGTTTCTTCTTGTTCCCTGTTCTTTTACCATCTTAAGGGGAATTTTTTGGAATTGGCGTATTTTTCAAACTAGTAGTAGAAAACGTGCCAGGAATAGGCATTAAACAATAAGCAAGACAGCAAAAGCTAATTCTTATAAAGAGCTTTTGATGCGTATTTTACTAAGGTTGCCAGATTTTGATAATACTTCAAAGTTTTTGTTCAGCTACGGGGAATTACTTTTAGCACATGGGACAAATGTGGCAGCAAATAGTTCAGGAGCAGGGCTAAGCAACCAAAATGTGCCTAAATAATTTTCAATTGCCGGATGTTAATTGCCAGATTTTAATATTTCTATTTATTTTTTATGGCAAAGGAGAATTGCATATTTTAAGCACCAGGCATAAAAATGTGCTAAGTTGGTCTAAATTAATAATAATTAACGAATACAATATGCAATAAAGAGTTTAACTAATTTTCACCAAGCTATTCGGCAACGGGAAATTACTTCTAGCACGTGGGACAAATGTGGCAGCAAATAGTTCAGGATTAGGGCTAAGCAGCTGGGAATAAACATTGTGCAATATGCCAAAAAAGTGCTTAAATCATTTTCATTTGCCAGATGTTAATATGTCTATTTATTTTTTTAGCAAAGGCGCATTATGTACTTTTAGCACCAGGCATAAAATTGTGCTAATTCGTAGGTTGGTCTAAATTAATATTAACTAACGAATACGGATAAGTAGCTGGGAATAAACATTATACAATATGCAAAAAAGTGTTTAACTTATTTTCACCAAGCTCTTCGGCCACGGGGAATTACTTCTAGTACATGGGACAAATGTGGCAAATAATTGTGCAAATACGTATGTTGGTCTAAGCTGTTAACATTTAAAGAGTACAGCTAGGCAGATTGTGTGTGTGTGTGTGTGTGTGTGTGTTGTGGCATGACGAATCCCTCCATGTGGCAGCTGCCACAGCAACAGGCTGTGACGTAGTTGCCACTTCGTCGGAATCTCCGACCGAGCATATATGAAATCTAAACAAATTGCAATCTTGCAAATATAATTTCGAATGTGTGGGTGGGTGGGCGTGTGTAAATATATGAAAATATGCTTGTGAGTGCATTCATGAATGAATGAATGCGAACGCTTTGTATTCTGGCTGCTGTGCTAATTAGCTAAGTTAGTGCCTAAATGCTTATACGATTTCATCCAAACCCGCTAGGTTCCATAGTTCAAGTAGGTAGCTCCCGCCTTTAGACTCCGCCTAATATGCATAAAATCAATCAAGCTATGGCAAGAGTTGCGTGCCGCGCAACGCTGATTCATTCGCGCACGCGCCTTTTCGTGGGCAAAGTGCGGGTCTCGAGAGGCATTGACAGGGCATGACTTGGCTGATTTTGATTTTGTTTTTGGCCCGGCCTGACGATCTGCTTTTGTCGGCTTTATGCTCAAGCTCTTCGCATTTCGGCCCGAGACTTTCATTCACAATACGAATGACGTCGTTTGTCTAAATATAAACCGCGTATTCAGTTTACGCGGTCACACTTCAAATTGCTCGAGGCCCAATCCGCCATCCGCCTTCTACGTGGGGCCTGGCACCGTCTCTTTCGCATGTATTACCAAGTTTCGCCGCGTCTGGCTCATTAATTATTAGATATTATGTAGTTGGCACCGCCAAACACAGAAACTTTTCAAAAAAAAAAAAATAAAAAACCTCATGGGTCATCTTTAAAAATTTTTGTTTTATTTGTCTTTGGGTTCTAGTTTGCGGTTCAAGATTTGCTTTCGTCATTGTCAAACCGCTTGACAACCACATTAACATGTTCTTCTTTTTGTATATTTTCGAATTTCGCCAAATCACGAGTTTGGCATTTCGTTTGTTTTGCCCGTTAGATTATTATGCTAATGTCTCACATTAAATTGTACAAAATCTGACGCTTTTTTTTATGTCCATTTTGTTGCCGTTGGTTTTAAAAATGATTTATTCGATTGTGTTTTGAGTTTTATCGGTGTCAGTAGCTTTAAAATTTATTCGCTTGTTAATTGAAAACTTTTGCGCTAGCTTTGAAGTTGTTTTTGTTTCAAGATTTCATGATTTTCTGAAACTTGTGGGTTAATTTAATCATCTTAAGAGTTCAGTTCCTGGGAACTGTTTAGGCAAAATGACGCGAACTTTTTTAATGGCGCAAAATTCAAATTTATATTGTGGGATAGCTACGTTTTATTATTTTAAAATTGTTTGCTTAAGCAAACAATTTGGGAATAACTTTTTAATATCGATAAAAACTTGAATTAAAGTATCGCTAAAATATCGATATCGATAATTAATGATACAAACCCGAATTACTGTTAATTGTACCGCAACCTTCTAAAGGTCATGTTTTTATTTTGTTATCGATATCTGACAATTGCAAACGATTAATTACTGTTATCGATATCGATAAGTTATGATATAAAACCGAATTACTGTTAATTGAAACCCTAACTGACTGGTGGTCATTTTTTGTTTTGTTATCGATATCTGACAATTGCAAATGTGTATTTTGATCATCTTGATCGATAAGAAAAATCGATTACTTTATTATAAATTGCCAAATCATATAACCTTTCTATAACTTGTCAGGCTTCATATGCATAAACTCTTCGGTTTGTTGCCTTGCCCCAAAACTCATCATCAACTATGAACGAATACTATCATGTTTAAATGTGAATTAAAAAAAAAGTTAACTTAAAGTCCATTAAATCGCAATGCGTGCACACTTTTGGTGCCTATTGATCTGTAGCTTTTTGGGAACTTATCTTGAGGCTGGTGTTAACAGAGTTTCTATGGATAAGCTGGGCTTTCATAACTACAATGAGATTGTGCGCGATTTAATCAAGAACTGGGAGTCCCCGATTATATATCTGCGACAACTGGGCTATCTGCCCAGCGACTATGAGGATACGTCGAAAATTAAACCCAATTTGGATGCGCTGATGAGTCGCATCGAACGCGATGAACAGCACGAAGCTGTCCAAACGGAAGTTGACAAGCCCAAAGAGCTGGATACGAAAAAGTTGCAAATAAAAAGGAAGCGAGAGAGCGTGCGGCGGCAGAGAAAATGCGGGCGACGTCGACAGCGTCAGGCAACTGACACTCAGACCGCGAACTATCCCAATATGGAACAGCTGATGGCCATGACGAAGCAGTCTAAGCCTCTGGAGATTGCCGAAGCGCCAGCCACCATGGAACGCAGTCAAAACCTACAGCCAAAGCCAGTGGAACAGAATGCCAATTCGAAGATGCTGTTGCTCAGCGAAATTTTATCCCATCAGCGGCAAGTGCGGCCACATGTCGATGGCAACGAGGACGTGTTGAACCGCCTCGTTGCGAAAACAAGTCCATACACGGCACACAAGCTGCAGCCAGTGGCAGGTGTGCTAGGCAACAGTGGCAGCAATGGCAACATGCCCCAGTTGGCAGCCATGCCACAGTCATCGGGCGGATCACACGCCATGCTGCTAAGCGATAATACTGGCAAGAGCGCATCCGGAGATTCCAGCTCGATGAGTATGTATGGCACACTGCTTAAATCCATTGCTAAACCCGATATCCATTCGCCTCAATCTAGTCGCCCGGATCAGGCGCAATCTCAAATCGACACTAAGCCGGAGATTGAAGCGCCGCAATATCTAAATTGGGATATCAAGAATATGCGGCTCAAACAGATCTCGCCAATAGCCAAGGATGCGTATGTCGACAAGCTGGTCAAGATCTTTGTCAAAAAGCAGGAAACGCTGGACATCCTACAGCACATACAAAAGCAGGGCACATAGGCAAAGCAAAGCAAAGCAACTTCCATTCACATTCATATGCCATATTTTTATATATATGTATATATATATGTTTGTATATATTTTTTTTGCGATCTTCCCTAATTGGTATGCAGTAAATTGTGTTGAGGCATTCACCAGACCCTGACTCATATTCCATTTTTTGCTGCGATCAGCAGAAGAACAATTGTTAATCCCATTCATACAACGTCATATCCATGGCATCATCAGAATTGCGTGAAAATTATGGTTTGTTTATAGCCAAAAATCACGGTAGTAAATCAAAAACCTAACATACACATATGCCATATGTTTACGATATTATCTTGCTCGTAATTGTGACCGGCACAATAACAGCTGCCCCGGGGTCCAAAATAACACAATGCCTCAGCGAAAGTTAAGGAAATGCTGTGTACATCGCATAATAGATAATCAAAGTGAATGTTTTTTAGTTTGAATTTGACATCATCTTTGTTCTAAAATTATCAAACTGCTCATGCTGCCCATTGAAAACTATAATAATAATACTTGGCAGTACAAAATACGGATGTCATACGGAGGCGTAGGTTCAATTTAAGATTATCAGCTAATAGATGTTCCAAGGATAATGTCCTTGACATAATCACAGATATATTACGCCTCGCTTTGCTTATTTTGTAAATGCACAAAAGGCATATAAACATGCGGGTAATCTTAAAAGCTGACCAATGGCCGAATTCTAGAGTTTTAATTCGGATCATTAAATAGCGATAAAGTACGGATATCTTCGGCATGCCGAAGATTTAATACCCTTATAGCCATTTGCTACATTGGGCTTAACGTTTGATATTGATTTAAAAAATAAAAAGCGGAAGACCATTTATTTATATATTTTAATAATTTAATTTATGAGCAAAAATAACATTAAACGGTGCATAATATGCTATTATTATTATAATAAGTACTTCGTAAATAGAGCTGTTGCGAGTAGCAACAAAATTTAGGGTTGACCCGAGATATTATTTTAATTTACTATATATTTATTTATATGTTGTACTGGTTATTTATAAGGAGTGATCGGTATTGTAAATTGGTCTAGAATTCAACTAGGCGCCGCAGTTACTCATGAAGCGCGCTTTAAATAGTTTGTCATAGTTTTCTTTTTTTAGTTTGTTTTTTTTTTTTTGTAGGCGCTTCAGTTGTGATTCTCCCGGGCGGAGGAGGACTTCCGGAGCACCAGGGGCGACTTTCGCGGCGATTGCAGCTGCTGTGGTTGTTGCAGCAGCAATTGTTGCTGTTGTTGTTGTTGCTGCTGCTGCTGCACATTCACAAAGCCCGTCTCGTTCTCTGGCGAGGGCGAAGAGCCGGCGCCGGAATTGCGACGCGATGAACTCGGCCGCACATTGGTGTCCAAATGTCGGAAACTGCGTGGAAAATGCCCGTAAAACGATTGACAGTATTTGGAGTGAAACTTACCGCAAAGAGCAATTGCTGCCCTTTTCCTCATTGTTGCTATTGAAGAGAAAGGCCAGCGGCCAGGATATCCACGAATTGTGATCCACAGAGCTCTGTGTGCGTATTATGGGCGCACTGCCACGGCTCACCACCGGCGAGGGCAGCTCCATGGAGAGTTTCGGTGTGCCCGCCTTGTTGATAGCCGGATTATAGATCTTTGGATCGCTGACCATGCGCACGAAGAACGAACGCTTCTGGGCGAGCGTATCCAGTTTCTTGCGATTGATTATCTCGCTTATTTCATCGTGCTGCTCCTTTTCCAGCAGTTCGTTGGCCACATCGACTATGATATCCCAGGCATAGTCAATATCCTCCGCAGTGGCATTCTGTGCCACCGCACAGAATCGTATTATATAACGATCATTAACGCTCGCCGGGACCATGTGTAGTTTCCCAGACTCGTTGATGGTGCTCAGCAGTTTCTCGTTCAGCTTGTCGCCGCCCTTGAGGCGAAAGCAAACCAGTCCCAGCTGCAATTGGACAATAAATTAAATCATATTCAATAGACATAATCGCCATTGTTCGGACGAAACAAAAGAGTTTGGCTGTAAATGACATTGCGTATACGCAATGTGGACGACTTATTACGCGATGCGGGTTGCTTTGGTCATGAAAAAAAGAAAACGGCCAATTGAATTTAGTAGCTAAGAAACTGGCCCCAAGCAGCTGTCAATTGGTGCGTCATGCATTACTTAAAATACCCTGTACTCTAGGAATGGTTTAAAAGAGGGATATGCCAGACGGAGGCAGGCATGTTGGAATAATCTATTCTACGTCTATAAAGTAGACATGTTCTTGTTAGTTTGGCCGTGTAGTCGCATCTGCTTCTAATATTTTCAACTATCGTCAATGTATCTTCCAGTTGATACATAGTATTATCTTTCAGGCGAAACGTTTTCTTTTCCATCGGACATCCGTCTCCCTTCTTTTCCAAGAAAAACTCTTTCTCCTTTGCATCGGGTTAACCTTTAAATCCTTATCCAACATTTCGCTTTTATCGCTCTGTTACCTCCTTTTTTTTTACATTTTAGTACAGGGTATCGGCTGACCAACCATTGCCACCGAAATCATGCACACTTCTTATTTTTCTTCGCCCGTTTGGCCTGCCTTTAAACAATTTTTGTATGCCAATTATGCCAAAATACTTCAGTTTCGCTCGGAATTTGGCATTTGACGTGCGGTTCCGCACGTTCGTCTTTGCTGCTAGTGTGAAATAGTCAAATTTGGAAATAGTTTACGAGCTCACTCTCCCGTGTAGCGAAGACAAATTTCATAATTTGATTTTTAGTTAAGTCCAAGTCAATGTTATTTGCGTCAGTCGCTGGCAAAACAGCCAAACTATTCATTTCCTCCCAAGAAAACAACAAATTTTGATAAATGTTTAACATGCACAACAATAGTTCATACACACACACACGCCCGCACACCCACACATTTGTCTTATAAAAATCACCGCAGACCCAAAATATAAAACTTGTTGTATAAACAAAAAGTGCTTTGAACTCGTCAAATGATTAATTGCTGTAATCAGCGCAGTCCAAAACCCGAAATCCAAATGGACAAATGCCACATTTATATGTAACTCACCTTGACTTGATTACAGATCTCGAAACGTTTATCTTTGAGCACCAGCTCCTCAAAGCGTTTGGCCAATTTGATATGGTGTCGTATATAATGCTGTAGTCCGGATATTCCATACGAGCGCAACACAAACCTGTTCGCATTAAGATATACAATAAAAATATGATTATCATTGGAGAGTAATGGAAAGAAGAAGGGAATTCCTATCTTCGGCATAAAGAAGCTTAACTCGCGTTTTACGAAAGCGGTTTCTTTACGAGTTATATGATATAGTAGTTCGATTCAATAGGGAATAGTAAAGCTCGTAATTGCCGTGTTTTGATCAAGATATCTTTAGAAAATAACACATTTTTCCATACAAAAAATAACTTTTTATCGATGCTATATATAGAGCTGCAAAGCTATAAAACTGTATGATATATAAGTCCATTTTTTTATAAGGATTTAGGAGCACTAACTATGCGGTATTGTATTAAAAGATATAATACATATATAATTTTTAATAATTTTAAAATTTGAAATAAAGCTTTGCGGTGTTGTATTAATACCAAAGAAAAAGGGAATCATAATTATTGCTCATATATATCGTTTAATATTTATCTGATATGCTGTCCAACAACCTTTAGCAGAGTGAAGATCGGGCGATTCGTAGTTTAACAATAGTTTTGGTTTATAGAAGCTTTGCTTACATATGTACAGGTAGTGTATGGTATATATGGTAGTCTATCTTCATTTTGCTTAGTCCAGCCTAGCTTATAGCTTGTTTGGCTGACACTAAGGGCATCGATCAACTAGATCTGTTGGGTAGGTCCTTTTAAGTATTCTTCTTCTTCGCCTGCTTAGCAGGTTCCTTGCGAGGATGATTGTGAAGCTTAGAAAGGTAGCTCGCTTTTGTCATTTGACCACGTCGTCTATCATTGGTAATCTCAGATGTCAGATGTGCGAATATACCAGGATCCAGAAATGTTTCGCAAATTCTTGGTCTGAATGATGCGAACTTTGTTCTGGTGTGTTTTTGCGGCTATACCAAAGAATTGGCAACCATATCGCCACGCTGGGGCAAGGATTACTTCATAGATTAGGAGGGAGTTCCTAATATCAATTAAATAGCATTGGTAGTTGGTCCTAATCAAACGTTGCAATTGCGAGCTTCATTGTATTGAATTCAGTATTGTATTAACTTATATCTTATATTGCTTATATAGAAACAAATAAGTATAAGTATTGAATATATCAGCTATACATCAGAATGTATCAGAATACATCAGTTATGTGCTTTCAAGGGTATTATATTTTTGGCACCTTGAAGATGTGTGTTCTTTTTAGTTCCGATTAATAATTGAATATAAAGAACTTAATAGAAGACATCTACTTCAGCTGAAGTATATTCATTTAAATAGCAAGTCATTGACAGGCTTTTTATTGTTCAATAACTCGTGAATTAGTGAAGCGTTTCTTGCGAAATCTGCAAAATAGTCACTAAATAAACTGATAATGGCGTGTACCAAAAATCCAGATCCTAACTTGAGTTGGGCATAGTTAATTTATGCTACGCTGAGGAGCGCCTCTTCTGAGCATGTTTGTTTTTACAACTAAATCGCAGGCAAATATTAAAGGCACAGGTGCTTCAAGTCAAGTGTACTCATGGCTAAGCAGCAAGTTTGACACTCGAAAAACCAAAACAAAAAAAATAAATAAAATATTTGACAATAGTCAACAAAGTCATTCAGGCCTGAGACCCAAGGGTCGGCTGTTAGATGGTCTTTGGGTCTTTTTGAGCGGGCGCTACATACCACAGTTTCAATGAACGAAAGCGACGGCTGAGTGGAACTCCCCAATGACGATAGTCGATGGCCGCATCCGAGTAGCCGTGCTTGAGATACAGCGGATCGACGACCAGAGCTGATGTCAGACGGATGCGATCGCGCACCCAGAGTGTTGAGCAGTCGAAATTGGTCAGTAGCCATTTGTTGGGATTCGTGTTGAATGAGTCAGCATATTCGATGCCCTGTTTATTAGCATAGCGTTAGCTGTAGATCTGTGCATGTGTAGACGGATATCTGGTTATATATATATATATATATACCTTTAGCAGGGGCTTCAGCTCGGGACAGATGAAACTGTTGCCCGCATAGGCGGCATCGACATGCAGCCAGACGCAGGGAAACTTTTTCAGCTCGTTGCCAATTTCGGGTAGATTATCGAACGCACAGGAGCCGGTGGTGCCCAGCGTGGTGGACACGAAGAATGGCACCAGACCCTGCAGCTCATCCTCCTCCATGGCCTCGCCAATCGTCTGGCCACGCAGGCTGGCATTCTCGTCGGGCTCCAGAATGCGCAACTTCACAAAGCATATCATGGCCGCCTTCTCGACACAGCTGTGCGCCTCCTTGGAGCAGTAGGCCATCAGCTTGGATAGCAAATGACCCTCCTCCACGAACGGATGCTGCGCCTTGAGCCGCTTCAGTGCCTGTGCACGCGCCGCCAGCATCGTGACCAGCACACACTCCGACGCGGATGTCTATGCCGCCATCAATGTCAAGCTATAAATTTTGGCCATCAGGCTCATAAACATGTGTGTTTACCTGTATAACGCCGCCGCCGGTGCTGCCCTCCTTGAGCGCCAGAAAATGATCCGGCAGCCCGATGGCCTTGCCCAGCCAATCGAGCACTATCGTCTCCAGTTCGGTGCAGGCGGGACTGGCCGCCCATGAGAAGCCAATGCAGCCGATGCCGTCGCCCAGCATATCGCCCAGTATTGAGGGAAACGAATTGCCCGCCGGAAAGTACGCATGGAATCTCGGATGCTGCCAGTGCGTAACGCCTGGCATTATTTTATCCTCCACATCGTTCATAATTTGATCCCAATCCTCTGGCTCATGCGGTGCTTCAGCTTTATAACAAATGTGGAATACGTTGTGATACACAAATTTAGACAGAGATGAAATTAGAAGAGTTTGCAGACAATTCTTTTATCTTTAAGGGAATCAAAAAGCCAAATTCAATTAAGAAGGGTTTATAGGGCCGAAAATAATATAGGTTTTTTTACAGCTACCTTTTTGATATATTCAGAGTTTAACTACGTTAGAGAATTTCGAGTTCTTCTATATTCTCGCTATTAAATGTATTTAAAGAAATTGTTCTCCTTAATAGTTCAACCTACTTTGGCTAATTATATTCGCACACAATTTCTTCTCTTCACACACTTCACATAAGAAAATGTAAAATAAATGCATTTAAATATATATAAAAAATTTTCTGGCACGAGTTATCAATTGCAAAACTATTCGCTGCGACTTACATGGTAACAGATGCCTCAGATATCCGGGCTCCACGCTGGGCGTAACGCGCCGTTCGCCCAAGGTTTCCAGATAATTGCAAATGTATTCGACCATTTCCATGCCACGTTTTCGAAATTCGGTGCTATCCATCTTTGTATTATTTTCTCTTTATATTTGTGATATATATATATATATATATATATATATATATATATTTATTTTTGCAGTTTCTTGAGTAAATCAACTTGTGAGCGTATTGGAAAAAATTATAGTAAAAATTTTAGTTTATAAAAATATATTTTTTAAATGGTAAATTATATTTTTATACATTGATAGCAATTAGGTTATTTTGAACACTTGTAAAGATTTCTATAAATTATTGAGCAGCAAATATACTTAAATAGTTTCATTTTAAGTATTTGGTTTTGTTAGTAAAAGAAATTAGTTTATGGACTTTTTAAATATAGTCATTATTTTCTTTTATATTAGTTTTTATATATCAAAAAATAAATATATATATATTAAAACTAAAGATTTTTGGGAAACGGGTTTATATCAAATTATTAATCGGTTCATAGACGGATCTATGTCAAATTATTATTCGTTAAATATATAAATATTTTATTATTTATGCTTGTGTTTTAAAAGTTGCTTTTGGCGAACTTTCCATTTTTAAAATATATTATCGAACCAGCTTAGTTCGAGGACCAGGCAAAAAATTTACTAAAACAAAATTGTTTTTATTTTTATTTTAACAAATTGAACCTCAGAGCTCGCGCAAATTTATCTTAAATATGTTTAGAGTAATATTTAAAAGGTTTATCTGTGGGTTTCGATTATTTGTATTTTCAATAACAAGTTGTTGGATTAACATATATTCCTAAAGGTCACAGAGTTCAACTAACAAAAAATACACGCGTTGTTAATTTTTTCAATGTCGCACTTAAATTTTTTTTTGTTTTTCGAAAAGTTATAGTGTAAATATTTTACAACATTTTGTTTACACACAATTTATTTGGTATTTAGTTAATTTAGTTGCTATTTTGTTGCTTTTAGTTTGTTTATGTGGCGCTGCCACAGCCACGCCCACTGCTTTTATACCTGTTGATTTCAGTTAAGAATTGTATTCTCTATTTACAATGTTGTGGCATTAACAAATTGCAGAGCTTTAAATTGTATTTTGTTTATAATTAAAATTGGCTTTAAAACAGCAGGCAGTATCTTAATTAAGCGTAATACGAAATGCTCGTGCACTAATTCAACAATTGTCGATTGTTGCCACTTTGTTAGTTTATTATGCAGCATTAAAAATCTGTGGCAATAATGCCTGTTGCCACTGGTACTGCCACTGCCACTGCCACTTACTGCTTGCCAAGTCGTTATGGCCGCGACTGTCAACCGTTGGCCACGGCTTGCAAACCTCAAATGATCCTGGCTCTGCGGTTTGGCCAGGAGCTAAGCTCGGTCGCTGCCTGTTGGCATCTCTAATGAATGCATACTTTGGCAGTCCGAGGGGGCTGCAAAAGTGGGCGCTGGCGTAAGACTCAGCTAGGGGATGGTGGGCGTGGTGGTTTGCAGCTATTGAGGGTTGGCTTGCAAATAAATGAAATATTTGCCACGCACAGTGGATGTTGGCTAGAAAAAAAGTGTCAATAAAATTACGTTTTTAAATTTATTAGGGAAAGTAAAAAAACTAATTTATACTCATGTTATGTTGTATTTTTTAAATATATAAAAATAAAGATTATTATTGTAATTATATATTTTTTAATTTTTTTTTAATTTATGCTAAAATTAGTTTATGATTTAAACGTATGAATATGTTTTTGTTAAATAAAAAATATTTTTATTTAAATAGTAGGACACACGTCTACAAATGCATTCATCTCAATATTATTATTAATTTTATTATTATTATTATTGTTATTATTATTAATTTTATTATTATTATTTTTTTTTTAAATTGTAATAAAATTAAACATGTATATTTATTTAATGCCCCTTAAATTTTTATCGTCTTTTATAATATTATTAAATAAAACATGGTTCACAATGGCGCACATTATTCATCTCATTCACAGCGACCCCTTGTATTGTACGTGTATTTGTCTCCCTGTTCGTGTGTGTGTGTGTGATAAGTATGTTAGTGTGCGTGAAAATATGCAGCAGCGCAGCAAAACGTTTTAGAGTTCTCAAGTTAGAATTACGTATACGCCATGTTAAATGCTGTCAAATGTTGAATGCTCGGCGCATCCCAAATCTAATTTAAAGCCTTCTCCAGTAATTTACGTAAGTTAACTTAATTTATATAATGTTAATTCAGAGTACGCGTTTATTTTATTGTAAACAGACAAGTCCAACACAAGTGAGGGTAGCCACACACACAAAAACACGCATACACACACACATACATAGATCTTGATTCCCCATCATTTACAAGCAGCTTGTCCTTTTCTTTGTGGCACACTCGTTTTATTAATAACTTCCGCACAAAATAGAATAACACTAGACAACCAAATTATGCCTATGTTTTATTTCAATATGATCAATTATTTTGTAATACAAATAATCGACGAATGCCATATTTATATGGGACTTATGTAGATTATTATTTTAAATACTTTACAATTGAATAATTGTGTCAAATTAAAGCTAACAAGCATTTGGTGTTTAGCTATCAGAATTTTTCAGTCGATACTTAATTATGTACAAAAAGATTATTTACCTTAAGTAGTTGTGCGGAAAAGTAGAATTACTTATATATTCAAGTCTGCAGATCTAAATTATGTTGAACAATTGTAATTGCTTGAGTAATTATACCTTAGTTAATTATAATTAAGAAGTGTAATTATTTAAGAAATTATTAATTATGTGTACCAAAAAAAAGGATAAATCTACTGAAAGAATGGGGCTTTAAATGATTAATTATTTAATAAATTGAATTATTATTATTAAATTATCATTTATAATAATAATAATTGTTATAGTAATATTATTATTTTTATTAATAGTATTATTATAAGTATTAGTATTATTAATATTATAATTATTATATATTAGCATGATGATTATTTATTATTGTTTAGTATATTTATTATTTAAATTTATTTATTTATTTATTTATTTATTTATAAAATTATTTATTTTAATTATTCTTACTACTTGATTTTTACATTTTGGTTTTTATTATCATTATTATTACTGTTTTGATTATTCATAATTATTATTTTGATTAATATTATTATTATCATTATTGTTATTGTTGATGATTGTCTTCGTGCTACATGATTTTTAGAGTTTAAAACAAATATATTGCCTGTTGTGCTGTGTTGTTAGACAATAAACGTACTTGATAAGAATGGCTACGATGCCGCACTTGATAATGATGTTGCCTGTTTAGGATGATGATGATGACGATAACGATGACGTTCTCAATGAGACAGTCAGAGCAGTGCCTGCCATTTGGTATTTCGCAGGCATTCCTCGTAACATTCCAAAACGACCCCCACAAGTTCCCATACTCTTTTATTTTATATATATATATATATGTATTTTTTTTTCTATTTCTGCTGCATTGAATCTTAGAATTGTCTGCGTTTTCATTTTTCTGTAGGACATACGTTAATTGTCTGTGTGTGTGTAAGTGTGTGAGTGTGTGTGTGTGGGTGTGTGTGAGTGTTTGACTGGGTCATGAGATGCCACCCTCAGTTTTGTGAAAAGTTCATTAATAAACTTTCGTTGCTGCTGTCGAATTCAGAGCTCTCTGCATTCACACAACCCACACGCCCCTTGCCACGTGCCGCAACTAAATGGTGTTCAGCTTCAACAAGTGGCATGCTACGTTACGCGCTGGGTGCGGGTCGGGTTGGGTGTAAATTGTGTGTGTGTGTGTGTGTGTGTGTATCTTGGTTGCGCTTGCTCTCATTCTGCTCCTGCTGGTTGTCATCCTTGTTGTCTAGAGCCCCGACACCAACAGAATTTTATTTAATGGGAAATTTCTGCTGCAGCCGCGCGCATTTAATTGCTGTAGAAATGCTTTTTTATTGACTTTTACTTGAAATCCTCTTCATGCGCAATTCCCAATGGCGCTGTAACGGCCAGGTTGATATGGTTAGAGTTAGGAGTTGGCCTAAGTTGGCTGAAGGAAATAAATTTGATGCAGGCCAATTTACAGAGCATTAATACAAAATTAAGGGAATTAAGGGCCCAATAACTGAAATATTTTAGCTTGTATGTTTTTAGATTCGAAATCTTGTAAACATATTTATATAAGAGATTTTCTACTGCCTAGATCTAGGTACAATTTTTGCCATATTAATTCTAATTTTCGCTAAGCCATCTTCGACATTTAAATGATGATAAGATAATCATATATCTTTCGTTCGATTAGTCCCGTCTAAATGTCTCTCAGTAGACCCATCTTGATTGAACTTACCTTCAGATACTTTTTTAATGCTATTGGAAACAACAAAGCGACCTCATTATGACATTTAGTACCCATATCTTTATGTTTTGATAGATTCTTGTAAAGATAACACTATTATTCGCATTTTACGCTTTCTTATTATGATTAAACATACTTTCAGGCTGGATAATAAAAAAGAGCGAATGATAAAAGACGCATAGAAATAAACAAAAATTAAGCTCAAAACTCTCGAGATTTAGATAACTTTCAAAAATGTCCGAACTGCCTTTTGATAACAGATTTTGGCGCTTTACAAATATTTACATTTAAATATGTATTGCATATAAATATAGATTATTGCCTTCTAAAGTAGGGCTTGCAGAATTCGCCATAGCCGCAGCTTTTGCCTAGTTCTTCGGTTTGCGTGGGTTTTTTTAGCGCCTGATTTTGTTTGGCACGTGGGGGCCGCAGAGCCGCTCTCGTCTCATAAAGCAATTATTCAATTTGCACCGACTGTGGTGACAATAACTGCGCAAGACAGTTTATGAGTGGATGGATGGGCTCTCAGGACAGCCTTTGAGTGTACCCAGCATGGAAAGCTTTTGCTATTATCCCATTCTGGTTCAAGGTTGTCGCCGGGGGGCGTACAAAAATTCGTACACTAATCAAGTTGCATAGTTAATGGTTTTTCTTTAAATGCCTACAGGTTTGCAGAAATGATGCACTATCGCAAGGCGGAGAATGTGGAGCAGGAGCTGAGCAAAAATGATTTACCCTTCCAGAATTGCATGCCAAAGACGCACAAGGACTTCCTATGGATGCATGTAAGTGGCAGATATTTCAATACTTTTCCCAATTCATCATTTTCAACTCCAATCAATAGGTCAAGGGCGGCACCAAGGTGAGCAATGTCATTGGCTACGCACAGTCAGCGCTGGACAAAGGTGAATACCGCAGTCTGGTCTGGAGTGGCTCCGGTGGCGGCGTTGTCAAAACCATATCCTGCGCCGAGGTGCTCAAGCGCAGTCATCCGCTTTACCAGTTGACGCGCATGGGCTATACGAGGTGAGTTCTTGGCCAAGAAATGGGGCGCAGCTTGTCTAATTAGTCTTTGCTTGTAGCGTGGAGGAGCACTGGAAGCCACAAATGGATGGCCTCGAGGAGATCATTGTCAACCGCCAAATACCCACACTACACATACTCATGAGCCTGGACGAGCTGCCCGACGGCATAGAGGGGTTTGTGCCTGCTAAGACAGCATATTATCAAATTTTCTTATTTACGTTATTATTCCTTTTCAGGGTACAAAATCCCAATACAACCAGCGATTTCTGGCAGCTCGATGAGCCACCTGCCAGCAGACCACCGGCTGCAGCTGGACGCCCAAATAAACGCCAACAATTTGGACGCAACAGACCCCGACAACAACAACAGCATCCGCGACACGGTCAGGATAGTCAAAACAAACCCGTCCCTGAAAATGCGGCCAGCGAGCATACTTAATTTAAGTTTACTGACCTAAACATTTTAAGATTTTTATTGGTAACTATGTAGCTTATGCTTAGATCAAAATCATCTGCTAAAAAACTGTTTAACTGGTGGCGAGTTTTAGATACGCTACACAACTAATTGATAAAATATCGAATTTTTTAAGAATGAGATTTTATATGCATATATAAATCTGTTTGTCCTAACTGGTTGATCCAAACCATACACAAATTCGGAAAATTTGATCCTCAATTAAGGAAAGAAATCATTTTGATTGTAAACTATATTACATCGTTTTAAACGAGATTTACTGATGTGAAAAGTCTAGCCCAGACAAAGCGGTATAATACCCGTCAGTCATATACGTTGCACATATATATTTAAGAAAAAAATAAAAAAATACATGTATATACTGTTTCAATTAAAACAACCAAAATTCCTTTGATTGTATATTCTGTATGCCAAGATATGGCCATTAATAGAATGTCCTTTTTAGAAAAATAGCTCTATCTCGCAGACCAAAAGGATGATTTGACATTTGACTTAGGAGTCGTCAGGATACGTGAGGATATGGCCGAGCTGTAGGCAATATTCTGTTGCAAATTTTGCCCTTAAAACTTTGCCGTTTAAAGGACTTTCGTCCTTCTTGTGGTTGATTTTTGATTGGGAGGGTTGGCACTAACTGCAGGCCAAAGGACATCCCGATAGTCCTTGAAATGGCCAAGCTATGGCCGATTTGATTTTCGTTTCCTTTTTAGAAAAATAACCACAACACGGCCATATCCTTGCAGATTTTCAAAGGACTTGGTGCGTTATGATCGTTAGGACCAACTGCATCGATCTGCATCAAAACATTATGGGGTCATCTAAGAATCATGGACTTGGTAAAATTTCGTTCGCGCGCCGCAGGGAAATGGCCCTAAAACACAAAATCGTGAATATCTCCTAAACGACAAGGACGATCTCGATGTCCTTTGGCCTGCTGTTGGCTCTATTCAATACAATTTTTTTGATATAGGACTCGTCAGGATACGCAAGGATATGGCCGAGTTATAGGCAATTTTCTGTTGCAAAATTTGTCCTTAAAACTTTGCCATTTGAAGGACTTTCGTCCTTTTTGTGGTTGATTCTTGATTGGGCCACCCTCCACTATCTGCTTGTCAAAGGACATCCCAATAGTCCTTAAAATGGCAAAGTTAGACCGGAATTTTTCGATTTTGGCCAATTTTTCGACTCTACCCCTTGATAAAATTTTAGCAAAATTTTTTGTCGAATCCTGGAAATCCTTGAATGCCAATCGAAAGTCCTGGTCCCCACGAGTTCAAAAAGGTATATCCTTTCGAGAGCCTTAAGGATTTGGCCGAGTTATGACTATAAATATAATGTCCTTTTCAGAAAAATAGCCATATCTCCGAAACCACAAGGACGATTTGAATGTCCTTTGGCCAGTTAATAGCCTTGGCCCATACGAGTTGTTTGACCCAGGACGTGTCAGGATCCACAAGGATACGGCTAAGCTATGGGCTTTTTAATAAGTAAAATAAAAGTCCTTATATTTCAGCTGTTTGGAGGACTTTCGTCTTTTTCTTTGTATATTCTAAATTGACAGGATAAACTCAGTCTGTTGTCTAAAGGACATCCTGATAGTCCTTTAAATAGCCAATATATAGCCGATTTTGTGAGCAACTCCTATTTAGAAAAATAGCCATAACACGGCCATATCCTTGCAGATTTTCAAAGGACTTGGTGCGTTATGATCGTAAGGACCAACTGCATCGATCTGCATCAAAACATTATGGGGTCATCTAAGAATCATGGACTTGGAAAAATTGTAAGGAAATTTTCGATATACAAAAATATCCTTTTTTCTTCGTGTATGTTCGCCCTTGTTATGCATGTTATAATAAATTAATTTAATTATTCAAATGTTACAAATATCACCATCAAGTCGTGTAGGCCACAAGAACTACAGAGCATTAAAATTTAAGCAACGAGTGGAAAATATGACGACCGGCTATACTTTATTGCTAAGAGAGCCCTAGATAGTCTAAATTGTAGTATTGTTAAGCTAGTATTATTGTAGTTTATTTACTTGCTTAGATAAGCCACGAGAAATCTAATCTGGACGCGTGCATTGATTGCCATAACACACGGCTGCAATCAAGATGAGCGGCCACTAAAAATTGGCTCAGTAGAAATAATGCTGCGATTGGGACGTGTTTTGCGCACGGGTGCACTGCATCAGCAGCTGCGCTGCCAGAGCGGCGCACAGGCCACAGCGGCTTGCGGGGATGCGCTGCCCGAGCGCTGCGATGTGCTCATCATTGGCGGTGGCGGGATGGGCGCTTCCTCGGCGTACTGGCTCAAATGCAGGACACAGCACGAGAAGCTCAATGTGCTGGTCGTGGAGCGGGATGCGTGCGTGAGTTTGTCCGTATTGGCTGTCAGGGATTCGCTCTAAATGTTCGCACATTGTTGCGCAGTACACGACCGCATCCACAGTGCTGTCCGTGGGCGGTGTGCGGCAACAGTTCTCGCTGGCGGAGAACATTAAAATGTCGCTCTTTGGCTACGATTTCATTTCCAGTTGCCGCAGCTATTTGGGCGATGTGGACTTGAACTTTCAGCCGCATGGCTATCTCATCTTGGCCAGTGCCAAGGGCGCTGAAACGCTGAGCCGCAACTCGAAGCTGCAGAATGAGCTGGGCGCACGCAACGAGCTGCTCGGTGCGGAGGCTTTGCGCAGCCGGTTTCCCTGGCTCTCCACGGCGGACATTGAGCTGGGCTGCTATGGCGTGGACAAGGAGGGTTGGTTCGATCCCTGGGCCCTGCTGATGGGCTTCAAGAAGCAGGCGCGCGCCTATGGCGCCCAGTTTGCCAATGGTGAGGTGACTGGCTTCGAGTGGAATTCAGCTGGTGAGCTCTCCGGCGCTTTGGTGGCCTGTGCCGATGGTAACGAACGCACCGTGCAGTTCGACACTTGCGTCCTGGCTGCGGGCGCACAGTCCGGGCAGGTGGCGCGTCTGGCCAAAATTGGCACAGGTCAGGGCTTGCTGAGCGTGGCGTTGCCCGTGGAGCCGCGCAAGCGTTATGTCTATGTGATAAATACGCAGGGTCGCAATTGTCCGGGCCTGGCCACGCCGCTAACCATTGATCCCGATGGTACGTATTTCCGGCGCGACGGTCTGGGCGGCAATTTCCTGTGCGGTCGCAGTCCGGCGGATGATGAGGAGCCCGAATGCGATACACTGGACGTCGATCACGGCTACTTTGAGTCCGATGTTTGGCCCACTCTGGCCAACCGTGTGCCCGCCTTCGAGTCGGCCAAGGTGCAGAGCAGCTGGGCTGGCTACTATGATCACAATAGCTTCGATGCCAATGGGGTAATTGGACGACATCCGCACTACAAGAACCTGTACATAGCAGCTGGTTTCAGCGGACATGGCATACAGCAGACGCCAGCGGTGGGACGCGCCATCGCGGAACTTATACTGGATGGTAAATATCGCTCACTAGATCTTAGTCGCTTGGGATTTGAGCGTCTGGTGGCACAGCAGCGTATGCTGGAGGTGAATATTGTCTAAACGGGAAACCTGTTTTAGTTGGTTTGCTGTTTCGATTTATTGTAAATGTTTTTATATAGTTTATGATGAATAAACTTTACTTATTAGTTTTTGTTACAACTGCGTTTCCATTTCATAAAGGGAAAATGTTCATTTCCTTTTTTTTCGGAAAAAGGAAAATCTGCTGTGTCTAATGTGTGTTCTTGTGTTCGTGTGTGTGTCTACATATAATTTATTTAAAATAAGAATTTTAACATAATCATTACGGAATTAAGTGGCGAATCGGTTTGGTTGTCTGTTTAAACTTTTGCTCTTGTTAATATTATATAGCTTTTTATATATTTGTCGCTTTGAACTACATACACAAAAATTTTCAAATGAGTTTTCTTTTTCTCCATTCTTTCTTTTTAATATGCCGCTCGATTCTGCTGCCCCGTTAGTTTCTTTCTTTTACTGTCCGTCCGTGTGTGATCCAAAAAAACAAAATGATGCGTTTAACTCGAATCTCTAATGCAAGCTATTAGTAAATATATATATATTATAAATATGTTTAAGTGAGTTGTGTATGAATGACTGAGCTTTTGTCCGTCAATAATTTCTTATGCTTTAAGTTTGTGTTGCTGTTCTTGTTGTGGTTGTTGTTGTTGTTCAATTTGTTATTGTTATTGTTGTATTTGTTGCTTAGGCTTCACTTTCGCCAGGTGCCGCATTCTCCTCCTCGTTAATGGGCACAATCAGATTCTCCTTTGACATGAGATTGTATTTTGTGACAAAGTGTGTAAATCGGTGGCATAGATACGTCTCAGCCTCGAACTCATCAAAGATGCGACGATGATGAAAGTATGCGTGCGAGAATATGCGATAGACGCGTCGACACACCGAGCCCAGCTTGGTCACCGACGATTCCTTGATGGAAACTCTGTGGTCGGGTGTAACACTTGACTCATTATGCGGCTAGTTGCTTGGGGCGACTCAATACACATACCTGCTTGGAAAGTATTTGTTGCTATTTAGCAGACAGGCGGCGCCGTCCAGCGTATGGCGTGTATAATCAATGGCGGGGCACTCCTTGGGCGTTTTGTGTGCCGCACACAAGAATATCCATTGATCGGTGGCCGTCATTTGCGTGCACGTCGACGGGGAGCATTGTTTCTGCAGCCGCACGGCCAGTCCATTCAATTCCATGCAGAATTGCCGCAAATGCTCATATTTCCAGACGCCCTCGTCTTGTGCCTCGGGCATGGTCAGTATTAGCTCCACATTCGAGGGATCGCGCTTGATCATCTGCTGTATGTACTGCTGCACGGCGAGTGTGCTGTCCATTTCCTCCAGCGGTTCATCGGGCCAGCGACAGAAATCCTGTTGTTTTTCGGGCGAAAGTTGCAGATTTTGGGAAATCAGTTTGGTTTCTTTTAAATGCCATTACATACCTTTGATTTTGTGCCTGGTCGGTTCCTACGCAATATTGTCGAGCCGTCAGCCATCTTCATGTTTCACCTTGCCTCAGTCGGAAGGAAGAAACAAAACAACACTAACCCACACGCACACACACACACTAACACTTTTGGGGCCCTGTTGTATGTAGACAACGAAGCTGTGGAAAATATGAGGGGCGACCTGGAGCCGAACGCTCTACAAGTCGCAGGCGCTGTGTTTGTGGCTAGTCAAATGCAGCAATTAATTTAAGCTAAATACGATAATAGTTATTTTCGTTTACACATTTCACATTTAATTAATTATAAATTGAGCTAATACACTTCGCTTTGTGCGAGAAAATTTCTGACAAAACTGCTACATACATACATATAGGGCTGGCATATCGATATCGCATTGGTGCGCAACATTGGCAACCCTATGCGCCAGTTGTCGCAGCCCTGGATGTATGTGCAGCTGTCGTTATCGTTATCGTTAATCAGCACCAGTCGTCATCATCAGTCAACTTGCAAAACTAGACGGATTGGAATTGCGTATTATTATTGCCATATATATCGTTCATAATTGCTTAAGAAGTACATAATAGAGTTCATAAATTAACCAGCAGCAAAAATGTCCTACGCGTACTTGTTCAAATATATTATCATTGGCGACACTGGTGAGTGCTGGCATATTCCATATGAGTGTGTGTGAAAATTTTTAGTGTGATTGTCTCCCCAAACTGTGCAGTAACAACAAAACAAAGACTAAGAAAAACTCAAACTGCGTAGTGTTTGTCATCTAGTTTTTGCCCTTTGGCTGCCATTAAAGCTAGAGTCAAGCGCAGTGACCAGCTGCCTTGCAAATGGGAAGCACCCCACGCTGCAAGGAAAAATCAATAAAACCATAACAACGCCTCTGTATAGAAAGGCGCGGGCGTTACTCCACACTGTTGAAGTTAACAGTTGCTTACTATTTAGTCACAGGGGCTGTGCGGGGTGCAACATTCGTATGTTAGTGACCTGCTGTTGCCTGCCCCTGAGTCAACTGCTGTTTGAGCCACCAACAATTCCAACCCCAAACCCCATGCAGACTTCTGCTTGGACGCATTTTAGCATGATTTTTGCTACTCAGCAAAAGTTTCAAAGGGACAGTGTAAAATATTTGTTCATCGTTTTCCGCTTGGCTTATCAGCAGTGCAAATATATACATATGTATGTACACACATATACACACACAGCGCTTTTCATTGATAGCGACATTAAACAGCTGTTGATTTCACTTGGATCTTATCAGACAAATATCTGCAGCGGGTGACTTCTGCTAGCTGTTGTCCTTTAAACCTTTAACTCTCAGTTGTAGTGCTGAAAATGAGGTCTTAACTTATCACATAACTGGGGTCCGACGATTAAATACCCTTGCCAGCATATGCCATTGATATCTTATATTCTATATTCAATACAAAGAAGAATACAAAGAAAAAGTCATATAAATATATTCATACATAGTTATAGTTAGAAATGCATTTGAATTTCGATAATCTGTTTTACGGTTTGTGCTACACAAACAATTTATATATATATGCATATATATATATATAGTATATAACCCATTGATCCCATTCATACTATGACAGCTTTTCGTATAGATATCATATTTAGCTTACGCAATGAATCAAAAACTTGGCAAAACATAGTTTTATTTAGCTCAGTTGGAATTGTTGGAATAATTGTCTGTTGTTTTGCTGTAAATATTGCTTTACTTCGTGAAAATGTTTAAAGAAAACTTTCACTTTAGCGCTTTAAATTTCATAAGCGGCAAATACTAAATTAGTTTATCTTTGCTTTTTGGCGTATTTCTCAAGGCGTTGGCAAGTCGTGTCTGCTGCTGCAGTTCACGGACAAGCGCTTCCAGCCGGTGCATGATCTGACAATTGGCGTGGAGTTTGGAGCACGCATGATCACCATTGATGGTAAACAAATAAAATTGCAAATCTGGGATACAGCCGGTCAAGAGGCATTCAGGTGCGTTATAAATAGTTGAAGAGAGTTTATGCATTATTTAATTGTTTTATTTGTTTGTTTTTTACGCCAATTAGATCAATTACACGGTCGTATTATCGTGGCGCAGCAGGCGCTTTGCTTGTCTACGACATCACAAGGCGCGAGACATTCAACCACTTGACCACATGGCTGGAGGATGCGCGCCAGCACTCAAACTCAAATATGGTGATCATGCTAATTGGCAACAAGAGCGATTTGGACTCGAGACGTGAGGTGAAAAAGGAGGAGGGCGAGGCATTCGCAAGGGAGCATGGCCTGGTCTTCATGGAGACGTCGGCGCGCACAGCAGCTAATGTTGAGGAGGCTTTCATCAATACAGCCAAAGAGATTTACGAAAAGATACAGGAGGGTGTATTCGACATCAACAATGAGGTACGCAACTTAGTACATTGATTAATTGTGATAACAGCATGACTAATGCGTTTTCATTTATTGCAGGCAAACGGTATTAAAATCGGTCAACAGGCAACGCCCACAAATCCAGCACTGCCCGGCTCCGGCGGTGCGGGTGGTGCAGTTAACAGCGGTTGCTGCTAGGAATAAAAAACAATTTTGCCGATGCCTGCACTTGGGAAAGCCGTAGCCCGTAGCCGATGGCCGCTTCTGTAAAAGCTACTAGTGACTAACTCGTAGAAGGTAGTGGAAGCTGATTTATTGTTTTCATTTTTTTATTTCCTGCAAAATATTAACCGTAATAAATTTAGCTGCAAAAATAGTAAACCGCAAATTAGTGAACCGTTTTCAACACTAAGCGTAATGTTTTAAAAGAAGAAACCCAAAAACTAACATAACCGCTGAAAAGAAAAAAAATATAATAAAACAATAGCAAAAATAAGAAAGCATTAAATTCAATTTTAAATAAACTAAAGATCAACAATTGTATATGTAAAATGTGTCGTGCGTGATTTCTAAATTTTGTAAACTTTAAACAAAAAACATACGTATATAAAAAAAAACAAATATTTTTGTGTACATTTAGTTAGTTTGCTAGTTACATTTTGGCTGAGCAGTAATTGATAAATGGCGTGTAATATATATACATATATTATATAAACATACTATGTGAACTTGTCTCATTGTGATTCGTTTTTCGATGAATCCTAACCCCCCAATCCCGTCTCTCCCGTTCGTGGTGGCTGCTTTTTTTCTACTACATTATACAAATAATTATTTATGATTTGTTTATATTTTATGTTGAACGCATTTGCTTTGTTTTTGTGTAATTTGCATAACATTTAACGATATATATACAAACACAGACATGCATACAAAAATAACTATATATATTATATAAGTTTAATACATAATTATTATACAAAAACAAAAACAAATCGTGGTGATAATGCTAAATCAATTTGATTATGTCGCCGACAATTACGAAGTTTATATATATATATTAAAATAAAGACAGAAATAAAAATTCAACAAACATGAAATAAAATCAAATTATTTATAAACATTTGTATTTGCCAGACCCAAAGCAGTATAATATTAATATACACAATAAATATTACAAAAATACAAACCACAATTGTGTTATATTTTGTTGGGTACGAAGAGGTTTAAAGAAAACATCCGGTTTCTCTCAAAATTATGTTTTAATTGTTGAATAATGTTTAATATATAGGTATATACTATTTGTGTTAAGTTAATTGCTGCTGGTAAACAGTTTAGAATTGCATTTTAATTAAATATTGTTTTATTTGCTAAATGTTGTTCTGCTTATGGCTAACAAAACTGTTTTTGTTTTTTATTTATTTATTTTTTAATTTTTTATTGGAAACAACAGCTACATAGTCTACAGTTGTATATAGAGGTTATATTTAGGCATTATTTAGTTGGATTTAAACTAAATTGAAGTGTGCTTTATATGTATATTTATATATTTCTAGTTGCTTTTTAGGCATAGGCTAAATTGATCTCAGTGCGCTACGTGAACTTCTTGATTTATTTTTTATAATAATACTTGAACTGCTTCGGTTTTTTGTTGACAAAAATTATTTTAAATTTATTCAATTTGCTGGCGAACCATTTGCAATTCGGGCGATGTTCTTTTTTTTCTGTTAATATGTGTCATCAATAATTCATCAACAATTTACAAAAGTTTTACCTAGTCAGGAGCTAAGTATTTTATTCGCTAGTCGTTATTTTGCCGCTTTGAAGACTGTTAGTTAAAATGATTGCGAACTTGCCTTTGAATTTATTGCATACGTTACATAGATTGGTATTGATATTGATTATATTTGTAATTTGTTGTTCTATGACAATCGAGGCGAATCTTTGAATGTGATTTTACAACAATTATTAAACTATTATTCGTTTACAAAGAAGACAATTAGGGGAACCCGTTTTGCGCATGGCAGTGATGCACTGCATTGATATTGAATTCTGGTAACTATAGTTCGGTCAATAGTATATAAGTATGCATGTGTTTGTGGTTGTTGTTGTTGTTTTATTGGAGTATCCGTATAATGTAGTTGTCCTAGTGTGTTAACTAACTAATATAGTTGTTAAATATAATATTAGTTTTCAAGTCAATGTTTTGCTTACACGCGAAGAACTAGTCATTAATTAATTATTTATCTATTAATTCGCTCTGAGTTTTATATTTTAGGTAATGTTTTTTTTTTTTTTTTTTGTTTTGTGGTTTTTGTTTTTTAGCTGCAACAGCATTTGACATAAGAAACTTGATAACATTTAATGCTAGTCCATTATTTGTGTTTTAATTAGGCCGCAGTGCTGCATAATTGCACTGAAGTTTATCAATTGTAGTCCTTGAATTATATATAATTATTTTTATATAAATTTCTTTTCGCTTTGATTGGTTCTTCTACTGACATTTTAATAAACTAATGTAAAAGTTGAGCTTTTTTAGTCTCTGAGACATCACTATCACTCTCCTTAGTTGGTTTCTTCTCACAAAACTCAATCATATACGAACAGACGCCGGAGAGTGCTATAAATATGCCCGCATAGTAGAAGGAGTCGTCCCATCTGTACATACATACATTAAATTGTTTGATTCACTAATTGATCATTAAATGGTTAACAAATGCTGTACATACCTGCCCGTAAACTCATAAATGGCACCTGCTATCGGCGGGCCGGCAATCATGCCAACGCCCTGCACCAGCAGCACCAAACCGTAGGCACAAGTGAAATCATCCATATCAACGATACTGACCAATATGCTGGGCGTAAACGAAAAGGAGCTGGCAAAAGTGAATCCAAATATGACGCACATCGTCATCAGTCCATTGTAGCTATTGATTAGCAAGGGCATAAAAAACACCGAAGCACCACAAACTGTAAACAATAATAAAAAAAATGGTAAAGTTATAGTTCATAAGCAGTATATTATTACACTCTTATAATATTCCCTCAATGGGGGCAGGCAGGCGTAAAAATCAGTTTATTTATTACTTCAACAAATTTTCTTTAATAAAATGTTGTATTTGCGTTCCAATAGACAACATCAAATTTATGAAAATCGCATAGAAAGGCGATTAATATATGGAACTTAAATGAAAAAGTACAGAAAAACTCATAACTAGAAGTCTTTTGTATTCGAGAACTTTTTAAATATTACTTGCTCTCAATTTCCTCATCTACCTTTCTCTTGCCGTTTACTATACTAAACTTATTCTTAGTTACTTTTGTCCGTCCTTTCATTCGGTTTTTCTCTTTCCCCTCACTCTCTTCCACCCTCTCAGCCACTCTTAACTCTCAGACAAAAAGTGAAAGCGAGCGCCTTTCTCTGCGATTTTCAGTCTTTTAAGTAGAGTTTATAGCGAATATGCGTTTTGTAACAAAATAACCCCGCTATATATCATTTCGCACTTTATTTTCACATATATATATATATTAGTTATGGTCAGAACTTACCCAGCATGCATATGGAGTAGCATATATTGATATTCATCCAGGATGAATCGCCCAAATAACCCAGTCCAATCATGCCCACCGTTTGCGCAATACCAATTCCGGATATGAGTACTGCGCTCACGCTCACCTCATAGTTATATTGCTTCATGTAATCGGGCAGATAAAGATAGGGTATGATAAACCTGTAAAATGTTTATTTTATTATTTAATGTTTGTTTGTAATAAGCATTGCGTGTTGACAAGATAAGTGAAGGTTTATTAGCAAATTTGTTTAGGCTTTGTAATATGAGTAACAACTTATCCTTTTAAGTAATTTACGATCTATAAAGTGCTTAGCTTTACTATAAAGTTTTTAATGTGATTATTAACATATATTAATTTCATAGCTTGAGTACCCCTAAGTGCGCACCAAGGGGTTCATAATTTCTGTATAATACATGATATTTTGAGCAGTTGCCAAAAACTGATTGCGACATTTGTACTTGACAGATTTTCGACTCGTTATGGCCGTTGGCATTTCGAAAATATCTATTAATTTTCGCACCAGATACACAATTTGTGGTGCGCAGATTGAGACCTTCGGAAAATGGGCGCTGAGTACTTACCAAATGAACAAAAACAATGTGGATAGATTGAAGAGCGCGAATTTGTTATCCAAGAAGAGTGAAAAATCAAAGGCCGATTTCATGGTGTCCACAAAGTTATCATACCAGGTCTGCGAAACGAGATAAGAATTTAAATGAATTATTATTATTATTTTCTTTTTTGAGCAGAAATTAGGCATTACGGAAACAAAACACTGTCTGAATGGCCGCTTATCAATACGAGATGTTCTACAATCAACCCACCAGTTGTATATATGTCTATTACTAATATATATATATTGCTTATATATTTTGTAGTGCGTCGATAATCGCGCCTTGAGCCCAATAGAGAGCAGCGGTTGTCAAGCGTGCGAGATTTGGACTTGGACTCGCAGTCGCCTGATAACTGACAGAGCAAACGAGCGAGTTAAATATTGACCAGGCTCTGAGAAATCATAAGATTCTATCTATACTTAAACATGTAAAAATAAACTATTTTAAAAGAAAAGCAAATACACAACATGATCAGAGGTTACAGAGCTAAATATTTCGAGATTTCTATGTGGGAGATTTCAAATCCTGATTCGTTAGTAAAATATAGAAATAATATTCCATAACCCTAATCTAATCAAAGCTTGACCCTAATCAGTTTTTAAATTAGAATAAAATAAACAGTAATTAAAAGACTTTAATTCGCATGATTTTTAATAATTGATTATTATGTTATCAATGCCTAATTTAAAAAGGATAATATATATATTTTATCCTGAAGAACCGAAATAAATTGAATTACTTTGTTCTATTCTAAGTTATCATATCATGATTTACTGAATATATTTAAAGCTGGAAGACAGCTGCCTTCTATCTTATCTAAGCCTCAATTCTATATACTCACATCTTCCTCCTCCTTGGCAATGGTGGTCATTGAGTTGCGATAGATGTTGGGGCAGGAGGAGGCGCGCAGGCGATAGCGATGCGTGTTGAGCATGGCGCCGCGATAATGTATGGAGTTGCGGTGTATGCGCATATCCTTCAGAAAATTGGAGTTCCTGATGGAGATGTTGCGACGCAGATTCGAGCGATGCGGATTGGGCTTCTTCGAGCGTGACAGACGTCGCAGGCCCGTAATACTGTCCAGACGGGAACGACGCAGCGCCAGCTCGCTGTTCTCCTCATGCTCGGGTATGGCAATCACGGTGGATGCAACAGGGCGCGGGTGTGGTCTGGGATGTGGATCGAGCAGCGCGAAGGACTCCTCCTTGACGGCCATGTAGTAGGTGTGCATATCATCGCTCAGTATGTCCACAGAGTTGTGGCGCAGCCCATTCATCAGGTTGGACACCGAACGCGTATTGTGCTTGGTCATGAAGAGATTTTCGTTGAGGGAATAACGAGAGCTGGCATAATTCTGCTCGTTGTGCTTCTGTGTGAGGTAGCCCTCGTCCGAGGAGCGCACCGAGCCATTCGGTGTGCCCGCACCTGTGGAGCGCTTCTCCGAAGGCGACAGGGTCTCTATGGATGCCAAGTAGCTCTTCTTGGCCGCCTCCGCCACCTCGTACGGTATGCCGCCCATGAGTGTATCATCCGGCGAGCCTAGAATTGGCGCCGTGGGCCCGTAGGCTGCGGCGCCCGACGACATGGACAGCAGATTATCGCGGGAGGGCGCCTCGGCGCCCTCCTTGTGCCGCAGCGAGCGACGGCTCAGGCTCTTCACCTCGCAAATGCTGTCCAGTTCCTGGGCGCTGAGAAATGTGGGCAGGAACAATTCGCTGCGATAGCGCTTGAGGCTCGTGTCCAGCGGATCATCAATTTGCTGATTGGCCTCGGTGTTGTTCTTGGTCACCAGAGTGTCCAGCACGGCCTCCTTGGTGATGCCAGTGTCCAGCAGCTTCTTAATCTCCTCCAGACACACGCTCGAATTGGAAAACGTGGTCACACTCTGCGAACGGCTCTCCAAGCGATTCTCCTCAATCAGCCAGTCGGGATCGCGCATCAAAGCGCCACACACACACGCATTCAGCATGGTGCCGCCCAGGATTAGTGTGGCGCCACGCCAGCCATATGAATCCACCAAATACTGTGTGAGACGCGCATAGACGAATGTGCCAATGCCCGTGCCAGAGGCGCCAATGCCCGTGGCAAAGCTGCGCTTCTTATCAAACCAAAAGGCAATCGATACCACAGCCGTGACATAGCCAATGCCCAGGCCCAGTCCGCTGATGATGCCAAATGTGACCATCAGCATCTCAACGGAGTTGCAAATGGAGGAGATGGCAAATCCAAAGGCGGACACAAGGCCGCCAAGTATAGTCATCTTGCGGCAGCCATATTTATCCACCAGATTCGACCAAATGGGACCCATCAGAAGCGGCACCGAAAAGAACAGGGAACTGATCCAAGCGGTCTTCGATGGCGACTCGCCAAAGTAGGCCAGCAGTTCGGTATTAATCAGGCCAAAGGAGAAGGAGAGGCCATCCCATATCAGGGAGACCACCAGCGAGGCAAACACCACAACCCAACCGTAGCCGCCATCGGGCATTTTGGGCGTCTTCTTTTCGGTGCTGCTCGAATCGGTGGAATCGCCCGATTCATTCGATATCAAACGCTTGCGCTTTTTCACCTCGCTGCCAGTCATCATCAAGTTGCCATCCCCATCGAGGGCAATAATGCTATTGCGTACCGTGCGACTGTGGCCGGCGGCATCGTCCAGCTCCTCCACGGACAGATTGCAGAAGGTTACCTCCGGGAAGAGGTCGTGTTTGATGGACTTGTTCAGCGGCGTGTTTGCCGGCGCGGGCAGAGTTGGTTGACAAATGGTGCCATTCAGTTTACTGCTACTATTATTAATATTATTGTAATTATTATTATTATTGTTATTGGCAGCTGCATTGGTGTTGTTGTTGCTGCTGCTGCGCTTGTTGTTGGATTTGTTGCTGTCACTCTGTGTAGCTGTTGGCTTGGCCATTTTGTCTTAGGCTCTAATTTAATTACTTTTCCTCTGAATATATATATTTATTTAATTTTTTTTAATATTTTTTAAAAGCAGCTTGTAAAAATTTGCACTTGTTACAATTAATTGTGAACACAGTTACATAGATTTCAGCAAAAATTTCTATTTAATTTCTCTTTAAGTAGCTGTAGGTGGATTTAGATTGCTTACGTTTCGCTCTAATCCAATTTCCAATTGATCAACCCTGTGAAAGAGAAAGAAAGCAAGGAAAATTGAATTAAAAAGGAAGTTTTATTAATATATATCATTCTTGTTTAGTTTGTATTTATATTAAATTAATCATTAAACTACAATAAAATAATAATTTCCTATTTGAGTTAATCGAGCTTTTATATTTTAATGAGCTTTCCTTAAATCGTTTTATGCAAGTAAACTAGCTTGTTGCTTTATTTAAAGCTTTTAAAATGGTGCTTATATGATGAGCTTTCTGCGTAAAGTAAGCTTTACTTGCGGCTTTCATGTGCTTTTAAAACTTCTTCAAAGATGTTTGTTTGAATTGGGGACAACTTGACGTGCTTACAATGTAGGCAAGCCTTAATTTGATTTATATTTGCAACTTTTTAATTAATCCTTCTAGGTTAAACCCCTTTTAATATTATTTGCATCGTTTATAAAATTTCCTCAGAAGCTTCATTATTCATTAATGCCTGCTAAGTCTTTGTCAATTTAATTATGTTTAAGCTTTTAAAAGGCATTACTTTGCAATTTACTTAATAAAAAGCTCATTTCAAGTGCTTTAAAAGCTTTGGCAGACACTAATAAACGTAGCTTCAAGCAGACTTCGTTTAAAGCACTTTTTTCATAAAAGCTTTCAGAGTTTTTTTAGAATCAAAGGTCTCTTAGAGTTGCCAAATTTATACCAGCACTATTTTGACCGCTTTACAACACTTTATGCCCAAGTTAAAAGGAATGCTCAAGTGCGTCATGTGAACTAAAGCGAAGGGGTTTGCCTCGTCAAAAAGTTTACATTCCTTTTAAGTTTGCTTGATTAATTGGAAAACTTTTGCCATAGCTTTATAACTATAAGAAAAGTGCAGAACTTGCGACTCTTTTATTAGTTCGCAAGTTGCATAAGTTGCACTTACGCGCCAAGCTCCGGGCTAAAGATGACACGAATCCATCATCAGTTCAAAATGTTCTCAGACACAATTTAAATTTGCCATTACAGTTTGTGGTTAGTTTCTTATTGTTATTATTTATATTATTGTTGTTATTTTCTGCTTTGTTTGCAAACAATTCGCGTTTGTTGCCACTGTCAGACAAACAACAATAGCAACAAGAAGACATTTCGTTTGCAAATTCGCGCAGAAACTGTTTTTCGAATGGGCAATTTTCGACATTTTCCGCTGACGATGAAAATTAAGTTTCGCCAAATGCCTTCAACTTGACCCCATATAAATAGACAAAAAGCAGCGACAAAGAGCAACTAAGCGCAATTTCCTTTTTGCCTGTTTTTATTTATTTTTTTTTGTATTTCGAGAGAGGCCTCGCAACATGCGTCACAGCGATCGAGCAGCTGATTTCAAATTGAATTTCACAAATATGAATTTAAAATCGAAAATTGTATTTTAGTATTTTTCCTATGATGTGCGGCATTGTTTACGTTTTTCGCATTTGGCACTCAAAGTGCTCGTCTGCTGTTATTTATAGAGCACTGTAGACGCTTAAAGGGGTTAACGGGGAAGTGGAATGGGCAAAAATGACTTGAGTTTTCGGGCCTCAAAACTGTTTGCTCAAATAATAATAAAAGAGTTTATTCTTATGTAACAAACGAGCTTTGCGAATCGAAAGTTGAAGATTTAGTACATTTTGAGAGTTTATGTTTATAATAAAATGAAAATATATAGAATAAAAAAATAGAATAAAAAGGAATAATAAAAAAATAGAATAAAAAGGAATAAAATGTAAATAAATAATATAAAAGCAAAAAAGACAAAGAAGTAAGATCAACAAAGTAGTTATAAGCAGTGTTCCATGCACTGAACAAAAATATACCACTTATTAATTTAGATTTATTTTGACATAGAAAGCCGTCCTCCACAATATTTTGAGTTCCCAAGGGCAAAAGCAGCAATTCTGACATAGTTACGTGATATGTACAGCTAGGAATCCTTTCTCTAAAATATTTTCAGTTCGAAAGGAGTAAAAGTAACATTTTTGACATAATTATGGGATCTGTTAGCCTGGAACACTTTCTCTTAAATATTTTGAGTTTGCAAGGAGTATATGTAATATTTTTGTAATTTTGTACAAATCTGCATTAATTCAATATACTTATGCTTTACAATTTATGAATTATCATTATTATTATTATTATATTTTATTAGTTGATTGATTAAGATTTGAATTTTTTCAAAATTACCAAACTCCAAAAAAGGAGATATTTCTAAAAAACAAAACAATACATATAATAAACTTTTAGCCATAAAATATATAAATTTTTAATATATATTGTATATGTCTATATAATAAATTACTGGACTTACCTTTATTTTCACACGCTTTTGTGTTCGCAGCCTAAGTAATCCGGCTCGACTCAAGTTTCCGAATAAAATACAAAAAAAGTTTTGCACTTAACAACACTGGAAGTTGTCGGCTTTAAAACTTGAACAGTAGACCTTGAAATTTCAATTGTTTATTGTTGTTATAGTAATTGTGATTGTTGTTGTTGTTGTTATTGTTGTCACTGTCACTGCCGCCAATTAATTCACCATAATTGCACAAATCTTCAGTTATATTCAATTCGCTTAAAGTGCGATGTGGATGAGCCAAGTGTTTATTCAGCGTGGCGGTCTTGTTGAAAATTCTTAGACGCGGATCGCGTGGTATATAATGTAGAAACACTTTATTCGATTTGCTGCTGTTGTTGTAAGTGCGCGGATTGTTAATGTTGCTATTATCAAAGGTTGTTGTTGTCTTTGTTGTTGTTGTTGTTGATGAGGACGATTTCTTGTTGCTGCTGTTCTTTTGCTTTTTAATGGAGCTGCCAAGGGCTGTTGTTGTTGCTGCCGCTGCTGCGGCGGCGGTTGTAGTTGTTGTTGTCTTTTTAGTGGCACGATAAAGTGACTTTAGCCGAAAGTCATTCATTAAGAACGTTAACGTATTTAACACTGGCCAGCAAGAGAATAATTGTGTAAATGTTGGCTGCAAATTAAATTGGCTGCCTCTCTGTTTGTAGTTCCTGTTGTTGTTGTTGTTGTTGTTTTTGTTGCAGTTGTAGCTGCCCGTAAACGTTTTTAGCCCGGACACGTACATGCGGCACTTCGACTAAACAAAACGAATGCACAAAGAAATAAAAAACAAGCGACGCGAAACTAAAAACCCAAAAAAAATCAAATAAACGATATCAAATTTATCGATTGATCGATGCACGTAACGGTAATGACGGTAACGGTAACGGTAACTCAACGCGTGTCAAGTGCGCGGCGCACTGTGCGGCCGTTTCGCGAACATTTCGTTGGGGCAATTTTCACAGGGCGTTTCAAGTGTGGCGCACGCGGCGTATGATTAATGCGTTGTATGGTATTTGTTTTTTTTTTTTTCTCTTCACTTTGCTTAGGCTTGCAACTCAATCGCAATGTTGTTGTTGCTTGACGATGATTTATGCTTGTTGTTGTAGTCGATTAGCAGCTGATGCTGCCACAGTCGCTCCTCCTGCTGCAAAAACAAGCCAAAAATAAAGACAAACATTAGTTGCGTTTCGTTGTAGGCGCTTTAATAAATGATTCCCAATTTGACAAGCGCCAAGACTATTAATACCATCTCCATATCATATATCATATCCCAGAGCATTTAACAAGTTATTCGGGAATTTCCATTAAGATCTATTAACAAAAGGCGCCACTGTTCAATCACAACGACTCGTAAATTGGCAGACAATGTGAGATATATTTTTTATTAATTTTCACAAGCCGTTGAGAAATATTTTTGCCCAATCTAAGCATAGATTGCTGTTCATATATGCTCATATATATATAGATATATGTATTTGTTCTAGTTGCAACATGCGAAGTGCACACGCCCCTTGAACATAAATGCCAGAAAAACAATGGGCCTGGGCTTTTACCCAATTGTGTGGGCGTGCTTACACTGAGCGAAAAAGTACCACTACTCTTCAGTATTTTTGACAATGTATACATAGATACTATATACTATAGAAATTTCGCAGCACTGTTTAAATTTATTTTAAAAGCACATTTATAGCTGTTAAGGCTTTAGATAAATGAATGAAATCGAAAGAAAAAAGCTTCCTTTTACAGCCTCTTTTGGACAGCTTTGAAAGCACATTAAAGTTACAATAAAACTATTCAAGAGAAGTAAATTAGCTTTATCTTATATTATACAATACAGAGCTTAAAGCTCTTTTAAAGTTTAACATTAACGGAATTTAATTTTATAAAAGCAACATTATATATTATAATAATAAACTCCAAGTTTAAGCAGTTTTTATTTGTGTACACATGCCAGTCGAATTTGGGTTCATGGCAGACATAAAGTCGAAATTGTCGAGCTCTTAAAACAATTCAAGTCCAATAAGACTTTTTGCGGGCCCAATTGTGCAGTTATCAATGGGATCGGCTGCTTGAGAGCACATAACTCAACGTATTTGTTGTCGATTGGTTGAATAAACGCTGCGAGCTGTGCCAAGTTCAATGCTCGATAGGGATTGCATTTAATTATATATACTAAAAATATAGTATATATATTATATGTGTGTAGACAGTGTAAACAACGTGCGGCGCGTTTCAATTGGATGAGATTAGAGTTTAGAAAAAGGCAAATGTTAACTTTCTATCTAAACTATCCACTAAAATTGTTGCTTATCAAATGTCAATTTGCGTCTTGACGAGCTGATAAGCTGCAATTGTTATGTGAGTATATATAGGGTATTCGAGTGTGTAGTAAAAGGCACATTAAGATTATTATCTTTATAATACAATTTGGCAACAGTGCTTAACGGACACTGATAACGTGTCAGATTACGTCTCGTTTCGGTTACAATTCCGGACACGCTGTTTTATAAGGTTTTGTAAGCAACAATAGCTAAATGACTTTCACTATAAAATAAGGTAATCGATTCACTTTTGTTATCTTTCCACTGCACTTCATTAATTTTGAGGAAGCGTGAGTTACATAGCTCACAATTTTGACTTAGTACTAAAACAAAGTTTATACGTGTCGGATATCAGGAAATGCACTCTCCGATTAAAGCTGTTAGTTTAGGCTTGTGTTTACTTGAATTGAGTAATTTTTAAATTATATAAATATTTGTTGTATTTCGGTTAAATTTTATACATCTTTTTTAACAAATAATAATGCAACTTGAATAATACAATTTTAATAAATTGCGTTACAACTTAAGTAATAATAATTTAATTTTTCACAATTCTTGGGAATTTATTGCACTAAGCTATATTTGTTTCCTGGAACTCGGACTATAAAGTCCCACAAAATATACACATACTTATCTAGCACACATATTTCTTATGATTTCATGACTAAATGCACGCCGTGTAAACCAAATAATTGTTACTTATTCACGTCGGCTAAATATTTGTTATTATTTAAACAAAAAAATTAATTTATAAAACTTTTGGATATTGTTATATCACTTATTACCTATTATATTAACATACAGCTCTAATTAAGAGTGTAATATAAATGAATGTAGCTGAACCTTCTTTTGTCATTTAACAGAAAATGCAGTGAACTTGTCGCGTGATCGGCCAAAAACTCTTTCAAGAAGTTATCTCAAGTAAGCATCGCGTGTAAACTGCAAAACTTATTGAAAGCCATTTTAAAGGCTTCACTGCGCCTGTTTGTGCGTAGAACTCTGTGTCAGGTCACGTTTCACTTAGGTAATCTCTTGGAAATTTAACATTTATATTTAAAATTTAACAAACACTCCACTGTTGGCATTTTGAGCGCCGAAGCAGAACAAAAATCGTGCAGGCACATGGCTGATAAACTATTTCTCAACAATTGCCGCGAAGTTAACTCCTTTCAGTTATCGGATAGTCCGACCGAAGCAGCCAACAGTTCAGTGGCTCGTTGCCTGGCAGACTAATAAAATGAGCGAAAAGATTCGGTGATGAAAGCCTCGAGCAGAAAGACGAAACAAATCGGAAAAGAACAGAAAACAGAACAGAACGAACTGAATAAAACCGAGAGACGGCGGCGGGACGATGTCGCGTCTGTAATCGCGGCAATCGTTTTTGCTTTAATCTAATAAATTTCTTATCAGCAAGCGGCGGGCATACGAGTACTACGAATGAACACACACATCCATATACTACATACATATATGCATACATATACGTATATACATTTATGCACATGGAGGGTGTATGTGTGCATGCAGTTATCGCACTACCTGCCCCACACGCGGCCACTTGTCATTCCCGTCGCTCTGGCTGTCAAGCAGGCAGTCTTTTGTGATGGGTTTCTCTTTTACTTGAATACCCTGCACTTATGAGAGCAATAGGGCATACAGCTATTGTAACGGAACACTTGAAGTGCAATGCTTAGCTCATGATATTCATGTTTCTATCTTTGGCCGAAGGTATCTTTCAATCGAGTATCTCTCTCTCACATTATATCTCTAACCTACATACCTTATAGATTTTGGTTAATAAAAATAGCATAGCCGAATGCTAGTTTATCTTTCTCTCAGGGTATTTTCTAGTCGTGCACTCTCTCTCTCTCTATCTCTATCGGACATTTTTACATGTCTCGTTTCTTTGCTTTGCTCATTTGGATTGTCGACTTGTGCGTAAATTATAATGCTCACTATATGCACATAAATATACATATTTACAAAATAGATTTAAGTATAACTTAAATTTAATATAGCATATACTTTCGGCTCTTGCTATTCTTATACTGCACAAGGCGATAGTTTTTAATCAAAGCGACCTTGTTTATTATCATGCGAATGAAAATAATTAAACTAATTTAATAATTTAAGCTAACATTTGCATGGGAATAATATATGGCCTTTAGTAAATAATAAAAGATAAAGGTTTCTTTTAAAAGAGCCAAAACAAATCGTGAGTTAAACCGAGCTTTACTTGCAAGTTGTTGATTTAAGAAGTACAAAAGGTTAATTAATTAATTAATAGTTGATACAGAGAGTTTGCGCTTAAAATTCTCAAACGGTTAAAGTTCTTTGTTAACCTCAAGCCCTTTAAAAATGTGCAAATGTGAACATGTGAACAATAACATGCAGAAGAAAGCATCTCCGACCCTTTATAGTGTATATATTCTTGGTCAGCATCAATAGCCGAGTCGATCTATCCATTTCCTTCAGTCTGACCAACCGTCTGTCCGTCGTCGATAAGAATCGATATCAGAATCTGCTTTTTGAGCGTATCTCTTAAGTTTTACGAGCTTATATCACTAATTATAATTAACACACACACATATATATAAATCAAGTATATATTAATAGTCGGGCACTCTCTACGGGAGAACTTTATGTTATTTACGGTAAATCGGTTTAAAAAGTAAGTTATAGCTCGGGTAGCTGACTATCTACAAATAGGGGATGCCCCTTAATTAAATTGAGTAATATGATTACAGCACGTATATACTACTAATATAATAATTAATTGATAATATAATCAAAAGTGCAAATTTCATTTGAAATAAATTAAGAATTTAAGCTTTTAATGAGTTTACTTGAATGAGATGTTAAATAAAAAGCAATTGTGACATTTAATTATATTTCCCCTTGTATTAATTTGCATTTAATTTGTAGCAGGTAACATGTGTAACATCATGTGACATGACAAATTACAAGTTTAGAGTCCAATCAGAAATACCAAATTTGTTATTTAAAAACACTCCATATTACACTTTAATTGCAGTTGTTCAATGATATAGAAATATTATGAAACGATATGAATGGGAATTATTCATGTGTTCAACCAATCCAGATAACTTAGTGCAACAACTGGAAAAGCCGACAAATGTAGTAAAAATTTTAATAATTATGTCAAACACTAATTAGCTTTATGGAACTGCTGTGATAAAGAAAATATGCGTGATAAGCGAAAATATATTTATACGCCTTGTATTAAATGTCTTAATTACCAGACCTAATCTGAGCTGTATTATTCCATTCATATGTGTGCGTGTCTGTGTGTTTGTGTGTGTGTGTGTGTGTGTGTGAGTGTGAGGGAATGTGTGTGGCTGATACCAATAAAAAGTGGTTTGATGCTGACCTACGCCAGTTTAATTTGGGTTTTTGCTGTTTAATTGTGATAGAACAATTGTTATATGATGCCAAAATCTTCAAACTCAGAACTAGGCCAACGCAATAAACTTCGAGACAATGTCATTCACTTTGCGGCGTAGTTGGCCACATTCACATTCACATTCAGAGTTTTTTATTGGCCCCGCTCAAGTTGCAATCATAATGGGAATAGATTTATACAATCGCTTCAAAGGAAAAATCTCAAGACATCCTCCACTCGCAATAAATATCAATTGTTATTATGCAGAAATTGTCGAATTCGATTCAATTGTTTGTGCTCAACAATTGGAAACTAATTGAATCAATTGTGATCTGATTCGGATCTTATTCGATTTGTGATCTGAGATATTCCATGCAAACGGATATATTGAAACTGAAAACTCTTGACTTGACTTTGTTGAATTCGCTTTACAATAAATGTGTCAAACGACAAAGCCACGAGCAATTAGCTGAAACTAAAGCGTTTTGCAGCAATCTTTGACATTGTGTCTCATGTCAAATAAACAAGCAGCGAGTTAATTGAAACTTAAAATAGACAAATTAGAGGAAAAATTAAGTTGATTACATGTTTGTTTTGTTAAGTAACAAACTAATTAACACTAGTCTTTGTGGTTCTCGGTAAATAGATTGTGTAAGTCATTCAAAAAATCAAAAAATAAAATGCTGGTTTGCCTTAACTGACGGTTAATAAGAAATTTTTTTTATTTAATATTTATTATATTGTATTTTATTTTTATTTATGTGATAAAATATCGTAAACTTTTAAAAATTACCTAAAAAGCTTACACATTTATTTCAAAAATAAATTCATTTCAGTTAGAAACAATACAATACAAACAAGTGCTGTAGTCGGGAGTGTCCGACTAGGGGATATCCTGAACCTTCTTCTACAAGCACTCTCGCTAGAGGTGTAAGGGGGAGGGCGGGCGGTCTACGATATGAAAGATACTTGGTCTGAATATATTTCTATACTATTCAAGAAGCTACATGTGAAATTTGCTGACTCTAGCCATTAAAAGTTAAGAAATTTGTTTCAAAAACAGGATTTGTATTTCGATATTTATCGATTGCTTGGAAACGGGGCAAGTTATCGGTTATCGGAAACAAACTCGTACTGCCCGGGAAGAACTTTGTTTCAAGTTCTCTAGCTCTTATAGTTTCTGAGACCCTTGCGTTCAACCATACCGACAGACGGACAAACAAACGGACTCGGAGATGTTTCCTACTGCACAACATAATTATACCCTTTTTAGCCATATTAAATGGGCTTAGGGTATAAGAACGTCTGAACAATTCATTTACATATACTAGCCACGTGAATGCGTGTAATCCGTTCGAACAGCTGTCAGTTAGCTTTGCACGCCTCAAACGTTATGAATGGATTCACTAGCCAAAGGCTAAGATTGGGATTGTCCGCCGTTTAAGCTGTCACTATTTGATTCCCTTTTCAGCACGCTATTTGCTGTCTGCTTAATTGCTGTGGTGCGAGTAATTGACGGCTGTCCGAAACCCCCCAAGTAAACCCCTTTCTAAATGCAATTCAAATGCTCTTGGTCGTTAATTGATTTGCGGTTTCTGGCCAGAGAGAGAGAATAGATAAACAGCAACAACAATTACAGAAATAATTCTTATATTTATGTCAAATTGCTTTTAAAACAAGTTATATGAGCTGTGCGAAATTCAATTAATCAAAAATGTTGCTAACAATATTATGCTTAATTTGAAATGCACGTTGACAACTTGTCTGCTTTAATATTCTCTAGCATGGCGTATTATTTATACTGTATTTTACATAAGCCGCTAGCCCTGAGGTGTCCAGGCTGAAATGTTAAAGGATTTATAAAATCGGGCGGGCAAGAACAAATACTTAAGAAAACACTCGTGTATACAACTCGGCACAGTCAAGATATGTAAATATTTGTTTATCGTTAAAGCTCCAATCATGCTTTGTGTGTGCTTTATTAAGGGCAGGGAAAGTAAAGAGATTTTGGTATCGATTTATTTTGGAAGGTGGGGTACAGATAACAATTTTTATCGCGAATAAGCAATACTTTATAGCTCTATGGATTTAGTTTGTGTTATCAAATTATTATTAAATGCCGATCGTCTTTCTATGCGATTTTCATAAGTTCGGGTAATGCTTATATGACTTTAATAGCGGATAAGTCTTTAACTTTAACTAGCTCTGCTCCATTTAGTTTCTCTATTTTTTATACTCCAGCTCAGTCTCTGCCTTTTTCATTCTTGATCTCTCTGTTATACACTCTCTGTCTATCTTGCGCTGCCTACCTTTAAAACACAGCCTTTCTATGCGATTTTCAAAAGTTCAAGTTCAAGCAAGCGAAAATATTTTTAATGATCCTTATACAGATACTGTTTTACAGTTTGATGAAAAGGATTTTTACAGTCTGTTCCTAAGACATCCAAAAAGGGTAATTGGAATTTGAAGAACAGTAAAACAAAAAATAACTATGTCGTAGTGTTTATTTGGGAACCACGTTTCTTTGCTTACTTTCTCATCTTTCATCTGCTTAGCTTACTCCAGGGATTTAATGCAATTCTGTATTTGAAGCTGCATGAGAACTGTGAGCTGACATATACTGTGCTACATGCAACATGGCACATACTTAGGTATCCTTCATGATGCAACAGCAGCAAACTTTTTATAGTTGTGCCCCTTGAAACCTGCTGCAGTAAAATATACGTGTGTGTTTGAATGGGTTGTGTGTGTGTGTGTGTGTGACAGGCAAACAAGTGCATGTAAAATAGGTGTCACTGTGGCAAAGTCAAATGCGCAAAGTAAACATACATACACACACACACACGCACACAGAGAAACGGGCGGCATGCTTTGATGTTATTCACCTGCCGTTGCGTTTTGCAACACTGACAAATGGCAACTATAAAGCGCAGCTGTTGTTGTTGGGCATACAATGCGAATAAACCGGCAGAATTCGCACATTTTTGCCATTTTTGGGGCACACAGAGAATGAGAGTGAGAGAGAAGGAGCTGGGGGGAAGAGAGCGAGATGGAGTAAGAGAGAGCTCACATACACGTTGTGTGTGCTAAAGGATAATTTATGTTTTTTGCCTTAAACTTGACAAAGTTTGTGGCCGCATGGACGCATGCAAAAAGCGGTAACTATTGATTTTTATATACATATATCAGATTGAACATGTGTGAGTGTATGTGTATGCTGTGCATATTAAATGAGTTTTTCTTTAGAGATTTTTCTCGATTTTGGCCTTGTTGCTGCATGAAAAATGGAAAATTTGTCATACAGGGACCCGTATAAGCATTGGGGATTGGCTTGCATGGAAAAACTTTGAATTGCTGTTCATGAAGTCATCGCATATATGTATATATTTATATTTACTTAAAAAACACACTTTTCAGCTTTATGAAATATGCAAAATATTGTGACATTATTTTTATATTTGTGCATATCAATATATAATTTATGTATAAACTTATTGGCATATTTATTAATATTTATATGTCTAAGTATTTTGTCAATTTATATTTATATGTAAATATTATATAATTAATTTACTAGCTACTACTAAATCGACAATTTCAGCCATTAATAATAATTTCAGGCAGGCGAACATTTTATAATTTTAGAGTCTGTCCTATATTTCATACACTTTTCTTGTCTATAAGCAACTGCAAGGTCACAAAATGTAAGGGTAGCATTAGGTACACCTTTATTTTCTCTTAATATTTTGACATGCACAGCACGTCAAAACGTCAAGGGAGTTTAAAGGTTAATATTGAAATTGCAATTAGCTTAAATGCAAATGCGCACAACTCGACTGGAAATCCAAGTAACTTGCCATTTGCAAATTCAACCTATATTTATGCCCTGCAAATAAATGTGCAGATTTAAAAAGGGATTTACGACCCTATATATTGTTGGAGAAGTTGCTTTATAAATATGAGATCAACTGAATGCTTTTCGTTAAAACATTTTACTGGGAGAGTTTAAGATATAGATATTGATAGTTCCTAGAATTTTCCGGAAATTTTTGCATAAAAAGCAGTAGGACAATGTATTGAATATGTCTACTCTGATTGTTGGACACTTCTAGGTTCTACAAATTTAAATTTCAGAGAGACCGAAAGAGAGTGACAGGGAGGGAGAGAAAGAAAGAAATTGAGAGGAAGACATATAGGGAGATAGAGATAGAAAGCGATAGATATATCAAGAAATAGAGAAAAAGAGAAAGATAATAGCAGGTAATTCTTCTAATGATATTTGATATATTGGGTAGGATATCCATTTAGTCCAACAGCCCCTCAGCTGTATAAATTGAAATTGTTTTCCCATATTTATTCGCTTCAGTCATATCTTCAAATGCTTTAATTTGGCGTCGCTGCCAACTGATGTATAAAATAATCAATATATTCCGTATTTGCATTATATTTGCATTTGGCAGTAAATTAAAGCAAATTTTCCGATTGAAATAAATCAAAATTGAAATGCATTCATGAATATTGTATTTATACAGTGTGTCTATACGAAACCTCAATTGAATTTTTGTTAATCAAACTGGTTGACTTTTAGATAGCAGCAACGGTATTTAACGAGAAACGAGTTTTTAACAGTACCGATATATATATATATTATATATATATATATATATATATATATATATATATATATATATGTATATGTATGTATAACTCAATAGCAACTAAATATTTATTTAAGCCAATCTTTGAGGTCGCATTAAATTTGAAATTGTCCACGCGCTGACAAACTTGATGACACAGACTGCCAGCTGTAGATTATCGTTAGGGGTAGACAAAGTAGGCGACAAGGACCAAGGACTCGACAAGCCAAGCGGCAAGGACAAGCATATGATGTAATTAGAGCAAAGAAAAAAAACCATACGCAGTCAACGTCAATATATTATAAATTATGAAATGATCAACTATTCTCGACTTTTCTACACCCTCTCCCAAAGTAAAGATGAAATCAAATGTTTACTTTATAGATTTTAAATTTTCTTACATTCTGGGAATATAAATCCACTTGAAATGAGTATATTAATATTTTTATATTTTAAAGTTAGGAAAAGTAAGCCGTACAATTGTTCAAAATCTCCTCGTTTTTTCTAGTTCTTAATTTTTTTTGGTTGTTTTCCAACACTTAAATGCTCCACTTACTTGGCAAAAGTATTTCCGCTGGCGATAAATTTCTTTGTTTTCGCAGCAAAAAACAAGAAAAGGAAATTGAAAAGAAAAAGAAATGCAAAACTTAATTCATAAGAAGTTGATGTTGTTTATTAAAAGTTTGCTGTTGTTGAGCATCCATCGCGGCTTGAAATCGAATCACGACTGACTGACGATGCGGCTCGACACTTAGTGAGTGACACACACACACACAAACACACACACTTGATTGAGTTATATATGTATCATACATATATGCATATTTACACACACACCCTCTCTTCATGCTCTCTACTCGCGCTCTTTCTCCCGCTCTCCCTTGTAGTTAGGATGCGGAGTGCAGTTCATATCTCGCCTTTGTTTGCTTTTGTATTGCGTATGTCTTTAATTTTCTAAATGCCGTATAGAGTTTTCAACCACTAACACTATTTGCCGTATAGCTCTTTGTTTTCCCTCAGCCAGTGGAAATTTACCAGTTGACATTATAAATGACCCCATGGTCGTGTTGTGCGTGTGAGCGAGTGTGTGTGCGTGTGTGTGTACTCTAAAATGACACACTCACTCATCAAACGTGCCATATTAAAAGTGGCAATAGATCTAAGAAAATCGTTTTTGCTGGTTTCATTGCGTAGCTCAATTATCAGAAAATGTTTATTTGAGTTTGGGATTTTCTTCAATATTAATAAACTTCGACTTCTAAGAAGGTAATCTATGACTATAAATTGACTGTGATATATTTTAGCTAAGAAAAGCTTAATAATAAAAACGGAGCTGCATATTAAATATCTTCATATTTAATTCAATCTTTCTTGTTTAAATTCCAGAAACCAATTAGAAGAGGGTTTATATTGGGAGATATTCTTCTTGGTCCTGCTGACAAAGCAGACTATTTCATTCTACAATAATTTCATTTTCATTTTACAACAAAACTATTTTAAACTGCAGTAGAGAATTGGGAAAATTCTAGACACAAGTTAAAAGCAGAACAGACATTTCTATAAGTATCTACATAATCTTAACTTAATATAATCGTAACTTTACATCTTAATTTTCCTTTAACCGGGTATGCTTGCACTTATATATATTTGCACTATGTTGACATTTCAAGTGCATGCGAATGTCGTTTTATACTTTGCTCATTTGGCACGTTTGATAAGAAGCAACAAAAAAAGTGCACTGTGCAAGTGTTTTTTTAGTTTCTACTGCTACGCCCGCATTGCGTTTAAAATTATGCAAATGTTAACGGTCATGCGATAAGCACCTGGAAAAAAAATTATAACGAAACAAGTTTTAATTCAAACAATCTGCATTGCAATTTCGTGTTTCGTGTGTCCTTCGGCCATGTTGCCAAATAAGTTGAAAGTTAAAAGTTGAAACAATTAATTCAGAAATTGCATGCATTGGGGAAAAGTTACAATTATAAATCATATTAAAAGTTACCACCGTGTTTATCGCTTCTAAATTATAATCGATGATGACTTTATGTTGGGAAAATGCAATATATGCAATTTTAATCCGATTCATGATAAAACCATGTGATATGTATAAACTTATTATAACCAGAACAAAACTTTGTTATTATTATTATGCAATGTTTAACTGGCGTCCAAGGGCGGAAAATATGATTTACTGCATACGCATTTACGTATTTAGGATGACGCAAGAGATTAGATAAGTTGATGTCATAAAATACAACTAACGCTGATTATCTGTGCAGGTTATTTAACATCACGAGACAACTGTTAAAATATATTATTTGCTAAAACTTGTCTGCGTTTAAGCAGTTCATTGACTGTCGCCTGACAGTGTATTGAACTTAATTAGTGCATGCCCCGCTGCGAGTTTAGCTGCAGGGTATACAATTTGCCCGACCTTATCTATAATCTCTGCACAATTTGTCTGTGCGGACTTAAAGCTATATTTAAATGTTATTAAAGTCTGTGCGCTTTTCACCTACAACAACACCATCATCATCATTATCATTATCGCCATCACCATCATTATTATTAACAGCTCATTTGAATGCGTCTCACGCAGCAGCTGCGAACCGGTTTGGGGCTTATTTTTATTGATTTTTATTTTTATTTTCTGCTTTAGGTATGCATAAATGTTATGCATGTGTGTGTGTGTGTGTACGTGTATGTGTGTGTGTTGGCACGTTTGAGTGTGTGTGTTGGCACGTTTGAGTGTATTCGTAGCATGTGTATTGTATTCACGTTGCTATCAGCTGTTCGGCTCTTAGCACTGACACACATTGTGCGAGTACAGGCATTCATTGTGCTCTATTAAATGGTATATTCGATTCCTTAGCAAGCATGTAACGCATGAGGGGAGGGAGGAGAGAAAGCAATGTTGAAGTCCGCACACAAAATAAACTGACTATATAACCATATATAATTATTTGTTATAAATATAAATATAACTTATAGTTATGTTATATTATAGTTATGTTATGTTATGTTTTGTTATTTTAGTTATGTTATTTTATGTTTTGTAATTATATGTTAAAGTTATGCAAACTAATTCGATGTCAGGTTATGTTAATAAAGTGTCCAACATCTTTTTGTTATGCTAGTCAAGATAGAGTAGCTCGAACAACCACATACTAAAAGTCTTCTCAAAAATTTGGTTTACAAGAGAGCTTATTTTGGGCAGCCCTAAAAACAGATCATTCTTGTCATACCCGAGCAGAGAATTTTATAATTTTACTTAGCCGACTATATTTCACTATTTCCCTTAAGATCCGTTTACGTACTTTTATTGCAAAAGTATTAAATATTCGGCACGCGGAGTTTTTCCTGTTTAAAATTACAGAGTCTTTACCGGTTTTTTTGATCAGCTGTGCAGCTGGTTTTTGATTTTACTGAAATTAGTCAGAACAATATTTGTTTTCAGCTGAATGGATGGCTTGAAATAAATGATAAAATACAAACTTTAAGTGAAATAAATGGCACTAGCAAAACTGTTCAAGTTCCTGAGAAGCCGTGCTTCAACTAAAAGTTGACTTTACTATTCAACAAAATAAAATTTTTCAACAAAGTTAACCTTAAAACATGCTGAATAATTGCCAGCTGTCAATGCGCGTATTGCTTAAGATAAGAACTTGTTTTTAGGTTAAGATCTAACGTTACTTGGAGCCAGTTTAGAATGTTTTTGGCTTCTGAGTGCATTACGCCATCAAAATGCAAAGACTTTGGCCAAGGACGACGACAAACTGTGGCCATAGATTGGTTTTCGATTACATTAAATCAAATTTGCAGCTAGACGAAAGCAAAATAAAAGGAACAAAAACAAAAAACCAGAAAACTTGCCCGAAACCATCAAAGTGTCTGTAAGCAACCATCAGACATTTATGTACACATCAACATAATTCCAACCATCCATCAATATAACTATATATCCATCTGTATATATATACATATATACGTGACGAATGTGCCACTTGACTCTGAGTTGGGTCAAATCCGCCCTGTGGGGGGGTTGGTTTGTAGACGAAAACAATAAAATTCAAATGTTGGGCCCAGGGAGGCACAACAAAATGGCGGCGCGTGTGTTGACTTGATGTGCGCGTGTGTGTGCGTGCGTGTGTTTGTGGGCTGAGCGTGCTTCCTTTAACTGAGTTCAGCTTATGCAAATAACTTGGCCCAAAAGCTGTGTATGCAGAAAATCCCAGTTTCATGGCAGACTGTTTGTCGCGGCCAACTTGGCGAATTTTCTGCCAGCCAAGGCCATATTTTCATGCGGCACACTTTGGCGGTTTTATTAATTAATTCTGTACATAGATTAATTAATTATATTGCTTTTGGGTGAAATTAAAGGCCTTGTTGGTCGCCAGAACATAGCAAATCGAGCGAGAATTTTTCCTTGGAATATACACATTTGTTGTAATTTATCTTCAACTTGGGTACCTTTAAATTTAGCCTTGCCATATCTAAAGCTTATGCCTTATCAGCAATGCTCAATGTTTTTGTTTTCCTATCATTTTTCCTTGTAAACGATGACGAATATCGAGCTATTATTGCATAAATGCAATTCCATAGTCCATCCAAAAGTTAAAAGCTTTTCCAATTTACGTCGTAGGAAAACATATTTTTTTTTTAGAGCGAACGCGGCATTGACGTAAGTTATTGGAAATAATTTGAGCATTTTTTTATAGAATTTTCCACAGTACTTGACTAAAAATAGCTAACATATGATTCCAAAGACATTTCAGAGTGACAAAATAATAACAAATGCGTCGGCCAGCAAGCATTAATCATGCCATGTGTCTATAATGTATAAATATATATACACAAACATACAAACTATATCTAGACAACCATATGAAACACATGAGTTTGTGCCAACACAACCTCAATGAATATTTATATATGTAAGTGTAAATTGGTGGAATAAATACTTTAAACAAGGTCAATGGGCCTTCGGATAACATTTGGGATATTATGTATACCGAGAAAGTTCCATTAAGGGGCGGACATCTCTTTTAGCCAGCTAATTCTTTAATTTTGTAAAGAATAATTTTCGTATTTACACACATCTTTAAAGGGAATATCTGACGTATGTAGCTGTCCGCTCAAGCGAGCCCTTACTGTATATGTTTATAATTCGCTTAAGTGCGTATAATAAAAATAATTCAAGAGTTTCAACTTAACTCACCTGTTCTCAAATGGAGTTCAAGTTGCTTTCACGTGGTTTCCGGGTCCGTGAATTGTTTATTAGCTAAATTACAACCATTATAGACTGCTTTTTGTTGTTATTGTTCAAATCGTAAACTTACACAGTTTACATTTTAGGTCGAATGACAACGATTGCTTTTTATATCCAGTCTTAATTTAAACAAAATTTAAAGCACTTGTTTATTGCTCTTGATTATGTTAACAGTTCAGCACAGTGGGCTCCAAGCGTTAAACACTGGGTATAAAAAGTATTCGGCTAGTTTAAAGCTCAGTAGGGGCTGGTATGCGTTTCTTGTTTTTTGTTGCTACTGTTTGTATACAAATTGCCAAACAATTCGGTAAACAGTTATTGTCAGTGTTGTGCGATGCGTTTCGTTATGGAAAAGTACAAAAATAGTTTTTTGGTCTATTTTGAATAAATTTACGCCGGCTTTGTGTCACGCATTAGCATTTAACCGTAATTTCGTGTTATGCTTTAAATCATTTTTCTTTGTGTTTCTATATTTGTTTTCGTTTTGTAGCAGTTCCGACAACTCAGCATACAGTTCATGTGCGGGAGTTTCGATTTTTTTTCTGCACAATGCGTGAATGCGGGAAGGGCGCGCGGAAGGGTGGGGTAATGAGAGCACCGCCCAGCAACGCAAGTTCACTAAGAAGTAGTATTTGGCGGTCGGAATAAACAAATGCACCCAGAAACACTCATACAGACACACGCATACAGGCACACGCAGTGTGTGTGTGGAAAAACAGACGCTAGTAAAATGTTCAATTCACTTGTGCACGCCAAATTAGGTAGACTTTAAATGAGTTCAAGCAAATCAGTCGATTTTTATTTAATTTTTAATTTAGCACGTCTACACGAAAGTTAATTAGACATTAATCTTTACGAATGTTGTCACTTTGGCTATTTAAATTTATTTCATCCGTACACACGACCGTTCGTTTCCACAACTATTAACTGTTATGAGCAAGACGATGTTAGCGCACTGCTGTGCTCAAATGTAGCTGTTAACGCACTGTTGAGCTCTTGGGAACTGTTAACTCTCTTACGCTCAGGGAGTGTTTGTCGCTGTTATCAAAGCAGTGGAGTAGATATGACGTTTTTTAAGGGACACATCTTCACACTTAAATTAGTTGACTTTCGGCAGAACACATGAAATAATTATTACGAATAGTTATTTTTAATAAAAAAATTGACTCTTAAAACTCATATATATTTTAAGTGTACTCTTAATAGCAGCCCTACTGCCCGTTGCTCTTAGAACGTATTTTAACAGTTTCGCACACATTCTGTTAGTTTAACAGCTGACAAGCAGTGTGTACACATGGACTGGCTAAAAATAAGGAAATGGAGCAAGCGCGCGCAAATTTGAACTAAAACTTCAAAAAGGCAATCATATAAAATGCATGTTGTTTCGCAAACTATTTATAAGTGTTTTATGGCACTTTATTCACAATTTGACAATATTCGCTTGTTTGATATACTCAGCATGTTTATGAACCCGCAATATACAGATGCCGATTATTTAACAATTTACTACTCTAACTAGAGCTACATTAAAATATAATTCACACATATTGATTTATGCGTAAGCTCAAGCACACGCTAGGAACAGGAGTCACTATCAGCACCTTCCGCCTCGTCAGCTGTAAAAGATAAAGGGTGTTATAGTCATTTAACAAATTCCGCCAGCACTTAATATCATTAATGCCCATGGCTTAGTTGACATCAATCACAAACCTGTTGATAACTTAAGGCAGGAGTGTGTCAATCAAAGCCAATAACGGCATTTCATTCCTATCAGTTCACTTACATAGTATTTGTAGTCCGAACATTAAAGCGAAGCCCGCCAGCGCGGCTATATAGGCTCGCCAGCCCGCATGATTCTGGGTAAGAATCTCAAAGAATACCACATAGAGCAGCGTGCCCGAGGCGATGCCCTGGAGTATGCCCGAGGGCACGCTCGGCTGATTCGCATCCGCCTGCTGACTAATGCCAATGCCAATACCAATGCCAATGGGCGTGACAATCGAGAATGTTATGAGATAGATAATGGCCAGCGAGGCGCGCGTGCGAGCCACAAGCAGCTCCATGCCCACGCAGAAGGCCAGCACCAGTTTGTGTGCAGCGACGGCGCCAAACATGAACCACACAGTGCCCACGGTGCCCTGCAGGCCAATGGCCATGCCCTCGAAGAGCTCGTGCAGGGACAGGGCCAATATAATGCCCAGGCCGCGCATGGAGGAGCCACTGCTGTCCACTGGCATATGACTGTGACCATGGCCAGGCGCTGCAGGCGGCAGCTCATGATCGCAATGCTGGTGCTCCGGCAGCGGATCCAGTGTGCCGGACTTCGAAGCTTCCTGTTTGCGTCTGGTGCTGCGCATCAGCACGCTGTGCCTTATGCTGTGCCCACGCTCGAAGGCTTCGCTGGCCAGCGACTCCTTGCGGCTGAGTTTCTGCTGATGACGTCGCATAAACGAATGCATCACCTCGTCCAGGGCGTACATGAGAAAGAAGCCCGTGCACAGCAGCATCTCGGGCAGGGCAAAGGGCGTCGGCTCCAAAATGCCGCAATGCTGCAATAGCTCCACCACCTCAATAACCTCCGGCAGCATGTGCAGAAATGTGGTGCAGATCAATACACCGCCGCCAAAGTAGATCAGGCAGCGCACCACAGTCGAGGCGCGCGTCTCCTCCGGATTCTGTTTGGTCCACTTCAGGCAGCGATCCAGCATGTACGGCAAACTGCCGCAAATCACCGTAACCACAATTAGCACCACCATCGCCACAATTTTGGCCACCAGCAGCGCATGCTGATCCACCGTTCCCGTTGTCGCATCTCTCGCTACAATCACTGCGTCGATCGGCACCGCCGGCGGTGTTTCTATTCCGTACATCTTTGCACCACCGAATGCAAGTCACAAGTGCAAACGAATTGCCAACGGTGCGACCACTTATACCCCTATCTGGTGGCCATAAACTATTCAGGTGTGCACTGATTGACAGCAGAAATTATGATCGCCTGGGAAGCAGATTACAGGGACGGACTTCCCGACCGTTCGGCCGTCTGGCTCGGGACTTTGTTGCTAATTTAAGTAACATTGATTTTGATTGTTTAAAATGATATCGAAATTATAATTTGCTCCGATAAGAATGTCTTTATATATTTTAATCTATGTAAGCCAGACTATGAACAGACATCCGCTACACTGAGAAAATAAAGTGTGCTATGCGTCCATTTGAACCAGCGATCCAGCACGTAGGGTATGAAGCAGAAGATTAATGTGACTAGCAGCAGGACAACAATAACCACAATTTTGGCAACCAGCAATTTGTGATCGTTCATGGCGCCAACTGCAATGGAAATGGACTCCAATTGGAAATTGTTAACCAGCATACTTTATATATGCCTTTCAACCAACGCATATCTCGTTACAGGTATCAGGCAATTGTTCTTTAAGCACTTGACTTATATTCTAAAGCTCTTAAGCATTCCTTAAAGAAGACTTGAAAATGTGTGCGGAAGTGTGCTGACACTACAGTAGAACCTCGGTGGTAAGAGATTTACATGTGGCAACAAAGATATAATAGTAATATATTATTTAAAGAAACGAAACAGATTTAGGCAAAAATATTACCTATTCCTTATTCCTTTGCTTATAAAAACAATTATATTAAAACAAATTTACAAAAACAAATGTTAAAATCGAGTTTTTTCTGCTTGATTTGAACTGGCGACTCCATGTTTGAGAGTCTGACGCTCAAATACATACTATAAGTTATGCTGACTCATGACGTCACGTTTTATAAACTTTGACTACCGTTTCCCTCAACTTTCCTTATTCCTCATCTTAGTTCTCAATTTCGACCCAAAAAGAAGCTTCTTAAAGTCTTATATACAGATTGTCTCTATAGATTGTATATATAAATTGTATGAATATAAATCTTTTCTAGAGCCCTAAGCTGGGGCTTAGTTTATTAAAAGCACAACTGAAAAAGAATTTTGTTTTATTCTATATCAAAATCTAATAGTTTGTAAATTGTTGAAATATTTTTTAATATTTTAACAAATTGTTATATGGCGATTTGTTTTAGTGTAGTGTCACTGTACCGAGCTTAAAGAATTTTGTTTTATTCTATATCAAAAACTATCTAACAAAATCTAATAGTTTGTAAATTGTTGAAATATTTTTTATTAATTTTAACAATTTGTTATATGGCAATTTGTTTTAGTGTAGTTTCACTGTACCGAGCTAATAATAAATTTGTCTAAGGGCTGCCAACCTGAAATTTCAGGTCGGGGCCTTCGTAACTTTCACGTGGTAAACAACCGAGCAATTTGCTGGCTGTTGAAAATTCAGACTGATAACTTCAAACTGCGGGAATAAAATGGCCTGCGGCATAGATAGCTCAGAACTGATATCTCCCTGCTAAAATTGATATCACATAGATTACAATGCCAATAACAACATGAGCTAATTATTTATCACATCATGAGTGTATTTAACAATATCATCCGATGATTCAAGGCTGTCACGCTGAAATTTCACTTCGCCTCTGTTGCCAGGCTAAAAGACGTAAAGCCCCTTGTTCACCTCCTAAAATTTCAGGCTGATAACTTTCGATGATAGTAAAGGGAGCTCAGGCACTTGCACACTTGAGTAAAATAAATAAATATATTTTGTATATATTTTTCAAGAATTTAAATTATTGTTTCTTTTTATTTATCCGTAATAGTTTACTGTAGTTTTTATTTACGTTTGACATTTATATTATATCATTTTATTTGTAATTGTATTTAAATATAATTTTAAAAGTAATTACTATGACTTGAGTGTTGCTTTAGTTATTGATTGTTTTATTTATTTAAATGTTTAAGTACATAATTGTGAAGTGAAATATATGAAATATTGATATATGGAAGCAGCCGGAAAATATATATAAATATTTTGTAAAAATCAACGGATTTGTTTTTGTTGTTGTTGTAGTAGTTGTTGTCATTATTATCATTATAATGATATAGTATGTAATATTTGCAATGCTCTGTCACCAGGGACTCTCTTTCTCTCTCTCTCTCTCTGTCTCTGTCTCTGTCTGTCGCACAATACTTGGGGGCAGCATATTCGGCACTGTCGTTATAAAGTCATTTCTTAAAGTCGTCTAATTTAGACGATTCCATGATGATAGTTCGTTATTTAATGTAATGCTTCATGATGATGATTGGGTGTGTTGTGCGTGTGTGTGTGTGTGTTGTGTCTTGTGTGTTTCGCTTCGTTTTTCTATTTAAGTTTTTCATTTGCTCTCTTCCTTTCACTCTCACTCTCCCCCTTAACTCTCCCCCTCACTCTCCTTCCTCGTTCTCTACACGCAGGCACGCCCTTGTTGTAGTTGCAATATCGTATGTTCTTCAACAAATTTTGCCAACAGCATCCACATTTGACCCACGAGTTAGGCCACACATCACGACTGCTTCGGATGCTGTACGGGGGGCGGCGGAGCCGGTTTGAAGCACTGCAGCAAGAAGGCGGTATAGATGACGAACGCCAGCGCCAGGGCTATCAGGGCGTACATGAATATGTTCAGTTCCGGCTGGCGGAAGCGATTCTTGCGCAGCCATTCGAGCACCTCATCCTCCGAGAGCAAATCGCCTGTACAGATACACATTATATATCATATATTAAACAGATACTAATGAAAACCTGCCTCTATATATGCTGGGAAAACGGCGCCGGAAATAGACCATGGCTGGCAGCTTGGTAACGCCCCATTTTTTGGCATAGCGCGAATCGGCCATTTTGACAAATGTTATATCCAGATTATCCGTTTCGCTGTCAATATTCTCCAGTTTCTCCAACGACGCAATGCTATCCGGCTGATTGTGCTCATCTGCCAGAGATTAAGTATATATAGTTGTGAATTTAAATAAATTATATATAAATTCTATATCTTTAGACTTTTGACTTACAAAAGAACACGGATATGAATTCGTTTTCCTCGAGCAGCTTGTCAAGCATTTTGCGATTGACCTCTTCGATTTCGTTTTTTATTTCGAATACATCCTGTGATGTTAGCCAGGTAATAACCTTGTCATGCTGATGCATGTCGCCATCATAAAGCACAGGCACTTGTTTTCTACAGATTAAAAAAAAAGAAAATGTAATAGATTCTAATAAAATCATATTTGGGTGGAAATAAACCAAATGTTATAAGGAAACCTATGTTGTTTTTGAAGCTCAATATTTCTTTACCAGTTTTAAACTTGAATATGATCAATATATTCCAACAGACTATGAATCTGACAACGGAATCATATAGCTGCCATATAAAGGTCTGCTCGAAAACGTCGTTTATGTATGAAAGTGTAAAAACTGATTTTCAACAAATTGTATAACTTAACTATCATTGATTTTGGAGTTTAATAAAACAATCGACGCACAATTAACGTAGTTTGATGAACAAATAAGAAAACTGCGGAGTATATATTTTTTTATTTTAAAACATTTTCAAAGTCCGAATTTGGTGAAAAATATATTATTTTCCCGTTGTTCGTAAATAAAATTTTAATATTTATATTAAATATTTGTATTTATATTCTAAGCTATTTTTTATACGATATAGAGAACTTAATTATTGAGAAAGAATTAATTATTTTAAAGCTATTTGAAATCGAATATCGAATCGAATTTTAGAAATTAGTATATTATTATAAATACCTTCTACATTACATTTTCTTTTGCTATCAACAAAAATATGGTTTATTAGCATTCAACTTACCGGAAATACACCAGCGAGGGTATATTGACAACGTCATACTTTTTGGCCGCTTCCACGCTGGCAATTTTAACAAAATCAATGCCAAACATGTCAGCCTCGCCGTCAATTTCCTCGAGATCCTCAAGTATCTCCTCGCACTCGGCACAATCATCGTCATCTGGAATGAAATGTTTTAGTATCCCAAAAAGTAGTGTATACTTTGACAGCCTGCTTACAGAAGAACACGACCAGCAAAGTGGACTCGGCCATGAGGCGATCCAACATGCGTTCATTGACCTCCTCAATCTCATCAGCCAGCTCCCGATTGTCATCGTCTATCAACCATTCCAGGACGGACTGCTCGTTCTGTAGATCACCCTCAAAGAGCAGGGGATTGCCATTGCTGTGTAGGTTACATTATCCAAGAATGACTCTCATACTTTTTAATGATCACCTACAAAAACCTACCGGAAGTAGACCAAGGCCGGAAAGGTCTTGATGGAATAACGTTTCGCCAATTGAGGATCTTGTATTTTAACCATGTGTATGCCAAAGACATCGCATTCATCGTCAATCAGCTCCAGACCCTCCAATATCTGATCACAGATATTGCAATTGATTTTGTCTGGCCATAAGCAAAGTAATATATCATTAGAATATATTTTAGCTAATCAATTTATGGTATGTATTTTATAAGAATGTGAAGCGTAGACTGCTTAGCAGATAAGTTAGAAAAGTTATATATAGAGGCGACGCAGCTAGTGGATAGGAAGAAAACGCCAAAACAAAAGGTATTCGCGCCCAAACTAAATTCTTTTTTAATATTTTGTTATTAATATTTTGATTTGTTACAACAAATTCGCAACATTTTGGACAACAGTTTAAGCCTGATCAAGTGGGCGGGGCATTTAGTTTGGTCGGTAATACGTTTAAATGTTAAACAGTGTTTAGTATAAGAGTTGTATAAGAGTTGTTTATGAGTTGTATAAGAGCTTTATAAGAGTTGTTTAAGAGTTGCATAAGAGCTTTATAAGATTTGTTTAAGAGTTGTATAAGAGAACAGTATTTGTTGTTTTTGTTTTTTTAGGCAGAAATGTTTATCTTTGTTAGGAGCTCGAAAAACATGCGATTGATACTTAATTTGTTGGCTGTTGCGATTTGTAGACGGAAGGAATACGGAATACCTTGTTTTTGGATACGTTTTCTTTTACGTGAAATGTAGCTTTGTACGAATTGGCTGGATGAGTGTTTGGCGTTGGAGGTCAGGTTGCTTTCTTTAAGACTAGAGGGTGAGCAGAAACTTCGACAGTAAGCGGGTGGCTTGCCCTTGCGCTCAGTCGGCACTGAGGCGTTACGGATTTTGGGATATCGATTTTTAGTTTTTGTATATATATTTTTTTTATTTTGGTATTTTCGAATTGTTCGTGGTTGGTGTTGTGGTGCAGAGAGATTGAGTTTTGTGTGGTGCGGTGCGGTGGTGTTGGAGTTGCCAAGGTATATAATTGATATTGTGTGACATTATGAAAAGTTGTTTTCTCGTTCTTTTTCTTTTGCGTAATCTGATTTTGTACAACTTACAGAAGTAGACGGCCAAATATTGGGTTTCCTCGACCATGGTTTCCAGCATCTGACGTGTGATTAGCTCAATGCGATCCTCCGTTTTTTGTGTGATGAGCCACTGCAGTACTTCCTCCTCCTCGCTGAGCTCACCTGGCAGTAGAAATATTAGATTTTATGCATGGGGATTAGTGAAGTACGTTCTGGGAATATTTCAAACTGTGTGTAATTTGGCCAAATTAATCTAGAGGCCAAACCAAGAACAAAGAGCCAAGCCTTATGAGAATCGGTTGAGTTTTGACCGAGTTATGGGGTGGTAAATTTTGACCTATGTCTATATAAGATATTTGGGGGAACCAGGATTAATCTTGAGGGAGAACCATGAACAATACGCCAAAATTCTTTAAAATCGGATCAGATTTGACAGAGTTATGGGAATAGGAAACTTTGACCCAAGTCTATATACGAATCTTGTGGTTCGATATCGACATGAAATTCGACTAAAAAATATGTATTCAGACTTGAATGCCAGATTAATCTAGAGGGAAAACCATAAACAAAAAGCCAAACTTCTTAAAAATCGGATCAGATTTAACCGAGTTATGGGAATAGGAAATGTTGACCAAAGTCTATATACGAAACTTGAGGTAAGACTTTGACATGAAATTCGACTAAAAAATATGTATTCAGATTTGAATGCCAGATTAATCTAGAGGGAAAACCATGAACAAAAAGCCCAACTTCTTTAAAATCGGATGGGATTTGACCGAGTTATGCGAATAGGAAACTGGGACCCAAGTCTATATACGAATCTTGGGGTCAGATTTAGACATGAATTTCGACTAAAAAATATGTATTCAGATTTGAATGCCAGATTAATCTAGAGGGAAAACCATGAACAAAAAGCCCAACTTCTTAAAAATCGGATCAGATTTAGCAGAGTTATGGGAATAGGACCTTGACCCAAGTCTATATACGAATCTTGGGGTAAGATTTCGACATGAATATCGACTACAAAATATGTATTCAGATTTGAATGCAAGATTAATCTAGAGGGAAAACCAAGAACAAAAAGCCAAACTTCTTTAAAATCGGATGGGATTTGACCGAGCTATGCGAATAGGAAACTTTGACCCAAGTCTATGTACGAATCTGGGGGTAAGATTTTGACATGATATTCGACTAAAGAAGATGTATTCAGACATTAATGCCAGATTAATCTAGAGGGAAAACCACGAACGAAAAATCAAACCTCGCTAAAATCTGATGAGATTTGACCGAGTTATGGGAATCGGAAATTTCGAGCGTTGGCTTTATAGGATAATAGAAGGTATACCCCGGCCTTGCCGGGTAACTGGGTATCTTCCTGTAGAGCAAACGGGCACTTTTACTTGCTTGATATTTCTTACCTTCAAAAACGTTGGGTATGCCGCCTTCAAAGTAGACTAGAGCCGGATACTCGTGGACACCGTAACCATCGGCCACAGAGAAGTCACGTGTTTTGACAAATGTGATGCCATGTTTATCGCAATCGTCGTCAATATTCTCCAGTTCCTCCAGGACTTTGGTGCACTGCTCACAGCCATCGGCATCTGAGAGAGTTTTTTGATTGATTGTGGAAAACGGGAATATATGCATATTATAACAAAGAGTGCACACTAGACAAGGGCGGGCGGGCGTGGGGTGTGGCAATAGAACATACTACGAGCAAGCACTACACATAAACTAAGCACAAAATGGGAAAACAGAAGTGGAAAACTTGTGTTTAGAGAGAAAAGCAGCAAAGTATACATAAAACATAGAAGGTGGTACAGCTACAGCACAACAGACATATATATAGAGATATATATATAAAGAGAAAGAAAGTGAGAGAGAGAGAGAGAGAGAGTGTATTGGCAAGTTCGGTGTGCTTGGCGTGGGTACTGAAGTTGTTTTTCAGGTGCGCTACAGCAAAATATCGGGTAAGACATTCTCAAAGGTGTATGTACATATATATACGTGTGTGCGTGTGTGGGTGTGTGTGCGTGTGTGTGTGGTTAAACATTCTTGGACTCATTCCATTTGTGTTATTAAATTTGTCACGTATTTGCGCTACCATCTTCTTGTTTGCCAGCTGAAGCGTTGGCATCCGTTGCTCCACCCTCGCCACCCTCGGCGCCCTCGGCACCCTCGCCACCAGCAGCAGCAGCAGCAGCAGCAGAACCACCGCCACCACCACCTGCCTCAGGATCGCTGCCAAAGGCGGCCGCTGCACTGGCGCCGCCGCCATCCTGTTGATGCTGTTCGCGCTCCTTTTTCAGGCGCGCCTTGCGCATTGCTTTCGAATTGCAAATATCGCACTTGGTCTTGTTCCCTACGTTATTATTTTTGTGCATATTGTGGCGTTTTTTTTTTTTCGGTTTAAATATTTTTTTTTTTTTTAAATAGAAATATAAATGTGGTAAAAAGTCTTGTTGGTTAGATACATTTGAGCGCTGATCAAAATATAGCTTAAGTTTAAATTATAGTTAAAATGTTATGAATAAAAGACCTGCTTATACGAAATGATTGACTGCAAACTGTTTGCGCAAAAGAGTGAGCATAAATTATATCGAGCACTTGAATACACTATCAAAAATGTAACAAGGGGTTTGGCAATGAGAGACAGACACAACATTTAGGCGCCGCAAAGTATGCTATAGATTAACAATTTGTACTCAATATAAGTTTATGTCACCAAACCGATTGCAGCTTTTAAACGCTGGATAAACTTAACAAATTTAACTCTTTTTTTTTGTCATATTATTTGTTAAATATATCGCACGTTTTGGTTATTTTGAACTTACAGAAGTATACAGCTATGGAGCCAGACTCTTCGATTAATTGAACGAGTCGTTCGCCTTCGAGATCTTCAATAACATCTCCACTTGGATCCTTTTGCGTAAGCAACCAAGATAGGATCTGTTCTTCTTCATAAAGATCACCTGCGAGCAGAACGCCAAAAATAAATACCAAAAACTGGTCTAATAAATGTGGTTCGAATATTAACCGGCGTATATAACTGGCTCCTTGGATGTGGGCTTAAAGAAGACGATGGCGGGCAGCGCGAAGACGCCGTATTCCTTGGCCATTTGCTTGTCGTCGATCTTGACAAAATCAATGCCCGCCTTGTCCGCATCATCATCGATGTGCTCCACCTCAGCCAGGACGCGTGGACACTGCTTGCACTCCTCGCTGTCTGTTTGCGACAATACGAATTGGAATATACTCTACTTTCACATTTATTCGAGTACTTACAGAATATAACCGCCACATAGTCGGAATTCTTGCGTATTTTCTCGAACATCTTGCGATTGACCTGCTCAATGTGATCGGTCATTTCCATATTGGCCGGACTTGTTAGCCAGTCGAGCACCTCCTCCTCGTCGTCGATGTCGCCATCGTAGTTGATGTATTTGCCTTTGCGGAAATAGGTCAGGCCGGGCGGATTTCGATAGCCATATTTCTTGGCCATCAGCTTGTCATGCATTTTGACTATATAAATGCCATATTCAAGAGCCTCATCGTCGATCAGCTCAATGTGTCGCAGCACACGTGGAGAGTCCGGATCATCCTCTTTGTCTGTAAATAATTCAAATCCAAATACACTTCGTTGATAAATTCAAATGAAAACAGTTTTCTTTTGCTTTTTGTTGGGCAGTTACAGTTTTTAGTGGGCGCGCAAATTCATACTTTCATAAGTACATACATATTTATATATGTATTTGATTTATTTTCGGTTTTTAGATCTTTATGCTTAGAATACCTTAATGTGGCGCATACTTACAGAAGACAACCGCTAAAAAGTCTTTGGTGCCTATATATTCAATTAGTTGTTCTCGATTAATAAGCTCGATGCTCTGATCGGCCTTCTGCTCCAGTATCCAATTGAAGACCTCCTGGTTACTCTCCAAATTACCTGCATATCAAATTTAATTAGGTTAATGTGCTTTCATTTTAAAAAGGGGTTTCTTTTTATATTTTTTCTTTGGTTCCAGTTTCGAACATACCTGTTGGCTGCAGTTTGTCAATCAATCAAGAGTCGTTTTTCTTTTCATTTTATAAACAAAATTTATAACTTTTGTTCTCATTTTAAATATATATATATGCTTTTTATGTTGCCCCTTTTGGCTTTGCCCCAATAACATTGGGCATTGAGCCAATATTTTTTTTGGGTTCTGGAGACCGCGTTAATTAATTGCAAACATTTGGCTGACAATGTGATTAAATTGTATTCGAAAATGTGTTCGAAAATAATGCAAAAATCTTTTATGGTTATACATAAATTGCGACAAATTTGTTTATATAGCTGAGAATAAGAACCGCTTGCGTATAATGAAATCATTTTTAATGCTTTCAACAAAAAACAACCAAAACATAATAATCTTTTTTTTTTTTTTGTATTTGTGCGAACGCTTAAGTATATAAAAAAAGAACCTAATTTTGATTTTGTTTCTTCGTGTGAAATTTACAATTTTTTTTGCTTTTCGCTTTACAGTTTTACAAAAAATGTTCTTGTTTAATCCATTAATTAATTACATATGTATAAATAGTTCATTTAAAAAGAGTTAATAAAAACTTTAACAAAATACATTTTGCTTGAGTTTTTCTTTTATTTTGCTTCGTTTTGTTTTTTTTTTTTATCTTTACAGCTGCTGTTCAACAACAAATATTTTAAAAATTCTTACAAAAGAAATGTGACTCTCAGTGACAAAAGGCTTACAAGATAAGCTAAGGAAAATAAAATTAGAATTCGATATTTTGCAAATATCGATAACAAATCGCTAACAGTGAGCCGAGCCGAGCCTAGCCGAACAGGCGCTCAGAAAAGAGAGAAGAGAAGAGAGAAAAAAAAACAATATGGCGAGCATTTTGCGAGGCCAGTGTTGCAAATCTAGCGAAAGATTTGACAGCCATACATAATATTAAGTATACGAACTGTATGATGAATATAAGCGAGTATTTTTTTATAGTTTTTATATTTTAGATATTGCGCTTGCTTGCTTGTGTTTTAATTGCGACAACAACAAAGAATATAAGTTTAGTTATGAGATATATGAAATCTATATGCTTGGCTCTTTGCGGTTAGCTATGTAAATAGTTTAGTTGTATTGTAGTTTGCGCTTCTCTCTCATTGTAAAATTGTTTAAAAAATATTTATTTGTTTTGTGTTTATACTAGCTACATACATAAATGTAAATTGTATATTGTAACAAAATAAAAGTAGTAAGTAGTATCAAAAAGTTTATGCTCAGTTATTGACAATTTTTTGTGTTGGTTTTTTATGTATTGTTAATTACGAATCGTTTTTATTTTCTTTTTTAGCTAAATATATACCTGAAATTCTGAAAAGTTGGTTATATATTCGAGTGTGTGTGTGTGTGCGTGTGTGTATGTTAATAGTAAGTTTTGTTGTTGCAGTAATTGCTTTAAATTTGAACAAAGTTTTGTTGGCGCAATTGAAATCCATTGACAAAATGCAACAAATTTAGTTTTAAGTTGTGGTTTGAGTTTCAGTTTTACAGACAGGCAGCCTCGACAGGAAAATAGTCAAAAGTGCAAAAGTACCAAAAGTTACGTTAAGTGAATTAGTTGATTGTAGTTTTGAGTTGCGTGGCCGACGTTATTTGTTATTGTTAATTAACAATAAGGCTGGCCAGTTGGCATATAACCTGCCCTAACCGCTGCAGTTACGTGTGGAACAAAGAGTAACAGTTCGTTTTTCTTTCCAAAAGTTTTGCTTTTGGTTTGGGTTTTTCCAAGAAATTCGCTTTAAACATTTTCATTTGATCGGTTGTCGTTTGAGTAATATTTAATATTAAAGTAACGCATTTGGCCGCCAAAAAAAATAAACTCATTTCTGTTGGGCAGTGTAGCTTAAGGCTTTGTTTTTGTTTTTTAGTATTAATTACACAACCTGCTGAGTTAAGTAGTTGTTGCTGTTGTTGTTGTCTTTTCAGATGCATGTTGCACTTACAAATTATGATAATGACAATCACAAACAAAATCACACATTACACTTTACAGTTCATTAAAGTATATAATTAATGATAATTAATTATAGATAGTAACCCGTTGTTCAAGGTTTTTTACAGCAGAGAGTTCTTAGATCTTAGATTTATGCGTGCTTTGCTTTGTTGCTGTTGTTGTTGTTGTTCTTGTTCTTGGTATTTGATTAACTTAATTGCATTTGCTTTTTGGCAACATGACAACAGTGCGTATACGTGCTACTTTAATTATTGCATATCACTGAATCATACAATCATTCGAATTGCTTTAGGTTTTCTATATATTTAACATTCAGTTTAAAATTGTTGCCTTACTCCCACAGAGAGATATCCTGAAAAATGAGGTCATACAAATTTTTTAGTCGATTTTGGAAAAAATTAATGCCTGCAAGACACAAAAAAAAAAAGAGAAAAAAGAGAGAGAAATATACAAATCAAATTACAACCAGATATGTCTGTTTTTTTTTTTTTTTGAGAGAGTGTGTGTGTGTGTGTGTGTGGGTGGGTGCTGGGTGGTGTGTGCACAACAACAAATACTTGTGATTAAAAACTGAACAATCTGTATAGTATATGGTTTGTGTCTTACAATTTTGACAAAATATATTAAAAAAAAAAAACTATGATTTATGTTTGGGTACTTTTAGTTTTTAATATTTTGGGATGGAACGCGACGTACCGGTTTTAACGTTCAGCTTATTGCCCGACTTCTTGGACGATTTCTTGGTCTTCTCCAGCTCAATGGACTCATCCTCCTCCTGCTGCTGCAGTTTGGTCAGGGGTTTCTTGGACGCTTGGCCGGAACGCTTGTTGGCATACGACACCTTCACCAGGGGCACATCATCATCATCATCGTCGTCGTCGTCATCATCATCATTGCGCTTGGACTGCTTCTTTTGGGCAACGGGCTTGGCTGTGGGTTTAGTTGGAGTGCTCGATGTGGAGGCAAATTTAAAGTTGCCGCCCTGACGCTTGCTCGATTCACCATCGCTGTGTCCGATGCGTTGGGCCGTCATTTTAGGAACTTTGGTTGACTTCTCCAATTTGGTTGGACAGCATTGGAATGGTTTGTAATCGTTGGGCACATAACTGTTGCCGCGCTTAGCTGAATGGCCGTCGTGACCCAATCCAACATAGAAACATTCGTCATCTGTGTGAGCAAACAAACAAAAACATTTTGTCAGATTGTTTTAGTTCTTAATTTTGTTTTGTTTTTTATTTTTATTTGGTTTTTTGGTTTTTTTTTTTTTAATTTAAAGAAATCACTAACAAGAAAATTTATTACGAGATAATCAAAAAGTAAACAAAAGTGCATAAAAGAGCAGGCGAGAAATAACGAAATAAAAGTCGTAAAAGTTGCTTTTATTTGTTTCAACACCTTCGAAATTACCACAAAGAGCAGTTAGTACGATTTTCATAAGATTTTCTTCATAGATAGTTTGATAGATTGATTTCTTTCTAGAGTAAAAAAGCGTGCTTTATGAATGAACAAAATTTTTCTCAAATCGTTTTTTCACATTAATTTTGCTATTCAACTAATAACTGACAAAATGCTTTTGATGCTGACTGTACAGGTATTAAGTCCTAATTCAGTTTTTGTACTAGATTTCAATGTTTCGATCGTTGTACTTATTTTTCTTTTTATATATTTTTCATATTTATATATTTGGTTTTTACTTTATCACGTTGCACAAAGACGCCTTTGGTTTTGGTTGTATATATCATTATTTAGCAGAGCGGGTTCGTTATTAATTATAAATTAACAAATAAAAACGTTTGCTTAAGTATTAAAAGAACAATAATTATATCAATAATCGAATAAATCAAGTTATTAACAATTTCTTGTTCATAATATATTTTTTTTTAATAATTAAATAAAAGAACTTTTCATAATATAATTTATTTTTTTTTGTTGATATATTTTCAAACATTGTGTCAGCTATGATTTTTGCATTATTTTATTATTTTGTTTTTTTACCAAATTTGTTCACTTTTTTTTAGAGAAGTTATAGGATTGGGTTCTTCAAACAATATTGTGGGTAAATCGAAGCATTGGATAGGTCTTAATACATTCACGAGGGCAAACATTGACGTGACTTTCAGTGTGTGTGTGTGTGTGTGCGTGTGTATCTCCAATTTATCTTTTTTCTTTCTATTTTGTGGGTGTAGATGAATTACTTTAGCACAAAAGCTATGCGCAACACATTTAGATATATCGCGATAAATTGCTTTTGTTACCTTTGTGAAATGCATTTTTAGAATTCCTTTTACCCAACTCTGTAGATAGACAATTAAAATACTGTAGTGTGAGTTTTTTTGTATGGACTGAGTTGTTTATATATATAAACATATATATATATATATATATATAAAATAGTTTTTTTTTTTGGTGTTTGGCGGATCGGGGAGTAGGTCACAACAATAAACAACTTCAGTTAGTGCGGCAATGGCAACTCACATTCACGTATTACCTATTTCATCTATAAGATCACCCGAGCATAGATCAGAAAGCCGATGTATCGTTCTGCCTTTAGCTCTGTGCTTATATATTTGCTTGCTGATATCTTCTTCTTCGTCGTCATCGTTATCATTATCGTCATCGTCATAGTCATTGTCGTCGTTATCGTCATCGTCGTCATCATTGTCGTTATCTTTGTCATTTTCGTCATCGTCTTCATCGTCATCATCTTTATCGTTTTTTATGTCCTCGTCGTCTTCTTCATCATCGTTTTCATCCTCGTCCTCTTCGTCTTCGTCGTCGTTGTCTTCATCGTCTTCGTCTTCGTCATCATCATTATCTTTATCGTTGTCGTTCTCGTCGTCGTCGTCTTCGTCATCGTCATCGTTTCCATCCTCATCTTCATCATCGTCTTCATCGTCATTGTCTTCATCATTTTCATCATCGTTTTCATCGTCGTCCTCGTCATTGTCATTATCGTTATCTGCGTCATTTTCATCATCGTTATCTTCATCATTTTCATTGTCGTTATCGTCATCGTCCTCGTCCTCGTCATCGTCATCGTCCTCGTCTTCATCATCGTCTCCGTTTTCATCGTCTCCATTCTCATCGTCATCTTCATCGTCATTGTCATTATCTTTATCGTTATCATCGTCATCGTCGTCGTCATCGTCGTCGTCGTCATTGTCGTCCTTATTTTTATCGTCATCGTCATCGCCATTATTATCGTCATCGCGCGAATGTTTTCGTAATCGTTCTTTTCGTATCGTTTGTTGCAGACGCTTTAGTTTTTCTCTTTTATCCGCATCACTTTCTTTTGGATAGCTCAATTTAACAATTTTCTCATCACTTCCATCGTCATCGTTGCCTATTATATATCATATATATATCGAAAGTATTCATTACGTTTTGTCATTTTACAAATGGCTATAAACGGGTAGAATGATATTTGGATATATCCGACTTGCTTGGATTTGATATGCAATCTCTATTTTATTTTTTTGGTTTTTTTTTTTATTTTGGCCAAGATATTGTGGGCTCAACTGATTTGAAATTGAATGTTTGGCTTATGAGCGTGAGTTAGAAAGCAGAGAAAACATTTGAAACAAGAACGCTTACTCTTTTGATTGATTAACCACTGCAGCACACGATTTTCATTTTTGAGATTACCTTAAAGAATATTAAATAATATTTATCATTATATATAATTTAAGGCTTTACCGATTAGGTCAGCTTACCATCATACATGATCGGAACGCCTGTCTCGTAGTAGACTAAGGCTGGGAATGCGAAAATGCCAATTTCATGAGCCAGCTTAACATCATTCGATTTGACAAACTGTATGCCATGCTTATCGGTATCGTCATCGATATTCTCCAATTCTTCCAAGATGCCGGGGCACGTCTCGCACTCATCGTCGTCTGTGAATGGAATGAAAAAGCATTGTTAAACTCGATTTGCTTACAATAATTGTCGCTATTCGAACGCACAGAAGAAAACAGCGAGATGTTCAACGTCGTTGATCAACACTTGCAGCGTTTTGCGATCGACCGATTCGATAACATCGGCAGTCGACTCATGCAAATCGATAACCCATTCCAGAATTTCCTCTTCCTTCATCAGATCACCTGTGAAAAGACGTTCCATTCTGTTTATTTCACTATCTCACATAATATTTTTGTTGACCTACCGGTGTAAATTGTTCTAAATTTATGTCTATAAAATGCAAGCGCCGGCAAACCGGGCAAATCGTATTCCTTATCAATATCGTCATCGGATGTCTTTACAAAGTCGATGTCTTTTTCCTCGCATTCGTCATCGATGTTCTCCAATTCGTTGAGGATCTTCTGTGCCTTCTTATCCCCCTCGGCGTCTGTTTACGAAAATAAACTTGAATATAATAATTTCTAATACGATTTTAAGTACTTACAGAAGAACACGACAACATGATCGTTTTCTGCCAAAATTTTATCCAACATTTTCACATTGACCTCCTCGATTTTGCCGGGAATCTCGAGGGTTTCGTCATCGGTGATCCAAGCCAAGACCTCGTCCTCGTCATCCAAATCGCCCGTAAAGTGCAATGGATCACGATTTCTGAAGAACACCAATCGTGGATAAGATTTGACATTGTATTTCTTGGCGACGCCGGTATCCTCAGTGGTAACAAATATAATGCCGGCCTCGTCTAGCTCATCGTCGATGCTTTCCAATGCGTTCAGTGTATGGTCGCAGGACTCGCCCGGTTCGCAGGGACCCGTAAAGAATACAACAACATATTCATGCTCATTGATCAGATTGACGAGAATCTCATCGGTGACCTCTTCGATGGTCGCCGTTTTCTTCTGCACCACCAGCCACTCAAGGACCTCGTCCTCGTTCATCAGATCACCCTCGTACAGAGCGGGTATCTTGTTCTCAAAGTAAATCAGCGCGGGCAAATGATCGAGACCGTATTCCTTGGCCTCGGCGGCATTATCGATGCGCACAATGACAATGCCCTCCTTTTCGAGTTCATCGTCAATGTTCTCCAGTTCGTTCAGGATGCGCATGTCCTGCTTATCTTCCTTGTCATCTGGAAAGAGACTAAACTTTTAGAGATATGTTATCGATATGTATTTTGTTGGCTTACAGAATATGACTGCCAAGTGCTCGGTATTCTCGACCAATTTGTCCTTCATTTCGTCGGTAACCTCGGGAATTTCGGAATAACGCTTCTGATGCACCAGCCAGCCAAGCAGCTCGTCTTCTTTCATTAGATCACCCTCGTAGATGTGCGGAATACCACGTTCGAAGAGCACAATCGATGGTACCTCATCGATACCCCATTCTTTGGCTTCTTTATCGTCATCGATTTTCACGAAAGCGATATCGTTCTGATCGCACTCATCGTCAATGTTTTCCAGTTCTGCGAGAACTTTCTGTGATTTCTTTTGATCTTTGTCATCTGTGAAAGATTGTTATCGATTATTCTGGGTCTCCAATGTTATCGATTGAAAAAGGAAAAACGCAATACAGGCCTTCTAAAGTTTTTAAGACCCTGACTACCGAAAAGCTCTCAACTTGCAACTGGCTTCATACTACGAAACGATTTAGATATTACATATATATAACTACCCAACATTGTGTTTGATCCTGAAATCAGTTAAGTTTGTCCGTTTTAGTTTTATGGATTAGTTAAAGCGCTTTTAAAATTAATTAATTTATAAGCACATCGAGCAGCTTTTTGTTTTGTTACGATTAAATGCCAGACACTCAGACACACCCCGGTATTACAAATACAACATATAATATTTATATAGACGATCTATACATTATCTACAGTTGAGTTGGATATGTCCAAACGAGTTTGTTTTTTGGAAGGGAGTTTTGGGTTTTGTGGCCCAGAAATCACTTACAGAAGAGCACAGCAACGTGGGGCATTTTCTCAATGATCAAATCCAACATTTCATCGGTAATGTCTTCAATTTGATCGGAACTAGTTTGTTCTTCGAGCCATTTTAATAGCTTCTCCTCATCCTCCAGATTGCCTTCGTATATAGTTGGAATGCCTTTTTCAAAGTATATCAGTTTAGGAACTTTATTGATGCCATATTCAACGGCCTCCTCGGGATTGTCGATTTTCACGAAAGTAATGCCCAATGCGTCGCATTCGTCGTCAATGTTCTCAAGTTCTTCGAGCACCTTTTGGGATTTCTTGTCGTTGTTGTCGTCTGCAAAACAACAGATGAGCAAAATGCGCAGAGTCTTGTGGTAGGTAAATATTATTTCATATTTTTTTCATATTTACAGAACAGCACTGCAATGACGCGTCCTTCTTTAATCATTGTATCGAGCATTTCATCGGTGACATCCTCGATTTCATCACGTTCCAACTGTCCCAACAACCATTTCAGTATCTGTTCCTCATCCATGAGATCGCCATCGTAAACGTTTGGAATTTCTTTTTCAAAGTATACAATTGCCGGAATCTACAAATGTCGCATGACATATCATTATTGATTTTATTTTATTTATTTGTTTTTTGATGGGCCGTACCGAATCGATTCCGTAATCGGCTGCCGCCTTGGCATCGTCGATTTTCACAAATTGTATGCCATGCTTATCGCAGTCATCGTCGATTTGTTCTAGCTCTTCCAATACGGTCATCGAATCATCATTGCCATGATCATCTGTTGAGATGATTGGAGATGGGAATTTTGTGCTATCGATAATTATCGATTCTAATATACGTACAGAACAGCACAACCAAATTATCGATATTGCTTATGAGCGTCGATAACGTCTTGGTGGTGACATCCTCGATAACATCGTCCTCATCGCCGGTCGATTTATTTTGCACCAACCACTCCAAGACATCCTCCTCGCGCTGCAGCTCACCTGCGGCACAGACACGGTTCGATAATAAAGTGTTTTTCTTTTTTGTGTTTGTACATGAATTTTTTGAATGTGTTTCGTGTGTGAGGACTGTGAAGAGCAACGTCTACGTTTTAGGGATTTTGGCATGCTGTACCTTCATAGATGATCGGAGTCTGATGGCGATAGTAGACCAATGCCGGCAGATTGCCCAGGTTGTATTCATCGGCCAATGCCTCGTCGTGTATTTTCACAAAACCGATGCCCAGTTGATCGGCCTCATCGTCGATATTCTCCAATTCTTGCAAGGCCTTGGCGCATTTGCGGCATTGCTGTTTATCTGATGAACGATGTGCAAAGATTAGATATAATTTACTGCAAATCAACTTCCTTCAAAGGTTGACATTAGACTTGGTTTTTTTTTGGTTTTTGGTTTTTGGATTGTAGCACAATTAATGGTACATATATATATTTTTAGTGTTCTTTGGCAAGGTCGTGCTGAAATTGCTTTGGTTGGGGGCTGTTTTTATTTTGGGGGGGTTTAACACGCTGCGCTTTTGTTTTTTTTCTTTTCTTTTTTGGGTTTTTTGGTATATAAGTATCGTAATTATCGCATCATTCTCGTGTGCAACTGTAAGGTTAAGGTTAATTGAGTACAAAATAGATTTCACGTTAAGGTGCATGCAAGACAAGAATAGAATTCGAATAGCGTGAGCTCAGAGCAATTGGGAATCGTATTGACCATTTGGCTGCCAGCAATGGTATTGAAAATCGCATTATCCAATCGAATCAAATCGTTTGTTTACAAAATCACAAAGAAGGAAAAATAATTTGTATCTTTTGTATACAACCTGTTGCAAAATGCAAACGGAAATGAATGCTACGCAACAATCGAACCAGAACAGATTGCTTACAATATAAAAGGGCACATTCAACAGCAAAATAAATAAAGATTCTCTCTTTAGGTCCTCTCCTAACTAACTATAAAAAAGCTCGCTCTTATTTCTATTTCGCTGGCGACATTTATCAATTTTGCTGTGAGTTTGTCTTTAGCAAGCTTTCCCTTTGGCTGTCGCTGCGTATACGTAATATTCTATAACACAATTTCAAATATTTATTTTGCAAGTGTCTTGAAAGTTTTCGACAGCTTTTGCTTGCATACAATTTAGTTTATTTTAAATAGTTGTATTTATTTATATTTTATGACATTCGTAAAATTGTTTATTGTTAAGTAATCTATATATTTTTTTAATTATTTATTATATTTTACTGACATCATTTCTTCAAATTTAAGTTTGATATAAAATGTTTCGGCTATTTTAATTTTCTTTGTTTCAACCTTGTTTTGTTTTCCATAATTTCTTTTTAATTGTTATAAGTTAATACCAAAAAAAATTTTATTTAAATCATGACCTCTAGCTGAAAATTCTGAACAATAATTTCAGGCAATATGTAAATATTTTCCTATGGAACAGCTATTTTAACCGGGTGAGTGGGTGTCGCCAAGGTGGCAAGGCCACAGACGCACACACACAGACATACACCCACACACTCACTCACATATATACACATACACACACACACAGACAGACAATTTATGCATATATTACTGTGCAGCGCCAGTGACTAAACATGTTTATGTTTATAGTTTTGACAGGTTTCTCGGTAAACTTTTGCATTTAGTATGCAAAATGCATTAATGAATTTACCGCAGACTTGGGCAAATACTAAAAATAGTGCAAGTCAGTCGGCTGGCGCACACATTCGCACTATATAAAACTAAATATATATATATTTATATATATATACATATATACGTATATATTTATTATGTAAATTTGCATTTGGCTGCAACTAAAGAGCTGCCCATAATGACATCCATGCCGGCTCGTGTGTGCCAGCATCTTGATGTATTGCTGTATGCAAAAGCAATTAAAACTGCTGTCTGTCTGCAGTTGTAGGAAAAAAGATTACAAAGAAAAAACTAAACAGCAATTACAGCGTACTTTAAGATACCCTGCAACAGGCAAACAAAGGCTTTGCTTGAGTTGGTTGGTTTATCTCTATGAAATGTTCTTGAGTGCTTAAACTTAACTATATTTGAAAAAAAAACCTTGCTATTGCTTAAATTGTGATAAATTTACTTATTTATTCTAATTGTAACATGCTTGAATATATTAAATTATTGCCCCGTTAGCACTTGTTTGTGCTTTTAAGCAGTTTTCCAACTGAAATCTTGTGTGAAAGAAAGTCAATTAAACTTAATTAAATTAATAAAAAATATTGCCTTAATCGAGTTTTATTTATATTTTTATTACTTTGTTCGGACTTTATTTTACTTAATTTAAACGGTATTCACTTGTGCAAAAAACCAATAACATAGTAACTAAAACGATTTTATATTCGAAAAGCCTTTTAGCTCATGGATTTATTGCCATAAAATTCATATTATTTTGTATTATGCGAACAAGCTATTTACTCAGGGTTTTTTCATTTTTAAATCAAAAAAATTATATAATTTGAAATTTTTCTATGAATTTAATTTCAGAGTGTCAAAATCCAATAATACTAATAAGAATAATAACAATAATTTAAAAATCTTTTTTGTTATATATTACAAATAAAATGAGTACTAAATACACATATATTTTTTTAAATACAACTCCATAACAAAAAAATATATAAAATTAAAAAAAGGTAAATAAATATTCATTTAATGCTTGTGTAAATTTCGCTTACAGGGTATTAGATTAGATACCAACTGTGAAAAAAAAAAGCAAGAGTCAAACTCATGTGCGTTTGTCGATGCGCTTAGAAAATTTCGACAAAAGGCAGAACAATGGATGCAGAACAGAAGAAGGCAGAAAAAAAATATGTTGTTCTTGTCTCACCTACATGCTGATCATCTATGCGAAGACCTTTGTGCGCTGTCTGCGCTTTATAAAAATACATGTACTATTGATGTGTGCATACAGACAAGCGCGCGCACACACACACACGCACGCATATACTATGGGCGTGCGTGTGTGCGCGGCTATATATGCACGCGCGTATACAGTTAGTTGTTTGAAAATTGAGCAGAAATAAAAACAGCAGCGAAAAATCATTTTGTTGGCCAACCAACTGCTTGAGTTTCTATTTATAGACCAAAAATTGTAGGTGGCTTCTGATGTGTTGAAAAATACAAAAAAATACAAAAAAAAACCAAAAAAAAAACTAAAAGCAGCGCAAAAAAAAGGAACAAAAACAAATAAATAAAACGGCTACACTTTGTTGTTGCTGCCGCCCTTGCTGCCCCACCCCCCCCCCTCCCCTCTGCCCGCACCCACACTTTAAAAAGCTAATACGTTTATGTTTTGTATGAAATTGTTCATTTCCTTTGTTCCATCAATCGCGGCCAATTTATTTCCAGCTATATGCGAGCATGTCCATATAAGTAACTGATCTCTTCTATTATCCACAACAATTATATCACAAATATTATTTATTCTTTATAGAATGCTGGACAGCTTGACGGGCATGCGTTTGTTTTTTGATATTTTTTGATTTATCTCGCTGTGTTTGTTGCCATTTCATTTGATGTGTTTTCTATTAAACACTCGAGTTAGGGCTGGCTGCGGCCCCGCCGGGCCGCAAACATGGTCTGGCGCTGAGCCCAGACATGCATGTGTAAACGTGTTGTTGGAGTCTTATTTTTATACGTATACGTAATATTTGGCTTTTTTTCATTCTATTTTTTTTTTTGTCTGTGCGCGGCGATAGCGCGTTTTGCCAATTTGTTTGCCAGTTACATTGTCATTATCTATCGCATGTCTATATAATTAATATGCTTGTTGTATATAGAATCAAAAAATAATGAAGATAGATCAGTTAGCAATAATTAGATCAATGCAAATGTAATCCCTTTACTAATACAACTGTGTTTGGGAAATGTGATACTATCTATTCTATATATATATATGTATATTTAGTCCCATTTTATAAGAACCAAATGGCAAGCAATATTCGTCAAGTATATAGAAAGTATAAAAAATAATGATAGGTCAGTTAGCAATAAATATATCAATACAAATTTAATCGAACACATTTCATTAGTTCTTTTCCTTTAACTAATACTGCTGCGTATGGGAAATGTGATACTATCTGTAGAATTTCAAACCCATGTTATAAAAATTGAATGGCAAATTGTAATAAATAGATCAATCAAATTTTATGGGATACATCTCAGTTGCTCTGAAAAGTCAAAATCGTAATCACTATTTCAAAAAGCTTAGTTAAATTATAGCGTGTCTTATAGTATGAGTTTAATATTCTAGGACCCACAAAACTGCTTAAAAATAATACATACCTATTTATAATATAAAATAAATATATGTATACCTCTATATATATATATATATATATATATATATATATATATATATTTGTATATATACTGAGCATTTACATATAATATACTATATACTTAAAAACCTTGCTTTTATTATTAAGTTCACGATTAGCTTAAAACTTCAATTTATTTACCTAAATGCATGCATAACATATAAACAGAATACTCAGAAATATAAAGTCTTGAGTAAAGGTCTTTAATATTTGCTGCATAACAAAAAAAAAAAGTCGTAATCTTTTAAGTATAAAAGAAATAAATACTTCTTGAATATTTGTATTGTTATATAAAGCTATAATCGACCCAAAGCTGGCTGATTCCATACAATTATTTTCAGAAATTCAGAAATTCCCGAGCTTTGCTCATTTCGCTCCGAGGACATTGTGAGTATAACATTTAGGTTAAAAAGGCTTTCAGAGGCGGGCAACAGTTATATATATGTACATATATATATATACAGGACGAAAATGTTTTAAATATTTACACAAGTTGATACAGGGGCGTTGGTGAGGCTTTTGTGCATATGTATGTATGTGTAGTATACTGTTTGTGGGGAGAGAATCGTTTTAGAGGAAAATTACGATGAATTGGGCAAGTTGTTTAATCGAGTTAAATTGTTTTTTAATTGATTTAACTGGACAATTTGGATAGGGACTCACAAGTCAAGTCAAGGACAACCCATTATTAGCGTATGCACAAACTTACCCATTACCCTGGGTGGGCATGTTTCATGATCAGGACCTGTTGTCGTTTGAATAGATACAACGCATACATATATATTGGCTTATGTAAATATATGCTTAGAAATGTCGGGGGCAACGATTACCGATTATCGATAATCGCCCAGCCGTTATGTATATAGAGGCAGATGATATATAATCTTATATGCTAGAGTTAATATGCCGCCGTACTTGGGTTAGTAACAAGATAGTACAGTTTAGTTAATAGATATCTAAACAGATATATGATACTATATTTTTATATCTAGATATATATGTACATAGCTAGGTAAAATTGTATACAAGTTTTGTACCTAAGTTGTATGAATTTTAGTCACAAGAGAGCTTAACTGGTTTTGTTCTTTAATTCAAATTAATGAAATTTCTTTTAACGCTAAAAACTGCAACTGCTTTGAAATATTCCACCAATTAGTGTAAATAAAATCATAGATAATAATAATTAAGATAGAAGAGCGAGAGAGAGAGAGTAAAGAGAGTTATAGAACAGAGAACAATTCGTACTCACAGAATAGGACGGCAACAAAATCGGTATCCTCGATAATCTTAAGCAATATCTTGGCGTTAACCTCCTCGATGCGATCGGGCAGATCCATGGCCTCCAGCGAGGTGAGAAAATCGAGCACGCCCTCCTCGTCCATGAGATCGCCATCATAGATGATGGGCTCCTTTTCCCTATTATTTTGGATATCGATTCATTCGCTTGAAGTTGTTTTTTGTTTGTTGCTGTTGTTGCATTTGTTTACCTGAAATAGGTGAGCGCCGGGAAGGTCTTGATGCCATATTGTTTGGCTAGTCGTTTGTCGTTAATTTTCACAAAGTCCACACCAAATGAATCGGTGTCATCGTCGATTTTTTCGAGCTCCGCTAAAACCTTATCACAGGTAACACAGCTACGCGCATCTGTAAGCAATTAAACAATTTTTGATCATAATACACAATGCGATTATTTTTGTCAACGATTTTTTTGCAGAAATCTTATAAAGATACCAACATGAATTGACGGCTGGCAACTGTCGCGTGTGACGCCAAATGCCGCGGCGATTATTCATTGCGCTACAGGATGCATCATCGGTAATGCAACTGCCCCTCCCCCTTCCCACCCCCCCTCTGATTCCCCGCTGTTAACCATCGTATATAGTAGAGAGCAAGAACCGCAAATGGCATTCTGGGCACCCAACGGCCCAGGCTAGTGAATGAAATGACAGCAGCAGCAGAGATTCTGCATTGCTTTCTACTATGTTGTATGTGGCTTACATGGCGGATATTTATATATATATATGGTATATATGCTGCATATGTTATATATATGGTTAGCTATTAATGTGTGTGCACAACTGCCAACCGCATTTTGCTAAATTAATTCATAAAAATTGATGCAGCCACTATTAGGGAAATGAATTGCACCACACAACAAGCCATGTCCACGTGTGTGTGTGCGAGTGTGTGTGTGTGTTGGCGGCATCAGTTTTGGGTGGTTGCACGCCCCTATATTATACAATTTATAAGATGTGCAACAGTGCATCTATTCACAAATTTATTATATTATATTTTTGGGTTTATCCCTATTTAAAAGTAAATTTTATTTTCCGATTTGCGGCAGTTGAAAGCGGTTTACGCTAGTTAATTGTATAAATTAGCATAAATACTTGTACTTCATTTGTTTAGTTTAGATGTGTTTGCGAATAGAAAAAAAAAAACACTTTAGCGTCCGGCAGTCTGTTTGCTCGATTTTATGGTTTTTTATGCGCGTCAAATACATGGAACAGATGCTGTGCCCATATTACGTATACGCAATATTTGATTTGGTTTAAATTGATTTAATTTGTTGTTGTTTTTCCTCGCATAGATATACATATATATGTTGTCTGTAAGCAATATTTTCGCAACGCATTGCAATAACATTAATAGCATTTACTTGAAATAATAAACAAATTTTGTTGACTGCAAATTTATATTGGCCAATTGCATTGCCAATTTCAATGAGCTGCCATTTGCGTAGGCTTTTCTTCACACAGAATTTATATACTTTCTACTTTTACTTGATTTAGCTGCATAAATCATTGCATTTTTGTTGCATTCAAAATTTCAGTGTCAAAATTTTGGAAAATTCACAATCAATGCTATACAAAAATTTATTTTCGTGCATTAACTAATGCATTTAGATAAGTGTAAAAGAATTTCAAGTTGATTTTTAATTAACTTGCGACATATACATATACAATACATATAAATATGTGGGATATATGAAAATGTTCCCTTGAGCGTAACAATATCCACAGTCTGAAGGTGATTAAACGTTTGGAAAACTTATTTAACATGTTTATGGCAGCTATTTTTAAGCTGATAAATTATAAGCATGCGGCGATTTGTTTATGCGAATTTAGCGCTCAATTTTTATATTTTTATAAGCTAACAAATTATACAATAAAAATTTCGTTGGCAAGGAATGCTTTATCCATCTAGAAAGTAAACTTTGCAATGCAATAAATCGAGGGCAATTTTTAATATGAAAAAAAAAACGATCTACATAGCTGGAGGAGTCTTGGCATTGGCTAGCTTATTTACTGGCCAATATTTTTATGGCATCCCTTGACTGCCAAAACTGTTTGCGCCAAATCTAGAGAAGCAGCAAGAAAAACTACTCTGGCGACACACAGAGAGATACATATATTGCAGAAAGCACTAAAATAAGAAGAACAACAACGACGCACGGAGACGGCAATTTCTCACAGCCAAAGCGATTGCTCTGCTCATAAACAGAACGCAAAGATACCACTAGGGGGAAAAATAGAAACAAGAAAAAAAAGCGAAAAAAAACAACCGAACAGAGACTACAGGCAACAAAAAAAAAAAAAATAGAAAAGGAAAAAAAAAACTAAACCGAATGAAAATCTCAAGACATTTCGTACAACGAAATTTTTCACATATTTTCACTTGTATGCGAATTTTTAGAATTTTCACTAGAGAAAATTTATATAATATGGCTTCTGTTACTATTTCGAGTCGCACGGCCATCGTGCGTTCAAGAAGATTAAATCGAATGCTATCGCAGCGCCCGGATCTCAAATCTCCTCGCCCATTACTACACAACTACAACAATATGCTACAGGTATTTGTGTGTGTGTGTGTGTGTGTGTGTGTGTGTACTTACACCAGAAAACGGCAACGTAATCCTTGTCGGCCAAGAGCTTCTCCAACTGCTTGGCATTGACCTCCTCGATGACGGCCTCTGGCTCAAGCGGCGCCGCCGCTGGCTGCGATCCTTTCTTGTTAGCGCAATTCACATATCCGGGAAAACTCAGTGCCAGTAACGTACACACGAGCAATGTCAGAGTTTTTAATCGCGTGAAAGTCATCTTTCGATTTCCTTCAATACGTTCTATTCAATTACTTTGGCTTGGCCGTTGCGATTAATTTTTTTTTTGTATTTTACAATTATCTTCAAACTCTTAACTCAAACATGCGTGCGTGTGTGTGTTTAAAATGATATTATTATTATTAATATTTTTTGATTTGATTGAAAAGTTAGCAAAAATTCGTCGTTTATTAGCGTTGTCGTTATTTAGAAATTATAATTTAATTTTTGTTGAAATTTTGAAAATTAAGGCACTATTTTTAGTTGAAAATCGTATTTCTTTCGCGTACACTAATACATATACTTTGTGCGCATATATATACAGGCAAAAATATATATAGGTTATATATGAGAAAATTAGATTATATATAAATATATATATACATATGTATATATGTATATATATTTCTATTAATTGAATGTTTTCCGCGGACTGTACTCTTTTTAGTTTTTCAATTTTGTTCCACTCCGTGCAGAGGTCCGCTCGCAACTGAAAGTCTTTTGGTGAACATTCTATGCCAATCAAGAGGCCTAGTCAAGCTTTAGGGATCTTATATTTCGGGCAATTTAGCTTTTTGCCATAGCTTTCGGAATGAGCGATGGAGCGCCAAGCGGACCGCTGCATGATCGCTCAAAAAGTGTGGTGAAATTTGGGAAAACGAGCGAGAGCTATTCACATCGTCTGCTTTGCGTTGCAATTCTTTGTTTATGCATCTCGACAACTAAATATATATATATATGTATATAGAGACGCTCGGTGGTCTTACGAAACTTCCTGTAAAAACAAAACTGGCAAAGTACCCATGTATGTTGCCTTTACTGTATATACAACAAGAAGGAAAGTATAAAAAGCAATTGTGAAATGCGTAAATGTATTTAAATCACAACAGCTGCGCGCACATGGCCGCTCATGTGAAGCAAAACAAAATCATAATTTTTGATTTATAAATGCAAATGATGAGTTCAATATAATTCTTACCTAAGATATATTGCAAGTGCAAGAGCAATGTACGTCAAAGCAAAATAGATAAATAAATCAAATGTTATCACAGAAAAAAACAAAGTAGAGAGTGAGGTTAAGTAATTTAAAAAGGCGTATTTAATAACGGTTATATGTAACGAGCAATATCTTAATAATTAGCAATAAATATTTTTCGGGTTTAATTTGTATTTAACAGTCATATAACTACTATTAATCATAATCTTATCATAACAATTATTATATCTTGTAAAAACTCATCATAAATTTCTAGTTTAAGGTGTTTTTGACAGTTAAGTAAAAATAACAGTAAATTAATTTTAAAATTGCTTATATCGATACCAGCGTAGAATCGTTTATTTGAAAATTCGATATACAGCTATCGATACTGTTTGGTGAGCGTATATGTAGACATGTTCCATGTGATATATTTTCGCTCTCAAAATTCGGTCACACTGCACACATATCTCCCAAGTTTTGTTTGAGGAAGACGTCTCGTCGAGCTCTATTCCGTCAATTAATAGTTTCGGCCGTAAATGCAAGTGCAAATCACCAACAAGCAAACGTTGGTATTCGTAGTGCATGCTAAATTCACAGTTAAAACATAATAGAACAACAAGGGTCTCAGCGCGTTAAGAAAAACGAAAGGAACGCTCCAACAGTCTAAAGATAACGCGCGCCTGTTGGAACCGTATAAAAATCGATTCGAATTTGTTCAATTTCAGGTAAAGTGCAAATCGATGAATGCAAAGTGCATTGATTTTACGTGTTTTACATATACTTCAACAAAAACTGTCCAAATGTACACATACAAAAGGTTCACCTTGAACTCGTGGGCACTGCAGAGGCGCCCCAGCCACAGACAGCCGCGCATACCAAAGCAATAAATACCAAAACAAAATTTATTTATTTTTGCGATTTCTTCGATTTGCTGTTTGTTGCAGTTTTGTATGTACGTACATAAAAACAAATTTGATGACTCGTGCAGAATATTGACATTGATAAGCGCAGCTATTCTTCAGCTGTAAGCTTTTTATCGCATTTCAATGCGAAGGTGAAAGTTATCAGCTGCTTGCAACGCTTTGGCAAATGTAATTTTGTTATTGTTTTGCACCTGGCCATGGCGACATTTGTATACTCTATTTTAGTTAGTGATGCATAATGAATTATGAATTATCTTTCGCGGTCAAATCCGACAGCTCTATCAAAAGTTAAACAGAATTCGTGATATTTTGTAGGGTATATGGCATTGTAATTCGTGATTTTTTTGTAGGGTATATGGTATTGTAATATGGGCCCTAAGTACGTAACACATTACAGACAAAGCCTCTTAGGTATCATATATATATATGAGTATCGATTTAGTAAACTCAGCAGTATAGTCTGCTCTCGCCGTATGGGAAAAATCATATTAGCATCGAAATAATATATCATATAGCTGTTATAGAAACAGTAATTGTTATGATATATGATATGATATGTCCCATTGGAACAGCCCGTCAAAACTTGTGTATACAAAAATATATCCCACATCTGCTTTATGCCCGCAAGCGTATTTAATGTTCGCCAAGAACTCTGCTTTCTTGTTTGTTTATAATCATATCCGGCACCAGTTGTTTATATCACAAACTTACATTGCTGCAATTCAATTGCCAGGGGTATTTGATATCTGAAGCATAAGAAAATGTTTTATTTTTATATAAGAATTGCCCAGGGTCTTTTTCAGAAACCTGCCACTAAAGCCCATATATCATTAAATGCAGTAATTAAAAGATATCATTTGCTTCTTGTTTACTAGAACGTGTGCTTAAGCCCGGCTTGTTTACTTAGAAACCAGTTTAAAATATAAACATACTTGCAGCTGTTCAAAATCGGTAGTTTAATGAACAAAATAAAGTTTTACTGTAGAAAAATACCCTCCCTACACGGCTTTACAAGAGAAATTGTAGGAAATACCCGCTCGTTGTTCAGTCAGAATTCAATTGTCGAGCCAGTAAGAGCTGCTTGTACATCTAATTTATCAAGAGTTGAATAAAAATCTTTATCTTGCTCAATTTGCAGCAGGGCGCATGGCAATTTAGCGGCTTGTATGTCATTATTACGAAATGAAATTGGATGAAATTGTCGCATGGTAAGCAATTGCATCACATCTAATTGACACACTTTTGACTAACGTAATGTTTTTTTTTTTTGTAGGTACCAGAAACGAATCGGCACCTATGATAAACAAGAATGGGAGAAAACAGTCGAACAGCGCATTCTGGATGGCTTCAATAGCATCAATTTAAAGAACACCAAACTCAAGACAGAACTCATCGATGTAGATCTGGTGCGAGGTGCGTTAGCTGATACAATTACCCTGTAAAGCATTGATTCATATTATTATTTTGTTTTCAAACAGGCTCCACATTTCCCAAAGCAAAACCAAAACAAACTCTGCTCACTGTCATACGTTTGGCTATTCTGCGCTACCTTTTGCTGCCCCTCTACGCACAATGGTGGGTCAAGCAGACGACTCCCAATGCCTTTGGTTTTATACTCTGCCTGTACTTAACACAACTGATCAATTGGGCCATATACATCATGCACAGCAATCGCCTGGCGCCGTTGGTCTACGATCAGGAAACGAATACAACTGTTGTCGATGATGTGGCCACGGCTGCCGTCGATGATAAGCAGCACTCGGAGGAGAGTGCCGATCTGCTTAGTGCGCTGCTAATACCCTGTGCGCTTAGTTTGTTAATTAGTTTAATACACTCGCAGATTGTGGCAACAAACATGTCGCCGAGCGGCAGCAACAAGAACAAATTGCGTCGCTTTTCCATGTGCAATTTTGGTGATAAACCGACTGCGCCCAGAGAGCAGCGGTTGCGGCGACGCAAAAAGTTTGTACGGCAAGTAGAGCGTATAAATAATCATAATCATACTCGAATTAATTATTATTTAATTGCACAGCCTACGCCAAGCCGAAACGGATATTTCACAGCCGAGCAGCAATCATTCATTGAGCGCGCGACGTAGCAAACTGAATCCCTTGAACACCGAAGCTGCTTCCGATTTAATGCCCTGCAATTGCAGCCCTATGCCCAGCGAGGAGACCTTCCCAACCACAACTGCCATAACCATACATCATCATCAAGCAGCTGCAGCGGATAGCACAACGGTCAGCGAGCCGCTGTACGATCTCAGACAGGTGGCAAATGCTGCACCTGACAGTCCGCATAAGAAGCGCAATGTCAATTGGCATACGCCCATCCAAATCTATGCCACATTCGATCAGAACGAGCTGCCCTCGTCCAGCATTGAGCTGAGCAACGGGCCAGCGCCGAGTGGCGCATGCTTGGATCCAAATTACAAGGCACGTCGCAGCATTGGCGAAGACGATGGCTTCGAGAGCCTGAACAATAAAAGCTCCAGTGGCGAGGATAACAATCATTCTCCCAATGTAACCAATGTTGTAAGTGGCAGCGCCACAACCACGGTAATCTCACCGCCCGCCACACATCTGCGCCTGCGCCTAAATGTAGGCGGCAGCAACAACACCAACGGCGGCGGAAGCACCAATGCGCCGTCAACTGAAAAAGTCACCCATGAATCCACTAGCAGCTGTGCAGAGTCCGATGAATGTGACGATGCGGATATTATATCCAGTCCCGCATCGGCTGGCACACAAGAGTGCAATACATCAGCCACCGATTGGCTGGGCGTGACCACCAACAGTGAAGATTGCAGCTATACATCCGAGTTGGATCAATCCGATGGCGGCTATAACCATCAGCCATGCAGCGATGAGGAGATTCCAGAGCTGGACATAACACCCACAACCATACTCAATCCGCATAGCAGCATGGATCGCAGTAAGTTGTGTCCCAATTGAATGACTGACTGACTGCGTGATTGATGATCAATGTACAGCTTAAAGCAAGCTTGACTGCTAAAGATTTTCTTCGACATGTCAAAGAGATGTTTCCACCTCCATTTGTAGAAAATGGGTGCCGAATGTTGTGAGGTTCAGTCCGATCATCCACAAACTTATTTTTAAAGATCTCTGCGGGTATTCATTTGAGACGTAATTTGAACTCTTCCGATATTCAACATCACTTTGTGAAAAAAAATCTAATCCAGCTCCATTTTTTTTGGGTCCACCTCAAATTATTTTAAAAAAATTAATGAATACGTATTTTACCAAAAACAAACTGATTTAAAATTAAATAGATATTTATTATTATCTAGATTGATTTATTTGAATTAATTATCGTCATCTCTTGACCTCAGTTAGCTGCACCATTTGGGATCAACGCGATGCGAAAAAGGCGCAAATGTCTGTGCTGGAGATAGCCTCCTGCATTATTGAGCGCGTCGATTCGCTGGGCGTGACCAATGATTACATTTACATAGGCGTCTTTTTCTCATTCCTACTGACGCTGATACCCACATTCTGTCGGCTATGCGAGGTACGTGCTGGGCATGGCAAAACGTCTTGGTGCTTAATTAAACCTATACTTGCAGATCACAATTGATGCGGATAAGGCCAGCGAGATAAGCTATTTCTATATGCCGCAGCTGTTGTGGGAGAAGTCATCGTCCTCGTTTTTTACACTCTTGGGCTTTGCCTTTGGCGAGGAGCAGTGGGAGCGAACCGTGTTGGCTCTGGGCTTTGCGCAGCGCCTGTGCCTGACACTTATATTGTTTATGATATTTGCTGTGGCGGAGCGCACCTTTAAGCAGCGGTAAACTGACGCGGTCTTTATATAATTATCGCACGTTTTCTCATACATTCGCTTTTTTTAGTTTTTTGTATGCCAAGCTATTTTCACATCTGACTTCCTCACGTCGCGCCCGCAAGTCGAATCTGCCCCACTTTCGGCTCAACAAGGTGCGCAACATCAAGACCTGGCTGAGCGTGCGCTCCTACTTGAAGGTAGACCCATTTGCACACCTTAATTCAATTCATATCGTAACTAAATACGTACTTGAATGCCCTACAGAAACGCGGTCCGCAGCGTTCGGTTGATATCATTGTATCGGCCGCATTTATAGTCACCCTGCTGCTGTTGGCCTTTCTCAGCGTTGAGTGGCTCAAGGATTCGGTGAATTTGCACACACATTTGACACTGGAGGCGCTCATTTGGTCCATTACCATTGGCATCTATTTGCTGCGCTTCATGACCCTCGGTCAGAAGATACAGCATAAATATCGGAGCGTATCGGTGCTAATCACCGAACAAATCAATTTGTATTTGCAAATCGAACAAAAACCTAAGAAGAAGGAGGAATTAATGGTCTCAAATAGTGTGCTTAAATTGGCCGCTGATCTATTAAAGGAGCTCGAAACGCCATTCAAGATCTCTGGTCTCAGTGCCAATCCATATCTTTTCACAACCATCAAGGTGGTCATCCTATCGGCGCTATCGGGCGTGCTAAGCGAGGTGCTGGGCTTTAAATTGAAGCTACACAAAATTAAAATTAAGTAAGCCAAAAGAGAGAAATAATAATAATCAAATAAAAATATCACACACGGAAGGAAGTACAGAATAGAGCGGATGCGACGGCCCGGGCGTATGTTATATTTTTGTAGTACAATTTTTTGGAAAATATCTACAATATCTAAATTAATTACATATAGATTATATATACATACACATACTATATATTTTAAAGAAAACATTTTCAATAGCTAATAAATTAAGTAAGCGAATGTTTATGTTTTGTCATGTGATTGTTTAGCAGCGTTAACAACTTAACTTATTATTATATTACAACTATTAGCGGTGTTTTAACAGATATCCTATTTATATACATATATGTTTACATGAACGTATCTGATAGACATTAGAGCGCCGTGCACAATCACGTTTAACATGTTCGCAGAACCTTTTAGCATAGCAACTTATCTATACCTATATATACCATATATTAATGAATGTATGTCGTTTTCCTAATTGTTGTATGAGAAAAATGCGTTATCACAAGTTCAATTCAAAAATTAATAACTAAAATAGTGCGTTGCAGCTAATAAAATTTACCAAAGTCTACCAAGTTCTTGTCTGAAAAACTATTTATTAACAGCTGATATGGAAGAGTATTCAAACATCGGCGGTGAAAATATCATTTTTCCTTTTCTTATACACTTTTGCTCGTCTGATTAAGCTTATCAACCTTAAGCGAATCGCCAACTTGAACGTTTTAACAACAGATGGCGCTGCTTGCACTTTGACAGCTGATCGTGTTGCGGAGTGTGGCCAGAGTTTGTACACACACGCCGCCACACCTGACGTAACAGCGTTTTGCCATTGTCTGTGATCTTTAAACTCGACAAATTCCACTTATATATTGCATTTAAAAATTATACCTCCGCTGCCATAGACAATGCTGAAGCTACCATTGACTCAAATGCTGCGGCACTCCATGGCCAAGCAGCTGTTGCGCAGCCAAACGCGTCTATTGCACCTGGGCGAGGCGAATGTGCTGAGCAGCGACATTGATAAGCAATCGGCCGAGTACAAGGTATAAACAGGTGTTTGATCTATGAAGAACTAGGTACATGTACTCTATATTCGACAGGACAATGCCAACGAGATGAGCAAGTTGGTCGAACAGCTGCGTCAGCTGACCAGCCAGGTGTTAACAGGTGGCGGCGCCAAGGCCAACGAGCGTCACACATCGCGCGGCAAGCTACTGGCACGCGAGCGCATTAATCTGCTGCTTGACAAGGGCTCACCCTTCCTGGAGCTAAGCACGCTGGCTGGGCATGAGCTCTACGGCGATGAGCTGGTCAATTCGGGCGGCATTGTCACCGGCGTGGGACGTGTGTGCGGGTTAGTCTCCAAAATCCAAACTTAAACAATTGTTTAATTCGATTTTTATGCCCACAGCACAGAGTGCGTTGTGGTGGCCAATGATGCGACGGTCAAGGGCGGCAGCTATTATCCCATTACCGTTAAGAAGCATTTGCGAGCACAGGAAATCGCCCAGGAGAATCGCTTGCCCTGCATTTATCTGGTCGACTCCGGCGGTGCAAATTTGCCGCGCCAGGCGGAGGTGTTCCCCGACAAGCTGCACTTCGGTCGCATTTTCTACAATCAAGCGAACATGTCGGCGCAGGGCATACCACAGATTGCTGTTGTTATGGGCAGCTGCACAGCCGGCGGCGCCTATGTGCCGGCCATGGCCGATGAGAGCATCATTGTGAAGCGACAGGGCACCATCTTCTTGGCCGGACCACCGCTGGTCAAGGCGGCTACAGGCGAGGAGGTGTCTGCCGAGGATTTGGGTGGCGCCGATCTGCATTGCAAGACCTCCGGCGTAACGGATCACTATGCGGTGGATGATGAGCATGCGTTGTACCTGGCCCGCCAGATAGTCAGCAATTTGAATCTGGACGCGACTAATGCGTACAACGACCAGCTCCAGCACTCCAGCCAGCAGAACTTCCGTGTGGCCACACCGGCTGCTGTGGGCGCTGTCGAGGAGCCGCGCTACGACCCCAGCGAACTCTATGGCATTGTGGGTCCCAATCTGACCAAGAGCTTTGATGTGCGCGATGTGATTGCACGCATTGTCGATGGCAGCCGCTTCACGGAGTTCAAGAAACTCTACGGCGAGACATTGGTCTGTGGCTTTGCCAAGCTCTATGGCCGCACCGTGGGCATTGTGGGTAACAATGGTGTGCTCTTCTCGGAGAGCGCACTGAAGGGCGCACATTTTATACAGCTGTGTGCGCAGCGCAAAATACCGCTTGTCTTCCTGCAGAACATAACGGGTGAGTAGGTCCATCTATACCGTGATCTATTATCAGCTTTTGTTATTCCTCTGCAGGCTTCATGGTGGGACGCGATGCAGAGGCCAACGGCATTGCCAAGAATGGCGCCAAAATGGTCACAGCCGTGGCTTGTGCTAATGTGCCCAAATTTACGGTTATTATTGGCGGATCCTATGGAGCTGGCAATTATGGCATGTGTGGACGCGCCTATTCACCGAGATTCCTCTACATGTGGCCCAATTCGCGCATCTCTGTGATGGGCGGCGTCCAGGCAGCCAATGTGTTGGCCCAGATCACAGAGGATCAGCGCAAACGGGCTGGCAAGGATTTCAGCGAGGCGGAGGCGCAGAAAATTAAAACGCCCATTGTGGAAATGTTTGAACGGGAGGGTTCGCCCTACTACAGCACAGCACGTTTGTGGGATGATGGCATCATTGATCCGGCGAATACCCGACAAGTGCTGGGCCTTAGCCTGAAGGCAGCTCTTAATAACGCCGGACATGACACAAAGTTCGGCGTTTTCCGCATGTAGAAAAACATGATATCAAGCTATGAAGGGAGAATTTGTGCATTTGTGGGCATTTAATGTTCAAAATTGTTGTAACTGTTGCATTTATTAGTGTTAAGCGAAATGTTTTCCTTGTGAATTTGTCATATTTTATATACATAAAAAAAAAACAAGGGCATGGCCCAAGTTTATCAAATTTAAATAAAACAGACCGAAACTGAACATTCAAAATGTTGGCGTATCGATTTATCGCCATCGATGCCGCTTAATAAACAGAGGGACGCGAGCACGTAACAGCGCCTTAACATGAGCATTACATTTGCATGCATTGTCAACACTAAACAAAATTGCTTTCGCAACACTGGGGCGAGCAGTCGACAACACTACGTGAAAACGGTTCGTCATAGAATTTGGGTTTCCTTTGTCGTTAAAAACGTTGAAATAGTAAAAAGTACGGTTTAAATTCAATCAGCAATCACTAAAATTGTAATAAAATAGGTGAGTGCACAAAGAGTCAGGGAAGTGAATCAGCGGCATAGCATATATTCAAGTGTATATATATATAAATGTGTTTCTGTGTGTGCGTGATGGTGAATGTTGCGGCTAAGGCGGCTCTTTCTCTGCGTTTTTTTAGCTCCATCTTGAGTGTGTGCATGGCAAAATCTAGAAGTAGCGTCAGCAGAAAAGAAAGTTCAACGGCAAAAAAAAAATGCGAGAGTTGCGCGTGTATGTGGCGATTTTAAAATAGCCTTGCCGAAAACTTCAAGTGCACACTTGAGCACAAAAGTAGGAGAAAATATCTGTACATGATGCGCAACGCTGCAGCTGTATGTGTGAGACTCGAGTCACACACACACATATCCCTGTTGTACGCATTTAAATGTCGCCCGTGTGTTGCAGGCGTCTGTGCGTCTTTTGTGTGTGTGCGTGTGCGCCCAAAAATAAAATGTGTGCGTGTTGCTGCCTGTTACCATGCGTGTGTGTGTGGCTTCTGCCTGCTGTGCGCTTGCAACAGGAACAGCCATAAAAATTCCACTGCCGCATTGCAATTACAAATCGTCAGGCCTTTGCGGCTAATCTGTCGAGTCGATGCCGTTACCGTCTTTTTTTTATTTTGCCACTCAACATTTCTACCTGCCGCAAGCGAAATGCATTTTAAGCCTGACGAGTGTTGCCACAATTTCTTTGCTTGCATTTCCTGTGCTCAGGTGTTGCTTTTGTATTAGTATCTGCCAATTCCAACGTATTTGCATGACGTCATCGCCTGTGTGTCAACTCGTTATGTGGTCTATCTGTCAACCCCCGCACATTGTTGTCCAATCACGAGTGTGTGTGTGCGTGCGTGTGTCTTACTGATAGTTGTTCAGGTTCGAACGCCTTGGCTTGTTGTCTTTTAGCTGGCTACTATTTTTTTATTTTATTGGCTTCATTAAAATTGCTGAGCTAGCGGCTTTGACGCGAACGCCAACGCCGACGCTCTCACAAAACTCGCCGGCTTTTTCACACATTCACAGATCAGTTCGAAGCGCGCAGAGGCACGCACACACACAAACGAACATGTATGCGTGTGTCTAGGTGGGGTATGCAGCTAACAGCTTTTGCTTTCATGAGCAAAGATCGATACCTAATTATGACAATCCGGTGATCGATGCCGATAATTATATCGTAAAGTAGTTTAAATATATATCGAAGACTCAGCTTATGAGTAGTTCGCTCTGTGTTGTAGTTGCGTTTAATTAGTTGGCAACGGCGTGCCGTTTGCCACAACTTCCGCTGCAGCTCACACACGCACACAGACCCGCACACCCCCGCGCGTATGCACACACTTATCATCAGCCACCGACATGGCAAACAAAACAAATCCCCCGTAATGAGTTTTCAACTTGTTGTGTATTTGGGGCAGTTTTGCCTGCCATAGTTGGCGCACTTCAATCAATAAACAACAACAACAACATCAGCAACTGCAACAATACGAAACACAGCTGAAGAAAAAAAATCCTGAGTTGCCGCAGATTAAATACCCTTGCATACATATAACAGATGAGAGGAATAGTTATAATAATTATAAAAATGTATATGCAGATTGTTTCTATAGGATGTATTACATGTAGTACTCCGATATTGGTTAGATTTGTTCTTTATTTAAGCCGCTTAGTTAAGCTGGTCGTAATTAGACAGTTTGGTTAAGAAATCTGGAAAAGAAATTGTTCTTAAAACAAGAACTTGCTCCTATGATATAGGGATCCAGCCGACGTTTACATGCTTACAGACGTAGCTATAAATCGACTTGTTTGTTAATATTATCCAAAAATGTCTAAACTTTATGGGCTCGGAGATGTTTTCCATGCGTTACACACTTTGTGACAATAATATAATGCCGCTTGTGAGGGTATTGTAACTCGCATTTGTATAAAGTTCCGGCAGTTTGCTCCAACTTCAGTTTATATCGCAGCGCGCCCTTTTTTTCGGGTTCAATGCACTTGCCACACTAAGCTACAACGTGGCGAAATTTTCACACACACACACACAGAGAGAGAGAGGGAGAGAGCGAGACACACTCAGTTGGAGCTATGGCCTGATATTTATAGGCACATTTCGGTGGCGTCCAACGAAATGCCGGCTGAATCAATTTTCTTTATCAACGTGTGTTCTTTGCTTCTCTGTGTGGCCCACGTTGCGGCATTGGTCATGTTTTTCTTTATTTTCTGCTCTTGATAATGCCAAATGCCTTAAAGGCTGCCGCTGCTGCAGCCGTTGACTAAGAGCTGACTCTGCTCAAGCAGCATCAAGAGCATCGGCAGCGAACCGTTGACAAACCGCCGCCCAGCGGCAGCAGCCGCCGCAGCAGTCGCAGTAGCAATCGCAGTCGCAGTCCAAGTTCATTGTTCGTTGGCTCCAGTCTCGCACGGATTGCGCTGCTATCGCCACATTTTACTTGTGCGTTGTTGTTTTATATTCCGTTTGTTGTACTTTATTTGTTTTTTGTTTTTTTTATTTTTATTTTTCATTCCAATTTTAATTTTGCCTCATTGTGTCTTGGCGGGCGCGTTTGCATGTCGCTTGCATTTTACGCTCTCTTAAGTTTTCTGGAGCTTAGAAGCGTCTCAAGAAGAAAAAGAAAAGTTATCTACAATTACATTAAATAGTGCGTTTCGACTGAAGTTTTTGTCTACGCAAATTGTGAAAACGGGTCATATAAATATACCACTTTATAAGTAAGTCTGTTAATAAAGTAACTGAGGCCTGTGTACAGGGTATCTGCTAGCTGTGTACTCTTGACCTATCTCTCTCCAACTCCGTCTTCTACCTGGTTCTTTCTTTCTCAACTCGGAAGGAACAGGCGAGGAAAAGCTTCATCTCTGACAGCTCTCCATCTCAGTTTTTCAATCAATCGTTATTAATTCCCTAAATATCGCCCTTCTTTGCGATTCAAAAGAATTCAAGTAAGGCTTGCAGATATTGATTTTTTTAATTATAATTTATCGTTTATTTATGTCAATTTTAAAAGTCATGTTTTGTTTATAATAAAATCTTAATCTTCAACAACAATTTAATTTAATTATTGCTATAGATTATTTTTAAGCATGTGGCAAGAAATAGTTTTCGATTAGTTCATTTATAGGGCGCTTCCCCCTTATCGATTGATTGTTGATATCTCTTAAGACTATAAATTTGATAGTCACGATAATAGGCAGCTGTATAAACATGGTATATACCTAATTAGCATAATAAAACAATTTATTTAAAATAGTTTGAAGCTTTGCGCTTATTTGCTAAGCTGAGTGGGTGTTGGATCATGTTTGGAGTAGGCTCTGATCTTGACTTCCTCTGTTTTATTCAAAAGTGTTGTTTCAATTCTATCATAACTAAACGTAACTAAACGAAAATTTTGAAAAAAAAATTTAGTTAAAATAACAAAACAAAAAGTTTATCAAGAATTATAACAACAAAAATAATGTATAACCGTATGTATAAAACCATCCAATTGTCTAACAATCGAACAAAAATGAGTTAGAAAAACTTACTCACCGCAGCTTGCGCATAGTCGAATTCCGAATGGGCAATTAGTTGAAAACATTTGGCAATCTGGCGAATAAACAATTAAAAGGAAAAGGCAGCGGACAACTTTCATGTACACACATATATATATATATATGTCTGACTCTCGTGCCAATAACAATCAACTGCATGCCACATGCCACATGCTGCATGCCGCTGTTGGCTGTTGCATTTGATAGTTGTTTTCTGTGTGTGATTATCATGATCTTGATATTGAAGGCACGCACATGTGCGACGCTTCAACGCACACACACAGAAAATATGGAACAATTATAAGCCCAACCATAATTAACAGCTTTAACCACACCCACACACCTTTCCTTATTTGTATTTTTTGTTTGTTATTAAATGAATTTTGTTCATTCGTGTTGTTTTGCAGCAACGATCAACAAGAGAGCAGACTACAGAGATATGGCTGTTAACGTATACTCCACAAATGTGACGTCAGAGAATTTGTCCCGTCACGACATGCTGGCCTGGGTCAACGATTGCCTCCAATCGCAATTCTCCAAAATTGAGGAACTTTGCACGGGTAAGTCTCACCTTCCGAAACGTTCAATGATCAAATGCTTTAATCATTATATATATAATTGTCCATATTTAGGTGCCGCTTACTGTCAGTTCATGGACATGTTGTTCCCAAACTCAGTGCCCGTCAAGCGTGTCAAATTCCGCACAAATCTGGAGCATGAGTACATACAGAACTTTAAGATCTTGCAGGCGGGCTTTAAAAAGATGTCGGTCGATAAGGTAAAAATTGTTTATGCCGCTAGCTATTGCTTCCATTTTAGTAACTCCTTCAATTTAGTTTAATTTGTTTATGCTTGAGTTAAAGTTATTTCTCTATGATTTACATTTTTTATTTGCACTCGTACAAATTTTTTGATAATTTAATAGCTCAGCGCTGTGTGTGTTGTGATGATCCTTTTGTGCACACATTGATTATAATATTTGTTTAAAACATTTGCGTGTTAATGGCTTTAAAAATAAGTCAATAATTTGTAGGCTCCATAGAGCAATCCCATTGTGGCCCTTTAGTTTCTAGACGAAACTGCATTGTAGAAGACGTTCAAAAAGTTGTTGTTCTACTGTAACAAATGTTTGTTATATAAATGAGCCTGCAAAAATGCAATATTTGTATGAAATTTGAATACTGTATTAAAAATTGAAGTGTTTTTAAAGCAGAGGTTTGAATTACGTGTTGTTATATCCTACGAACAATACTATAATATTAATAATGATGAATGCTTCGGGCCATTAAATTAATTTTAAATTTAGTTTTTATTATCAAAGTTTGTTGAGAGTTCGTAGGGTTTGGATATGCGAGAAGTTTTATGTACACTGTTTAAAAGCTTAATTTTAATATTGTGCGTAACTAACTGACATTTCCGTTACAAATCAACAACAACAACAACAACAACTGCTGGCAAACAATCACAACATCAACATCATCAACAACAACAACAACAGATAATACCAGTTGATAAGCTTATTAAGGGACGTTTCCAAGATAATTTTGAATTTCTGCAATGGTTCAAGAAGTTTTTCGATGCCAATTATGATGGACGTGAATATGATCCATTGGCTCAACGTAACGGCATCAAGCTGGGCAACGGAGGCAGCCATACGGGCAGCGGTGTGGGCAGCAGCAGCACCGAGCTGCATACGATGCACCGCCGGCCACAGCAGCAGCAGCATCAGCAGCAGGGTCACCATCAGCAGCCGCTACTCCACCACCACCAATCGGCGGTCAATAATGGTCGCACTGCAGCAATACGCAGCCAAACTGGTATGGGCTCCATGAAGAACATTGCTGAAGAATATGAGATTGTTAATGATGTTAAAAAAGAAGCTGGTGACGGTGATAGTCGCTGTATGCGAGTGTTATTTGTTTTCTATCATTTTATAATCTTCTGTGTGTCTGGGCAAAAAACAAAAACAAAAAGCGAACGTGAAGCACGCGGAAGCGTAGACCAAACCCCCAAAAAAAAAACGCTGCATACCACAAAAGGCACACACAAACACCACTAAACATTGACATATGGTTGTGCACACACACATCCCAGCACTCAACAAACACGCACACTCACACAGAACAAAACACAACACAACACACACCCGCAAACACATCGTCTCTTGAGTTGTTTGTTAGTCTCTTGTTTTAGTGTGCACATTTTTCTCATATATGTAATTGATTGCATTTTTTTTGTTCTTTTATTTTTTGGTTAATTTTGTTTCGTTTTTAATTTAATCTGTTCTGTTTAAACTGTCGCATTCTCCTGCTCTTGGTTGTTTATTCCTCATTCCATTCAAGTACACTGCATATTATTCTCTTTCTCTCACTCTCACACATTTTACTTTTAGATAATACCCATTGACAAATTGATAAAGGGTCGCTTCCAAGATAATTTTGAATTTTTACAATGGTTCAAAAAGTTCTTCGACGCCAATTACGATGGTAGAGATTATGATGCCAGCGCTGTACGCGAGGGTGCACCGATGGGCTTCGGCTCCGGTGCTGCTAAATCTCTGCCAGGCACAAGCAGCGGCGGCGTCGCCAGCTCCTACAGGCGTGTGCCAACGGCGGCAGCGACACGACCAGCAGCAGCAACAACGACAGCCACAAAGCCCAGTAGGTTCTCTTGGTTTGGTTTAGAGTTTCGCAGTCGACACCACACCACCGTTTAACCAACTATCATAACCCGATCATACACATCTATGTACAAATTTGTTCATCTAATCCATCTTATACAACTACTATCACCCACTCATATTTAACTCTATAATTTAACAAAACTGAATGCACAAAATCTACAAAATGAAACACAACAAAGCGCCAATTTGAACGCCAGCCATTTGACGTGCTTCACGTTTGTTAAATAATTAATCTAGACCCATTTTCTTTAAGCTAACCGTGCATATAGAAGATATATATGATGGGTATAAACTAACCTCTATCTCTCCTCTTTTCTTATTTTTATTTTATTTATCCAATCCAAGCAGTCTCTAAGGTGCCCCCACGCACGAACAATGCGACACCACCGAATAGAATGACGGTCGGCACCACGGGAGCCGTTAAGAAGAACGATTCGGCTGGTGCGCAATCAAATCATCAGATTGAGGAGCTGTCCAGTCAGGTTCGTCCACAGGTAGAGGTAGTAAGCATCAACAGTATTCATTTTTTTTGTTTGTTCATGTCGCCTTCCAAAGGTTATGGATATGCGTTTAAATCTGGAGGGTCTGGAAAAGGAGCGTGACTTCTACTTCTCAAAGCTGCGCGACATTGAAATACTGTAAGTTGAGTCTGTACAAATATTTACTTCTATTAACGTGTCCGCTATTCTCCACACAGTTGCCAGGAAGCCGATGAGGCAGAACCAGCTCAGTTAGTTCAAAAGATTTTGGACATTCTCTATGCAACTGAGGTAAGCGAGAGATTCTTTCTGAATTCAACAACTTGCATAATCAATTTGTTTTGGCACCTCAGGATGGCTTTGCGCCACCAGACGATGCACCACCAGAGGACGAAGAGTACTAAAGTATATAGTCAACAGCCCACGATTAATTGTTTGCTGCATACATATATCAAAACCGAACGGATTACTTTTAAGTCAAATTGCTGCGCTAAACTCTTAAACTGAAACTAAATTCAAAAACAACAACTATAACAACAGATGGAACCAACTAACCAACGATAAACAATTCAAAAACAAAAAGAAACTCCAACACACTTACACACAAACAACATAGGAACACACTAAATAGAAATGTATTGTATAACAAATAATACACATGGATATATATATATATACATTACACATGTACATTAGCTATTAATAATTCAAGCAAAACAATTTGACCTAGTAATTATGTAACTTAAACATTTACTAAATGGCGATTAGCAGCTTCCGATTGAACGTGAATTATAAAATATATAACGCGTTTAAACTGCTCAATTTTGTTTAAGACAAAGCTGTGTTATGTTGCCAAGCATGCAATAACAGAACATTTTGAAGAATAACCAAACAAATTCATGATCAGTCGGCTGCTGCTGTTGCTATTTAGTCAATTGAACATTAAGCATATTGCATCTAAATTGTTTGTTGTAGGTAACAAAAAAGAAAAAAAAAGTACTACACAGACAGACAGACACAAACAGAAATAAACAAAAGCGTAGTAATGAGTAGCTTGCAAGAAGAAATCGATGTGGAACACAAAATTGTTAAAAAAAAATATTTAAATTAAATTTACAATTTGTTTTTTACTATTTTTTCAGAGCAATGTTCGAACTTCTTTTTGAAAACATGAATTTATAAATTTTAATTATCTTATCATTGACATTCGTTGTTTTTTTAGTGTTGTGTGTAGGAAACCAAGTCGAAGTTGTAAAATGTCAGGTAGTTTATGCAGATGAGATTGGCAATTTGAGTTTTTCAAAATTTCTTAAAAATAACAATCATGTGTGCGCATGATATTATGAATATAGTAGTTATTAAGCCAATTTTTGCTATCAACTCTTTTTTATTTCTATATTTATGTGTAAAAATCCGAACGTTAAAAAACTTAAATAAAAAAAAAACAAAAGCAACTCTAATTTCTAAAAACATAACTTGATTTATTTTATGTTTGTTTTCTATGTCTTGAATTTATCTATAATTTCATCTCAATACTCGATATGACAAATGGGTTTGTATATTTTTTCTTTGTGTTTTTGAGTTTCTTTTTGAAACCCTTTTTAATTTGACCACAAAATGCTGTAAATATTTTGTTAAAGCTTGTCAAATCATGGCTAAAATTAATAAAAAAATATATAAATATATATTACGTATACATTACATATACAGGCACATATAATGTATGTATGTAATTGGGCATTTATTAATGTATGTGTATAAACAAAGTTCTATAAACTAGAATAAAACATGTGTTGCTTCTTGATTCAAATTATGCTCATCGCATTTCTCATTTTTAATATATGCTACAAAATGCATTCGATATTAAACAAAATATTAAATTAACATTTATAAATTATCTAACGGCTGATTGAATGTCCGGCTGCTTGTGGGTGCCATCGCAGAAGGGTCGGTGTGTGGTGTGTTTGCAGTTGCAGAGCCAATAGTCGCCGGTTTTCTCCACCTTGAACCGTATGGGCCTGTGGTGAGATTCGGCATTATTTAATAGCCCATAGTTTTATTTGGTTATTTACCTCAGCTTAATCTTGAGAAATTCATTTTTGTGCGTGCCATCGCACAGCGGCTGCGACTTGGACTTGCCGCACAGGCACCAGCTGTAGGTTTTATCTGTGCAAGTTGCAACATGTGTTGTTGATTATGTAAACATATTTTTAGTATATTACAATATGTCTACGTTAGCTGTTTAACTAACCTTTCTCCAGATGCAGTTTAAATGGTCGCTTGTCGAACACGGCGCCGTTTTCCTTTTGCAAATTCGCCGTTTGCTTATCCTCGAGCAAATTTTTGGGTATTGTTTTGGCTGTCGCAGCTGCATCTCCGCTTGGTTTAGCACTGGTGCTGTAACAAATTTGCTGTGTAGGCAGAGTTTAGAAGTGTTATTTAGTTTAAATAAAAGTATATATGTGCTTAGCTACCTTAAAAAGCCAGGGCGCACGCAGATTTTGTCTCAATATAATCGACATTTTTGTAAAGAATTCTTGGCAAGCAGCTTTAAAGTGAAAGGCTGATATAAACAGCTGTTCGGTGCCAAAGTGTGTACCTATTCAAGTCAAAGCAATAAATGGTCACTCTAAACAGCCTGTGAATTGGTAAGCCGTATAGTGTGGTATTTAAATACTAAATATAATCATAAGCAACAGACCAACCTGTTGATGCCCTGACTTATTTTGTGCTATTATTATATAGCAGAAATCTCACTTTCATTGTAAATAATAATTCATGATTTTTCGTCTAACAATATAATATCATTTTCTTTTTGCTAGCCTTCAAGGTCGTTCGCCCCTACCATTTAGTTGATTTCACAATAAAATCCGTCAACTGATAAGACAGACACTTCAAATCCCGACGACAAACATGACAGCATTTAGCAGATATGATTTCAATGCGCCTGAAATAGAAATAAGTCAACGTAACAATTGCATTAGTTAACTTGTACACTTTATCTCTAAACACAATCATTCAGGCTATATATTTTTACACGCTGAAAATGAAATACATACTAGAAAAACTTGACAACCTTCTAATTTTGCTAGTCCCATTTACGTAAGATACCCAAGATAAGATGCGCAGCAGACTAGGCTTTTGTCAAATGAACCTACATACATACATATGTACATATGGATTTACAAGCTGATTAGCATAAGTCTTCGTGCAATACAACCCTGTGTTTTGTGTTTATTAAAATTACTAAGCCAGCTTATTTAAATGCTTAAATAAAAAACGTAACTCTAGAATTGATCGTGAAATGGATAATATTTGTGACCCGACATGCCGCTAAACGGCACTGTGCGCACGCCCGTGTGATATTTCTCCATGGCGGCCACATCCTCATGCTGCAGCTCGAAATCAAATACATTAAAATTCTCCGCAATGCGCGCCTTATTCGACGACTTCGGCAGCGGCACGACGCCAATTTGTATCAGATAACGCAGACAAATCTGTGCCGTGGTTCGGCCGTATTTCTTGGCCAGCTGTTGCGCACGCTCATCGTACAGGAATGGCGGCCAGTGACGCGCCGGCTGCGGGCGCGCCAGCGGGCAGTAGGCGCAGATGACGATACCATGTTGCTGGGCATGCTGGCGCAGCTGCTGCTGCTGGAAGGCCGGATGGCATTCCACCTGGTTGACGGCGGGCTTGATGCGACAGTTTTGCAGGACGCGCAACGTTTGCGCCGCATTGAAATTGGACAGGCCAATGCTGCGGGTAAGTCCCAGATCCACAAGCTTCTCCATTTCACGCCATGTATCCAAATAATCGACATCGGTCAGCTCCAGTGTGCCATGCACATTGTTATCGTTGTGAAACTTTTGGCCAATTGGCAAATGCATCAGATACAGATCAATATAGTCCAGGCCCAGGTTGCTGAGACTCAATCTAAATGCACGCTCCACAATCTCCGGATCGTGGTGTATGCCACCCAGTTTGGTTGTCACAAACACCTCCTCCCGCTTGATCGCACCCTCGGCTATTTTCTCGCGTATCGCCTTGCCCACCTCCTGTTCGTTCTCGTAGACGAACGCGGTGTCTATGTGTCTATAGCCAATGTCGATGGCGTCACGTGTCGCCTGATAGGCTTCCGATTCGTATGATTTCCAGGTGCCCAGGCCCAGCACGGGCATCTCGCTGCCATTGTTCAACTTGATTTTTGGCGCTACTTTTGGCATTTTGTTGTTAATGAATGACAAATTAAATGTAAATATTTTTTTGATTCTTGACGCGTCCCTAATTTCGTGCGGATCGATAGCGCAATCAGTTCCAGCACGTCCAAGGTTTAGTGAGCAACTAGCGCGTCTTTCGGCCAGCCGGTTCTACTATTATATGATTCAGCAGCTGGTTTTGCAGTTACAAATGTATAAGTACAAAAGCCCGCATCTCTTTGATACCCTGTGTGCGTAAACCCATGCAAGTGGGTATGACTAATGTGTGCCAAGGCATGTAGCAGCTTTTAGGCTGGCTTACTTAAGTGTTAGTTTTCTGTCTATATAGGTAACTTTTGAGTATATATACTACTTAATTTGTTGCTCTTTGGGACTGTAAAAACTAGAGTTATAAAATTGAGTATGTCGTCTCATAAACAAAATGCCGCCCAGATAAAAACACAAAAATAACTTAAGTAAATATTCTACAAATAGAAGAAGAAAATAAACAATATATATCTGTATACTCCAGAACCAATTTGCTAAGACTTAATCTAAATGCACGTTCCACAATCTAATAATAATAATAATAATAAAATTTATAATTATAATAAAACTAACAATAATAATAATATCACAATAATAATAATAATCATAATAATAATATTAAAAGTTTAGTTAAGGGTCGACAGTTTTTTTTCCCATTTCGAACCTTGGTGTTTTTGCAGGGTATTTGCGCGTCATCCTCTTCAAAAGCTCTACAGTTTCTTTCGTTGAGTCATGCGATGAACTCACAGCTGACTCGGTTTTCCCCCACGCACGAAAGCTTTCGCTCACGAGCTTTTGGTTTAGCGCGCTTTTATTGAACTTCAAAAATTGATTTCCATTTTTTTCTGCTAACACATAAAATTTTTATTTGAATATTAGTTAAAGTTGAAAATGTTCGACATTCAAAGTTACAATTGTGTCCATATGCTTAGGTTGTTTGTAACATTTAAAGATTATTGTTAAAATATTTTTAGCTTTGCATAAATTGTTTTTTGGTATTGTAATTGGTTAAAAAGATCTGCTCCTTGAATTTGATAAATATCCATTAATATGTATTAATATGCTATTTCATTAAGATACTATTTGCTTTGCTATAAATGTTTTTCCTTTTGCCTTGTTATGCGGCCAGCTAATTGTTCTTTATTGGTGTTGTATTCTTACTGTGAGCTCCGCTGAGCATTTTTCTATTAAAACTAGTCTATTTTAAGTAAGTTATTATGATATAGGTATACTCTATATAGGTTGCCAAGCAGCCCATATTTATATATGTATATACTATTAAGTAAAATTGTCGAGATTGTATTCGTTAGACATGTAAACATTGATTTGAACATTTAGTTAGATGGTTTTGAACATTCACTAATTTCTTTTACTGACTTTTTCACTGACTCTCCGCTTAAATTATTAGACCTTTTGTGTGAATATTATGAGCCCGGTATGTTTAAACGGAGGTATATACGTATAGCTATAGCTTGGATCTTCGTACCCGATTCATACAAATTTATGCAAAGTGCAAAAGGATAAAATAAAGAAAATGTTTTATAAATACAAATAAAAGTTGTACAGATTCTTTTAAGATTGTCAAATCGAATCACAAGTTAAAATTTGAAATTTTTCTCTGTTTGTTGTTCTTCAAGTATATATATGGTTGGTATATTATTATTATATATTTCAAGAATTTTCCTAACATAGAAATTCTACAAAATATGTATATACATATATATTATAGCTTTATATCTAAATATTTGACACAAAAAGTTTTGGAAACATTTCTTACCTAAGTAAGATCTAATTTTATGGGCAAGCATAAATGGTTATATTCTAAAAACCCGTTCCGTTTAGACAATGCCTTGGTCTACGTCTAGTATAACATTTAATCTACATATTTAGATGAGTTTTCATTTGGGGAAATTAACAGTATTCTTTCTATTTGGACAGCATTTTCCCCTTTTAGGTTTTTGTTTTGTGTGGTATATAAAGTAATTAAAGGCTGTAACTTTCTTACATTCTGTTCGCTTTGTTTAAAAAATTGGTGTTCTTTGCGTTGCTTGTCAATCAATTCAGAATTGATACCGTATTTAATAAATTAAATAATCGTTGCATACTAAGTATACGGATATATAAAAAAGTTCCATTCAAAAAATTCGTACAACTGATTTTTTTTTTTTGCGGGAGAAACCTGTTGAGAATTATAATAGTTAAATAAATGATACATACATAAATACGTATAATCTACGTTGTAGGGTCTGTTAGTTAGGGTAAAGTCGCCTACGTAGTGGTTCTTGTCTAAGTGGTATATCGTTGTTTGAGAGACCTTCTTGGGAGAGGAGTTGGTTTATTTCGATACTCTAAGTAACTACATTGGCTTACTAATTTTAACTACATATATATATCAAGCACTGCGTTCTATGAGACCCTGCAGAGCAGCTAAGAACTTTAGTTGGGAGCTGAGAAATTTATTTAGTTGGGCCTCAGAAAAGACACACACTTGACTTTGACTTTGAGAACTTTCCGCTTGGTTCTCTTTTAAAGTAATTCCTATTCTATGTACATTTGAATATGAAGCCATTTTAATTTTCTTTTGTACACATTCTACAACTAATAAGGTCCCTCTCCAGTGTTTTTATTTTTTATATGCTTAAACTAAGCATATTAATATTTATTAGAATCCAACTTAAAGAAAACTAAGCTTTTCTTTTTTTTTACAAAATAAAACAACTGAAAATAACTGACTATAAATGTATGTGTTTGTTTGTATTTTATTCATGGATGTTGCATAAATTAATTATGTTTATATGTGTGTATGCAAAAGGAAAAATAAAATTTAAATAAATGACTTAGCGCTACATAACTTTATTTTTATAACTAGCTTCAACTAGATTTGATTATGTTTATATATATGTATATATAAAGTTTAGTCGCTTAGTTTTATGACATGCCAATTATTCGTTTTTTTTTCTTAATAAAAAAATAGATTCCACTTGTGTATACCCTTTTCATATGGAGTGGTGCATAGCCTTGACTGGATATATAAATGATTATTTGTTTTATATTTTTTAGCAAAGTTGTAGGAAATTTGTTTAGTACATTTGTTTTTGTTGCTGTTGTTGCTTCCTCTAAATGTTTAGTATCACACACGCCCATTTGTTTGTTTGTTTGTTTGTTGCTTTCATTGGGTTTGGGAATTTCGGTTCAGTCCCCGCCCCCCCTACCCAAGAGCCAAATGTTGCTTTTTTTTTTTTTATCATTTTTGTACCAAAGCGAAAAGTTTTTTGTTTTGTGTTGTTCTTGTTATGTTTCAGTTCATGTTGAAAATTGAGATAGTTGTTATTGTTTTTGTTTTTTTTTTTGCCAAGCTTACATAAATATTACTTAGTTTCTGACTAATATGAATAAAATTAGCTTATTAGTTGATTACTTTTATATTTGGGTTTTGCCGCTTAGTTTAGAATGCACTGGTTGGTCGCTAGCGGGGCAGCAGCTAAAAACAACTCAGCTAAGCTCATAACTGTGCAGTTGATTACAGTTTAATTAGTTTAATTAATGGAGCCTGTTATAAACCCATTAAATACTCATCATAGACACTAATTACGCGTTTATACTAGGGGACTATACGACGACTTGTTAACGCTTAGATTTGTTTAATTTAGCTTCCTAGTTGGCTCCACCTTCTGTGACATTGCGGTCACAACCCGCTGATTGTCAATCACACGAAAACTGCTGATGTACGAACGCACCTCGCCCTCGCTTTTCGGTGACGGCGGCTCCAGACCTGAAATAGACATTTAAAAAGAGATATTTAAAAAGATATTTTTTAGGTAAAATTGTTTGGGGGAAAGCTGAAGATTTAAAATTTTGATGTCGCTGCAAGCGGAAAGTATAATTTTCTTATATTCATTAATTTTAGTTTCGTGGGCATCTAAAACCTTTTTTTGTTAAGAACTGCTTGATAAAAGAACATTTGGGGTGGGAACTAATATAATATTATATATTATATTATATTATATAAATGGTTTGAGCTCCAAGTTTAAAGATATATAAAATTATTAAATATTATTAGAGCTTAATGCAGCCTTTAAAAAAGATAATTATTTTAGCCAGCTTTTCAACTTAAAGCTTGTATATAGTATGAAGTCGCTTGAAGCTTTCATGTGATTTTATTTTTTATGGAAAGCCCTTCTAAAGTTTTTTTTTCATTAAATCAAATTGTCAAAGCTCTAAAAAAATGCATGTAAGATATATTCAAATTTAATAAGTCTTTAAAAAATAAATTATTAGAGCTCAATGCAGTCTTGAAATGCAGTTCGCCGAAGCTTTAAACATTAACGCGACAAATTATATCATTTTTTTAATAAAAACTCCCACAATCAGAGGCATTGTAAAGTTTCTTGGTCCAGTTCAAAGTTATAAGCTTGTCTTTTAAAGCTTTTTTCACTAAATCAAAATATCAAAGCTCTTTTCCAAATTTAGTCTTCAAATGTAACTAGCTGAAGCTTGAAGCACTAAGGGCAACAAATTGTAGCTTACTTTTTAACTTAAAGCTATTATATGGGATGAAGTCGCCTGAAGCTTTTATGAGCATTTCTTATTTAAAATAAATGCCTCAAAGCTGCTGGTTTCAGTTCCACATTCAAATTTTTCATGAAGCTTTCATTACTTTCATTCATTTTTACTTTAAAGCTCATTTAATTTAATCAAATTGTTAAAGCTCCGTATAAGAATTCATCCAATATTCAATTGTTCAATTTTAAAACTAGATTCGTGACCAACTCACCCAAACTTCGGGAACGACAGAAGCGTATGGTGCGCATTGTTTGTGCCATCATGTGCATTTTCTCAAAGTTGACCAGTCCGTCGAGGCTCGTCTTGTTGCCCTCATGGGCAAAGGTCATGTCCTTGAGCAGCAGCGGCATGAAGGGTATTAGCGGGGGCTGCAGCTTGCCCACAAATACGCGATAGGCGCGATGGTTGCGACTGGGATCGATGAGTGCTTCGAATTCTTGAAAGATTTTCCTGAATTTCGATGGTATCTTCTCCCAGGTCTGATGCATTCGCGTTACGGCCATATTCGACAGGCCCATGACAATGGCAAAGAAGGCATTCAGATTCTGATACTCCTTGCAGCTGTGGGCGTAAGAAAATGTCAATATTGTAAGGGTATTCGATTTTGGTAGGGTAGGGTATTTGGGCACTTACTAAGCGGCCAGCTTGATGAATTTACGCACAAGGCCCACGCGCTTGCTCAGGCTGGGCGTGGAGACGAGCTCGGTGACAATCCAGTATTGCACCTCATTGAAGCGCCGCAAAAACACATCCAAATTGGCCGTAATCTGTGGGATGTGCGGTAGCAGAGGTGTCAGAGAGTCAACATTAGTATTTTACTTGGCAAGCTTTAATTGCTTGAGAGGCCTTGAAAGTTCAGGCCGACAACTCGTGCCAAAACTCAATTTGCAGCTACATGACAAATGCCAGACTTGTAAATAGTTGACGGCAAACTTGAAACCTTCTCTAAGTATGGCCCTCGGCCTGGGGGCGAGACGTCTCTACCTGCAGTTACAGCCTAATTAGCCGAAAGGCTTTTAAAACTTCTGCCAAACAATGCAACGAGCCAGCCAGAGGCAATTTCAAATGTGTGCCACAAATAAGCTCTATCTTTCTCTCTCTCTTTCCCTCTGTACACTTGCAGAAAAGATGTGCTATATATATATTACATATGCGTTTTTTTTTACAAATATATAGGGAAACTTCATTCAATATTATTGTACCTCTATATATGTACATTTAAAATATAAATCGAAAAAACTAGAGCTAAAGTATATCTGATACTTATCGTAGAAAAGTTTGGCGCTCTATAGAGAATCCTACACATATTTTGTCTTTTCTTAAACACAAGATTCTTCAGTTAAATTACAAGATAGATAGATAGATTCGGATAGATTTAAAGCATAAGAAACATGGATTTTTTCCAATATATGTTCTCAAGACGAAACCTGAAGCTCCCGCTTTGCCAAATATTTACCGATACTTAAAATAGCTTTCTGATAAAAATTCTTGTTTAAACACTTTTCCTATTTATCATTTTATGTCCTTCGAAGACAGTTATACTAAAATAAAACTTCATTTGATACAAAAGTGATATACTAAAGTACTTTTAAGTAATAAAGTAAAAAGTAAGAGAACATAGAAAACAGAACTACTTTGGTAAACATTTTAACTGGAACTTAAGCCTTATCTTAAGAGTTATTATATATTTTAAATCTATAGATATATAGATCTATATCTATCTAGACCAAGAATACTGTAAAATATCTTCCAAGATGTCTAAATCTTTTTTCGGATTGGCCGAGAATTTGTAAGCTTTGAGCCTAAAAAGTCTTACAAAACTATTCGCTTTTTGACAGTCGATTATTGTTGGTCAATTATCTGCCCAAAAAAAAACGTACAGATGTTTGTTACAGACTTTTTTTGGACATGTCCGTCAACAACAAATGCAAAGGGTCGAAACGAGTCGGTTAACAGTCAGACTACAATCCGTTCTTCCAATCTGTTGTTAAGAACTGACTTGGCCTAACTGGCAGATCCGATAAAAATCGGTCTACCTCACATTAGACAATTGTCTGACCGTAGCTAAGCTTAATTTACAAAGCATATGAATAGTGTTTAATTCGTTGAAGTGTACCTTGCCAAAATGATGCCTGCCAAATGTATGATAGAGCAGCTCGTATTCATGCACCGCCCAAAACAAATCCCATTCGAAGATTGTGATGTGATAGGCCAGCTCTTTGGTGCTCAGGATTTCCAAATCGATGTCGACTCCCTCCGTGGGGCATTCCTGCTCCGGCAATGGGGTCTGCACAAATCAACAGATAATTGTCAAAGGCAAACGAGAAGAAAGGAATTGCCATGATGGACTTACCAAGGCATCCAAATGATCCTTGACGGACACAAACAAACGGCCATTGAGCGTTAGGCCCGTGGGTATGCTAACATCATTATCCTTGAATACGGACCGCTCCCCATTGGATTTCACCTCGACGAGGCAGAGGTCGTCGGGTCCACGATTCAATTGCAGCTTGTCCGCCGCACAGGCCTTGATTAGCTCCGCGGTGGTGTGCATGGGAAAGCGCAGCGTGCAATATGTGTGGTCCGCACAATACACACGGAAAATGACTGCCACGGAGAGAGTACAGATTAGTCGGCTTTAATTGCATTGCGCACTGCTGCACTTACTGTCATCGTCCGGCCTGATGACCGTCTTTGAGGGCGTCGCATTGCCGCTGAACAGGCAAATCGGTTGTCCATTTGTTGGCAACTTCCATTTCTGGCCCGCATTCTGATTGCGATCCTCCTGATAGCGCGCCATTTGTGTGAGGACATTGTGTATGATGCTTGTCTCCTCGTTCAAATCGGGATCTGCTTCCACCTCGGCGGCCAGATCTTCTATGAAATCGCATACGCTCGGCTCCTCGAAGGCCGCGTGACGCACCGCCATGACCCACTTTTGCATAAACTGTATGACCCGCTTCTTAAAGTTGATTATATATTCGCGATCCTCTGGCGTTTGCGCCTCCTCATGCGCATCACAATGAAAGGTGCACAGTGGTTAAGGAATAATCAAAACAGTTGCCTTAAAACAAAAACAACAACAAAAACACAAAACAAACTCGGAAAATTGCGTTGCCCGAAGAACTGTCGCTTTCGGCACGCACCACGCACAATCAATGGAAAGTGGACGGCAGTTTTCGGGGGTCTGAAACTGGCTGCTTATTAAGCACATCACGTATTTCAATGCAGATTGAAGATTAGTTTCAAGCATCATCCCACCTGTCCTGCCCAACTGCTGCTGCTGCACTAAACATTACCGAATTGTTGACCCAATGTCCAAGGACTCTGTTATTATTGTGTGTGTACGGGTGTGCGTGTGTATCTGTGTGTGCTTAGACGATTTTCAACTTCATTGTGGCTTTTGTTTTCCGTATGCAGAGGCAAAGAATTTAACAGTTACTTTAACCCGCAAAGAAGTGTAGCAGTTAGTTAGTTCTCTATTTGATACCCTTGCTGCGAGTATTCGAATTATTTTAATGAGTATGTAACACTTTGAAGGGTTGAAAGTTTTAAGTGTAATAAAATGTCCAAAAGTTAAAAACAATGACAAAAATTTAAAAATTAAAATAGGTTTCTTTCTTCCACACACGATCTTGTAAATGAATTGGGCTCTATATAATTGTGATAAATAAATTAAATCAAATAAGGAAAAAGGTTTTTGGCCTTTAAAAACTTTTCAATCAAGAACTAAAAACATATAATTAACCGTAAGAGGTTAAAAAATCATATTAACTATTTTTAATTTTTTATAGATTCAATTCAAAATAAATCAATTTTAACTTTCGAAAATAAGAAGGGCATTAGGTCTTCGGTTTTCCCGTGGAACACTCTGCTATTTTGTTATTTCACTCTTGATACTTTCGAGTCACGAACCTGACTTCATGTTCTGCCCATATGTGTGGGCGTGGTCACATGTGTGGTTTGCATGCTGCCAACACTTAAACTGTCGCTGTGGATATGTTTGTTGACCTCCCACCCATGACGCCCACAGCCCCTATTTACGACTCTGCCCAGGAGAGAACGTGACTCCTGTGTCAGTTGTTCTATGGCCAAGTGCTTAGCTCGAAACGGCGGCGGGGCGTGTGTATTTTCTTTTTTGTAAAGTGCTATGCTTAAAGTGGATCATTTTGGGGTCTAGCTTCAGAAAGGGTCTTTAAAGTGTCGGCGCTGGCCGAGTCAAGTTACGTTTAAGCTGCGGCACGTGGCCGACATGCACAAAAGGCGGCTCAAGAAATTCAATTAAATCTTGTATAATTTCATTGCTTGATTTGGGTTGTAAATCAAATCATAAAGTCTCCATGGAAATCAGCAAAACAAGCACTGATTAGCCCACTTTTCACTGGTAGCTATTTCTGCATGCTTGCGCTGGAACTGTTTGGGAATTATAAGCTTTGCGCGTTTTAAAATTGTTAAGTGCTCACGCCTAAACCCTTTATAATTGAATACAAATTTATAATAAACCTGTAAAATGTGCACAATCGACATATTTAATATAATGTCGAATATATATACTTCGTTGTGCGGTAGGAATTTGGATCTTAAGATCTGTCTGTAAGGGAAAGTCCCTGACTAGAGTGGAAGAAGATTCAATTAGACCGAATTAGCCTATGTCAAACATTGCTCTACCTAAGCTTGACTTAACTGAAAAGGTTTCAATTTCAATTTGTTTTGTAAAAAGGATATTAGTTGGCCAGTTCGTCGACGAGCTGCACCACAGGCATAAATACGATATGCGTAAGCAGAAAGTCATCCAGAAATGGATCCATGCCGCTGACGGTCTGTCCCAGGCGCGTCTCAAGCAAATGTTCCAGCATTTTGTTTGGTGTGCCCGACATCACGGTATATCTGTTAAAGGATATACACATATATGGAAATTCAGTCACGTTTAACTTAAACCGTAAATGCGCAATCAAATTCAAGTGTTTGCTATTTTACAATTTCAATTAAAATTAACGCGTGCCCATTAAAAATGTATGTGATGGTGGGATCAGAGAGTTGGGAGGGAGAAGGTGCTTGGGAATACATTTGCAGTGCAATTGCCACTCACTTGAAAGCCGAATGTTGTCCACGTTGTTTGGCCACGCGCTCTAGCACTAGCACATCCTTGCCATGCTCCTGCAATCTCAATGTATTGGCCTCAACATCACGTAGAATGCGATTGAAGTGCTCCTTGTCCACGCGCAGCAGATGGCAATTGTTCTCCTTCAAAACGATTGTGGCTGCTCTGTAAATATATATATATATTTAAAGAAATTTATATTAATACCCGAAAATATTTTTTTAACAAACCAAATTTTCTCTTTACCAATCATGCGGTTATTTGGCTCAAAAAAATTAATCGGATGTGAATTTTATTTATTATTGTTAACATTCGTTAATATTCCATTTATTTGTTTTTTTCTGACTAAGTCATTCATTCAGAACAAACTATTTTAATTATATAGACAGCACGCATTAAAATCCTGTCCTAAATCCAATAACAGAGTTTGGAAATTTTTAGCTAACATACTTTTCATAAATCATGTTTTAGCCAAAATGCTTTTAATTAATTACATCTTGTCAAACTGTTGAACAATTTTTGGCACTTTTTGCTACTCCCCTTCCCCCTTCTCTTCCCCTTTCTCCTCTCGCCCTTCCCATAATGTGCAAATTTGCATAACTGCATGTGACGCATTTTGCGGCGAAAATTTCATTTTGCATGCGGTCAACATTTTCAGCTGTTAAATAAAAGCAATCGATGAATGTGTGTAAAAGCCCGCGTAAATAACCTTTATTTGTCAATTTTCGCCATGGAGGCGTGGCTTTAAATCCATCTTTCAATATTATCATTGCGGTTTCTGCGAACGGCAAATAATGCATTTTAATTAACGTGACTTTCAGTGCAACGTTATGTGCTTGTTATTCCCATGTTTTTTAAGTGGTTCTGTAATTGACTTATTTATGGTAACTAAATAGCCGCAGTTAATTTTTACAAAATATCCTTTGATTTCTTTTTTATTTGTATTAATCCGTTGTGTTTTCTGATTGGCAATAAATAAAAATATTAATGATAATAAAAACAAGAGCTTTGCCTTGAGTATGCTATTTAATTTGCCAAGAGCTTTTGTTTCTTTAACTTTAATATTAATCTCTTTTTAATCTTGAAAGCTCAAAAATGAAATGTTTTTATATTTTCTTCAATTAAGTATGCACAGTTTTCACACTGAAAGCTCACATAAGCCTTAAAAGCAGCTTGTACTGTTTCTACACATTTCAAATTTACTAATTATAATTTTGTATAAGCTGAATAATTGAAAATGAAAGCTTTTCGTGCCTACTGAGCACTTTTATGTATTATATATTTATTAATACACTTTCCGCTTATGTCCTTAAATCTACGAAATTACACTAGAATTTAAACGAACAGAAATGAAATCTTCTATTAATTCCACTTAAAGCTTTCATGAGCTTTCGAAACAGTTCACTTTCACTTAATTGAATTCCGTCAAAAGCTTATGCATGTGCTTTCAAAGCTTTTTGAAATTATGCAGTGTTAACAATGAAAGCAATGGATAAATACAGTGTTGAGCAAAATGTAAGCAAGTTAAACTGTGCTTAAAGCAGGTTCCATTCTTTTATCAATCAATTTTCAACACTACGTTTGACTATAAAGTTTTAGCTGCTGTTAATGATCCATTAAAATCTCTGCTTCTGTCAGCTCTTTTGATTAACTGCATGTAAAAGTTAGTGTAGTAAATGCTCCATATTTTGTTTCAATCCTCAATTGATGGCTATTATTGCCGCACAATGGCTGCTGTTATCAGTCATTGTTATTGTAGCTGTTATCTGTGTGGCAACAAAGTGTCTAATGCTATTAGCTCGCCGCACTTGCTGGATCTTTGCTCACATTGTTGTGCTTGGCCAAGTGCAAGAGTGCGGCGTGTGGCCCACATTGTCTATCTACATATATATATGTATATCTATATACATATATATCTGGTATTTGGTATTTTGGGAAAGCAAAAAGTGCTGTAAAGTAGCTGAAACCCCATAGCGAAAGAGATGTGAACGATGTAAAGAGAATTGTTAATGGTTTACGTCCCGTTTAGAAAAGTTTTTGGTACAAAAAAATAAAAAATAAATGAAAAACGAAAACTTTTAGCCCAACAAACTGACAGTTTAAAATGTTGCGCACTTTGTAAAAGGTGGTACCAGGTTGTTTTTAATGGATACGTTCAGAAGTGTAAAAGGTTTGCAGTTAGCTTCACTTACCGGGGTGCGTCGTTAATCAAAGCCAATTTGCCAAAATCATCGCCAGTCTTCAGTGTGGCAACAGTCCCTTTGCCATGTATCACAACATCCACGGATCCTTTGAGTAATATGTACCAGGAGCGGCCCTCGTCGCCTTGATTGAATACTATGGTTCGTGTTGTTGACATTTATGTAATGAGGCGCGTAAAAAGGGATGAACGGCAAAAGGGATAACAGCGTTAAGAGCTTTTTCTTAATATATAACAAATCTATATAAACATATATATTTTTGCCTTATTTATTGTGAAATATTTAGCTCCACTTGCGGGAAATTCAATTAACAAACTTTGCCTGACTATAACCTGGCAGGAGGTATTCGAATTTTGTCACGAAATGTCCCATGTTGACAGCATATAGATATAAACTTCTGATAAATATCAACAGAGAGGAAATGTATCTTGATGATATAAGGCATAGAATCTATATATCGGTCAGAATATATTACCTATATTATTGCATGAAATGTTATTAAGATATCATGACCAACAACAATATAAAACTTGAGTTATTCTACGAAAAATATTCGAGCCTTGGTATAAATTTATGCTATATTAAGTTTCATGTTTGTTTATTTGTCAAAATGATCTAATTATTCTCTAGGACTCTCCCATGTCAAGGGTATTTAATCTTTGACCAGCTGTAAGCCAATAGTTATTTCAGGGTACTTGTTTAATTTGTAAGTTAATTAATGTAAATGAGTTTTTAATTGAAGAACTAATTGTCAATTTGATATGATACTCACATATGGTGCCCGCCTGTGCGTGGGCTTCGAATACAATTATTGAGGATAGCTCACGCTTGATGCTAGTCGATAAATGGGAGAGGGCTGCTATATGAACCAGTTCCTCAAATACCAGTTCCAGTTCCTCGGGTGTGCGCTCGTGTGAACTGTGTGCATATAAATTGATTAAAAACAAGTAGGCGCATTCGGGGTTTGTGTCTTGCATTCGACAATGCAACTAATTGGCAAGCCAAAGGCAAAGGCAAAAGCAAATATCAATCATACGCACTGTGTGCGCAAACAACATTTGCATAAGTTATTATCTGCTTGTGTGTGTGTGCGTATGTCTATCTATGTGTGTTTGTGTTGTGTATGTGTGTCAAGTTGTGTCTTCTGCCAAGCAGACAATAACTAACATTTCGGCTTTAAGCTGCTTTTCATTCGCATACTTTTGGCATTGCCAGCTTAATAAGTGCTTCTCAAGTAGTACAATCAATATTGCACTTACGGTTTGCGCAATATCATGCGCAATGTTGCATCTGGACCACGTTGAAAGAGTGCACTCAATGCCTCACGTATATGCTCATTAGCTGCACTGAGATCCTCAGCAGCCGGTATGCCCGCTGCAGGTGCTCCGCCCTCCTCGTCCAAGCGAAATCGATACAGAAAGCATTTATCCTTGAATGGCTGCTCCTTGTTAACTGTTGTAGAACAATGTGTTAACGTTTGTTAAATTCGTTAATTGTGGCATTAATTGCAACTGAAAGTGAGTAAGCTTCTCTCTTCACTCTCACTGTGGCCCCCCTCACTCACCATGTGTCAGTACGCCTTCCTCGAGCAACGCCTGCCACATGCCCGCCGCCTGGGCGCGTGTGTGCACAATGGGCGCCAAGTTAACCAGCCAATCCACCAGCTCTGTACCGGGCGCACACTTGCGTATTAACTTGCCAGAGACCTACAACAATTGGTCATATAATAGAAGTTGACTTTGTGCAAAGCTAATTGCCAGCCATTACTCACCTTGCGATCCTTCAAACAGCTTGAGTTATCGACCACCAATAAAGTTCGCAGCGCCCAGCCCATGCGGTTCATAGCAGGACTCGGCGACTGGTATTTAAAGAGAAAAATACATGAAAATATATTTAGAAAAGCTATGCATGTGTTCTATTTTTACATGTATTTTTTATAGCAAAGGGTTTCACACAAATAAATATCCACAGCTAAATTCTTAACATACTTCTACGAATAAAAAATTCAATTAAAGTTTTGCTTAACACGGGTCCACATATTTCTGTAAAAATGCTTCATAGTGGAATTCACAGCATGAGAAATGTTGGTATTTTAATAATAAAAAAAAGCACAATTATTAAACAAATTGACTAGAAATATATAATGCACACTTTTGGTACTCCTACAAATTAAATGAATATTTTTTGGAAATATTTTGAGAAAGGATATTCAGAACCCAAATATTAATTTCTCTCAACGCTTAGATATGAGAGATTTAGAATAAATAATTTTGTTCTATCTTTTATAATTACATTTTATCTTTTAATCTTTAAGATAACTTTTTGGTTAGTTCAATTTTGTTTTACTTATTCTTTAACTCTGGGTTATAAATATTACCAAAATGTTAATAGTTATACATTTTAAACTTTCTACAAGAGCTGTCAGTACAGTTTATTAATTTATTATATACAAAATTTAATTTGCCTTTTCTACTAAATCATCTCGGTTCCTATAAACATCAAGAAGATGTGCGCAACTTTGACAAATGATTTAATTAGTCAGCGTGCACGTTTTTACTAACTGATTTTTCAGGAAGTTCAAGTGGCATAGGCTCAATGTCAACTAAGGTCCTGGCACGATATATATTTATTGTAGGTGTTGGTGTGTGTGTGTGTGTGTGTGTGTGTGTGGGTACTTTGTGATTTATTACACTTACGCACGCACACATGCACAGAAACCTACACAAAGTCTGTCCGCTTACCTCGGTAATGGGTAGCGCTGGATTGGGATGATCCGGACTCAGTGGGCGTTTTGTAGGCGATGTGGCAGCTGCTGGCTGTACGCCGGGTCCAAAACCTATTAATAGTATACGAGAATTATATTAAGGTACGTTAAATTGCGCGTCTGCTGTGAGGCGACACTTTATTAAAATATTAATAAATATATAATTGATTTGTTCATGTTAAGCTGGTATTTTAATGCTGGTTTTTAATTAAAAATAATTAATATTCATTGTTATACCCTGTACCCATTGAAAATGTTGGTGCAAATGTATGTATCAGGCTGAGAAAGTCAACGCTGAGCTAATATAGAACATATATTATATTATATCGATCTCAAGACTATAGAATCTATAGACTTTAAAATGGGAAAATAAGTTCTAGAATTAATTGTATAATGTCGATAATGCGCATGTTTTCCTAAATTCGATATTTATCGATATTTATCGATAAATATTACAAACATTTCCATTAACGATTTCAGAGACCATTTATTGAAAGGATTTAAAATTTGAGTATAAGTGGAAGAATTTTTGTCTTACGAAGATAATTGATCTATTGATACCGCTCTTGTTTGTCTGAAATCGATAAATATCGATTGTTGGCCCCGTTTTTCAGTGATTTAGCCTTGAATTTGTGTTTGCACACATATTAAATTGCCGCAATTAATACAGAAGTTATTTAAAACTAAAAAATTCATATTGTGATGCAAAGCGAGAAAGCACAGACGTTCTAAAATTCGTGTGTCTGGGTACAGTAGCTCGCAAGTCCATCACTTTTGAGTAAAGCCATTTTATTTATTATTAACATCTGTTACATACCATTCTTTAATTTGCAATTGGTAATAATGTCATTCATCAACTCCTTGTTTTTCTGCAATTACAAATAGATAATGGGTTATTAATCGAGCTGTTATTGTTGTTGTTATATTTATATTTATAAATAAAGCAGTAAATTGTTGTTGTTTATGTTGTTTTTGCTATGGCTCATTGCAATTGTTGATGACGCGTACATTGTTCATTTCGAATGCCGTTGATTGTGGACGCTGCTGACGCTCCCCACGACGCCGCAGCTTGACAGAAGCGGAAGTGGCGCCAGCTCTTGCTGTTGTTGTTGTTGTTGCAGTGGCAACTGTTGCTGCTGTTGTTGTTGCTGTTGTTGCTGGCTGCTTGTCGCTGTCGCTGTGGCGTCTGTAGCGCAGCAGCACACACAGCGCCGCCTCGTCGCTGGCCACAACTTGGCCAGAACGACGCTGGAATTGGCGCTGTTCGCGCTGCAGCTGTCGCAATTGGACAGCTGACATCGGGGCAACACACTTTCACTTTAGACGCTCGGGTATTTCTTGGCACATTCTTTGCGTTATTTTTATTTTTAGTATATTTGTTTTTATTTCTGCGAGCTCTGAGGCAGGTAATTTCTGTCAAACGTTGTCGCGCGCACTGATAAGCCAGCTGGTGGGGCGCACAGTTGAGGCGCGCTTTGCCACTGCATGTCTCATTGTTTTTGTTTCGTCTTATCAGCTTCACTTGCTAGGGTTGCCAGAGCGCCCGCCAAATAAGGCAGCTATATATAGCTAGCAATTTGTCGTGCCATTTTCATAAATAATCAAAGGCTGTGCTGAAGGGCAAGGGCAAGGGTAAAACGCCCGCATGCCTCACAATATTCTGTGTTCATTTACAAAGTGAGCAGGGTATATTGGTTTTGAGAAATCTTCGACTGTTCGTCAGTCCGTATGAACGTTTTTTTTTCAGAATGTATAATAGTGTATATCCGCCTCAGACAAAGTGTCAACATATTTGAGATACGCTCATTAGGACAAAAAATTCGAAATCTAACAAATTTTTTAAACTACAAGTAAAAAAGATTTAATATAAACTAAAGCTAAAGTAAAAAATCAAACCACTAAATTACAAATTCTGATAGTTTTTTCTTCCACAATTTTTAAGCAAGATTTTTCTGCAGGTAAATATTTTTGCCCAGCCCAGCGGCATAAAAAAATAAGTCTTGACATTCTAGTTTAAAATTGAGAATGATAAATATGCATAAGCTTTTCTAAAGAATTTTTAAAAACATTTCGCCAATGCAAGGCAGAAAAGAAGTTTTAATTGATTACTTGCTGTCGATAATATGCTTGTTTACCGATAAGCGACAATCGATAAATATCGATAGAACATAAATTGAAAAATATCGATAATAAAGAAATAGATAAATATTGATAGATAAATAAAGCGATACATATACAGATAAATAAGTTAACAATAAATAAATATAAATAAATAGATAAATGTCGGTAAATAAATAGATAAGTAGATAAATATCAACATATAAATTAATCGATAAACGTTATAAATTTTGTTACTATCCATCTGCGTGCTTTGATCTGTTTTTGAATTCTGAAGGCGTATTAAACAGTCGGTCACACGAAAATTCGTTCGCCTATTTTTTTACGCTTGAGAGCATTTGGCGCACAGCTGATAAGCAGCGCAGCGCCGCAGCGTTTGGCGTTGGCGTCTACGCTAATTAAACTCATTTTCACTTATCAAAACGCACAGCGGGACCATTGAGCGCGAGTGCGACAATTGTCGCTAGATATGATGAACTCAGGCAAGACAAGAGGGGGAGCGCTGGCCATCGTCGTCGCCTTTGCCTTGGAAACAAAAGCAGACTTCGATAATAGTGCTCATAGAGGAGGGCTGTCAATAAGTAGGACTATTCATTTGAGCCATATTGTCTGGCAGAGTTGAGTTGGGGGCCATAACGAAGCAAGCAATTTCATTCAGGGTCAATTTGATTCAAGTCAAGTCTTTCTTTATGCGTTAACAGAGGAAAACGAAAAATTAATTATGGAAAATATGAGAAAAGCCATGCCAAGCCATGTTTTATTTATGAGTTTAATAATATTTGTACCTAAATATTGCCATGAAATAAATTTCATGAGAGCTCTGCTATGAAACTAAAACCAAATTCCACTTATAACAGTGAAATATGAATGGAAAGGTGTTGCTTTATGAATATGTTTTAACTGTAATTATATTTCTGTTACAACTGTGCTTGGAATGCGGGATCCAAGTTTGTATGATTGCATCTTAAAAATGTATTAAGTTATTTGGATACATCTGCTCACCAAAGGTGAAAATAAAATGTTGCTTTCACGCGTCGGTTTTGGCAAAGAGTCTTACATGGGATTTCACAATGGAGTTTATTTATATTGGGACAAACGACTTTTTGAAATAATATGAATTAGCACATTTATCACTAATATAGTCAAATCCGCCGCCACTCGCGAAAAAACAGGTGGAAAACTAAGTAATAGCAGCACTGCTAGAAACTTTTCTGTAAGGTCCAATGAATTTAGCGAGGGTAAGTTGCGAAGTAAATGTAGCATAATTAAAGTGCTGTCTGTTTAATTGAAATTTATGCAACAAAACAAAGCCAAGTGGAAGTCCTGCAATTGCCACTTGTCTGCCTGGTGAGAGAAGGCCATTTGCTGCCCATTGAACACGCGCTAGTTGCAACATTTGAATGGTCGTTAAAGAGCTCGTGATTTGCGTGGCAAACACAATTATTTCCAGTTCACACGACACGCACACACATGACACACCTATGCACATAGACACATACACAGCTGACAGGTGCGGAAATTAGACCCGGCATTTTGTGGCAGCGCAGCCTGAGACAAATTGCTATTGAAATACGAATTCCCAAATTTACTCATCTTCTGCAAATTTGGAAATCAATTATTTTGCCTTGCAGTCATAAACTAGACTCTGATTTTCGAGGCATATTCAAGGTGAATCTTTTAAAAAATATTTGAATTTAATTTGGCACATTTTATTGGTCTTAATGCATTTCATAATACACAGCCTGCAGCTGGTATAAACAAAAACGCTGGCGTACATGTGGTATACGTAATGCACAGTCCATAAATAATAGAAAAGCGCAACGTTATTTGGCATGCCCCAGCTGCACAACATGCACCATTGCGTGCAACAGAATTGGACATGCGCTTTATTTATTTATTTATTTATTTCTGTACGAGTGCAGGCACTACTGTAACTTAGAACTAGAAGCGCGCATACACACAGCAAACGACACAATAATATTGTAACAAATGCCATTAAGGCAGAGTGCAGCAGTAAGGCAGAAAAATATGTCAACCCCTGTTTGGGGAAATACATTAAAGAAGCCATAATTACTTACAATTCCTTGGGTAATGCCAGTATACATTTTATTATTTAACTTTACTTGGGTAACTACTTGGCTGTACATCAAATTTAATTATTTAACAAAAATTTCTTGTGTAATTACTTGGGTAATTGGTTGGGTGATTTCTGTATAAGAGATTAAGTTATTTAACTTAGATAACTTGCAATTTCTTGGGGATTCCTGAGTATGCAATTTAATTATTGCATCAAAATTACTTGAGTAACTATGCTTCGAAATGTGCAATTAAATATGTATATTTAATAATTATTTCATTCACTTTGATAGCAAAATGTTGTATTGTTATTATTATAACAAAACAAAATGAAGTTTTTATATTAAAAGCTTCCACACTTTCAATCAAAAGTTCATCAAATAAAATGGCTTTTTAGTCTCTTCTTTTTAAACACATTTCTATCAGTATCCGAGTACCATATCGTACAGCTGTCATCTGAGGTTAAAAGTGTATTTAAGCTTCGTCGCCCCGACTTTCGCTTTTCTCACTGCTTTTTGCTATTTCTGCTGTGAAAGTAAATATTTGCGCGCAGATCAAACAATTGCCAGGCACTCGCAAGGCGCAGCATATAATACAACACACACACGCACACACACTTTCATACACACGAGCAGTTGAGTGTGAAAATTTGCAGTGACAACTCTTCGCGTAATATATTTTCAATTTAAACTGATTTTATCGCATTTACCAGAAGCTGCTGCTGCAGCAGCGATTGCAACATTTTATGGCACGCGCTGTGGGCGCTTAGCTTCATTGTTGCACATTGCGTATACGTAATATATGTTTGCCCTGCGTGCTGCAGATACTTTGTTATCTACCGTTGCCCATCAGCCAGGTTACAGTGGCAAGTAGCAAGTGGCAAGTAACTACATATCTCTCTATGGGTTAGCCAATGTTGCCCCAATTTGCCCCAATTTCTCTTTATTTATTTTACTTGGTTTTTCTTTTTTTTAACTCCAAAGGTAAATATGCATTCATTCATCTTGTGCGTGGGTGTGTGTGTGTGTGCGGTTGGTTTATACCTTTTGTGCGTGTTTCCATTCAAAGTGCGAGCATATTTGCCCCCCAGGGGCAAGTTCACAACTGCGTATAGTGTGCGTGTGTGTGTGTGTGTCTCTCTGTGTGTGGTTACCTCTAAAAAACGGAATCTTCTTTAAACTGGCAACTATGCTTGTGTATGTGTATCTATCAAACATTTGGTATTTTGTCATTGGGTTTGGAAAAGTTGGTTGACAATTCTGTGGCTTTCATTTCGGATAGAACCTAATGCAAATATAATAGTCACTGATTGCTCAAGATTAGTTTAGGTTGAACCGCAAAAGCTAGTTTCCAGCAGGTAAAATTCAATACTGCCAATTGGCATGCAATTCAATTAACTTTACCGTCACCATTCAATATACTTAAGAGCGATCCATAATGGAATTCGTATGTATACTTATAGGCATTTGAATTTCTAATTAATTAGCTTGGATCCTTTAATGCGTACTGAAACCTGCAGCGCAATATTATTAATTACCATTAATGAATAATGCAAATCGATTAGCCTGCCAAAGACTTTAATTCAATTTTGGTAATTGCACCAGAAATATCGAAGAGCCCATAATAAATACCAAACAACAAGTTGGCTCACTTTAATGCTGGGCATATGTTGATGTCCTGCGGGCTGATTTGGGCGGGTTACGTCGCCTGCCGGTCGCCTCATTAATTGTTAATTGAAATTTTAATTAAATATTTTGACAATGACGCAAATACCGCAAATGCTGGGCTCCAGTCAAGAAGACAAGAAGCCTCAGCTACAAATATTTAGCAGACAGCTGCTCATTAGCAAAGCTCGGCTGGGTGTGCGGTTGTGGGCTTAGGTGTGTGTGTGGGTGTGCTTTTAATGAGTGCTCGACAAATACTTAAGATAGGCATCAAAGGCGACGCCCTCCAAATTTTAAAGAGCAAATGACATTAGCTGATAATGCGCTAAAATTACAAAATAGGCTTAACTTAAGAAATAAAAGCGTTTAGTAAGAGATAACTTGAGAACTAATGACAAGGCAAAACTTGAAAGAGCTTTTAGTGTTAATTTCTTCAACTTAATGCACTTAAGCGTACTTTAAGCTTTCAGTGTTGCAAAACACTCCAATTTCGATCTATTATTGCAGTATATATGAACTGCTGTACATAACACAGACATTTTGAAATTAGGCATGGGCATTTGATAGCTCTAATGATTTATATAGTTCTGTTTTAGGTCAGTTAGAACAACTTAAAAAAACTAATTAGCGCTTGCATGCAATAAAAATAAAAAGCTATTTGTTTGATTAAGTGATAATAATTTTCTTTTTAAACTGTTTTTCCCTATTACACAAAACTAAATGCTGCTTTTATGAAAAATTCAAATTTAAGCTATTACACAACACTGTCATCACCTGTTTAAGCACCTGTAAACATAGAATGGTATTTGTTTGATTAAGTGACGATAACTTTCTTCTTAAACTTTACTTTTCCTTTTTGCAGAACACTTATAAAAAAAATCTCACTTTAGGTAATGATACAAGGCTATTTGTTTGATTAAGTGGCGATAACTTTCTTTCTAACATTCTTATTACACAACACTCACTCCTCTTGTTAGAGTAAAGCTTTATCTATTGCACAACACTGACATCGCTGCTTTTAAGTAGAGATAAAAGGCTGTTAGTTTGATTAAGTGACGATAAATTTCTATTTAAAATGTACTCTTCCTTATTGCACAACACTAATTTCTGCTGTTGTTTGCAGGATTAATTATATAACACTGCTTTGTCACACGCACGCAAATTTCGTTTGTGCCCAGCTTAATTTAAGTGCCATTTTAAGCCCGTGTCATTACACAAAGCACTCAAAGTTGTCGTGGTATGAAATATGTATATAGCTACTTATGAAGATGTGCGCGCTTCTGCTTACCTCCCAGATGAGTCGAAAATCCTGCTGTTCGACGCGCAGCAGCTCGCAGGTTGTCTTCGTCACGACGGTGCTGTCCCGTGGCAGGTCGTGTAGTATTGATTCGCCAAATGTGGCGCCCACGCCAAGATTACACAAAGTGACGGAGCTCTGCAATGAACAAGATGTGGAAAAAGCAGGTGTTACAAAAATGGAGTGAGCAAAGGGGTGCTTTGTCAGGGGTGGGGGTTGTAGGCTACAAGTTAAAAGCTGCTCAAGTTTAGTTTGCAGCTGTAGATAAAACATTTTGCGGTTAACACAGCTGACTTAACCCAGCTCTGTTGACATACCGGAGGGTGTCCTGTCCGTGTGTCCGTATGTCTGTGCCTGTGTGTGTGCTAATTGCTCAATGTGCCACAATTTGTTTCAATGCTGCAATCTTGTGGCAGATTGTTAGCCAAACATTTGCTTACCAGCTGTAATCGCTTCATTGCGCACAAGATTTGCCAATAAATTCGCAACGGAAGCTGTCAAGTTCTAAACCGGAAATGTTGTGACAGCCAAAAAAATGCAATTTCATTTGCCAAACCCCCTAACCCAGCCCTGTCGCACACAAAATACAATAACTAAGCGCCGCCTAACCGCAACATTGAAATGACATTTCATTTTCCAAGGCAGCACATTTTCTGCATAGCTGCGTTTAATGCCCGGTACTTGGCTGGCAGTAAGGGTATATGCGACCATTTAATGCATTTTCTGTCGAATTAACAGCTTTTTTTTCTTGAACTTATTGGAATATTTTTGAGGTGTCACGATTCTAGTGCTTTAGTTTTAAACGCCTTTTAAAATTGCCTTGGCAGATTATTTCTTTCTTCAAGAAATATTTGAGAACAAATAATAAAATATGTAAACGAATAGTTATTGGATTTTGTTGACACAATAATATTATTGTATATCACAGAATCCCTTGGAATTGGATTTAAATTAAGTCTGCTGCATTTCATGATTTCACTTTCATATCAAGTGCGTCTTTATTCTTGGACCATAGAAGACCTTAACATACCTACATAGAATACAACATATAATAAAACACAATACAAAATTGGCCTGAACTATTTTTTTTTTTTGAAATATTTGAGATCAAACAGAAATAAACGAAAAAGTTATTGGATTTTGTTGAGATTGATATTTGTGTAAAATTGTGTTTTTATTAACAATAGAATTTGTTTGTGCGTTTGTTTGTTGTCTAATCAAATCAATTTAATCTATATGTGAATAGATATGTAGATGTATTTGGTAACAGAATTGATTTTTGCATCAGCTTGCTGTTTAATCTATATGCTGATAGATTAGCTTATCTAAAGAGTATTTTAAATTAAAATGTTCGTGAGTCACCAAAAGGAACGCACATTCGTGCACTCCAAAGTACAAGTAGTGTATTTAAAATTTGTTTTATGGCTTAGAATGCTAGACAGTTAGATAGGAGTATAGTGTATATAAAGATACAAATAGGGTATTCAAAATCGTTTAATTGTTTAACCTGCTAGAGAGATATATAGTTGGAATAATTGTTAAAATCTGGTCTTATTTTTGTCAATTGTAAAATTCTCAATTATTAATCCTCCCGTTTGAGCAAACTTCAGATAAAATAAAAGCGAAAATTAAATATATATTTTTTTTAAAGGAAGTTAGTAGTAATTATTTGAACTTTTTTAGCTAATATTTACGGCAACAAAGAGAAAACAAATTTGTATTTAAGCCTGCTTCGTGAATTGTGAAACATTTGAATATTTTGCAGAGTAACATGTTGTCAAGCAAGGCTCATTAGTGAATTTTTGTGTGGATTGTTGCTAAGTTTGCATCTGCGGTCTGTGCTGTTTGTTCTCGCTGTTTGTTGCTGTTTGTTCTTGCTTTCCCAGAAGACAACTTCTTGGCATCGCTCGAGGGCCCAGCCTCATTTCAGTGGGCTTAACTTAGCCCTCTCTCTCTCTCTCTTGGCCAACTGCTTGAAGCTGGGTACTGGGCGCTGGGTCTGAGGCAGCGCATGTAATTGGCTTAACAAGACTTACACACGACCGCAAAATTGTTAAACTCGCATTAGTCGAAGGCGTGTGTATGAGTGTGTGTGTGTGCGTGTGTGTGTGTGTGTGTGTGTTGTGCTTGAGTTTTCTTTTACAGTTATTACACATGCAGTGGGTTTTGGTCGTGGTAGATGCCGCAACAGCAACAAATACTTAAGATCCGCTATAAAACATAATTTAATTATTTATGCGCTATGTAATTACAATTGTTGTTACTGTAATTGTTGTTGTTTTTATTGTTGTTGTTGGTCAAGTGCAGACTTGAATTTCACGCGTCCCATTTGAAAATTTCATTTACTTGACTTGATTTATGGCGACTTTTGTTTTTGACATTCCAAAAGTATTTTTCACTGCTTCTTCACCTTTTTTTGTTAGCTCTTGGCCTGCTTTGTCGGCGTGAAACGCCATAAATTTTGATTGCTTTCTAATTGTTGTTGGCCAACAGTTTTTGGCCCAAAAAGAGATTTTTCGCCAAATATTTAGATAAAGTCTGGGAATCGTTTATAGAATCGAGCCACACGCTGCGCACCGCAACATAAACATCGTAAAATTCGCATATTACTGGGAAATCAGTTTAATTGATATTTTAAATGCAGAGAAAAGCACAAAAAGCAGCCCAATGAATATTTGTTTATCCGAGTGAAAGAAATTGGATTTTATCGAATTAAATAGAATAGCCGGTAACTGTGTTGATGAGCTTAATAATAATTATTTTAATGGTTTATAATTTTTAATGGCCGCGCTTGCGGTATTAACTTTGAGCTGTTTATTTTGCCTAAATGTTTCAGTTTATTTTTTTTGCTTTTGTTTTTAGTTTTTTATATTGTACATTCTATTTAATTTCCGTTTCTGTTTTGTGTTATGTTGGTTTTTTAAAAGCTTGTACTCAGTATATTAATAAAAGATAGCATACTAAAGGTTTTCACAGAAAGGTGGGGTATCTATGTATATTCAAATGATTAGCATCTAGATTATTATCTGGCTAATCTTAATGAATATATGGATCTGGGTATAAAGAAGCTAAGATATTATTATATGTTAAGGTATCTGCTAGTTGAACATTCTCTCTTGTTTCAATACAATTTCTATCATTAGCCATTTATTTGCCTAATGGGAGATAAAAGCTTTAAATTTGAAATGTACATTTTTCACTATTTTTTGCATTAGTACTATAACTATATTGTATTAATCTAAATATTTGTAAAAACATCTCAGACAGGGTATCTGCTAGTTGAGCATTCTTGCTTCTTTTACTACAGTTCCTATCATTGGCAATTCGTTTCCCCGTTTTGTTTCTTTTATCTCAATTTCCCGCCGCCGCACAGCCCCTGAGCTTTTCGCTTGCATTGGCTAAATCCCATTGATAGTTGGGAATGGCTTATTGAGCCAAGCCGGTTCGTTTTCAATCGCTGTTTGGTGTTCTTTGTTATGTTGAAGCTTAGACCATTGGCCATTGTGTGCATTTTAATTGGAATCTAATGGAAAGAAAGTGCTCATCATAAGCTTAAAGGCCTATAAAGGTTTTGTGGGATATATGTATAACATTTTGCAACATTTCAGTATGCGGTAGAGAAAAATGTTGATTATCTACCTTTGTTCTTTTATACCTATAAATATTTTTTTCTTTTTAATAATTTTGCATAAAGTAGAGCTCTTAGAAAATACAATTGCCCTTCGATGTGTATACTTGCCCACAAGGCAAATTTAACGATAGATTTACTGAGGTGAGCTTAAACTTAAGGCTTTTAGGTTTTTTTATTTAAATAAACAAAAGCCATAATGAGCTCAAAGGCAAATAAACTTAATTTGGAAAGGGCAAACTAATTAGGAATAAGAATGTAGTCCATGGATAAAATTCGTAATATTTTCTGGACTAATCATTAATGGGGAGAGTGTAGGTTATCAGAAAGAGTTAACCAAGTTCTCTTTACACTATTTATTTTTGACCTTAAACTAATTTTTTCCTTAAGCCATAAACTTTCCTAGCTAGGAGAGGCAAAAATTGAAATAAGAGCTGATCCTTTTCCCTTTCTTTTCTATCGGAAACAAAAGATTTGTTCTTTTGATTAAGCTAGATAAAAAAGTCTTTCAAATGGCATCCTTTACACACAGATAAATACTTTCTCCTGCAAGAACTTCGTGACACATAAAATCCACCTTCAAATGGATAAAAAATAATGTCACAGTCCATTGCAGAGTTGAACCACTGAGCACATGCCGCCATCAGACAAGGCTATCAAAGAAATATATATACTTATTTGTATCTCAATGTGTTTCATATGTTAACGATAGCACACGACGCACACACTCACACACAGACAGAGTCACACTCACTACAAAACTCGCATATTTATATCTGACTTAAGTGTGGGCACGTACTTTTTACATACTTTTCATACTCGTAAATGCAATGCAATGTTTTACCTTTGCATAATGTCGCGTTGATTGCTCCACATTATACGTACAACTGCGACGAAATAACATTTTTAACACGGCGGCTTTCTATTATTTGTTATGCTTCTTTTATGTGCTATATGCTTGTATTTGCGTGTAGATTTTATTTTTACTTTTTATTATTTTAGTTTTGCAACAAATTTTTTATTTGCGTGTTTTTTTTTGTGTGTGTCAAATGCTGTAATAAATTTTTGAAATTCGTAAAAAAATAATAGCATGCAAATGTTTTTGTTGTGTGCGAGTGTGTTGTGTGTGTGTTGTGTGTGTGTGTGTATTTTTGAATGAAATTCGCAAAACGTGTGCCACTGTTTATGGGCCGCAAACTATATAATATGAATTTTGGCTAGTAGTTCTTTTTTCGGCGCGCTGATAAATGAGTTGCAAGCGTGCCCAGCGCCACAAAAAATATGTTCGTGGCTAACAACGACAACAACAACAACAACAATAATAGCAGCTATTGGCAACAACATTTGCATGCCACACATTTTGCACATGTAACTTTTCTGTGTATGATATATATTATTATTAAATTTTTTTGGCTTTTTTAGCGCGTACCACTTTCGATTTATGGCCATAATTGAATTGGCAGCTAGGCACGAAGTCTTAAATAAAACAACAACAACAACAGAATTGAACAGCAAACACGCGCTGCGAGATGTGCTTGGCAAGTTGTGCAACCGCGCGGTGTCGCGTCGTAAACTGAACTGAAGTTGGGAATTGGTGCCGTCACACGGCAGACTTTAAATTAGCAGCACGACATAACAACAGCGGCGCCCAGGTGTGTGTGTGTGTGTGTGTGTGTGTGAGTGTCTTTGTGTGGCTCTCTTTATGCAACGCTGCTGACAGTTGCTGAAGTGTGGCAGCAACAAAGGCAGCCACCACTTGCTGTGGCGTGTTGCAAATTGGAGCAGCCACAGTCGCAGCCTCAATCAGGCATGCAAAATACGCGTATCTCATATCACGAATGCTTACTGGCAGAAAAAAAAAAAGAAGAAAAACCCAACTTGCAAACAAAGTTGTCAACAAAATTTCAGCTCTGTTTGCTTTTGCTGGCCAGTTGTGCTTGTTTCTGCTGCTGCTGTTGCTGCCTCAATTGTGCAGCTTTCACTGGCATTTGCTGTGGCAGGTAGCAATATCAAAGCAAATGCAATTAATCCATTGACATACGCGTTCGTATCGCATGTGCCCCAAAGCCCAGCTAACCGGCCAAATGGTCAGCTGCTGCTGCGCTTGAAGAACTCCACGCACACAACTGCAACATTTCCGTCTCCGGCAGCAACTGTTGCTGCTGCAATTGCAATTTCTGTTGTTGTCGTTGTAATGTACTTCCAACTAATATGGCGGCTGCCCTGTGGCCTCTGCCTTGTTGTTACTTGATGCGTGGGCCTTAATGCAAAATCGAATATGAGATGTGCTTAAGAACAAGCTGCGTACACTGTAGAAATATCAATTGAAGCTCGCAGTTTGAAATTCTTTATCAATTTAATATTCGTAAAGGAAGCTTTATTTTATATCCAATCGACTTAGTTTCGCGTCTCGAATTTGCAATCATTTTCTTAGTCTCTTTCTAAGTGCTTTTCCTTTGTTTATTTCCTTTACCTTTCTGGATTACCGCACAAAATGATTTTTCTTCTCTTGTATTTTCTGTATTTCGTATTTTGTGTGCCCTGCTGAGACTGTTTCATAATTATGTTAAAATATGCCTTTAAATAATTTAATTCTTTAAAATGAAAGTATATTTAGTATTTCTTGTATGCAGTAGTTATTGATTAATGCTGGCTTTAGCGACCTTTTCATTTTATTAATATTTAATTAGCTGGCTAAAGGTCCGGGTTTTCATTTATTAAAATCCAAAATGTTAAACAGAAAACAATTTTATTTTAAAACATTTCTTCTCCGATATATTTCGGCTGCACCTCGGCAACCGTCTGCGGGGCAATTATTTTACACGCCTGCCTCCTTTGACTTTTTTATATAATTCATTTAACATTTTTTCATCGACTTTTTCATTGTTATTTTACATGAAGACAATATAAGTTAACTTATTTATTACACCCAAAATGTGTATTTAGAAAAAATTCAATTTCATTTTGCTATTTAAGTATTCTTATAAGTATATTTAAGCATATTTTATGCATTAACTAATTTTCTTAGAAATATTTGTTTCGAATCATTTTTACAATTTTTTGTATATGTTATAAATATTTCAAGCCTGATTCCTGCTGTCATTGCCCTCTTACAATTTAATGGTTTTTAATAGGTTTGACATTAAATTATTAGTTTCTCCCGCCAAATATTTAACAATGAAACGTAATTAATATATTAATACATGCGATAGACAGGCAAAATGCCTTAACGATTTTCTCACAGTGTATTAATCAATGTGCACTGCAGCCGTTGACGCCCCCGGTAATGAAATCATTTGCTGCAACTGTGTAAATCCTAGAGTCAAAGTCTTCCTTTAATTAAGCAACTGTTTTTGGCATTCGACTTATTACAGTTGGCCTTTGCGAAGGTGTTGTCAATGTTAAGGTTGAACAACCTGCCCTTCTCACAGCTGCTCTTATTTGATTTATTTCTCATTTCGTTTTTCGCTCTTCAAGTGGCAAGTGCTTTATGAGTTCAACAAAAAACAAAACAAAACAAAATCCAACAACAATCCTCCATGCTGGAGACTAGTAATTAATTTGATTTTAGCCTGTTTCAGTGAAGGCGGAGCACAAAAAGCGGCTTTGCCAAAACAAGTCAATGACTGCTCACAATGAGTAAGCAGAGGCTAAAGCATTTCATGAGCCGAATTGCGTGTATCCGTAAGATACTCGCAATCCGCAGTCCATTCAAATAATCTGCATAAGCAACGTGAAAATGTTTTACATTGAATTTTGTTGCACATGAATGGCATGTGCTCTGGCACTGTCTGCGATTTATTCAGCCTATTAAATGCAGCGTTATTTACTAATTTATTAATTTGTTTTGTATATGTTTTTATTTTTTTGCTTTTCCGGTTGTGTATTTCTGTCCTTTTAATTGTGGTTAATGTTTTGTGGCTTGTATCTGTATTTTACATTACTATAAATTGAATATAGCAAATTACAGCTCTTTTAATAAACCATGAAATAAAAGATTCCGTATCTATAAGTTACAGCAGATTGATGAACTTATGCAAAAATCATTTAAATGATTAACGTGTAGAATTTCAATTTGAGCACCGCAAAACGTGTGAAACTATTTTTAATGACATTTTCTGTTGCGCCGTTAGAAAATGTCACAATTAATAGAATTTTTCCACGCCTTTAGATAGAGAAAAAGTTTTATGCAGTTTTCAGTTCTTTACACAGCCTCATTTTCCACGAGTTGCATGTTGTGATGACATTAGATAAAAAAAAACTTTTTATCTTGTCATGCATAATTAAAATACAATTTTAATGTATGTTACAAGAATTTTATATAGTATGATTAATCTTACGCATACGCGACCTACATTTAAAGTAGATTTTCATCAAAATATCGTGTAAAGTGTTTGCCTTTAAGCTGTGAAAAAGTTCGCAGCCAAAGAAAATTTGTGCTACCTTCGCAAGAACTATTTACATAACCCACAAAAGCAGGTGCCCGACCTCAAGTATGTAAATGCTGATGTATGTGTTTTGGGGGGGATATTGATTGTAAGGAACCCGCCTGGTGCCTGGAATTTAATGCGATGAAAACTATGCACATGTGGGAGCATTCCGGGTTGAGCAAGACTTGGTATAAAATAGTTTGGCAGCTTCCCTTTAAATCATTCAGTGCCAATTCGAATGTAAATAACCAAAATAGTTGAAGCGTAAAACGCTGAACAGATAAACCGTCAAACGAAAAAGAATTTTATCTCTTTGGAAAAGTTTTTGCTCAACCAGCAAAAAAAAAAAAAAAATTATGGAATAAAAAACTGATTGAAAAGAAAAGAAATTTGTATACAGATTAAGTAAGCGAGACAGTTTTTAAAATAATAAAAGTTTTTCACTATACTTTGCTATTTGTTGCTGTTCAAAAAGTAAGTTCTATGCAATCCCGGATTTTAGTAGAGCTGAGTTCCTTAAGTTTTATATAGCCTTTTTTTCTTACTGTAGCTGGCATATCAATCAGTACAAGTCGAATATGCCTATTGTATTTTGTAGCTGTCAAAGGAATACCGAGAATTTTGTGTGATAAGCTTGCAGTTCAGATTAAAAAGCTTATCAAGATTTTAGACTTAAAGCTTTATATTAAAGAGAATTTTCTATAAAATTAAATAAATGCCAGATAATTTTTTAACGGTGCTAATATTCGGTATCAACAATGTAAGCATTTGATAAACATTTGATAATGACTGGAATAACAAGTGTGCTCTAGTCGGGATGCGCGACTTTGGGATAACCTGTGGATTGTTTAACCAACACAAAATGCAGTTTGTCCTAGGGAAGGGAGTGGGTAGCTATTAAATGAAATATATTAAATCTGTATTTACTATTCTTGAAGCTACATTGAACCCTAAGAGATTTGCTTAAAATCAGGATTTCGATAACTATTTTTATCGATTGCGGACAGACGGACCTGGCTAGATCGACTCGGCTTTTGATGCTTATCAAGAATATATACATATACTTTAAAGAGTTGAAAAAGATTCCTTCTGCCAGTTACATACATTTTCACAAAAACATTATACCCTTGTACCCATTTCAATAGGTTCGGTGTATTAAAACTATTATGAAACAATTTGCTATCAGGTCTCAAATTTAGCAAGTGGTAAAAAGATAATTAATACAATGAAAAAAGTTATTTCTAGCTAGTTCATTTATTATATATATTATTATTAATTTAACGCTGCACAGAGGGTATTCGCTGGTCCCGAGCCAGGAGTACCTCTTAATGCTTCATTACTCCATTTAATTATATGTTTGTTAATAACATACCCATTCTCATAAGTACATACAAAGGCAAACATGTTTGCTAATCTCTGTTATTATATGTAATTTAGACTGCGTATTAGCCACACATGACGTCATCGACAACAATTCAAGCATTTGAAAACAGCACAGAGCTTGTTTACATATTTCCAGCTAAACTCGCTCCACACGCAGGTAAATGCCGCCGATTGTGCCCAGAACAAACGATTTGGGATCGTAGATGAGCGGAATATCAGTTTTGTCACACACCGAAAACTTGAAATTCTTTATCAGCTGGGCCAGGCCAATACGTGTTTGCATTTGGCCAAAACGCATGCCCACACAATTTCTGGGACCATCGCCAAAGGGCAGCCACTCAACCGAGTCACGAGCTGCCACTTGCTCGGCCGAGAAACGGTCCGGATCGAATTTCTCGGGATCCGGATAAAAATCTTCATCCCTATGGTAGGCAGTAGCTGGTATTATAACCTGAGTGCCCTTCTCTATAACATACTTGGGATGACCGGGTACAACATAATCATTCTGGGCCTTGCGCTCGAGGAAAGGCACAATAGTGTATAGGCGGAGAGTTTCTGTTGAGGTAAAAGTTTAAGATAGTTTAGAAACCCATGAACTCCAGTTGATTTGAGCTCACCTGAAATAACTTGATCCAAGTATCGCATAGCCTTAATACTTTCGTAGGTCAGTTTTCCATCATGTTGCTGCAGAACATCTTTAATATCTTCTCTTAGTTTATCCTGAATATCGGTATGCTGGGCCAGCTCATATAGACCATAGGTCATGGTTGATGAAGAGGTCTCGAAGCCGGCCATATAGAAGACAAAGACTTGGGCAGCCAGCTCACCAACGTTCAATCCTGTGACTACTTCACCATTGTCCATGGTAAAGCTGCCCTTCTGCTTCAGCTCGATGAGCATCTCCATAAAGTCGTTCCGCTTGATGTTTTCCTTCTCCCTTAACGCTATTGTTTCCTGAACCAGTCCCATAAAGAACTCATGAACATCATCAGGTATCATGCGCATTCGCAGTTTGCGTGCCAAATTGGGAAAACTGAAGTGGAAGGCCGTCAGCAACGGACCGTGTCGCAACTCGACGAGGCCCTTACGCGCCATTTTACGGAAGTCGGTTTCGGGAGTGCGCAGGGTGTTGCACTCAATACCAAAGGCACATGTGCCTATGACATCTGTAGTGAATCGAGCCATCAGATCTTTGATTTCGATGACAGCGCCTCCAGACTTAGCTGGGACTTCTTCCAGCATTACCTTAACAAATTCCTCGGACACTTTGATGACAGTTGGAAACATGAACTTCATCTTGCCAGAAGTAAAAGTGGGCGAAATCTTCTGTCGCATCTCCCTCCAACGTTTGCCATCCAAATTGAAGAGATGCCCAGTGAGTGGGTCGTCGCGTTCATTGTGGAACTGTCCACGATCGGCAAAGTTCGTGAAATCCTTAATCAAAACATTCTTTGCCAATTTGATATCCATTATGAATGCGCTTCGCCTTTGCAGAAAGTTGAAGCCCACAAACGGGTGACCCGTCTTTCGGAATTTGTTGTAATATTCCTCCATAATATCGTTAAGTATACGATTCTTTCGAAATCCAGTCAGATTTCCAAAGATGGGATGCGGAGTATCTTGGGGTATTCCGCGGCTCTTCCAATAGTTCATGTTGTGGTGCAAAAAATATGCAACCACAGCTGATAAACCGGTCAGCAAATATATTAAAAAAAATAACATTTTGTGTTCAGCTCTCAACGGCTTCTGGTCAAACACTGAGCGCAGTCGAGCGAACCCGCCTCTATTTTATTCTCGCTGGTATAACTACGATATCTGTTTCTGATTATATAAATCAGCAAAACCTTAGTGTGGGACATTAGTAGGGCATCGGTCTACGAAATGCCTTACCTTCTTTCCATTTCTTCCAGATGCTTGTTATCAAAGAGTCGCATTAAGTTTAAATCATCTTAATGTTTACTTTGCAAATTTTTGTTTTGAGTTTTGCCGACAAATTTTTCTTGTGAGAAAACCGGAATAGAGAGCCAATTTTTTTTGGTCTACGTTTTGATAAAACAAAGAATACCTCTCAATTCCTCTCGATAAAAAAAATTGCCGAAAATTGTTTTGATTTTTCAAGATTTTTTATCGAAAAAAGTTATAAGGAGAACGCAAAACATTACCAAAAAAATATTTTATTTATTAATTTCTTATGAAATAATCTTTGATTATTTCAAACTATTAAAAAAAATACTTTTAAAAATCAATTAAATGTATTTGTATGAATGAGACTTAAAATGCATGTTGCATGCAAACGTATGAATGCATATACCCTTGCTAAGCATTTTTATAGGGTATATATACATATAAACAACGAGTTTTTTCAAAGTCGAGTTACCCATTATAATGTAGCTCAATATAAAAATAGATCAACGCGTACTCTGCTTAGTTTTAGCACATACTTCAGGGTTTAATTGGGTTTCTATATTTTGATACTTCATAAATAGAATTAGGCCTAACCGCTAAATATTATGGTGAATGAAAATTAAAACAAGATTTTCGGTAGGCTTGATTCTTTATGTACGTCGTGTATGTACATATAAAGGCAAACAGGTGCTTTTTATACAAACGAGTGTATGTAATTATACAACTATGACAGCATCGTTTCAACAATAAAAACAACATCGCTGACAGTTTTTTTTTCAATTCTTAACACGCTCCACACGCAGATAGATGCCGCCGATTGTGCCCAGAACAAACGATTTGGGATCGTAGATGAGCGGAATATCAGTTTTGTCACACACCGAAAACTTGAAGTTCGTTATCAGCTGGGCCAGGCCAATACGTGTTTGCATTTGGCCAAAACGCATGCCCACACAATTTCTGGGACCATCGCCAAAGGGCAGCCACTCAACCGAGTCACGAGCTGCCACTTGCTCGGCCGAGAAACGGTCCGGATCGAATTTCTCGGGATCCGGATAAAAATCTTCATCCCTATGGTAGGCAGTAGCTGGTATTATAACCTGAGTGCCCTTCTCTATAACATACTTGGGATGACCGGGTACAACATAATCATTCTGGGCCTTGCGCTCGAGGAAAGGCACAATAGTGTATAGGCGGAGAGTTTCTGTTGAGGTAAAAGTTTAAGATAGTTTAGAAACCCATGAACTCCAGTTGATTTGAGCTCACCTGAAATAACTTGATCCAAGTATCGCATAGCCTTAATACTTTCGTAGGTCAGTTTTCCATCATGTTGCTGCAGAACATCTTTAATATCTTCTCTTAGTTTATCCTGAATATCGGTATGCTGGGCCAGCTCATATAGACCATAGGTCATGGTTGATGAAGAGGTCTCGAAGCCCGCCAAATAGAAGACAAAGACTTGGGCAGCCAGCTCACCAACGTCCAATCCTGTGACTACTTCACCATTGTCCATGGTAAAGCTGCCCTTCTGCTTCAGCTCGATGAGCATCTCCATAAAGTCGTTCCGCTTGATTTTTTCCTTCTCTCTGTACGCTATTGTTTCCTGAACCAATCCCATGAAGAACTGGTGAACATCTTCGGGAATCAGCCGCATACGGAGTTTTCGGGCCACATTGGGAAAACTGAAGCTAAATGCGGTTAGGAAAGTTCCATGTCGCATCTCAGTGAAGGACTTTTGTCCCATTTTTCGGAAGTCAGTTTCGGGTGTGCGCAGGGTGTTGCACTCAATACCAAAGGCACATGTTCCTATGACATCGGTAGTAAACCGAGCCATCAGATCCTTAATTTCGATAATAGCGCCTCCAGACTTAGCTGGGACTTCCTCCTGCATAACCTTAACGAATTCTTCGGACACTTTGATAACAGACGGGAACATGAACTTCATCTTGCCAGAAGTAAAAGTGGGCGAAAGCTTCTGTCGCATCTCCCTCCAACGTTTGCCATCCAAATTGAAGAGATGCCCAGTGAGTGGGTCGTCGCGTTCATTGTGGAACTGTCCACGATCGGCAAAGTTCGTGAAATCCTTAATCAAAACATTCTTTGCCAATTTGATATCCATAATGAATGCGCTCTGCTTTTGAATAAAGCTAAAACCCACAAACGGGTGACCCGTCTTTCGGAATTTGTTGTAGTATTCGTTCAATGCATTATGTATTATGCGGTTCTTTCTGAATCCGACCAAATTTCCATAGAACGGATGCGGGGGCTCTTGAGGTATTCCCCGGCTCTTCCAGTAGTTCATGTTGCGGTGCAGCAGATACACCACCAAAGCTGATATCGCGATCAGCAAATATATTAGAAATAACATTTTGTGATTTGTTTCTTGCGACTCTTCGAAAGACACTGAGCTCCGTTAGGACAACCGCTGGCTATTTAATTCAGAAATTGTGCTGGGTTGACTGCGCATTATTAGTTAGTTAATGTATATATCAGCATGACTAAGCAATTTTTTGGCTTTTCATGTTTACACTGTACGCTTTATATTTTGAGAGAGCGCTTTGCCGTGTAAACGAGCTTGATAAGTGTTATCTGAGAGCCGGCCGTAGACTTATGCTAAGAGTCATACTGACTGGACAGGCAACGCGGTGTAGCGAATTCTCGCGATTGTCGTATTTATCAGGGGAACCGGTTTTGCCTATGTGTTGTGTTTGACAATAGAAAACTAGAGGAGGCACTCGGCAGGTTGCTCCATTAAAATTCGTCTCATGCTAGCCTGTGGCATGCTAAGCGACGCCTTCACATTGTCATCCAGATGGATTCGCGAAGTTCATAACAATCTAAAAACTTAACCGATTTTGAAACGGAATAGCACTTGGGTAATAGTTAACCTTGGCTATTATAAAGCCCCTCAACACTTAAGTTAGGTAATCATAATTCAAAAATACACTAACAATTAAATTTGGTAAATATTAAAACCTCTGGTAAAATTTCTTAAAACTTGCCTTATCAATAATCCTTTAAGTATATTTAAAGTAAGTTAAGTTTGTGTGTAAAGGTGTATTCAAGTATAGTTTAAGTGTAATTAGTTGAATTATCAAACATATTTATTGACAAGTAAGTTTATAATTGAAATAAATCTGGTTCGAATTGGAGCAGATTGAATAGCTATTCTTGCTTTAGGCCACTTCTAATGTAACCATGCTCTTAGAGCGTAAATCCTAAGATAAATGTTATTATTTGATGGCAGCTAAGTGTTTATAAGTTCTCTTTTGTTCAGTTCTGCGTTGAACTGTCTGAAGTGCTTACTTGAGTTCACTTTCAAAGTAAACGCAATTATTGGCACTATACGACGCTTTAAGCTGCTCTTGCAGGACATTTCTCTCTCTCTCTCTCTCTCTGTGTGTGTGTGCTTGTGTGTGTCCTTTTGCTGTCCGTTATGGCCTGTCCTTGCGGCCCTTAACTGACAGCAACAGGCGCGCTCGGCGTGTGCGGCTTAAACCCTGAAATCGCACTACCAACAAATATTTTCCCGTTGACGTTTATTTAATTATGTGTGCTGCATTTTATTTTGTGCAGCTTTTCAAAGGGATTTTCATTGGAGGTACGTGTGAAATGTGCTCAATTATAAATGCCATTTAAGAGGTGTTTCAATTTAACAGCTGACCCTGCCTGTCCAGCTCGGGCTTAAGTTGTTCATTCAGATGTTTTGTCAAGCTTTTTGCAACAATCTTTAAGCTGACCTTCAGCTGTCAGCCAGACGCCCCACTTCTGAGCCATTTCCACTGACAAATCATGTGAATTTGCAGCAAAGCCCAACAAAGGGAATAAAAAACGCAACTCAGCCAAGCACAAGAAGGCGACGGACGCGCCTCGTCTTGGCCATAGCCATAATGAATGCATGAGCTGAAACAAAAAGAATGCATTCTTTATGAAGCAGGGCCAGCCGTCGGGGGCCCCACTCGACTGCACTTATGCGCTAAATAAAAATGCAAATCTAAATGTAACATAAGAGCTGCACTATACGAGTATATAAATGCGTGCAAAAACCAGGCGGTCACAAAAGAAAACCTCGAGAAATGCATATAAAAAGTAAAATGAAATTCTCAAGTGGAGAGTGCTCGACTGGAAGCTACCCTGTTGCTCAGTCTTAAGAAATGTTTGATTCTATAAACAAGATTTGTTGAGATACTCTTTTCCAGATCTTTAATTTGTTCGTTGTTGAACAGAAATGTAAATTATTTCGCTGTCTTTTCCTTAGTCTAAACTGTTGTGATTATACTGCGATCGTTCTTATATTTTTAAGGTTCATAGATTCAATCCAGCTAAAGGTATGAGAAGATAGGCCGATAGGTAGATACGATTCCCATCCCATAACTGGGTCAAATCTTATCCGTTTTTTACGAGGATTGGCGTTTTGTTCATGGTTTTATCTCTAGATTAATCCTGCATTCAAATCTGAGTACATATTTTTTAGTCGAAATTCATGTCAAAATCTTACCCCATGATTCGTATATACATAGACATGGGTCAAAATTTCCCACTCCCATAACTCGGTCAAATCTCATCCGATTTTCGCAAGGCTTGGCTTTTTGTTCATGTTTTTCCCTCTAGATTAATCCTGCATTCAAATCTGAATACATATTTTGTAGTCGAAATTCATGTCAAAATCTTACCCCAAGATTCGTATATAGACATGGGTCCAAAATTTCCCATTCCTATAACTCGGTCAAATCTCATCCGATTTTCGCGAGGCTTGGCGTTTTGTTCATAGACATGGGTCAAAATTTCACATTCTCATAACTCAGTCAAATCTCATCCGTTTTTTACGAGGATTGGCTTTTTGTTCATGGTTTCTTCTCTAGATTAATCCTGCATTCAAATCTGAATACATATTTTTTAGTCGAAATTCATGTCAAAATCTTACCCCAAGATTCGTATATAGACATGGGTCAAAATTTCCCACTCCTATAACTCGGTCAAATCTCATCCGATTTTCGCGAGGCTTGGCGTTTTGTTCATAGACATGGGTCAAAATTTCACATTCTCATAACTCAGTCAAATCTCATCCGTTTTTTACGAGGATTGGCTTTTTGTTCATGGTTTCTTCTCTAGATTAATCCTGCATTCAAATCTGAATACATATTTTTTAGTCGAAATTCATGTCAAAATCTTACCCCAAGATTCGTATATAGACATGGGTCCAAAATTTCCCATTCCTATAACTCGGTCAAATCTCATCCGATTTTCGCGAGGCTTGGCGTTTTGTGTATGTTTTCCCCTCTAGATTAATCCTGCATTCAAATCCGAATACATATTTTGTAGTCGAAATTCATGTCAGTCTTACCCCATGATTCGTATATAGACATGGGTCAAAATTTCACATTCTCATAACTCAGTCAAATCTCATCCGATTTTCGCGAGGCTTGGCTTTTTGTTCATGCTTTTCCCTCTAGATTAATCCTGCATTCAAATCTGAATACATATTTTTTAGTCGAAATTCATGTCAGTCTTACCCCATGATTCGTATATAGACATGGGTCAAAATTTCACATTCCCATAACTCGGTCAAATCTCATCCGATTTTCGCGAGGCTTGTTCGTGTTTTTTGTTCATGTTTGTCCCTCTAGATTAATCCTGCATTCAAATTTGAATACATATTTTTTAGTCGAAATTCATGTCAGTCTTACCCCAAGATTCGTATATAGACATGGGTCAAAATTTCCCATTGCCATAGCTCGGTCAAATCTCATCAGATTTTCGCGAGGCTTGGCTTCTTGTTCATGGTTTTCCCTCTAGAATAATCCAGCATTCAACTCTCAATACATATATTTTAGCCGAAATTCATGTCAAAATCTTAACCCAGTATTCGTTTATAGACATGGGTCAAAATTTCCCATTCACATAACTCGCTCAAGGCTCAACCGATTTTCAGAGATTTGGGTCTTTGTTCATGGCTGGGCCTCTAGATCAAATTGGCTTCTAAATCTGGCAACATTATTCTTGTATATATGTTTACTCCAAAGTATCAATATGTGTTTCTGTTACATTATGAGAAACTTATAAAAATGTTCCAATTGTCCATTTTCAGTAGATACAGGGTACACAAATAAGCGGCATCAGTAGCTACGTCTGCATTTGCATCTGCGTATCTGTATCTTCAACTGCAACTGATGCTGCTGCTGCTGCTGCTGCTGCTGCTCCTGCTGTTGTTGTTCTTGTTGTTGTTATTCATGTCAGACAGGCGTGCAGCTGATTTGATGCTGTCGTCTTTGGTTGTTGACTTAGTTGCTGCCAAGGTGACAGCAAACAGACAAACAATTGCTTCCAACTATTCTTCAAGTCAGAGCGACAGCCTGAGCCAGAGCGAGAGATATGGCTCGCCCCTTCCTGCCAGCGCCCAAGACTTGAGCTGAGCTGAGCTGCGTTGCTAATTACGCCAGCGCAGGCTCCAGCATCTTGTGGATGCATGTAAACAGGCGGCTAATTGTTTGTACAGCTGCGAGGGGGTGAAGAGCGAAGCTGAGACTGTTGGAGGTGTTAAGCCCGCTGCGAAGACAGCTCTTTTAAATGCAAATGCCAGAAAAAGGGTCCAACATCTTAGCCTTAGCCAATTCAAGGTGTGTGCTGTGACTGACTGTCTCCCTGTCCCTCTCTCCCTGTTTCTCTCTCTCTCTCTCTCTCTCACTCTCTGTCTCTCCCTAGCGTTCTGTTTGTCGCTCTGTGCTGCATAAATTAGTTTTGTTTGTGTCTGCCAGTTACCCCCCGAAGCAGTCACTTTAAACAAATTGTGAATTGTGAATGGGGAGTAGTGCGCATTTCCTGTATGCTCTGAGTTATGTGTGTTTGTGTGTGTGTGTTGACAAAACGACGTGGCAGCATCAAGACAGTGCCACATTATGTAAATTTCAAAGCGAAATCACAATAAGAAATCCGCATCATGTAAGAAGAACTGATTACCCATTTCGACTGCCAAGACATGCTCAAAAGGCAAAGGCTCAAGAGCAGGGCTATAGCTTTTTACGACTATATATGAATACACACACACTAACATACGCACACACACACACACGCACACACACACTCATCCGCATTGCAGCTGGCAACGACAAATGCTTAGGTGATGCCAACTCAAGTCAAGTCGTCCAATTGTTGTTCAAATTGGATGGCGTTGGCTTCGTCAATAACAATATGAAAAAAAAAACATATAAAACGAGTATAAAAATATAAAAATTTCTTGTGCGTGTGCGTTTGCGTTTCGTGGTAAGTATTTTGTCAATTGCATGCGCCAGCTAGTCAGCCAGTCATCCAGTCAGTCAGGCAGGCAAATTGAAGTCGCCTTCCTTCCGGTTGCCTTCACTGATACGCCCAATCATTGAGCAAATCATAATCAGCCTGTGTGCTTCGAAGCCAAAGGACATTTCGTGTGAAAGCACGGTAAAGCTGAAAGCTTATCGGGCTGTATTTATTGATCATTTATGCCGTAGGCGTAGCGGTTCTTATATAAAATTTGCTTCACACCCAACTAGCTATATTTAATATGCATTTATTTTAACACTATTCGAGTCTTGGATATAAATTAGGTCCAGTTGAAAATGGAGAGCTTTGAAAGCTTGGCAATATAGCTCGATTTAGTCGGAAAGCTCATCAAGAAAGCCTCTGCACTCGGAACAAACTTTTGAAAGTGCATTAAAGCTTAAACACAAAAAATATGCAATTCAGCTTATTTCAAACTTTTAACTTTGTTTAAACTAATTGTATCTTGTTTAAGCAGTTTATCTGCTTTAATTTTAGCTTAATGTAATTAAATTTAGCCTCCATTTTACTTAAGCTTTACAATAGAGCTTTAATATTAATAAATAAGTAAATTGTTTTAAGCAATATGCAATCAGGTTCTCTTTAAGATTAAAGCTGCATACTTAAGTTTATTTCTCTCATGTTGCCGCTTAATTAACCAAACCTAAATCGAGTGAGCTTGTGTGTTAGGCCACACTTTCAGCCACTGTCATTGGGGCATTGGACATCTGTCTAATTTTAAATTCACAACTTTCGACATTTTTGGCAATTTCCAACAGTATCTATTTTTGGGCGCTGCGCGACAGAGCAAATAATTAGCTGCCAAACAATCTTTTTTTTTTGTTGCTTTTACAGCCGAAGGATACGCTGTCAGATTTGTGGCTGAAAATTGTCAGGATATGTAATGAAGGGCGGCAACAGATGTGACATTCGTTCAACTTGTTGCCTGACAAGTTCATCGCTCGAAATGCTGATTGATTTTCGCCCTCACGACATATGCGTTCACGCTGATTGTTTGACATGGAGACAACCACGCGAATTGCAGAAGACGTCTGACATTTACAGAGTGGGCCTGGAAGCCAATGCGGCGGCTACTTGATATTGATTTGATGCTGATTCAATTTGAACAATGCAACTGCTGTGCGCCACACACACACACACACACATATATTATATTATTTATGAACTGTTTTGTTCTTTACACGAATCATAAACTGATTGACAAATTCATTGAGCATTAGGCAAGCTGTAATAAAAGTCAAACTTGGCCAAAGTGATGAATGGCCAAGTGGTAGTTCAGGGTCGTTTGATATGCTACACAAATTGCTAAGTCGACCCACTGGACTGTTTAAATCGAGCTCAGCCAAGACACCGGACATTCGCATGACAAATGATGATTTATGTTGTGTTGCAAGCAGAAGCAGCAAGAAAACTACAAAAAAGAAAAACAACAATGACAAGACCATCACAAACTGTGCACACTGTACTTTTTACGATGCTACAAAGTGAAGCAGAGTAAATTTCTGGGTTATTGGGTGATAAAAGTGTCGATTTTAAATTGTCAAGTCACAAAAGTGAAAGCCGCGTTTGCGCTCGATAAAATTGCGTATACGCATGGAGTGTCTGCTCAAAATGGGGGTTTGGGGCGAGCTACGAACAAGGCATAAAATGCAAAAATAAAGAAATTCCAAAAGTGGCTAACCCGACACAAAAGGGGGGCTGGGCTATGGCTTAAACAAATAGTTACGAAGTCATTTAAAATGAATTATTAGCGTACATAAGCGTAGGAAAGTTGAGAAAACTTAAGCTCATGAAAACTCAAATACTCTTACAGACGTCGTTTTATATTTTATTCTGTCATAAATCTTTTCTGTAGCACTAGGCTGTGCCATAAATAGAGCTTCTTAGGTGGATTACAATATATATTCCACGATTTTATTTCGACTTAATACATAAAAAAAAAAAACAATTAAATATATATTGCATAATTCTTGAAGGAAGTGTCTAAAAATATTTAAATTATTCAAGATTATATATTATCAATTAAATGCCAAATAAGTTAAACAAGAATAAATAAACAATACTAAGAATTAAATATTTATCGTTGTTGTCCAGTTGAACTTTCATACACAAATCTAGAAAAGGGTTTTCAATTTTTCCAATTATAATTTATAAAACTCTTTCATTTATGATATCATTCAGTTATTATTTATTTAAATTATTTGAAATAAATATTTGTTTCTTGTAATAAACATAAAAAAACATATCCAAGATACCTTCGAACCTCACAAATTGACGAACAAAAATTGTTATCATAAAACCTTTATTGAATATCTTTGATAACGTTGTAGGAGGCAGATGACTCTCAGCAAATTCCACTCAATTACATTTCTGATATATTTCGTTCCACAAATGTGTTCTACAAATTCGTAGTGCTAAATTAACCCTTTGTTAGTGTATAAAAAAGGGTCCACGCCGAAACGGCAGCAAAATCATCAAAATATATTATTTGGGCTTAGAAATTGTGGTAATGCTGCGACGGCTGCCTTTTGGCCGGCAAATGCCTATGAGGCAAAATTCGCCTAATTCGCAACCCAACCACCCACTGCTGGTCTGGTCCGCGTCCGCTGCATAACTCAGCGCGTTTATTTTCGTTAACTGAAATTTTATTGGGCCACGTTGCGCCGCATCGGACACATAAACATGTGTACCATAGGCATACAAAACTCCAAAACATATTTCTGCAGAAAACCAACACACATACACATATGGCCAGCAGGATCTGGTCAGCAGAAAATCGATATGTTGTGACCGTGTCTGAAGCACACATGTTATTCAATTTTAATACGAAATTAAAGTCTTCAATTTGAACACGAGTTTCGGTTTTTTATGCCAATCGCGTTGAAAGAAAAATGCAAAAAAAATCGCTTTAAATTATTTAAAAGATTTTAACATAAAATAACATTTTAAATATATAAAGAAGTGGGCTCAGGTGCTTTATACACAATTAAAAGCTCAGTTGTGCTTTGTTTTGTATTTCTATTATAAGCTGTACACAAATGAAAAATCTTAAAATGATCAACTCGACCAGAAGATACCCTGTAACCAAAGCATAAATATCTAATTAGCATACAAAGTAAAAATACAAAGTGTAAGATTTTATTACAAGATTTTATGTTTGCAATCTTAGTTGAATTTTTATGTCTTTCGACAGGAAGTATTTAAAATAAAATTAACGATCGAACACGCATATCAAATTTTTAGCTATTAAAGCCTTTCATATCTTTAAATTTGTAAAGGCAAACAGACTTTATAATTAATTCAATTATGTTTTCCTATGCTCTTTGTCGTGATGCGTTCGAATTTTCAATCAGAACCTCGAGATGGGTCTCTCTTTCGAATATCCTCTAGATACAAAGATACAAAAAAAAAAATTATTATTATTTATTTTTATATTCACTTATATATTGGACACCTTCGCAGATATATCTTGCTTGTCCCAAACTCTGGACCAACTTTTTGTTCCAACTTTTTCTGCCCATATTTTCTACACTCGTATATATATAAATCGGCTACCCGTTGATAAATTTGTTTGAATTCACAATTGTGCAATTGGCTTTTACGTTTGCCATTTTTTTCGGTTCAGAGCGAACCTTTTGAAGTTGTCGCTGCCAAAGTGGCTCTTCAGGCTGTCAGCTACCGACTTTTGGCCCCAAATGCAAATGCGAAGAGAGTCGGGCGAAAAAAAACACGAAAGTTTTGCCTGGCAAATAACAAACATGGCTTAAATCAATTCAGCATACGCAACGCAACTGAATTCAATTTTTGTTTGATAAATTCTCAATTTTTTTTAGCGAGCTTTCAAATTTAAAATTCTTCAATTGTGCAAATATTGATTTTGCTTGGCAGAAAGTTTGTTTGTTTTTATTTCTTTCGCTGTTTTTTTTCTCTGACTGCTTCTGGAAAATTGCTTTTCTAATTTGCGGCAAGCAAAAAGTTGAACATGTTAACGGATTTTCCTTAATTTAGCAAAGCGACGCAAAACATTTCAAACGGCACTGAACTTGACAAATGTCTGGGGCAAGGTTAACCAACCGGCTTCGGTACGCGTCAGCCTCAAATGTATCTAATTCGAGCTTCGACATTCAACGCCCCCGTTTATCGTGCCGTGTTGCATATTATTACTTAATGCTCTGGGTATTATTGCTGTGCCACGAAATATGTAACGCACTAAGAAAACGGGGAAGTGCGTTTAAAAGCTAATTTTATTTTCATTATATCAATAGTACTTTGTGTATATCCATGATGTTCAATTTTTAATATTTAATGTGCGTTACATTACTTTATATTCGCCCTACACTTCTATGCGATTCTCATGGAATTGAGTAATATAAAATCCCAAAAGTATTTGTTTATAATACACACAAATGTATATTTCTTACAGATATGCCTTTGACTCTCTCTCTGTCTTTTTTCTCACACACTTTCCTTTTTTGTGCTTATTTTCCTCTAGCTTGGCCTTCTGCTCTCTTTTTTTCGAGCACCTGCTCTCTGACTATCACTTTCACGCTTGCTCGCTCTCTGGCTTTCCTTTGTATAGCCTTTCTATGTGATTTTCAAGAGAAATAGTTATGCTCAAAGCTTTTCGGTGATGCTTTAATATTAATAAACTTTTTTTACTGGTAGTCTTACTGGTTCTTAATATGCCAGAGCATTCAATATGCGTCTATTTGAAAACAAATTTTTACTTAGTATTTATGGTAATTGACATCAAATGCTGGCATTAAGCTTATTGGCATGGAAAACAGCCGGAGCCGCATTCATAAATGTTTTCATACTTTGATTGTTGTTATTTGTAGGCCTCAAATACCCACGCACATCCACACGCCGAGCCAAACATATGTATATACATATATAGGCAAAATTATGGCAGAATTTTGATATTTGCATGTGTAGGACGCTTTTCATATTTGTGTAGATTTTGGGCACGTTTTGAATTCGAACGTGCGTAAATTTATGAGCAGCACGTTTCATATATTTTTGTGTTGTATGCTCAACACCTTTTATATTCCATTTTACTGTGCTTCAATTTGTTAATATTTGTGTTTGGCGGCAGCAACAACAACAACAACACCAGCAACAACAATATAAATTATACAATATAAGATTTTAGTAGCGAGTATTTTTAGCACCTTATCACCACATTACGAGCATTTGCATAATTTGAGGCTTTTTTATGTATATTTATAAATACATATGCCGCATTTTTATAGCGCATGTGACGAGCTTATCTAATGTCTGATAAATTATAGTTTCGATAAAGCAAACATTCGACTCCTCGAGCTGCTAAGCTTTTAGCACATTTGATGCGACTAATCCAATAAATTCACAATTGGAAATATAGTTAAGGCAGCTGCTGATAAGCTACTTAAACAATCATCTGACTTGTCATCTGATTTTTCATTCGAAACAAAATAAAAATTTCAATTTAATTATAATCATAACATTTTTTATAATTATTATATAATCCAATTTATGTCAAATCCCAATTGTGCTCCGATTTAATAAAAGAGATATGACAGGAGATAAATGGAAGAGTTGCGCTCACGGAAAATAGCTTTAATTATATTTTATATATATACATAAATACGGTTTGGTACTGAATAAATTTAAAACAAATTTTAATACAAAAATGTAAAAAAAAATGTCCTCAAACACAAGTGCAAAATAGTTTTTAAATGTTAAAAACTAATTTAAAATGGCCAAAACTAATTCAGGTAAACGCACTTCTGTATGTCAACAAAATTACAACTACTGCTCAATGTTTTACACAACTCTTAAAGAAACTTTTCATTTGCCTATTTTTGTTATTTTTTTTTTTAATTTTGGTACATCTAAAGCTGAAATATAAAACTTAACCAAATTCAATTGGAAGTTTTGGAAGTAATTAGGAAACTTTAAATTGCAAACAACATTTACATAAAAAGAGCGGCAAATTAATAAAGGCGACAGCACAGGTACTGGGGGAGGATAAAGTCACAGGTGTTAACTTGAAGCTAAATCAACAAAAAGATAGATGCGTTAAAGTTTTTTGTTGTTATTCATTTTGCGGGTTTTCCCCAGTCGGGAGCATGTGCGTGAAAATAAAAAGCCAAATGGAAATGTCAGTTTTCAGGCAGCGAGCAGCGTTCAGATGTTGGAGAATCAAATTAATAAAGATAAAAGTATAAACACAATTCCGTGTCTGTGTGCGCGCGTGTGTGTGTAGTGTGTGTGTAGTGTATTTCTGTTGTTGTTGTTGTTGTTGTTATTGTGCGAGATAAATAATAATAAAAAGTGTTGTTATTTTGATAAGCGCGGCATAAACATGGCTATGCAGACACCTAGCCGCAAGCTCTGTGGGGCATGTGGCAATTTTATTGCAGCACGCCCACACACATACACACACACACAAACACACACTCACACACACACACACACACAGGCGGGCACATGCATATAGCCTATTAAAGATTATTAAAAGCGCCTTGATCTCAGCTGGTGTTGTTATGGCTCCGGCGCATCAGCGGCAACCTGCCCCCAACCACTGCGACAGCTCTTTGCGGCACGCACACAAACTTATTGATCCATAAAAAATATAAACCATAAGCATTATTAGTATTTGATGTGCCACAGAGACAGTGAGGGAGAGGGGGAGAGAGCAGCATCAGGCACTCAACGTAGCTTATGCTCCAGGGCAAATGTGCATGCGATGATAGCAGCGCGCTTTGACCTTTGGCAAGGTTGTTGCAACAGTTGCACGAACAACAAAAGCAACAAATGTGAGCTCTTACTTATGCTCTAGGGTATAATAAGCCTCGTAAGACTCTAACAAGCATATTAATTAGTTATCATCAATTTTAATTAAAAAATTCACATAAATCTCAATATTTTGATTTCCCTTGATTGCCAATTAGCTAATGATAATATATCTTCATATTGGCAACTACATTTTTATCTGATATTTATTTTTCTTGAATGTCAGCAAAGTTATGTGACTGATAAAGCCGTTGGCTGCTGGGCCATTTATCTTATTGCCCGGCTAATGTATTTATCTATGCATTTTTATTGACTGGCTGGCATTTTGTTTAGCAACCCAAAGTATCATCCATCATAGCCACAGCAAACGCCCTTTGTTTGCATTATTTATACACTTTGGGTATCCGAAAAGGGCGTAATATAAGCTATGTAATGGGGAGCATGAGACCCAATTGGTCACTTGCCTTTCTCACACGGTCTTTAATTCATTTTTAAGCGGCAATAACTAGTTTTTTGACTAGCTTACCATACTTTTTCCCAAAGGGCATGACAAACTACTTATTCCAGCAGTGCGAATTTCATGTAGCGCAAAATAACTGACATTTAATAAATCATTCCTCTAAGTAAACTGGAGTGAAACCTGCGTGTTTACAGGGTATCTGTTGTTTTGGCATTCTCGTCAACAGCTTTCTTGTTGCAACTTCATTTCGATTTCCTTGAATTTCAGTTACAAGCTCACAAATATTAGAAATGACAGTCGATTCATTTGTTCACATGTAAAAATTATGCAAATCAAATCGAATCTGACTTTTGTTGGCATTTATATAGATATTTCACATAATTTTTACATGTTTATGCGCCGTCAAGCGGAGAGAGAGAGAGTATTTGAATATGGTGTACAAAATGTTTACATAATTTTATGAAAGTTTTATTTATAAACAAAATTTTTTGCTGCCATTATTTCACACTCACACAGCCGGAAGTGCTAAACAAATGATTCAACTCTGCCCACTGTCAAATATGCAAATACTTGACTCGAGTTAAAACAGATTCGTTTTTGCCGATAAGTTCTTGAGCTACCCACTGAGCAAAAGCAATTGCCATTATCATCAATATTAGACGCCTTTCTTATCTGGCCAACAATTGCTAATTGTTGGCTTTTTACAGCTGTTTGTCTTGGGCAAATCATAGAAAATTCTTCGATAACATGTAAAGTAAACGGGGCGAGCTTAAAGTAAACAAGATACTAACCTATGTATTTGTTTAAATTCGGTATGCTGTTATAAATCCATAAGTTTTTGCAGCTGCTGTTTAGTTTAAATAAATTGTGATATTTTTTATTTTGTATTTTTACAGATATATTTGTGAATATTTAGTTAGCCTTCGTTGCGATGTATGAATGGCAAATTGCACTCATAAATAATTCAGTTGCATTTCGTTTCGTTGAATCAACAAGAAATCAAAAATCATTGCGCATTTATGTATGCATATGTATGTAATTCATTCAGGCCATAATTTGTTAAAAACAATTGCACTTTATTATTTTTTTTTTTCGGTTGCTGCATAAACAATTGCAAAACTTGCACTCGAATTTTTCGTGTACGCCTCGTTTCGTGTTTACACTTGTTTCGTTATTGGCAATGCAACTCGTACAGGCATTTAGATTGCATTTACAGCCATAATAATTTAACAACTTTATTTCGTATTGGCTGTAGGTTTTTTCTTTTTTCTTGATAATTTTTTTCCTCTTTGCAAAATAAATATTTACACACACATTTGGTACGCCCGCGCGTGGTCTCAACGAGCGTCGCCCACGACGAGGATGGTAATGAAAGACGACGCTTTGCAAGCGGAACACTCATAAACTTCTACTTGAGAGTAAAATGAGATAAGGTTTAGCTATATGTCTATAGCTTAAACCGATACCGATACCGATGCCCGTTGCTTGAAGCCAACGTACTTTAAGGTACGTGCGGAAAGCAGAGCGCGCCGGCGCCCAGACGGAAACCGCAGACTCGAATTGAAACGCAGACTTGACAGACACGACAGAGCCGACTCGCCGAGCGAGTTGTGTGTGCGCTGTTGGAGTGTTCAGCACGTATTAATTTCTGTAGCGGCAACAAATGTATCCGAAAGATACATTCGGTCGCGCACAAGCGCATACATGTCTGCCCCTGCCGCTGCCCCTGCCGTTGCCCCTGCCCCTGCCCATTCCTGCTTGCAGATACATTTTCGTATGTGGGCTACTTCGTCTACGATCGCTATGAGATTAGCGGCCCAACTTGTTTGACAGAAACTGAACACACACAAAACGTGCCCATATTGCTCTGATTGTGTTCGCATTTACATTTACATTTTCCCAAACTGTTGGGGATGTTACCATATCTCTCCCTCTCCCCTCTCTCTCTCTCTATCTATATATATATAGTCGCTTTTTAATGAAAAGCGACAAATTGTTGTTATTGCTGTCTCAAGTGGCTTCAGCGTATTTCTGGCTGTGTGTGCTCTTGTCAAATACAACTGATGTGCATAATCTTTGCAATCAGCGACTGTCAATGACACTAGCTGAAAGTGCATTTTAAGCGTGTGATGATTCTTAATAATATTTTCTTTTTTTTAATATTCTTTTTAGTAATTAATTTGACTTGATAATGTGCTTTCAAGGCCGGATAGAAAAGAATTCTATAGGCCTTAGCTTAATCTCAGTTTACTTTTCAGATTCAGATAAAGCGAGTTATTAAGTCCACAATTAGTTAACTCCTTATGCACTTAAAGCTTTAATGAGATTTCAAATTAGGTAAGGTCAGTTACTTAGCAAAATATTCTATTCAGTTCTATGCATTCAGAATTCTTACTTAAAGCTGTGCATAAAGCTTTTTAATCAAATAGATTAATTTCAATTTGAATTGAGCTTTTTCGGGCGAATATGCTTTAAATAAAGTTTAAATCATTGACTAAATAAGATAAGCTTTTAACGCTTAAATGTGCTTTTTATTAATTAATGCAGAGAGCAAAAGCAGCTTTCATTTTTAGCGAAGCTTTATGTTCTTTCTTTCAACTTTCTTGAAGCTCTTTACTTAATTGCTTGACTCTTAAAGCGCTACAGTTTTAACCAACTGCCAAATATGCTTAATCTTGAAATGAAGTGGGTTCAGCTGGTGTCATTGCACCATAAACAAGTCAATAGATTGTTGTGTACTCTTCCTTTAGCTGTCTTTGATTGCGTCCGACAAGCTCATCAGCTGGATAGCCAGCTGGCAGCGACATAGAGTATTTGCACAGCTCTTAATTGTCAGTTAGTGTGTAAATGTGTGTTTAATTAAAGCAAATGATTAGATAGACCGAAAGGAAATTGCCAGCTACTTCTCACTGTTAACCACTAACGAACTGATTGACGACTAACGATTGATGCTCCCTCTAGCTGTAAATAACTTTTTGATTTGTTGTTGCTGCCATTGTGATTCTGATTTTGATTAGAAGTAAATGCCGAGTTACTGGTTTTCTCAATATGGCAGCGGCGTATGCAAATGTTGGCCATAAAACTGACCAACCTGGCTAAGCAACAGCTCGCAGAGCAACACTTATTAACTAATTAAAGATCTCACCAAATGGGGCCAGACAGAATGTTGTTTGCGCCTAAAGAGGCCAAAGTATCTGTGTGTGTGTATGTATCTTTGTATCTTTTTATGTTGTTTTGTTGTTGTCTTGGCTATTGTGGCAGGCGGTTCTTTTTTGTTGTACTTTGGCCAAAAGTGGAATGCTTCCGGCTTTTGTCAGAAACGGAAATTGCGCGCTGAAAGCTGCAATATTTAAATGGGGTTTTCGGCTTACTCCACATACTAGACAAAAAAAAAAAAAAGATCTCATTGAATTTGACTGCTTGCATATGATGTGTAAAACCGCCCGCATTTCTCTCCAGTTATTGAACGGAATCGCCCACAAAACGCTGTCGTTGACATTTTTTGTTGTAGTTGCCTTTTTTTGTTTTTTTTTTTTCTTGTTTGCTTTCACCATAGGAAGCTCGTAAAGCTGCCAAGTTCGAAACACCTACGTTCAAAGTATTTGAACTTGAAAATGTTGATGTGCAGCTCGTGCTGGGTGGCCATCAATGGGCATGTTTAATGGAGGAAGTAACTGGGTTGCCTGTCAGGCTAATGATCGTCTAATTATATGTGGGTTAGCAAAATTTTCTATATATTTTCATTAGTTTTGATGAGTTTAGGAAAAACACATCGCAAGCGCAACTAATTTGATGCCCAGGCGCGCCGACTATAATTATAACATAATTTTAATTGGAGTCGACACAACAGCAACAACAACAAGCACCAAAGATTAATTGTGTAATCCCAGACGAACTTGGAGGGACCACTAGCAGATACAAGATACAAGATACATCTTGAGCCACATAGTTGAAGGGCGCGCTTAGAGCTGATGGCCATTGCACTTGCATGTTATTCAATTATAACGGCTTACAGGTGCACTTAATTAGTTTTTCTGCTCTTGGGCGACGCCCACGCCTTCTTCTGGCCGCCCCCGACTAGAGAAGTCAAAGTGAGACGTTATATAAATGGATTGCAATTTGTATCTGTTGCCAAGCGCTGCTCGTATTTCATTTTTGATCAAAATTAGCTGCTTGCCCCACAGCTATGACGTGAGTTCAAGTCATCAGCAGCAGGAACAACACCACAGTCACCTCCCTTCCCCCTTTCCCACCTCGCACTGCACCACCCCGCTCGGCCCCATTGCCTTGTCACGTGAGCTGTGCTGACTGGAAATCCGGTTGAGCGGAACTCACACCAAATGGCCGCTGCAGGTCGCACATAAATTTTTTTATTTTCCTTTATTTTGTCTATTTTTTTGATGAATTCCATTGCCGCGCCACCCAACCGCCCCACCACCCCGCCCCGCAACACTTGAAATTAATTGTGTGGCTATTGATAGGGTCTCAACGCTCTCGGATTCCCCTTTTGTTTGTTTGTTGTGCTTGGCTCTTATACTCTTGTCGGGGGTATTTAAGTTTTGTTATTTAATATGTAACGCATAATTATTCTTGATCAATATTAACATCTAATTGGATATCCTCTGTGTGTACGTCTACTTATTTAGATTTCTGTCTGCCTGTCTGTTTTTCTGTCTGTCTATCTGCCTGTCCGTCTGTCTGTATGCAGTTTGAATAGTCTATTATTAATCTCATGTTTTACATGTATAATTATTATTATATGTATGTCTAACAATTTGTCTCTTATCTCTGTTTGTCTATTCTCCTGAAAGTCCGTTTCAAACAGGAAATCGGAAATAGGAAAATGTCTACCAGTGTATTTAATATTCGGCGTGAATATCAGTTAGCCCTTCTTCTTGTTATTTTGGCTTTTCCCTAGCTTTTAAATTTAGCTTGTCTCCTACAATTTTTTTGCCTTTTCCCCAAATGTGAACTGAAAATTGGGTTTTGCGTGTCGCACGCCACACGCTCTTCCATCTACTACAAATACATCAACTTCAACGCGCGCCGCTCATTCATTAAATTTACCTTGTTTTACTGCTGCTGCCACAGCTGCTGCTTCTCTATTCTACTTTTTACTTTTAATAAAGTGTCAAATACAGTTTCTTTCTGCTGCTCTTTCTTCGGTGGCCCGAAACATGGCCTAGAGGCTCTGTAAATATGCATAATTTATGGGCCTGTAATTGCGAGCGTTCGCCAGTGGCAAAATTTTTCTAATGTTTCTGCCTAAATAAATCAAGTGAAAAATTATGCAAATACGTGTAAAGAATTAGGTCATAAAACGCCTGCTCGGGGGACACTGATTGTAGGCTGTTTAGCACAGGCTGAGGTTTATTTTGGAAGCTTTCCATATTGTGTTTTATTTATTCTTGAAAATGGAAAAGCCAAATGGGCACTCCGATTTAATCCAATTAATTTTTACGAGTTTGCGGCTTCGTATTTCCTGCATAAACACGGCGATGTCTTAGCCCCAGGTCTGCGGATTAATTGGGTTGTTAGTTTTTAATTAAATACATTTTGCGTTTGAGACATCATTATTTAATTTAAAATGGTTATTGATGTATGAAAAACAAATATTAAAACCTCGTTTGCCTTGGCCGAGTTCCGAAAAAATAGTTAAATATTTAAATAGAATAAATATTAAATCAAAATTGGTTTCAACTTATTAAACCTTAACAAGCCCTGGAGCTAGCGAAAATATTTAAAAATGGAAAGGGCGCCAAAATCAGAATAATTAATTATAATATAGAAAATACAATAATAGTATTATAATAAAATAGTATAATAAACTTGAAATATTAAAATATTAAGTTTAATTTTAATCTCTGTTGGAATTACTTTAGTAATTAAATTAGTTCTCAATCATTATTGTTTCGGCAATAACAATTCGATTCTAAAAGTTAACTGCAGTGGAAATAATGTTTCTACTGTTATTCAAACAATTTGCTAATTAGTTTTTGTTTAAACGGAAATCATAAAAACAACTAGATCCGCTTGGTTAAAGTTTGCTTTTCCTTTTTTTTTTCTAAATAAAACTCAAAGCTTCCGAATATCAAAACACTTTAAATAGTTTACGAGTAATTCTCAACTATTTCTAAAATTTCATAAAATTCATAAAATACTAAAAACTGTTTGCCTAAATTAGTTAACCTCACTTTCGGGCTGATGACAACCGCAGCGCTGATTAGCTTAGAGCTCATGTTACCAGCAAACGTCCTTCATGGCCCACTTGCACATAATTCTCAAATTTCTATGGCACACACACACACACTGGCAGTTAGTTTGCTTGGCTTGGCCATGCGCCCATTTCAATTAGCCGACACCTTTTTGGAGGGGACCTACTCTAGTACCCATGCAAAAAAAAAACAACCATGCACTCGTACGGCTACAGAGAGCTAGCAAAACGGCATCGACAGCCTGTAAAAACGACTGGCCAATATCCGTGCGGAAATTAATGTGCTGTCGCTGTATGCGGCCAGGACAATAGTATAAAAGTAAAATGAGAAAAAAAAAGAGAAAAAAACGAAATTGTGAGCATTGTTATGGCGCATGCCAAGTATCTGCATGCACAATAGCCCTGTCAGCAGTTTCGGGAGGCTCTGCTGCTGCCACATCAGATAAAAGGCCAACCAGCAGGGGCATAAACCGCAGTCCAAAGCCCAAAGCCCACAGAGCACCCGCAACCACATAACCCATTTGGCAATCGTATCGACATATTGAACAGGCTAGAGCCCCGGTGCCAGCCCCAGCCTTAGAGTTCGCTGCCATTGCCAGTTTATTCATGAATAACCATTTTTTGAGCCGCTTGACTGTGAGCCTGCAGCTCGTATCCCGCCGATATAATCGCCATCAATTATATTGTTCAAACCATGCATTGTTTTCACATGACATGACAGCAGTTGCGCTTGTAAAGCGCTTGACAGTGTCTGACACCATGGCACATATGTTTGTATGTACCAACATGCATGCCAAATATGTGCATGTACATATGTTCCATGTATATTTCATATTTTATGTGGGTGCACTCACCTTTCCATCGGCATCGGAATGTGCGTGGTAGCGCACCTCTAATGAACCGCCCAGCACCGCATACCAAAATCGTCCTTGTTCGCCGGCGCGAAAAACTGAACGCAAAAAAAAAAAATGGAAAGGTAATTGTATTAAAAAATATGTAATTCGAGTATAAAACATGGCCATTAAATATGTATAGTCCGGCATAGTGCGTAGTGCATAGTTAATATTAAAATGCCACTTACGTGTGACGCCCTTCTCCAAGTCCTCGTAGAAGCCGCACATGGCCAACTGCTGCAGGGCTGACCCTGGCAGGCGACACAGCGGCTCCACGCGACGCAAACGACAGGATATTAGTTCCACATCACGTAGGTTACGATCACAAGGACTGCAAAGAAAATAGCGCGCAATATAAACAGAAAACAAATTTAAGTCAACCTCAAAAGCAAAAAAATTTTAGTTTTTATTTAGCTTTTTGCCCGCACTCATGGAGCACTTTTTCAATGAACAAGAGCTGAATGCTGCCAGTTAAATAATTTCGATAGCAGTTCAATGTAATCCTAAATAATGTCATTAGCTAGTGTTATTTATCCCTTAACAAACAATCCCTAATAAAACACATATATTTTTTAATTTTTTTCCCATTTTCTTAAATTAATGCAACATATTTCACTGTTTCAACTTCTAAAGCTTCAAATCGTAGTTTCACTTTAGCATGTTTTCTAAGTTTATTCATCTGAAAATTTACTGGGATGTCCCACATATTTCTTACATTTTATACCCTTTTATTTTATATATACACATTGTATCATAAAATAATTGCTTTTACCATTGCCGAATTGTCAACTGGATTATTCAACCGTTACATTTTCATTTCTTTTTCATTTTTCAATTATTTCTTTTCTTGATAATACGAGAATTTTCTTTAATTGTTGTACTTCAAATGAAATTTATATTTTATTGCTTCAGATGTTCCTTTACTTAAAAATTTCCATTCCCTCCATTCACAATTCCACTCAATTCGTTCAATTTAAAAATTCTGCTTTAATATACACAAGTAATTTTTAGAATGTACTATAAAAATTTTACCGAGTTGTTGAAGAGCTCAAAGTAAATTGGAAAGTGGATCAATCGCAGCGGGCTCTGAGCTTTCGCACAATAGAACCTAATAAAAGTAGAAATATAAAAAATAAAAAAGGACAAAGCCCATAGGGCATGCGAATGAGTTTGAGTATTTGCAGTTTTTAAATGAGTGCCATTCACAGAGCTGTTGTTGTATTTGTTTTTTAGCTGCGCGCAGACAAGGCCAGCACGCAGCGACAAAGGAAAATATGAAAAAATGCCATCGAGTGATATGCAAATGGAAATGGAAAATAAAAAAGAAACACACAAATACAACAATGCTGAAATTAAAAATTTGAATGCCATTTGGACATGGCTTGTGCTCGAATTAAATATGCAAATACAACTTTCGCCTTCTCTCTCTCTCTCTCTCTCTCTCTTCCTTAATATCTTTATTTTTAACATGATAAAAATGCATAAATAAATACTTTAAGAACAGCCACCTAGCCGGAAACGGAAGCTCTTGCTAAAGGCAGAAAAAAAAAGGAGAAAAAAGGGAAAGTCGGGCAGAGCCGAGCCAAAAACTAATTGCCAAGCGTTCAACTTTGGACAAGTTTTCTTTCGCTTGTTGTTTTTTTTTTTTTGTATTTCCTTTTTTTGGCATCCTTCAATTCTCTCCCTGGAGTGGCCACTATGCTGCTTCAGTTCGTGGCTGGGCCGGGTGCACGCCAGCACGGAATCATATATCTAAAGTTCTGGCTGGACACTTGCTCCACTGGGAAAAGCCACAGTGCAGCCTTTTCGACAGCCGACTTAAGTAGCGCTCGCAAAAAACAGAACGACTCTCAAAATCATAAGGACACTAGCCGAAAATATGATTTCGTCATCTGGTTGTTCAAAAATGTCGCATTTAAACGAGCTTTTAAAAATTTGTTATCATCACTTAACACCTTCAAAAACTTGCGTTAAATAAGCTTTCCAAGCACCTTAAGGCTACTTTTTTATTAAAGCTCGGTTCGATAGCCTTAGTATCAATTTTTCCCTTAACTTTTCAAATTCAATAACATTTGTATTAGCTTAGCAAGAGAGCAAATATTTAACAAGATTTCGAAGCGCATTAAAGCTCTACTTGAATATTTAGCGTATTGCTGAAAGCCTAAGATTTTATCTTTGTCTCTCTCTCTCTTTCTTTCATTTTCTCTCTCTCTCTCTTTCATTCTCTCCCCCCCCCCCCCTCTCTTTCTATTATTCGAAACATTTTACTTTTCTTCTAAACAGAGCTTTGAAAGCACTTGAATACTCTCTATAAGCATCCCTTTGGATCCGGCTGTTTATTGTATGAATATACTATACTCTCTAGCTTAACAGTTTAGCTTAATTTTGCTTTTCCAGCACAATAATTATAAGCTACATTCAATCTCCACTTAAAGCTTAAGCATGTTTACAATTAAAAGCTATAGAACACATTAAAGCTCCATATGGAACTTTAAGGTAAAAACTTCACCCATTCACAAACTCATTTCACATTTTAACTGATAATAAAGTTAAGCTTTAACTGGACATTAAAGCTCCGCATAGAGCTTAAAGCTAAAGTTGCCGTTAAAAACTTGAGGCATTCACAAACTAAATTTTATCTCTGGCAAAAGTTTAATTTAAAGTTAATGCTATTTGTTTTTTGCTCTTTCAGAGCTCAGCTGCACTTGTTTAATATGGAAAATGTATGAAACCGTAAAAGAACAAGCTGGCAGGCACTCAAGTTAACTAAAATCGTTGTGTTTTTTGGTTAATTAAAAATGCCATAAAATAGGCGGATGCAAGCCAGAGAAATTTCGCTCTAAATCAAAATCAACAAAGCTGCTTTCACTGAGTGTGCCCCAGCTCTGTGTCTGTGTGTGTGTGTGTGTGTCTAAGTGTATTGTGTGTGTGTCAGGATTCTACTTTAATAATGTTGTGTCTACTTATGGCGCGTTGCGCTGAGCAACTTTTGCCGCTGTTGAAGGTGAGCTGTATCTGTAGCTGTAGCCGGAGCTATGGCAGGAGGTTGTCTCTGCCCGTACTCATACATAATTTATAGGCCATGTTGTGTATGGCCCCTCAGCGACTGGGTGTTGCTGGTTGTTGCTGTCGTTAACCAAACAGCGGCACGGCTAAGTGCCATGTCTGCCGTATAATACTTATATGTGAGCAGGAAGAACGTAGCATTCTTTATGGGCCAAAACTGTTTGGGCTGGCACAAGCCGGAAGCGTGTCAGGTGGCACGCCCGCAGCTCTGCCTGCTCTCCTGCTGTTGTTTATTATAATAGCATTTTGTGGTTTTTGCCAAATGCAAAGCGGCCTTTTTATAATTGTCCTGTGTGAGCCGAAAAATAAATAAAAATGCTAGAATGGCATAAAATGAATTCAAATTTAAATACACACGAAGCTTTCACACAGCAGCGGCAGCAGCAGCACACGTGGCGTATGCTAAATATGCGTCAACACGAGCACACGCAAGGCTACAATCGACGGCCCTGGCCAAGCATCATCAATATCAATTGCTAGGCAACTTGGCTGCTTTGCTGGCTCTCGAGCCATCCCGATTGCTCTCGAGCTGTGCCGCCTTTAACCTGCTCGGATCGCACTTGATAAGCCGCATTACCGCATTACGAGTTGAAAGATTTGCCTGCGTGACTTTGGAACAGTTGCCATTAATTTGGCTCCCAAATTAAATCATTTATTCTGTGGCAATTGCTGTGCGACAATTTTGGCACTCTGACATTGCTTTATTGCCAGACATTACTTGGCTAAAATGCAAATTAAGTTGGCTAACGAACAAAGTGCATTCAATTTCGCATAAAATTTCAATAAAAACTCGTGTGATGATACCCTGTACTGCAGTGAGGGGATAAAATGGAACCGACAAATGCCCTTTTATAATGCTTATATATTTTTTAGATTTTTCTCTATATATAAAACTAAATAACTGACTGAATGATCAACAATCCATAGCAATTAAAGCTGAAATTTTCACTGTAGTTATTCAGCATGTAACTTGTAGTTAAAGTATTCCTTAGAACAAGCTTTTATTTTGTCGCTTTCCAGAAAATATATAAACGCGAATTGGAATAAAAAACTGGCATATGATAGTCGTCTATTAATTAGTCTTTCAGGGAAGTTTTGAATAGTTTATTAAGAAATTGAGAAATAATCTGGACCTGTATAGTAGTTTTTTAAATAAGTACGAATCTTTCAGTTCTATCTTGTATTTCTATTTATTTATTAATGTTTGACTTTAAAGGACACGGCAAAAGGAGTGATGTGTACTTATGTGACAAATAATGATTTACTACAATATCCTCATAAAATTGATATTTCATAAGAAATGTGAAATATGTAACTCCCTTGTTCCTATATTTTCTAGATATTTTGATAAATAGCAAAACATTTATGGGTAAAATATTTTTTAGTTTGCGTTTTGCGCATGGTATTTAAGAGCCGCATATCTAAGCATTTCTTTTATAGGGTAACATTTAGTCGATCACTCCGCACTCCCAGCTCTTTGATCTGCTTTAAGCCATAACCGTACGTACTTATTGTTCCGCTCAGCGTGCAAATAAAGAATGCAACACAAAAAAGCAAGCTAAACAAATGCGGGAAACGCAAATATTTGCTGGAAATACAGAAACCGTCGCAAAATCACAAACCAAACAGTTTGATGAATGTGTGTGTGATTTGTGTGTGTGAGCGTGTGTGTGTGTTCGCACGTATGTGTGCTAGCTTAGAGCCCTTTGCTCTTGACCTTTTTGCGCTAGCTGACCCTGTATGTTGAATTTTGGCAGGTTTCTATGCACGGTACGCTGTTCACTTAAGCCGCCGGCGGGCAAGCTCTGATTGATTGTGTGGGCGTGGCAGCCGTTACGCCCTTGACAGACTTCTATTGCAGCTATTTTTGGGACGATGCTCAGCTGAAATTCAAGTAGCGGCAGCTACCTCAAAATAATCCAGCCGAAACGTTTTGCTACTTGAGCTAATGAGGCTTTTTTTTGCTTTAAAGAGCCACGAAAAAAGTATTGTAAATTCTCAATTTTATTTGTATACACATTTTGCTCCTTTCGTTGGTCTCGTAATGAGCACAAGTTGCGCTTGAATGCGGCCCTTGAAAATTCAATCTCTCAAATTTCGGTTCGTGCTATGCGTCAGCTCTCAATTGTTGCCGCCTCACTGCGCTAATCAACTGGAAAGGAGCAGAGCAGGTCCTTGCCCCAGGCTGTGAGTGGGTGAAGCACTTCAAAAAGTGACCAACAGCTTTGTAATTGCATTCGGCCAAGAATCGAGCTTTAAATGCCATTGTAATTTAATAATGCGTATAATTTGTAGCCAGCCGTGTCCTGCATTTGGATTAAGATTTGCCTGTTGCTGCTGCCTGCCTGCCTGCCCGCCCGGCTGAAGGACAATTTAATGGTGGACACAGCTGTTGCCTTTTGACAGATGAATGTTGAGCATGATATAAACATTTTAAATGTAACACACGGATTTATCTTGCTCTCTGAACGATGGCCAGCATGACCGGGTGGAGCAAACATCATTTGTTGTACAAGGAGAAAATTCTGGGGAAAATTCAACATGAGCTGACAAATTGAAGAGTTCACTTTGAACACATGAATTTTAAAATTTAATTAAATTAATTTCGCTGAAACTTGAAAATAGCGTATGTCGTCGTATCTGCATTATTTATTTTTTGATCATATTTCACGCTCTGCTACAGCTCGAGTAAAAAGTTTTTAACTCATGGAAAAAGTGCTCACAAAGTGCTTCATAAAGTGTGATAAAAATATAACTTTTTGTGGTAGTTGAATATTTCTGCTTTTGCTTCACAAATCGAGCATTCCTAACGAAAAAAAAAATATGCTTGATACTTTAAATATTTAAGGTTGATAAATATTTGCTATCTTCCAAAGTTGCTCGAATATCTACAATTAATTGCGCCTTTCTATGCGATTTTCATAAATTTAAGCAATAATTGCTGAATCTTGTTTTTATTTTCATTAGAAACTGTCTCGCCATCCAAACTTATATTCTCTTGACTGTCTATCCTCCCAATTTGCAGCTCTTATTGCTCCCTCTCTTTCTCGCTTTTCCCCTCTCTTTTATATTTTTACTTTCTCGTCCTCTCTCTCGGCTGAGTGCCTGCTGCTCCATTAAACGTGAATAACAGATGCTCGCAAACGGAAATCTTGCCTAAAAAACTTCCATATACTTTATCCTAGAAAAGTTGAACTTCAATTTTGTTGTGCATGAAAACTTTTATTGTACAAAAATGTAGATTAAACTTAAGGTATTTTTTTTTACTTACCGCTTGTCCATAGCTGTTATCCATTCCATCGCCATGTCGATATATTTATGTTTTATTTAATTTAATTTTATAAATATAAATTATGAATTTCTTTATTAATTACAATTTTGATTAGCGCGTTGGTTCTGTGGCTTCGTTTTATTTGTTTTTTCTTAAGATCTTGAACTTACGAAAATACTTGAGCAAGCCACAACTTTTACATATCGATTAACACAAATGCAAAGAACCCGAAATGTTTATCCTTGGCCAGAAAGCTGTCAAATTGTTGTCAAATAAATGTTGCATCTCAAAGCTGAAGGCAAAAGAAAACGCCGCGAAAAGCTGTTGTCCTGCTTGATGGAAGCTGGTTGTAAACACTTTGCACTCGACGTGGATTTCAATTTATAATTCCCTTGAATGTTGCAGGCAACAGAAAACAACAAACATTGTCGTTGTTGCGAAAAGTATTTAAAGATGAGCGCAAAACCAAAAGATGCAACCGAAAGATACAGATACAATATACAGTTTAAATAAATTGAATTTTATGTTTTGAATTTGTTATGTTTTGGCTGCTTTCTTTTCGTTGTACGTTGGCCATTTTATGAGTTGGCTTAAACCCAGAGCATTAACATGGCTTTGACTGGCTTTCCGCTCGCCGCGCTGCAGCTGTAAACGAAATTTGGAACAAATTAAGTTAGAAGTTATTTAGCTCTAGCAACAAAGTCATTTAGAAGACTTTACAAATAATAAAACTATATTACAAGGCAGTCTAAAAAGAAGCTATTGCACGAAAAGGGCCTTAAACGGAGGCAACTACAAATGTATTTTGTATTTGTTTAGTTGGCTACAAATGAAAACCAAACTAATGCGTATTGTTATTGTTGTTTGTTAACAGGACTCAAAGGGTTGTGCGTGTGTGTGTGTGGGTGTGTTTGCTAATGGACCTTGTTGCCAACAGCTGACAGCTGCCCAGAAGGCTTAATGCATGTTGGCCCTAAACAAAGCAAATGCTGTGCATGAAATGTCAATGTATGTGTCTGGAAATGTGAGTGGGAGCTTGAGTGGGAGTATGAGTGCATGTCATCACAAATGTGTGAACATGTATAGAATTATTTAACAATAAAAAAAATAGGTGCTGACGTACAATATGACGTCGACGTATACGTAATATTGCATATTAAATAACAAACGTAATTCAAGCTGTGTGGATATGAAAAAATTGAAATAGCTAATTCACAAGAGCTGAGCGCAATACTCAAGACTTTCCCTCCCAAAACTGGCATGACAATTGTGTTATCCAATCATATAATAATGGCATCAATTTCATACCAGCTATAGATCAAGGTTAATAGATAATAATAAAAAAAATAAGTAAAATAAAATAGTAGCCAAGACCAACTAGTATATAAATCTTAGGTCTGAAAACTAATGTCTGTACCTGGATAACATTTGGAACTATCGTTAATATATGTGAGAATAGTTTTAAAATCTTTATTTTTGTCAGCGTTAACTAATGGACAAACGTACTTTTGAGCGCCCCTTTTCAAGTTGCCAAAAGTTTGGGATAAATCATAAGAAAACGGTTATAACTATTTAATTAGACAAGAATAATCGAATCAGGAGATCATCATTGATTAAACTCTGTGAATAAAATCAATATATATGTTTGTCCCGACTGACTAACTAAATGATTAACTTATTGGTAACTAACGCACAGCCCAAGCCGCAAGAACTAAAAAGCTGACATTTTGGCTATAATTATCTGTCGGGTTTTTTGGCATTTTGATTTGATATTTTCGGAATGATTCGTGTTATTCCCTAACATTTTCGTATGTTCCATACTAGATTATATATATAGTTTATTTCCATTTATTTAAATTCAGTATGTTCAATTTTGACTTTTAATTGATTTTAATTATTAAGAATATTAAATTTAAAAAGTAAATTTAAATTAGCATATTTGTTGCTTTGCAGTTTGTTCTAGCACATACAATATTATTCCCAGGAAGTCTGCTTATTCAAAGCCCATTCATCAGTTCATAACTGCCAAGCGAAAAGTATAAATTCCCTTTCAACTCAATGTCTGTTTTGTGTATTAACTAGATAAGTAAACTGCGTATTTAGTTTTCATTTGTTAAATGTATTCGATATCAGCACCGAGAAAAGCCCAACTATTGCATCGATTACGCTAATCTAGTTTCCATTCACTAATCGACAATCTAATGCGCCGTTGCGTATGCAACAAAAAGCTTAACTTCATGTGGTTATGACAATTGACTTTGTATCACATGACAATTTGTGAAGAACTATTGTATGTGCGTATATCGAGTAGATCGGGTTTGTAATGATATATTCTTTGCCATTGTTATCGCTGCTAACAAAGCTTATCAGTGGCCAGAGTGTCTGTGTCTGTGTATGTGTGTGGATATCACATGATAAGGCTCTTATCAATCGTGTTCTGAGCATGGTTCGAAACGGTAACAGAAACAAAAACTATAGCAATGGCTGACATGCTGTTGACGGATTTGTTTTGGTTTAGTTTTCGTACGATTCGTCACAGGAAAATGCAATTACTGCGTTGAGCAACATCTGTTCTATGTAACTTGCACTTCATGTTTTTCCAGCAAAGTTTCAGGTAAAAACTTTGTTTAATTAAACTTTCAAGTGGAGAACTGCAGACAGCTTCCAACCAATTAAACAGGCAAGAAATCGAAGCAAAAACGTTAAGAAGTTTGCAAGAACCTGAGCATACTTAAATGGCAATAGCCCGATCGGGAATCTGTTGTAGTGGATAGTGAAAGGGGATAATCGAGGGGACTGAGCAACTTATCAAAGAAAGGCAATGTGAATTCTTCTACAACACATGACTATAATCTAATTTACTTTGTCAACTATAACATACGCCTCTAAATATAATGTGTTTCTCTGCCAATTAAATGGTTAATGGGTTTTTGGCCTGGCTAGTCTGGTAGTTAATCATAAAAAAATGCGTGCAAAGTATTTATTATATTTTATACACATTTATCGGTATTAAGTAAAAGTATTAATCTAGCTATAAGCTACGCTTCTTTACCAAATATTTTATCCGTTTTCTGTTCTTATTGAATTCAATTTTTGCGAACGTTCGTTGGGCTCGAGAGCTGGCGACGAACTAATCTTCTAGCAACCATTCGCAACAGGAAACTCAACACGCGTTTCGTACTTTTATTATTTTATTTAATGAATAATAAACACATTTTTTATAAGCACTACCAATTTAATTGAGAAGAGCGCTTTGAAAATTCTATTTTATATTTTTTCGAAAATTTGCAGCTTTTTGTAATCATTTGGAAAATTTGTATGTTTTATTTCAGAAACTTTTTCGTTGAGTTTCTCGTAAGCGCTCGCACGTCCGTTACGTTCCTTAGTCGCGTCGCAACTGTTTTGGGCCGAGTGCTCGGCAGACACGAGCCACGCGGCACGAGCCAATCGCTCAATTCACCACCGTTTCGGCTGGCAGAAGAAGAGGTGGAAAACAAAATAGTTGTTGATGAAGAAGAAGCATCTGGCCAGGCATCCTGCGCCTCGCAGGTGAGTTTTTTTCACTGCTGACAGCTGGGCAGCGTCTGAGGGCGGGAGGTTTGGGGTGTTCTTTTGGGTGGTGAAAATTACTCATGGCGATGACTGCAGTGTTGACTGCTGCGGTGCGCATTTTGGTCGCCCTCTTTTTGTTGTTCTGTGTGTGCGTGTGTGTATGTGTGCGTGTGTGTGTGTGCTGCTTTTTATTTTGGCGCGTTTTTAGCAACAAGTTTGACAGTCGCCACAGTGGTTCGAAACTCATTTAGCTGACGCACAATATTTAATTAAATAACAACAATATATTATATGATATAATAATATTTAAGATATCTTTGATTTTTGCCTTACTTAAAGAATCAGAAACAAGGCGACTTAAAGTATAGTCGATTCGGATTTGGATTTGCAACAGGGCTTTTTCATTAACATAAAAGATAATAGATTATTTTTACTTCTTTGCTTTAAAGGACATAAAATAATATCTAAATTAAATTGAATAAATGAGAAAAAATCTTTCCTTTTTAATATTTCAGAGTACTGTATAGTCCAAAAGTATATATTTAATTTAAAGACTTCAAATGTTAAACAAAAAACACACACGACGCATTTGTTTGTAAACAACGCATTTTTATATGACAATTGGTTTTAGTCACCTATTAGTAAGTTAAGTATTTATCAATAATTATTTCTCATTATTTTGTTATTTTAATTATGAGAAATAAAGGAAGCAATTGTCTATTTCCATATTTACTACGGAAATACAATGCCATTTAAGGTTCCAAATTATATCAATAAGCATGAAAAGGACAATTTATGTCTCCTTTGATGTTGTTTTTATTTTATCAATGTCATAGTCATATATTCAAAAATAATTAAAGTGAAACTTAATTTAACACGGCAAAAAGATGCAAATGCAGAGCTATTCACAATCCTGCATTGCAAGCAAAATACATATTATTATATGTATGTAATATTATGTTATTAAACTATTAATTAACAAATATAAAAATGATTGAATTTGACCCCAATTAATCATATGTCAAGTAGTTTTTCTAGATTACATTCTTACAACAACTATGATTAACTCAAAAATCCGTCTGTTTCTCGTTTTCTGTTGAACTATCTGAAATTAAAGTTAATTAACATTTATTTATGCTTATTAAGCAAAACAAATGTGTGTGTTCATTCACGCAAAAACTTTCTTTGGCAACAAGTTGCTGAAACATTCACCCTCCCTGCCCTGCCGATGCTCTCTGCAACAAACTGTTGAGCGCTCAGTTGGTGAGTCGACGCATTGGCGCCACACTTCAACAGTTGCTTGTCTGCTTGCCCCCGCCAAGCTACCAGCTCCGCCCGCCTGCCACCCACGCACATATCCGCTTTCCTTGCCAATTGGCACACACACCCCCCCCCTCCCCCTTAACCACCCATGTCAGTTAACTTGAATTGCATCAAATGGAAACGCGCTGCAAAACAATCAATGTGTCAATTAAAATACGCACAACAACAACAACAACAACAACAGCCCCAGCTGCAAACAAATATTGTGTGTCTTTTATGCGGTCTTCTGCTTCTTCTAGATCCATTAAGCGAGCCGAAACTGGACTCATCCTTGTGCGTGTCCCAAAAGGTGCGAACAGCAATGCAAAGTTAACGTTTTTTTTTTTTTGGTGGCCACATTTTGCGGCTGCGGTTGCTGCAACAAAATTTGTGGCACTCACGAGTGCCTTTATTTCCGCATGAATCATTTGGCGCTGTGCGTATAAATTCTTTGTTTTTATTATTATTCTTTTTGCCTTTGGTTTCTCTCTCGTACTTCACACTCGTAGGCAGGCTTTTTCTCGTGGTGCGTGTCCTATAGCATTTTTTATGAGCTGTCGTCGTCTGGTCCTCGACGACGCGTCAGGCATTTTGGCAGTCGCAGCTTTAACAATGAAATACCAAGCATTTTATGGGTCCCTGAATTTTTGGCCTCTTGAATTGTGCTGTTTGGGCACGCATGCAAGTTGGAAGGATCCGCATAGATGATGATATTGGGTTGTCGGTTTGTCTGTCTGCTTGGCGTTAATTATGATAAATGTGCTACTAATAAACCTAACTGTACGAGTCGCTGTCATAAGGCCACAATGTGTTTGCCAGCTGCCCGTCTGAGCCAACTTCCGTGGCACGTTAATGCATTTTCTTGTTGGGAAAACTGTGCTAATGGCATTTCCTGTACAGCTCGCCATTAGCACACTAAATGACGTTAGTTATTGTTGTTGTTATTGTTGTTTTTGTTGTAACTGCACATTGCTCTCGCATGACATTGTTGCTGTGGCTGTCGAGCTCAGTTTGCTGTGTACGTGTCCAGGTGTAAGCAGTCCTGCATAGCTTAGCCAAGTAGTCAATCGATGAGTCAGTTGGCCAGCGCACGTGTCCATAGCCTGATTGCCAGCTGATGTCATTCTGTAAGTGTGCGTGTGCGTGTGCGTGTAGGCCATAACACCTTACTCCATTCTAGTTGCATTAACGCTTATTCAATCAACGTTTAACGCAAATTGCCTCTTAAGCTGAGACCAAAATATATCTACATGTGTGAATATGCGAATTATGGCCATGTAATTTGATTAGGCCATAATCGAGCAGTCGCAATAGAGCCGCACTCCCACGCATATAATAGGAACATTGTTCATGCCAATTACACACCGATAACAACAGCTACAACAATAACAACAACAACAAAATCAACAACATGTACAACATGTGGCAGCATAATGAAGCATGCTCTAAAAATAAATCCATCTGCAGCGTGCTTCGTTGCCTGCAGACATTTTTATTTTTTCCATAGCATACTTTTGTGCGCGCCATCAAATTTCTTGCTTGCTTTTATTCAATTTGAGCTGCGTAAATATTTAAATAAATTAAAAACTACAGCTGCTAAAATATATTTAAAAAGAAATACATTTAATATTCTGACAGTTTAATTGAACATTTATGCGATTACAAGTAAGAACGGAAGGCACAAGTATTTGCTGCCATATGCGCACAGGTGTATATATTTAAAGCTGCAAAGTCAACGCAATAAACTATAAATAAATAGGGAATTTTAATACATTAAAACAAGTTTGTTTAATCCAGTTTGTGAATGTTAAATAATTGATTTGTGGTGGGAAATAATTGTGCGAATCTGTTATTAAAAACAATTAAAAGTGGAGGGAAATTGAATGCCTTTAATAAAACAATATATTTGTTTTTATTTGTGTATTACGTATTTTTGGAAGATACCTCCAATTATCTGGAAGCGGGGGCACAATCGTATAAATAAATTGTATATTTTCTGTACTGTTTGTTTTTGTTTTGTAAGCTCTAGTCTATAAAACACCCATTTGTTCGTTGTTATAAATTGTTTTGTTTGCGTTACCTGGCAATGTATTTATTTTCACTTCGATAAATGTTTATATTTATTAAATGATAGGCATATTTGTTTACGTAACATGTTTATTCACTTACAAGAATTTAATATTTCAATTATGAATCGAATTGAGACATACTTCTTTGCCAAATCATTTTACAACAAGTTAATAATAAACCATATATACAATCTCATTGTTATTGATTTTATTTAAATACGTAGCTAAATTTTCAATTCCTGTCTTTGCCGCAGGCTACACACACACACACACACACACACACACACACACACACACACACACACATCTTTCCCCGCTTTTCTTTTGTTATCAAATTTCTCTTAAATCGTGCATGATATCTGTTTCTTTAAATAGCTGTCTTATAATGGGAAAAAGCCACTTAAAATATGTTTGAACTCAATTACTGTAAGTATTTAACTGACTTTAAACTGACTTTGCAAGTTGCAAATACTTGGCAAATTATTTGAGTAGTTGTTCAACTATGCTGGCAATTTATTGTTTTCTGTGCGCAGTAAACTCAATTGAATATTAAACGGAGAATAACTAAAATATTTCTCTTATTTATCGCTTAGCATTTGTAGCTTAAGATGAGAAATTCCACAGGTTTAAATAAGAGACGCTTCCGGGGATACTTTTCTACTTAGACGACCTCGAGGTATTTTAAAGAACAGCATTTTAGTCACTTTATTATGCGGGTAAATTTAATGAAATACTGATAAATTAATAATGGGAATGTTAAATTTGCTCAGTAGATTTGTATGTAAATGACCAAAAGGTTGGACAAGGGGCTGCAGACTCTTCACATAAATAATGCGATCGGATTTTATTTCATAAGTGAATGTTGGTTGATAATTCGAAAAAGGCAACAGCTCTTTTATATAAAAAAAGTAATTAAAAAGATTTTCGAGACTTTCCCAACTTTTGGCATGTGATACTGCAGCTTGAAGTTTATTCAGAAATTTTACCTTGAAAATAAACTAAAATATAGAATAAATATCAAATATAGATATTCTAAATGTTTGCACGAGCAAATTATAAGTCTTGCAATTAAAATTGTATTTACAATACTTTAAGCCTCATTTATGCTTTGTCTGCTCATAATTACGTCGCGACGTTAATTAAAAATATGAATGAAAAAATAACGCATACGACCTGTGGTGCATTTGGCGCCAGCGCACAGCCAGCAATAATTAACGCAGATAATTGCATGAAATGCCAATAAGAAGTTGCATTATATTATTAATCGCGTGTCGGCATTCGAAAAAGCAAATGCAATTTAAAATTCAAAGTGCGCAGATATATATATATTCATATATATATACATACATATTTCGGTGACCGTTTGCACAGTTGACAACTCAACTCGGAAAACAATTGCATAAAATTATGCGCAGCGGAGCGGCAAATTAGTTTTTTAGTGGCAACATTTGCGACGTCGACGGTGTCAAGTGTCGTGGGCGTGGCACGTCCCTAAAAGAAGACCCTGACTTGTCCAATTCGTTCGCAAGCACAAACGAGATGTGACAGTCGCCTCGACTTGTGCCTGGCTGCATGCAGATGACGACATTTGCCGTTGCGTGCGTCTTACGCGCCGTGCATGTATATGTGTGTGTGTGTGTGTGTGTGTGTATGCACTTATGCGGTCGTGTGTGTGTGTGTGTGAATGCGTGTTGTCCCCTTGAATTAAATCGCCTGCTTTGATAACTTTGTACTTTGTGCCAGGCTATTCTCTGTCTGTCTCTCTCTCTCTCTCCCTGTCTCCCTGTCTATCTCTCTTTTTCTCTCTCCTCATTTGACACAATGTCTTGATTTTGAGTGCGTTAATTATTGAGGCAATCGTCAGTCTGCTTCACTCTGCAGCCGCCCCTCGCCCTTATTGACTGCTTCAACCCTCGGCTTTTAGCCATCTTAAGCTGCTTGCCAAATTATATGCGCAATTATGAGCGTGTCTTGGACTGAGCAACAGCTGGCAGCCAAGGACAACAGCCAGGACAACAGCCAGGACAACAGCCAGGCCAACGGCGCTGACAATTTGCAACAGTTGCCGTTGTCGTTAGTCAAGAGTTAATTTTAAAACACAATTCACTGAGCTCATTAGGCACTGTCTCAACTTTTGGCTTAATCAAATGGTAGAAAAACATTTCATTTATTTACTTTTGATTTGAAAGGATTTTTGATTTAGTAAGAGCTGGAGGTAGACCTAAGTTAAGCAGCAGTTATGTTGAAAACATTTCCGAATACGAGGAACTCTTCTCTTGCCTCTTTAGGTAAAGGAAAGTCCTGGCAGGACGGGTGCTATAAATTCTCAAATACGCTTCTGTTGTTTATTTTCTGGATAACGGAAATATTTAAGATAGGAAATACAATTTTAATCACTGACACTTTGTTAAAAGCCTTTATTTACTAAACACATATTTAAACTTTTGCTCTAGCTAATATATTACATATCGTAATTCTCTGATTAATTATCGTTAAATTAAATTATAATGAATTATGCTTTTTATTGTGCATTTTAATATTATGTTTTGTATGCTTGCTTTAGACATCAGTTAAAAGGAAATTAATACTAATCAATTATTCTTGAAGTTTCTCAAGAAAAAGTATCAGCTATTGATAAAGATGCATATATTAAACATAAAATAATTAAAAACCTAAAATACACCAAAAAAATTTGTTAGCCATTGAAAACAATTATTTATTGCCAACAAATATTTGAACGGCAATTTTAGAATTTTTGGCCACTTACAGAATGTATATTTCTTTTTTTAGCTTGCTTTAAATTAATTTAATTTAATTTATTTTATGACCGAAAACTTTGCTTTGTGTTACGCATAAAAATACGCATAAATTTTAAACAAGCTGCTTCTCAGCCCCTTATTTTGCCCCAACAAATATTGCGTATACGCCTCATGCTGCCTCATGCTAATTTGCCCAAGAAAAAATATGTGCCGGTAGGTTCAATACCGTTCGACGTGGGTTTTAATGGGTTCTTCGACTGGGCATAAAAAAAATTCCCAAAAACCATTTACAGCGAGTGCAACGGACGCTGCCGCATTAACAGCGATTGGCATTGGCCAAAACACGCGCACACACACACACACAAAAATAAGTGAAAACGCCAAAACAATTTACATTTTGTTTACCTCGAACGCACATACAATCTGCCCCCTTTTTTTTCTTTTGCTGTTAGCTGGGCAACTGCTCAACGCAAAGCAAGAAGTTGTTTAAGCTGAACTTCGATTCGTTGCTGTTGTTGTAGCTGTGTGTGTGCTCGGCGTGCTTTAATTTTATTTTTCTCACTTCATTTAGGGTTTCAGCTAAATTGTTTGGCATCGCTTCAACACTTTACATACATTTGCATAAAACAGCCACAGCAAAAACAAGCAGCCAAAACCCAAGTCAACGCTCTAATAACAATTCCTCTCCCCCTCCGACCCGCCCCTACGCTAGTGCCTTAACTGGAACAACTGAAGCATTTCGGCCATTAAAGCGCCGCGTTTGAGCCAGCAAAACGTAGCATACTTTTCTGCGTGCGAGACGCAAATGCGCCGCCCCCCGACTTTTATGGCCACTTTAGGCAGGTGCCTGTGTGTGTGTGTGTGTGTGTGTGTGGGAAGATTTCTTGTCTTGCCGCTGATTATTTGCAGCTTATTGCGTTTATGCGACGCTTATCGCATACGCATGAAAATCGCATTAAGAGTCTTCTATGGCCCTCCCAGGCACCTACATAAAGTAGGCGTCTGGTGCGTGATTTTACTCGCTGCCTGTTTGCATAGCTCATTGTGCGGGCGCCTTGTGTTGGCTTAACTGTTTTGTTGGCAACTGTTTGATTAGCCCGCTCAGCCATGTCACACAAGTAAATACACATACATGCGAGGGTCGGCCAATCAATAAACAATGTGACAACAATCGCCAGCTATGCATCGCAGCTTTAGTCTCCAATCAACATAAATCGCAGCTGATTTCATTGCCTCTTCGGCTTTACATTCATCGATTTTTAAGCCACAGACTTAATTTATTCTAAAGATTCCTTTATTATTTTTCGTTTACTTTATTGAGATTATAAATTATTAAATTATTTTATATACGGTTATCAGTTTGTGCCATAGATATTTGCAATATTCAACAAAATGGGCCACACTTTATTTATCGAATCACATTATCGATAAGCATTTAACTAGAGATGTCACTTAGCTAATAAAAGTTATCGATCGATTATTTTTTCTTACTAATGTCTTATCGCTGGATATGAACCCATATTCGATTACAACTCAATTCTCCCTCGTATTTGTTTTTGTTATTGCACAAATTTCATTCATTTGGTGCGTTTGGCTTGTTTGGCTATTTAATGAAGGCCGCCAACGTCCGTTAATCGTGCAAATATTTGTTGCTGGCTCGTTGTTGCCTCCCCACACTAACTAATAGCATATATACCTTATATAAATTCAAGGTTAGTTTGCCTTGGCTCATATTTGCATAAGTTGATGTTTTGGGGCGTCGTTTGTCTTACGCTTATCGTCTTGACCTACTTATCGTCTCATTTATTTATGAGAATTTAATGAAAACTTTGCAGCTAAAATATGTAAATTAATTTGAATAATTTACCAAGCGGCGCTGAGTGTTGGGCAAAATGCCATAAAGCTAGTTGCAAAAATTTCATTACTTACAAAAGCTGCAAATGTGCCAAAAAGTGTGCCATAAAAAATGTCGTTTACATCACAAGCTAAAGAGCTTTGGATACATTTAAGCTTCATGGCTGTCGTTGAAATTAATGATATAATTTAAATAAAAATTAAACATCCGCTAGTTGCCTAATTAGCTACAGCCACAGGCGCGATTTCTTGGAAAACTTCGCTTTGAGTTTAAATTTTATTGAAAAGCGAGAATTGGAATGGGCTTAGGAAGGAAATATAAACTGTTTGCCTTGTCGTTTAGCTAGTTTTATGTTAATTTAACGAACAGCAATTGATTACTTGTGGTCGATCAAATCCTAACATTAGTTCTTAATCTTATACAGGGAATTTCCATTCTTCTGCTCCATTTTATTTAATATATATTTATTATTGAATAAATTACGATTTCCTAATGCCGAAGAATTGACTATGCATTTAATTTTTTATGATTTTGTAAGATTAACATAAATAAATAATAATTGAATTTCCGCTTCAAGCAGAGACATCAAATTTGTTGAATATCTTGAATCGTATTGTTTCGGCTTTTCTGCACAATGTGCATAAATGTGTAAAAATGATTTTTAAATCGAATTTCAAATGAAAAATTTCGATAAATTCTCTGAGCAATTTCTCCTTGGATGAATTCTAATAAATTAATTGTTTTAAAACTGTGCTGGAGTCGAGGAAGCAACCCGACTTGCAGCTCAGATTTATTGTGTAATAAAAAACTTCCGCTTCTGCGAGTGCCAACATCTACCCGGTACGCTTATGCATTTACGCAATATTCATTTAACCCTTTTATGCTTTTGGGCAATGCAGATTTACAGTCATAAAGCCATATGAAGTTTATGAAGCGCACAAAATTAAAGTTGAAGCACAAAACTTGGGGAAATTGAGTTGTAAGCGGCTTTTATGAGCGCAACCTGAATCTGGTAAGTTAAGTCAAGCTAAGTCAAGGATTCGAAAATCCTTTTAAACGCTCATTTGTTTAGAAGTGAAGCCAAGCAGCAGCACATTGTTTTGTCTGCCGCAGCAATCGACGCAGTTAGACACAGCCATAACATTTCAAAGATATTATGCAGATTCCTCGAATATCCAAGCAGTTCAAGTTGTAGTTCCCTTTTCGATGGGGCCCAACTGTGGGCAAAGGATTAGAGTAGAAACCGAAGGCAGATGATTGGAAAGGTCTGCTTCACATTGCCTCATTTATGCCGTTCGGTCGTCCGTTCGTGTCCGGGCTGCGGCCAGTCCGTAGTCTGGCATTGTATTTTGTACGTGCTGCCATCTGAGCTCCGGGCGCGTGACTGTAGCATCCTGCCCATATCCAGTTCCAACAATGCCTTTGGGCAGCCTGATGCGCTTTTGATAACTTGTTTGTGCGCTGCTAACTGACAGCATTTTGTTGTAAGCCGTCAGTCGTCAGTCGACAGTCGACAGTCGGCGTGACTTGGCGACAAGTTGCCGCCATCAGGTTGATAAATAGTTTCTGAGCATAGAGAAATCCTTGAATTACACGCGCTTGTCGCCCACAAGTTGATTGAAATTAAAAACAAGCTCAGCGATTCCACAGGCTGATACGCTGTCGCAGTATATTTTATTATTTTGCCCGAGTAACTTTTGCCCGTGCCAACACACACACACGCAGGTGTGCACATTCCCAGCTGTCTTTTTTATTTTTTTTTTTAGCTCCCTTTTTTTTCGCTGAGCTTTAAAATTTTGCCCTGCGAGCTGTTTAAGTTTTTATTTCGTTCCGCTTCGCTTCGGCTGGCGCCGCATTAAATTTGATGCACTTGAAAGCGTGTAATGAAAATGTACATCAAACAGCAGCACACATAAAATTGTCTTGTTCAAATTACAGCAAGATTTTACACTCACTGCGCTCACTGACATTTACGAGATGGACACCTGTCGCCCCGGAAAATAAGCGCCAGCTGTTCAAGTATGACTAGGACAAAAGCTGAAAGCTGTGCCAGAGTATGTTTGCCAAGAAAGAAAAGATAAGCTGGCTTGACTAAAAGCCAACCAAAAAAAAAGGCTAAATATAGCTATTCAGCTGAGCTTTAAGTGAGTTTCAGCACATCGCTCTTAAAGCTTAATCAAAGAATTAAGAGATTTAATAAAATTTCGACACATTTCTCAAGGCTAATTGGTTCAAGTAAAATACTATTATTCTAGCCTGTTAAGCTTTAATGCCCTTTCCACTTACCTAAAGATTTGTTAAGCTTTCAAAGCTCTGTTTTGCAATATCAACGCCTTAGTAAAGGAGTTAAGCTAAAGCTGATTAAGTTGAGTTATAAACTGTTAAGAAGCTTAACTGCTTTGAATAAATTAATTGTAAAGCTTTTCTATGCTTTCTTAATTGTTAAATGTGCTCTTAAAAAGTTGCTTGTAGAAAAATAAAAAAATTTAATTTAATTAAAATTTAAGTTGTTGATGAAGCACTTAATGCAGCTGAAAAACTGGCCACAGTTAATTATACTTTGAGCTTTAAGTGAACCTAATTGCACTTAAAGCTTTCCAATCGGTTATCCACTGCAAATACACTCGTAGATTGGCAGCTCTTGCAAAGTTTAAATGCCACTTTTAGCTAGTCGTATGGCCACTTAATCATTTTTACTAGCAGCTTAATAGCCACTGTCAAATGCACAAATGCCACTTGACAAAGCAGAGCCACGGGTCGTATGCGTAATAATTGAAAGGGCAACAAATTTGTAGCCAATTTGTGGCAATTGACAAGCACTAAAGGCAACAGAGTGCCGCATGTCCGATGCGTGCAGTTTTAATGATATATTCAATGCCAAAGCAGACATAACGAGCAGCCATCGATGTTTACAGAACTGACCCAAAGCCACAAAGCGAGCATAAATAATTCATTTAGATATGGGACAGGGTATTGAATTACATGGCCCGAACTCTGCGCTTGACTCACCAATTGTCCGGCTGTCTGTCTAGTGTCTGCGGTGTCTGCAACTGTGTCTATGGGTCCTATTTATGGCACCCCAGGGAAATGACGCCTTATGAATGCCATTTTAATACACACACACACACACAAAAAAATAGAAGAAAACTTTGACAATATTGTCAGACAGTTAACTGAAAGCGAAATCGAAATGCTATTTCAGTGACGTTTGTCTCTCCATTGATAGACGCACAGTTATTCAAGCTGTTACACCACACACTACGTATTTGTATATACAGCTGTCTATATCTAAACAGTTACCCGTCCAGCCATTTGAGTGTGTGTGCGTCATGGCACACGCAAAACCTGCATAGCTATACACAGATAAAGGAAAACTCGGCAACTCGACAACTGGGCGGGACTGGGCGGGGCTGGGCCCGGAGGGGGGGCGTATCTAGTAACGCAGACGTAAATGTATATTTGACGCACCACAAAACATTTATCAAGTGGTTCGCTCAATTTGGTAAATCTAAACGTCTATCGAGCCCATTCATTTGGCCCGCTTTCAGCATTTTGTATTGATTTTGCCAACTTTTTTTTTGCATACACTCGCAAAGGACTTTATTATTTTCTCATGGAATTTGAAACGTATAAAAAGAGGATATCTGCTTACCTGGAAAGATATGTATAAATATTGTGGATTGCGTCTTTATTGGCATATAAGTTTGCCTGTCTGTCTCTGTATCCGGAAATAATTACTATATCATATAGCTACCAGAGGAAATGAGCAATCCGAATATGAGTTATTTTATAAAAAAACATTTGTTTTTCAAATGTAACTGTAAACATATTGATAAAAATATATCAGCGAAACCATATCAGGAAAGCACTCCTTTATCTCATAACCTTAGGGGTACAATAAGTTCGAAAAAAGATTTTGTTCGTTTTGTTTTGTTTCTTCAAGATACCTTGATCAAACTTGGCATTTAACAGTATAAAATATAAGCAAAATCTAATTACTATATCGTATAAGTGCTTGTTTTATCTGAAGAGCTTCTCAGTTTGCCAGGTTAGACTCAGTATTTCAACATTTATATACCCTTGTAGAGGGCTTTATAAGTCTATCATGAAATGTCTAAGGAAGGAGACATCTCCGACCCCATAAAGTATACATAAATAGCATCAGCATAAAACTGTAACTGGCCGGATCTGACTACTGCTGCTGCTCTAGGCACAGACGGTTAAAAATGGGAGTGTTGATATAAAAACATTCCTGAGTATACAAATATGTCTCACATTTGCTAAAAACATTGCAAGGGTATTGTATTTTCGGTTTACTGATATCTTTGCTTCCTTCATATTTTATTTTTCGCCCAGCCCATCCAAGTGGCCCTCGAAAGTAGTCTAGGGCTTTTTCGGGTGCGCCCAAAGCAATCGTAGTATTTGTTTGGGCTCTGCATTTGGTTGCAAAGCTTAAAGGCTGTTCTGGCATGCTCTGCTAATTAGCTGCGCTCGTCACCATTCACGTCATTTGCATGCACTGCGAACACTCGAATTCCGAATCAAAACAATTTAAAAAGCTTGCATTCAAGCTGTCGCCCTACCCCCAGTGCCACGCCCCACCAATCCGATGCCTGAAGTTTTGTACTTTTTGTAAATAATTTCTTATGGCATTTTGTTGCCGTTTCTGTGCGGGTCTCGGGGCAGTAGGTGGCAGCGGGTGGTCTGCTTACCTGACCCAACGTTTTATTTAAGTTCTCGCATTGTTTAGACTTATGTATATTATTTGCCTTGAATGCGATGATGATGGGCTGTGCTTGCTGGTTGGGGGTTGGGGGTTGGGTGTTGCTTTGCCCGCATTTGCTGCCCGCGTCCCTCAACTTTTTGTGCTCTGTGTTTGCTTTAACATTGAAAAAGTTTGTTTTTTTTGCCGCCTCCTCTGGACTCATAAAGCGCACCCAACGCGTTCTACGGACTTTTTGAACTTTTGCAACTGAGGTTTTGATGCCTTTCAGTTTGAAAATATCCATTGCCTAGGTGAGAATGAGGCCCAAAGTTTTGCTCTCGCTTTCTTGATACTTTTCTTTCCTATATAAAGCGTGCCTACAATGCGTATATATATTTATATGTATAAGGTATATTGTGCTAGCGCCAACAAAAGGTCAATGAACAATTGACAAAGTCGCGCTGCTCTTGACTTGCCAACATAAATGCCATTTAAAAAGTTTTATATTATAGTTTGCGAGCAAGAGCACTTGGCAAGTGCCATTAAAAAGCCGCTGATTCATTTGCTTGTTTTAGAGACTTTCGCCCTATAACAATGCGGCTGAAGGCGTCTTTTATCACAGTGCACGCTCAATTAAAAGTTGACAACTTACAAGTTGTTGCCGTTAAGCACTATCTCGGAACTCTTGAGTCCAACCAATTGTTGGGAAGCATATATACTATTTATATATACTGTAAAATCGGTTAAAGGGGTTGTGCATTCAATTTGGGTCTATCTTTAGACAATCGTGTGTGTGATAGAACTTTTATACATTATTACAAACTTGTTAATCTCTCATTTTAATAAATAGGCTTTCTTCTTTAATATATAATATTGAATATTTTAAAAAAAAGTGTTAATCAGTCTTGATTCTATCTCTTCTACTTTATTGACCTAAAATGAGCGTAAAACTTTTCAATTTAATTCGCTAAATTGAATACTCCATTTTCGTATTGAAAATATTTCTTAAAATAAATTCTTGTTTTGCCAATTGAATTAAATATGTTTCTAATTGTGTGGAGCTCCAAATTCTTATATTTTTATATTTAAAACTCTTGGCAACTCTATGAAAGTAAATACAAATTTACATGCATAACAAAAAGTCTATTGTAATCTTTAAATTTAACTGTTAAATCTACTTAATTTAAAGCAACTAACTTTATATACTCAACAATTCGCACAGCTACCGTGCTAACAATTTTATAATGTGAGACAAAATAGACTTGTTTCGTTTATTTTAATCTATTATTATCATTGTTAAAAAAAACATATATTGTTGTTTATATATTTATATTTCTGTGTTAAAGTGTTTTTTATGACTAATTTCTTGCCAAATTTGGGCGATAGTATATTTACAACCTGACGTTTAAAGCTAGCAGATATCGCTGCTTATCTATGGCAATAATTTCCATTGATTAGACACGAGCGGGGACTAACTCAACGCAATTGGCGATCCGAAACTCAGTACGGTTTGTCAGCTCAAATTGGCCATTTGTCAGCATTACAACATATATGCAGAAATGGAAGTCTTTCTAATTACACTTTGTATAGCAACATCTATATTTTTTATAGTTTCAATTGCGGCTTTAATTAGGCGCCAGCAGAAGGCAAAACAAGGCGTGGGCTATGTGATCAGCGAGGGCGGTGAGCGAAAAGAACTCTTAGAATACATATTGATCTGTGCTTATCAGCTGCGCTGATATATACTATACTATATGTTTTTGATTTTTAGTTTTTTTTTATTGTTTGGTGTCTAATTGTTTCGCTTTGCAGCCCCAGTTGCGATCACCTCGGCCACACACAGGCCACCAGGTGGAGTTCCCGTTGCACATTACCCACCGCCAAGCTATCAGGCAAACGTCTATCCGGGCACGTATGCATATCCAGCACAAGCCACCAGGTAAGCTTCGAAAACAAGACAAATTCCTCGAATCTTACACTTTATATATACCTGTATAGCCATGTTCAAATGATACCCGTGCAAGTGCAGGTCATGCAAACTCCAATGCCTGGGTAGGTTCAACTATTGAATTAAATCAAAATGTATCCGCAAATTTATCGTACGTATATTATGATTATAGCATGCAAACGTCCTATCCGCCCATGCAGCAGCGTGCTGTAAACAATGGAACTATGTCTAACGCCGAGCTGACCGTTCTTCCAGCCAACTGTGAGAAACCGATCACTCATCAGACCCACCAAGGGGCGGTCGAAACAGTTAGCCAAATCTAAGCGCTTTTTACTAACGTTTAGCATTTGGCATAAAGTATTTTTAAAAACTGTGACACGATTTTCTTAATAACTATTTATTTTTGCAAGCAAAATACATTTTTTTATAAACATATAAATATAATTAAAAGCATTTAAAATTTGAATGTAAAATCCCCAATACATGGTCACACTTGCTCTCAGCTGAAGCGCTACTGATACCTTTTCAGCTGGCTATCGATAACGCTGCAGCTATTCGTTAGAGCTGCCAGCTTTTCTTGTTTATTACAGGTTATTTTGCTTAAAAACAAAATAATAACAAAAGAAAAAGTATTTTAGGATGAATTCAAGATAAATCTTAAATAAGTTAATTTTTTAATAACTGCTACTAATTTATTCATACAAAAATTTAGTGGCGGCTAGCTTCTGGTTGTTTTAGCTTTTTTTATGCCAGCTGGCGTCTTTTTGGCTATCGATAACTGTAAGCTGGCAACTCTGTCAGACAGTCGAGCAACTTCTTGATTGCAACTAAGATTTTCCGTCGGAAAACAAAATATTGTTTGCTTGAAATATTTAAAATTGCAAACGCAGTGACGTTTCAATTTCGTACGATTATGTTGGTCAACGAAGCCAGACAAGTTTTGAGCCGCGCCAGCTCCTTGGCGGCGCGTCACCAGGTAAGCAGCAGCAAGTGTCCTCCATCCCCTCGAGGGGCGTGTGTGTTGGCCATTTGGGCAGTATTATTATATAAGAATTAACAAAAACATAACTAAATAGCCTAAATGCCTGATAAAATGCCTGTCAAATGCGTCGTGAAAATATCACAATTTGCGATTATGTAAACATTTTTGCTACACGAAAAAAAAAATTGCTATGGCGTGACCAAAGCCCAACATTAACAAAATTAATTTTTTGTGGGTTTCTCTAGTTACGTGCAATCAGCAACACAACGCAGCTGGAGCAGCAGGCACAGCCGAAGGCAGCGCAGGAGCCGCAAATAAAGAAGTTTGAAATCTACCGCTGGAGTCCGGACAATGCCGGCGAGAAGCCCCACATGCAGACCTACGAGGTTAATATGCGCGAATGCGGTCCCATGGTGCTGGATGCGCTCATTAAAATCAAGAATGAGATAGATCCCACTCTGACGTTCCGTCGCTCTTGTCGCGAGGGCATTTGCGGCTCCTGTGCCATGAACATTGGCGGCGTCAATACCCTGGCATGCATCAGCAAAATCGATGCGACCAGCTCGAAGCCTCTGAAGGTCTATCCATTGCCACATATGTATGTGGTGCGGGATCTGGTGCCGGACATGAACAACTTCTACGAGCAGTACAAAAACATCCAGCCCTGGCTGCAGCGCAAGTAAGTAATTAGCAGCTGAGTAATAACTTTATATTAATTATAATTTTAATCCGCTAAGAAACGAAGCCGTTGAGAAGAAGGGCAAGGCACAGTACTTGCAGTCTGTGGAGGATCGCTCCAAACTGGATGGCCTGTACGAGTGCATTCTGTGCGCTTGCTGCTCGACCGCATGCCCATCGTACTGGTGGAATGCCGAGAAATATCTCGGCCCGGCTGTGCTAATGCAGGCGTATCGCTGGATCATTGATTCGCGTGACGAGAACAGTGTGGAACGTCTGAGCAAGCTAAAGGATCCCTTCAGCGTCTATCGTTGTCACACCATCATGAACTGCACGCGCACCTGTCCGAAGGGCCTAAATCCTGGCCGTGCTATTGCCGAGATCAAGAAATTGCTCTCAGGTCTAGTCTCGAAGCCAGCGCCCAAAATGGAAACGGCTGCGCTGCACAAGTAGAAACAATTTTATTAAAGTCCAAAACTCTTTGTGAATCCGCTCCCTTAATCCCTTAGACTGCAGCGGCAGAGTTACAATTATGATAACCAGTGTGCTCGCCTAGCCCCAACTATTTTTGCTTATTATGTTTATAATTTATTTAAGCTTAAAGTAAACGAAATATGTTATTACAGTTTGTAAAGGGAACTTTGTAATCGCAACATTAATCAACTAAATGGTGTATCTATGCAATGCCTTTCCTTACGGTGCTGTGGGCGAGGTCTCATCATTCATTTGTATGTCGTCGGCAGAGTAAAAATCCTGTGTGACTGGAATGACCCGATCGTTGGTCTCATCGTCCTCCTCATCGTGGCTGTCGGTGTCCTCGCTATCATCGTTGGCTGCGGAAATCATTGATTAGCATTTCGAAATTTTATGCCCTCTCTCAGTTTGCGACTTACCGTCCTCATCATCGGTTTCGACGCCGGTGATAGTGTGCACCTTTCCCAGCGGCTGCAGATCCGTGGCAGCTGTTTTCAAGGATTCTCGCTGAAATAGAAAGTGCGTCAAATGTTGTTCAATTTTAAATGCATTTCGGGCATACCCAATTCCTGCGCTCGTCCTCGTAACGCTTGGTTTGTACTTCATCATCGGATGTCATATCAAACCAAATACGATTGGCCACCGAAGGCTTGATGCTGGGAAAGAACGGAATCATTGACATATTTGCGAGACTTTTCTATTGCTGAATTGGCCGTCTGCTAATTTGTTATTTCTGCAGGGAATTTTCGCGTCAATCTGGCTACACTTAAATATATATCGATAACGTTGCCATGGACGGCATATGCAGCTATCGAAATATAGTTGTTGTTGCATTGAGAGGTGAAGACAAAACACACAAATATGATAGAAATAACTTGCAATGACCGCCTGGGCAAAAAGGTAACAGCGTTGTGCTTAAAAAATACATCTAACAAAGACTTTCATTTGTCTTGCAGGTGCGTGTGAAGTGCAATCCCGACGACACCATTGGGGACCTTAAAAAACTTATAGCGGCGCAAACTGGCACAAAGCATGAGAAGATTGTGCTGAAAAAGTGGTATACCATCTACAAGGACCCCATTCGTCTATCTGATTGTTCGTAAATATCATGTTGATTATGTTTTGATTAATAATATTAATGACCTGCCTTTTATGGTACTTGCAGATGAAATTCACGACGGCATGAATCTGGAGCTCTACTACCAATAAACTGCCTAAGCAGCTATTGCACCTATACGAGAAATCTTTTATACTCTGCGCTATTACAACGTAAATTAATATATATGTATATGTAAACTTTTGTATGTTTTGATTTATGTATTTCACACAACAAAGGGAATTGGTATCAAATAAATAACAAGGACTGTTCGCGCGTTTTTGCACGCAACATTCCCAAGTATCGTGTAATTTCGTGTCGATATATCGAGCCTATTCAAAACGATGTATCAGTACCGCTTAAATCTACGTCCGTCAAATTAGCGGCGATTTTTGGTACTTGGTATCGGAAAAGGAATCGGTCACTTTTAAATGCATTTATTAATGTTTTTAAGCACAAAACCCAATAAATTTAAATGCAGAATTGCGAAATATTAAATTATTTACTGTCTACATTCATACTTTATAGAATTGTTCAACACTGTATTCAAGCAGTAGTTCAGTTCGCGTTGGAACTAGCAGTTCGATAGGCTTAGTGAATGAACTATAAGAGGTTGGTTTACAATTAAATTATTTTCTCAAAACCTGTACCTTCCATTTGCTTAAAATTTGTGGCAAAAGCTTCTTAAAATATGTATCTACAAAAGGATATAGCGTGCATTGAGGGACATTGTCCGTGAGTTAAGAAATTAGGGCTCAAAAACAAGGTTGATTTTTTGCGGTCAGTTTGTATGGGGCCGACAAGGTAGTTGCTGCACTCTTTACCAAATATTTAAAAAACGGTACCGACGATTCTCAAAAAATTTTAACAGTTGACTACGTGAAACTATAGGCTTTAATCGTGTATATGTGGTAGTACACACAGTAAATAATTTAATATTTCGCAATTCTGCATTTAAATTTATTGGGTTTTGTGCTTAAAAACATTAATAAATGCATTTAAAAGTGACCGATTCCTTTTCCGATACCAAGTACCAAAAATCGACGCCAAGTCACCGCCGCTAATTTGACGCACGTCAAAATATGTGTGTTTTATATCGATATAGCCGATAAGTTGATTTAAGAAATAAGCACCCCTACTATCGGCAGCCATTTTTTCACGCTTTCATGCGAAAAAATTGTGAAAATTCAAGTAAAAAGTTGTAAAACAAGCGTTAAAGTAATTTATAAAGATCCTTTATATTAAAATAGTATGCGAATTTGAATTCTGTGCGCGCGTGTAGTGGTGAGCATTGAAATGAACATGGAGACGGTCGTCGCTTTCAATAATGAGGTAAGTTGAGGCCGCTGCCATAGACATGTACATATGTACATACATATCTATATCTGCCCATACATACCTCGGTATTTACATACATGTCTGTATGTGCCATATGTAGTTGTGTAATTTGGACCGTACACAATTGTAATCACGCCAACTTACACATGTAAATGTTAAATATTGGCAACATGGAAACCTCGTGTCCCGCCTTGGTCCACACACTGAACCCATTTTCTTGACCATCTTGACATGTACATGTATTTTTCAGCTCTCCGGGCTCTATGATAGCCGGCCGCCCATATCAAAGGCTAAAATGGCCGCCATCACAAAGTCGGCAATGCGTGCAATCAAATTCTACAAGCATGTTGTGCAGAGTGTCGAAAAGTTTATACTCAAATGCAAGCCGGAGTACAAAGTGCCGGGCTTGTATGTCATAGACTCGATTGTGCGACAGTCGCGGCATCAGTACGGAACCGAAAAAGACGTATTTGCGCCACGCTTTCAGCGCAATCTGACCGAAACCTTTGCCAATCTCTTCCGATGCGCGCCCGAAGATAAAAGTCGCATTATCCGCGTGCTAAACCTTTGGCAAAAGAACAATGTCTTTAAATCGGACGTTATACAGCCGATATTTGACTTGGCCGATCCGAATCATCCCATTTATCACCAAATGCCACCAATCGTCGGGCCGGGCAACCTCAACACAGGTCCAGGGCCTAGCGGCAGTAGTGGTGCCCTAAATCTGTCGGATATTTCCAGTAACAATGCTGCCAACGGCCTTAATACCTCTGGGATGAGCAACATGGACCTAAGTGCTGCTACCGACGACAAATTGGGTGGTGCCATGCCGGATCTGTCGGTGAGTGGGCTCTGGATGATTACTACAATAGTGAAAAGAGACTGGCAATTAATATCGCATAATGGCAAAAGTTAAGGCCACACGTATAGTAAAATGTAAACAGTAGCTACTGAGCCGCCATGACGAGCTATACTCATTGCCAGGCTCCGGTGCAGTATTATAAGTCTATGTGTACGATGTATTCCAATGCTAACCCAATTGCCATTATTTTTTGTTACTCTTACCATTACTCTATTCATGTCTTGCTTGCCTAATGCGCAAAAATACACAGCTAAGCCATGAGAAGTGCTCAAGTTCTAGCCGACGTCACATGGAGCAGCATTATATGAAACGCCAGCAGCATCAGCATAGCATGGCTTCTAGCGTTTCTGCCGGATCGAAGAGCCGCTTCGATAGCGTGGGCCCCAGCAAGTCACATCACCACAAATATGGCAAAAGTAGCAGCTCGCACGAGCTGGACTATGATGTGCGTGAGATAATTGACGATGAGGATGGTGACATGCTGATGGGCGAAGATCATCATTGTATGGGCGACGACTCGCCTCCTGGCTCATCGAATTTGCTAGATGTATGCAAGGGACTTTCTGTTATATGTTACATTTTTTGTTTAGCTTTAGTTTATTTAGTTTGTTATTTGCAATCTTCTCAATGCATTTAACCCATATATATAATATACGCCTCCCTTTGCAGAACAACAATTTGAAGCAACTGCTTAATGATCCCAATGTGCTGCGCCAGTTGCAGACGCTGCAAAACTTTCAAAAATTTAAGCAGCAAGAGGAGAACCAAAAACATCGCTACCAGGATGATGCACTGCAGCAGCATTTGCAGAATGTTCTTAAGGTGTGTGTGTGTGTGTGCGCGCGCGCGTTCGACCCTAGCATTTTGTATACCCAGGCAATTCTCTGGGCTATGCTATAATACACATATTTATAATTTTAGGGCACAGCTGGCATGCCGCCGGGCATGGCTATGGGAATGGGCGGTCATAACGATGTGACGGATATGAACAAGGACGTGGAATTCATATCGGAACAGCAACCCATTGAGGTACGCTCACATTCCTTTAATTTTATAGTTTCATCAAGCAGTTAATGTGTGCATTTTTGACTGATCCTGCAAAACTGATATCAATCAAAACTGCAAACAAAACTGCAATTTTCTAGTTCTCGTTAAATATATATATATATACAATATATATCATTAAATTCAAAAAGCACCCATGAAATTGGAACTATAGTTGAGAAATTGATTTGCAAACAACTTACATAGTTCCGTATTCATGGTGCCAAGTGCTGCTGACGGGCCCAAACTGTTGTTATACCGGGCGGAGAATTGAATGTTCCGATCGATTACCTGGAGCAGAGTGAAAAAAACAAAAAAGGAAACGCATATACAAAGAATGGGGATTAATTTTGAAGTGTGCAAACGATAGCACTTATTAATGTTAATAGTTATTAAAACTAATTTAAAACCCGACTTGAATTGCCTTGCTATTAAGTCTGATTTTATGGTTTTTGGCCAAGAAATAACTGTCTAAAGGGCCATACTTAAATTTAAACTTTAAATTTGCATATACGTTTATTAAAAAAAAAAAAAATGGTTAAAAAGCCCAAAGGTAAGGTTTATTTATATAAATAATGACGGATGCGAAACCCGATGCTAGAAGCCCCGTATAACAACGTTTGGTAAGTTCCTTAATATGTAACCGAAATTCCAAGTCGATTCAAATTCAATTGCCCATCAAAGAAAACAGAAACTTGCTCGAAAACGCATCGATTAAAAAATGCCAATGAAATAGTCAAGAACCGCCGACCAATTAAAAGGCCAAAACACACGTCAACACGCCAAGAATGCAGTTAAAAAATAAATATAAAAGACAATACGTATTTCTATTATTTGTAGTTATACAAAATCCAACCAATATGTTTTCCCAGCTACCCGAATACTAACAAAAAAAAAAAAAAAAAAAAACACCCAATCCCAATTCCCACCGTTCCATTCCGCCATTATTTGTTTTATGCTTAAAATGTTAACGTTTATATCACATCACTTTCTCTCAAATTTCTTGCCAAACTTCAAACGCTCAGGTTATCAATCTGGATGGTGCCGATTCCCGTAGTCCCACGCCCGACCGGGACCGATACAAGCGAAGTCGACGGAGCAGCCGCAGTCGGTCACCCCGTAACCGTGGTGGTGGCGGCGGCGGTGGCGGCAATGCCAATGATCGTGACCGCGGAAGTCGCCGACGCAGCTCTCGCTCTCGTAGCCGGTCGCCACGTTCCAGCCGTAGGCGCGGGTCGCGCGAGCGTGACCGTATGGAGCGCAGCACGCGCGACAAGGAGCGGGATCGGGAGCATGAACGTGAGCGTCGCAAGAAGGGTCTCCCCGATATTAAGAAGGATCATCTAAGTGGTAACTATCCATGCATAACCATAGCGTAACGTAACGTAACATCACGTAAGACGTATGCCGTAAGCCATTACGGAATTGGTATTTGTCGCATGCCAAAGGCTTTGCAGGATCAAGAAGCCCTCAGTTTCTGCGCAAACCTTTTCATGCCACATTTACCAGAGCCTTTTTAATTAATGCTAAAACGTAAATCTTTTTTTTATCCTGCAGCTCCTTGGCTCGGTTGACGTGTGTGTGTGCGCGCGCGTGTGTGTGTTTTAGCTTTAGTGGTTCTTGTACTTAAAACATGATCAAATCTTACTATCTGGCATTATTTAACCCACATAATATCCTCAAATGCCCCTGACGCGTTTCTGAGCAAAGTTTTTGGCAACCAAATCAGATAATAAGCATATTAATGTATCCCTATTTTATCGTGTACTACCAACTAAGCACTTGGCACCCAAAACAAATTGAACTGTGCGTTCAAGATGCCTTGTGAATCACTCTTGGCATATCCAAGTAACGCATTCATATGACACCTTAACGCTTACATCAATTTCAAACTCGTGTACATACTAAAGCTACAACTCCACGCAGAGAGCCTAGAGAGTCTAGATTTACAAGCATGCATATACATTTTGATATTTTTTATACCCTTATAAGTTGTTTCCAAATGTGCAACGCATAGAAGGAGTCATCTCCGACCTCATAAAGTATATACATACATATATTCTAGATCAGTATCAACAGCCTAGTCTCGATATAGCCTTGTCGTCTGACGGTTTGTCTATTTTCATGCGAACTAGTTTCTCAGTTTAAAAGCTAACGTCATGAAACTGTGCATATGTCGGAGATATCATATAGCTGGCATAGGAACGATCGGTCGATAATTGAGTTATTGTATGGACAACTTTTTTATATTAATATAACCTGATCAGACTCGGGATTTATTAGTTCACATAGCCACTATAGGAAAGATCGGTGGAATAGTATGATATAAGGCAAATTATTCAGTTCTCAAAAATATTTCCACAAACCTAGCATTTTCGACCTGCATTTTTTTTTTACGACTTACCAACTGGGGTAAAATTGAGAGACATTCCTTGTAGATAAATATTTAAAATCAATGGGAAGATAAGTTTATAAAAATTTAACAGTTTTCATTTCGATATCGTATATTAAATACCAGAGCTGTGTGTTTACATATTTCCCAAATTCAAACGACAAACATGGTTAGATAAAGGCAATTGTAAAGAAATCATGTAGGTTTCATTTCGGCGATCTTTTAAACAACTGGTTTGATTTATGGTTGAGAAACCAGATCGCAGCATTCTTAAATACTCTTGTTGGCATATGACATAAAATTTAACTCCAGCCACACGATAAACCGAGATATATTATATGATTAGCAAAGGGAATAATGAAAGTCGGGCTCGGCAAGTTGAGTCAATATCTGATTTTCTGACAGGATAGCCCATCCAAACTCAGTCAAGTCTCATCACGATAGTTTTTAGATAGGAAGATTCGCTTGCATAGAAGAAGACAGACGAACAACATTTTTTCTTTATGCCTTTATGTGGTCGGAATGTCTGTTTCAATGCATTAGACATTATATGATAAAATATAAAAACTTTGAGGCGATAAAAAAAAGCATAAAACAGAATTTCTTTAACTTATTTTCCCAAAAAAAATATCAGTTTTGGACGCATTTTAATAATGTTTGTATAATGAGTGGTAGAATCCTTAAAGTAACTGAAAACGAGTTAGAAAATGAAATTCTTATCCTAATTGAATTTATATTTATACCTTTATCTTATTGTATAAATTCAAAATGTTTAACATTAGATTCTTGTTTCTTGCAGTGTGCAGCACCACGTTGTGGGTGGGCCACCTCTCAAAGCTGGTATATCAGGAGGAATTGTCAGACACTTTTGGCGAGTATGGCGATATTGTGAGCATCGACCAGATTGTGCCAAGGGGTTGCGCCTTCATTGTGATGAATCGCCGCCAAGATGCGCACAAGGCCATGCAAGCGCTAAAGAATCACAAGCTTCAAGGGCGTGCCATTACCATATCTTGGGCAGCCGGCAAGGGTGTCAAGAGTAAGGAGTGGAAGGACTTCTGGGACCTCGAGCTCGGCGTCACATATGTGCCGTGGAGCAAGCTGAGTCCCGATACCGACTTTGACAGTCTTGAGGAAGGCGGCATGTTTGACGAGGACACCATGCCCAGCTGGATGAAGCAGAAAATAAATCAGGCGAAAAATGTCAAAGAAACAAAGGCGACTGTCCCTACCGCTGACCTCACCACGGCCCCGCCTGTGGCGCCGCCCAACTTGCTCTTCGGCATTGACACAACACAGCCACCGCCAGTGGCACCGCCACAGCATGGCGGGCCAGGGGCACCTCCGCCAGCACTGATGGGCATGGTGCCTGGTCAGTTCCAGATGGCGCCGCCTTTGGCCGGACCGCCACCACAGCGCATGATGGGCCCCATGGGACCCATGAATCATCCATTGGGCGGTATGCCCATGCCTCCAAATATGGTGCCCGGTATGCCACCGCCAATGATGATGCCGCCTAACATGATGCCGCCCGGCTTTCCGAGCATGGGCGGTCCGCCGCCACATCCCCTGGGACTGCCGCCAGGCGCACAGTTCCCCCCACCCGGTGCCGTTCCGCCACCCATGGCCACAATTCCAACACCTGCGGTCTCTGGGGCTGGCAATGTGAGCGACGATCAAATGGATATAGAAATGGAGCTTGAGGATGCGCCGCAATCCGTCCCGCCGCCGTCACAGCAGCAGCAACAGCAACAACCACCGAACTTTAGCCAGCCGCCGCCTATTTTTACAGGTGGTGGCTCAGCGCCGCCCAACAGTGCCGAAGTGGCTGCAGCGGTCGCAGTAAATGAGTTGTTTCAGAGGGACCGGACACGTGGTCCTGGCGGCGGCTCACGTTGGGGTGGCCGCGACGACATTGGCGAGACGTCGGAACGCTGGCGGAATGAAAACGGCGCAGGTGGACCACCTCCGCTTAGCGGAGCCTTCAATGAGGCTCGGGCGCGCCTTAATCTAAACAGCATGGAACATGGTGGCATGCCACGTCCAGAATTTATGGCTGGCTTGGGTAAGTTCCAGGCATAGTAGAGTTATTATCTTCGACTGCATATCCTCTGATTCAATGTAGACTTCGATAATCGTTCTGGCGGTGGACCACGTGGCATGGGACCAGGACCTCGCGGTGGGAACCATAATGGCGGCAACGGCGGAGGTGACTTCTTCCAGCCCAATATGAATCAGAATCGTTTCAATCAGCCAACGAGTCTGATGCAGATGCGCATACTGCCGCCAGCGGCGTTTAATCAGCGCATGGGTGGACCGGGCACGGGCAATGGAGTAGGCCCCATGTTTATGCGTAATCAAGGTGGCGGGCCAGGCGGCAGACAGCAAGGACCAGGTGAGCATTTTCCAGCTGTAAAATTTACCCAATACTAACTATGGAATTTATTTCAAGGCTTCTTCAATCCACGCAATCCGTTTAATGATAACCAGCGGGGTCGCGGCGGCGGCAGCGGCGCTGGCGGAGGTCGTGGCATGGGTGGCGGTGGAGGAGGAGGAGGTCGCGGTGGCCGCTGGAGTGATGAAGAGGATGATAACGGCATAAACAACAACAACAACAGCAACTTTAAACGTCGTGGAGGCGGTGGCCCAGGTGGCCCTGGCAATCGATTCCGTGGCGATCGCGATAGTGACGATCGTCGCGGAGGCAATGCACGTGGCGGACGAGGTGGGCCGCGTAGCGAAGAGCGTGAACGTGGACCCAACAACAATAACAGACGTGGCTCGCGCGATGACAGTAATCGTCACTCAATAAGCTCCACGGATGAGAACGCAGTGCAAGGCAAACAATCTTCGTTAGAGGCAGATGATTTTAAAAACAAGCCGGTGGCAGCGCCATCCGTGAATAATGTAGCAAAATCAGCAGCAGTCGATACCGAAGAGGATTGGGATAGAGAGTTGCAGGAATACGACGCGAGAATGGAGGCGCAGCAAGCTGCGGAAAGCGCTGCTGCTGCTGCTGCTGCAGCTGCTGACGATAGCCAGAGAGCGGAATCAATGATCGAGACGGAGGCGTTTGCCAGACCAGTTGTGCAGGAGAGCAGCGAGGCGTCTAAGCCAAAGGCGCCATCACCCGTCTGCACGCCCCTCTATGACGAGTTGCCGCCACCGTTGTCAGCAGCTTCAGCAACAGCGCCGCCGCCTCAGCAAGATGAGCGGTCCGAGGAGCCGCATCCAAAGATCGAACAGCGGTTTACTGAAGAAATTGCGCCATCGCCTGCCATACCGCAGCCGGAGGCAGCGCCCGCCGCAGAGATTGAATCAACGAAAGAGATAACGGAAGCTGAGCCAGTTGCCAGTGCCCAGCCAGAAGTCGAGACAGACACATAGAATGCTGACTAAATAATTCATTCGAAGCAACAAAAAGAACTTTCGATGGTAAACAAGTGTGTGTTAGTCGAAAAATGTGTAATTTATGATTTCCTTACAATATGATTTATACATGTATGTTTGTCTCACAACATGCATGCAAACATTTATATATTATTAAAATTTTAGCTTGAGATTACGCATTTGTTGAGACGCGAAGAGTCTGCACCATTCTTGCTAGGCTAAGGCGCTTTATTTTATTATTATTAAAGTTTTCACTTCAAGGCTTAGCTGCCGCCAAACCACAAACTAACCAACAATCAGGGCGTCTCTGATCCCTAAAGTCGGATGCTAGCAATTTTCATTTTCCATACAGTTATGTATGTAAAAAAAAAAAAATAAAAAAACTCCCAACATCAGATACAGTTAAAGGCGCAATGGAACAAACTGTAGCAAATAATTAGAGAATAAAATGTATGGACGAAATTGATAGACAGAGAAAACAGCCACGCTTGAAATGTTTATTATTTTGTTATGTATATAATTTTAAGCAGGTATTTAACACAAATCGTTTCTTATATGCAGATTATAAGTACAGGTATAATAATGTACAATTTAAATATGAAAATATTATCAATACTATTAATAAAAAAAACAAAAACAGACAGTTGACTTAAATACGTGTGTTTGTATGCGTGCACATTACTTAAGCCATTGTAATTAAACCCAAAACATTACCGTAAAAAATTATTTCAACATTAACATTTCAATCATCCAACCAGTATATCATAAAGCTCCCAAAGATTAAACGTAACCCGAGATTTTTTATGAAAACTCCGTTGTGTAGCTAAGTAACGCAATATACGGCAAAATGCTGAATGTCTGCGGGGATATTTGAACTTCGATACCCCAAAGATACATTTTATTTTATTTTAGTAAGAACACTTTTGCAATGGAGATTTCTTTTGCGCTACACTTAATAGACATGTCCGTTTAATTTAAAACATTTTTTATGGAAACAAGAACTTAAATTGTGTTTGTTATTTAATGCATCTCTAATTAATTAAAGACTACATTATAAAATCAGCATAAGAATAAGTTTTAGTGACCTCCCTTTTATTTAGCTAATTTGAGATTAATTGGCGTACATAACCAAGAACATAAAAATTGATATTCTTATTATTTACATTTAAATTTGAGGTTAGGCCAACAACCATATTACCGTTGACTGAAGTTGCCCTTCAATATTGTGATTTACAACACTTGCAATGTTATAAAACGGTTACAATATTTTGCATGAATATCATACCAGCTTTTTGAGCTTTTGGTTTAATATCCTCTGTCTATCGATAGATAGAGTACCGATAGTTTGATTAAAATTTGGTGAGACACGCGGTTTTGCCTTACAAAAACATTTAATTGAAAAGCATATGTTTTATTTAATTTTCACCAATTCTCAGTTTTATGTTTAAAATAACTTTTGATCTGGTTCGTACATAAAATCGACAATTTTTCCTGGCATAAAATCGGTTGCTGTTAAAAACATTCGCCAAATGTTAACGTTAGTGTATCTGTTATGTTAATTAACATTTCTGTTTGGTATTTTTCATAAATAAAAAAGTCTTTGCACATATATGTGTGTGTGCGCGTCATTTTAGAGCGTGAATTTTCGATTCGGTAAAAAACGTAAAAAAGCTAATCAATAATATCTATGAATGTTTTAAAAAATTAATGGACTGAAAATAAGACTACTGATATACGATAAAACTCTTTAACTGTATGTATTAAACTCCAAACAACGCTGAGCGACGTGCAAAAGAAAAATTTGGTTTCTCTGTGCCAAAGAATTTACCCACACGAGTATACGCATACACATACGTACGTGGATACACATGTGGATGTGTGTACATGTGTGGCTGTTTGTAAGAAATGTGCAAAATTGTATAAAACATCCATATACAAGAGTGTTAAAAGTCATTGCGGAACGCGTTAGACACTCTATTTAATTGTCGATAATACAGTGGATGCTGCAATAGTGAGAGAGAGCAGAGCAGAGAAAATACACAATTCTTGTGAAATTGTATGCTAAAATAAAAAAAAAAACATTTCTGTGCTTGTACAAACATGCATGAATGTGTGTATTTCAATATAGGCATGCATACATATATAAAGGAGCGCGCGCGTGTGTTCAGAGTGTGAAAAATGTAGATTGATATATGTATATGTATGTGCATACATAGGGACCGCCGCCAACAAACCACACATACATACTCATACACGCATTCAGGCTGTTTAGTGTGTGTGTGCATGAATGTAATGCGAAAAAGCAACGTAACCGCTGACGACGTCGGCAGCTGGCTGCGACATCCAGGAGCAGCATCCTTATTTCTTTTCCTGTAAGCGCGCTCTCTTGTTGCTTTTTGTCTGCAGATGTGGATGCTGTTCAACAGCCACCGCCATCCCCATCCCACTGAAGCAGCCGCAGACTCAGTTTGAACCGCAACAATCACTGTCGTCCACACAGCCCGCTGTGTATTTTGAACAACTTTTCGTTTAGTGGTGCCTTCGCGGTCGTTGTTATTGTTGCTGTTAGCTGCCTTCACTTGGTATTGTGTATATTAAATGCAAACTACAAGCTGATATTTTGTTTATGCTATATATATATATATATATTATTCAATCAAGGTGATTACACTGCTAGCTCGACTATTATCAAATCGACACCGGCGGCAATTAATTAATGTGAAATTAATAAAGACTATTGCACCCAAGTGCCAACATACATACTGAAAAACAATCTACAAAAATATAAACGAAAATAAATATGAAATAATCGCATTGCGCTCAACTTAGGCAAAATATCAAAGACACCTTACATATACTTATGTATGTATGCATAAAAGTTCTTTAGCCTGTGTTTTGGATTTTCTTATGTCGCCTAAAACAGCTGTACATTTATGATCAGTGACAATTGAATCGCTACTGTTCTTGTATGCGTGTGTGTGGAGTTGTGTATGTTTGCAGTTAAAAAGTGCAGACATCCTAATTACTTTCGCAGGACTTTACAGTGCAATAACAGAATGTTAAGCTTGTTCTTTTCTATGTACGTGTGTGTATTTGATTTAAAATGTGCGTCAATAAGCGACAGCAAACACATTTTCATCTTAAAATGTTGATCAAGTGATGGGGTTACCATGACATTTGTGCACTATTTCGCACATGTTCAATTTATATCCAAATACGTAAATAGTGCGTACATATTTATGTAAAAACATATGAAATAACACACTTTCTTACTTTTGCTATAAAGTGATTTTTAAGCAACAAAATCTTCGCTAATGGCATCCAAATACAATTATCTGAAGTGCAGTTGCTTTGCTGCCTATCCGTCAATAGATTTACCATCTCTATCTGCATATGTACAGATGTATTAGCACATCTATTCGCACATATGTACATAATCGAGTGCGTATGTATATTTGTATGAAGCCAGACGTCATCAGTAAGCTCAGTTTTCGTTACCGTTGCTCGTTGTGTCAGTTTCGGACACTCGCATAATGCGCTCCACTTTTGGATGCTATTTATAAACGTTTTACCTTATATGTATGTATACAATCCTATACAGCCAAAAGCGCACACAAGCATACACATGCGCAAGGATGGTTTCTCTGGCTGTGAAGCTGTTTCCTTTAAATCTGCATACATATGTAGTTCCGCTTCCGTCCAAATGAGTGAGTGTGTGTGTGTGTTTTTAGCACATGCGCAGTGGGTCGACAATATAAAAAGGATTGAAGGTGTGAGTATGTGCGTTTGCGTCTGTGTCTGTGTGAGAGTAGCGCAATCATTCAACTCACCGGGCAGCATCCACATGTTGAGGCGCGTGCAGTTGCCGCTTCTTTCCTTCTCCACTTTCTACATACATATGCGTGTACACACTTACATACATATGCAATATCCCGCTTGAACTAGAGGTCGCATACAAATTCAAGCATCCCTCCATAAAACGTCAAAACCAGACAGTATTAAATACATTCGACAAATTCGCTGAGTTGGAAAACAGCAGCATCAGCAATGAGCGGATATGTATGTATGTATGTATATCAGTATGAAAGTTCCTTTCAATAGTTATCTTATCAACTGGGAGCGGGAAGCTACTTTAATTATTTTCGAATTTCTCAAGATTAAATATATGAACTTAAAATAAATATAATTAAACACTTAAATTAAAATTAAAAAGATAAAACAAACCAAAAAGTCAATTGAGCTTTGCTATAGATATGGCAATGGAAAAGACTAGATTAATCATTTTTGTTTTTTGAAAGTCAATGCGTTGTTCTATAAAAATAGTGTTGTTTTTTATTCTCTTTAGCTCAGAAGATCTAAATCGTACCTTGTATTTTATATATTCCTTGTTTGTGTTTTTACAAATGGTTCTGAAACAATTGTTCTTATAAATGAAATTTGTTGACTCTAGCGCATAAATTGTATTCTAATACAATAATATGTACAAAAATAATAATAACATATGACAGTCCGCCAATCCAATGTTCGCCTTTCGAAATGGAATTAAAAATATTGGCTAATGCGCGCCTTTTATGACCCTAGCGGCTATTAGAAAGGGCCCACAAACAGCTTTTTGCTGGCGTGTTCGAGTCAACGTGTGAATCTGGCGTTTTAGTGCTGTTATTGTTTTGCTTGGCAGCCTTTTACGCGAATATACTAGAATACGAATACACATGTATTGTTTATACATTTGCATAAGCAGCAGCACATGTTTTTTTTGCTTTTTTGTTGCATTTTATATTTATTTATATGATCAGTTGTTTCGCCCGTTGCGCTTTCAAGTTGAATGTCACCTGTTCTGTTAAATATGGAGGAGCTGTGAGGAGCAGCTGTGCAGAGTGCACACATTGCAACCAAAATCGATATACGATTGCGGGCTATTTAACAGTTAACTTCTACTATCTCTCTTTCTCTAACGCAGGTGCTGCAGCTGATCTCTATAAGAACAGGTCGCAATAGTTGTTTTTTTTTTTTTGCAGCGACGCTAAATGTTATATGTTGTAATTCGGGCATAGCTAAATGTGATTATTTTTGTATACTAAATAGCTTGACCGCATTTCAACACCAACTGCAACGCCCACACTTGCACTTACTCAAGCAGCATCAATAACAACAACAACAACAATAACTATAGTACAATCAGCGATCAACGCACAACAACACGAAAGAAAAAGCTTAAAAATAGTCTTCAAATAAATAAATAAAAGCGTCGCATGCCTTCGTCGTTGACAGTTTGTAGCCTAAAATGCAATGATACTATAAATGAATTAAATCTTTTAGAATATATACATGTATGCACAATACATATATATTGTACATACATACATGTGTATGTACAAATGTTAAATCATGCTCACACTTGAAAAGAATTACAATGTTTTCACGTTCTTTTTTTTCGCCCCGCTTATGTACACGTATGTATGTGTATGTGTGTATTTGCAGTTAAGAACTGAAAGCCGGCTCAGCGGGAGGTAAATTTTGCGTACGCGTGAGATGTGAGGAAATGCCGCGCCGGCAGCAGCCATATCGATGTCGACAACGTCAACGCCAACAGCAGCAGAAACAGCAACAGCAGAAGCAACAACTAAAACAAAAAGTATCGCGACCCCCAGCATAATTAAATAATTGCCAGCAGATCCTCCATCTGATAAATTAAGTTTAAAGTGAGCGCAGTGCGAAAAGCGTCCGAACATTTAATCAATAACATTATCAGGCGAAAGTTACACACCGAACGGAAACAAACATAATAAACAAAAGTTCTTAAATCGAAAGTTGAATAAAGCGTGCAGCAAAAATGAAGCGACGCAATGCGGATTGTGGCAAATTACGTCGCCCAATGAAGCGGAACAAAATCACAGAGGGCATGTATGGCAGGTAAGTGTTTAAATATTAACAAGAGCTAATGTACGTGCGTATTAGAGATGAGTGCGTGTTGCATATTTCTATAGAAATTGAAAATTTCGTATAAGAGAAAAGCGCTTTGTCATATATTTCCAACTCCGAACATTTTACCAACACTGAAAAAACATATTTTTATTGGAGTTTAGCTAATGTAAATGGTTATTTTAACAAGCACTTCGTGCTGATTTGAGCGTGTCACGAAGAAAAAATAGTATGAATCGCGCCCAACTCAAGTACGTACACACACATACATGCATATACATATACAACATACGTGTAGAAACCTATCCAGTTTATCGCGCTGTTACGCATACCACACTCATCGCGTAATACATAATTCTAGATTTGGTTGGTTCACAACAAACTTGTATTAAGCTACGTAAAGTCAAGTTTATTTTGGTTTATCAACATTCTAAAAAATCAAAAATTTGCTCTGATAGGAACATTGTTATTAACGAATCGACTAGCAAATGCCCTGTGAACTTACGGTTGGTTATAAATATAAGAACCTAATGAATTTTACACATCGAATATTAATTAAAAAAGGCAATTTGAAAGAAGTGGGATAAAAAAAAAACATTTTATTTACTTAAGAGGCCGAGCTTGAAATTTAATATATTTAAAAAATATTACTACAAAATTGCAGATTTAACAAATTTGACAGAAATCAGATTATTAAAGGGATTAGACTGTGCGAATTCGTTACAAACTCGTAGCTAATATTTTATTTATTTATTTGGTTAATGGATTCTTCGGGGTATTCCTCTGCTCAGCAAATTGTCGCTTTGCTTCTGGTTTTATTACGCATTTATTTGTTTGTTTACATTTTGATTTTGCATGTTTCGTTGTTTCATTATGCATGCATGTATTATATATATATAATACATGCATATATATATATATATATATATATTCGATGCTGCTTGTAGCCGCGAGCCAATTGAGTTAGATAATTTATTCAGTGATTTGCCTGATGTTGATCTCAAATGTGTTTGAAAGTCTTAATTGAGCGTGAAAATTTGGGTTGAACAAGTTATTGCTTAATCCATCAAGTAATAATCACTTTTGTTTATCTGAGCTTTGATTCAAAAGTCTAGCTTTGAGTTTTTAGACGCTTAAGTTTGTGTTTATGCTCGAATATTGTCTAATCTAATTTTTGTGAATCTTTTGCAGCACAACTGTTTTATACATGAAATTTCTAATACTTTGGGCCATTGTGATGGTGGCCGACTTTATGTTCATGTTCCGATTTGAATTCCTGTGGCCTTTCTGGCTGCTACTCCGCTCCGTGCATGATTCCTTCAAGTACAAGGGACTGGTAAATGAATTGCTTGTGCGGCTATGCGTACCTTTATAACTTGATTTATTTTACATTGACTTGCTGCAGGCATTTTCTGTGCTTTTTGTGTGCATTGCAATAACATCGGATCTGGTGTGTTTGTTCTTCATACCCGTGCATTGGCTGCTTTTTGCAGCCAGCACATACGTCTGGGTGCAGTACGTTTGGCATACAGGTGTGTTAAATAATAATAATTAATATGATTGTTTTTTTTTTTAAATATTCGCCATGTTATCAACTTGTTGCAGATAAGGGCATTTGTTTGCCGACCATAATACTCTGGATGTTGTTTGTCTACCTGGAGGTGGGCATTCGATGGAAAGACAGTCGACATATGCCGCATTTAGATCTATGCCGACCTTTTGCAGCGCATTGGTGAGTATCGACCGAGTGATTCATTGTCCTATATACTTAAGCTGAACGCCTGTCTTTTATCTATAGCATTGGCTATCCGGTGGTTACGCTCGGGTTTGGCTTTAAAAGCTACGTTGGCTATCGTATGCGCCAGCGCAAGCAGCGCGAAGTAGCAAAAGAGAATGAGTTCTATATGCAGCTACTGCAGCAGGCGCTGCCTGCCGAGGAGGCTACCGAAGAGGCTCAGATATCAGGTGCCACAGTGGTGAGCTCTGCAGCCAACAGTGCAGTCGTTGTACCCAATGGCACCGGAGGGGCGCCGGCAGCGCTGACCACATCGTCCACATCGCAGGCGAATGGTATTTTGGCCTCTGCAGCACAAGCACAAAATCATCACGATCATCATCATGGCGGCGGCGCCGGCAGCAGTGGCAGCAATAATAATCATCATCACCATCATCACCATAACAACAACAACAATAACAACAGCACCAGCAGCGGCAGCAGTCACCACACCAAGGATAACAGCACCAGCGACAGCAGCACAATGACTGCAGCAACGGCATCAGCAATAGCCGCTGCAGCAGCTTCCTCATCATCGCCCGCATCTCCGTCATCGTCCACTAACACATCGGCCTCGGTAACAGCCAGGCAATCCAATGCAGCATCATTAGCAGCAGCAACAACAACAGGTGCAGCATTTATTAGCATTACTTTCAATAGCTTAACGCTCCCAATATTCGTAAAACATTCCAAACTTTTACGGCTTATCCATATGCTTATAATCGTGTATGTATACATACATGTATATGTATTTATGTCGTGTAATCGACAATAACAAAACTCCTGGCAACCACATGGATATGGTGCCTGTTTCCGTATAAATATATACACAGCAAAAAAAAAAAATCGTTGAAAATCAATAATATTCCATTTATAAATAAATGTTTTTGCATCTATGTTTGCAGCAACCTCAAATGGTCATGTTGGCGGTGGCTCAAGGAATCATCGGCGTAGCATGGACAAGGAAAAGCATCGTAACAAAGGCGATGCAGCCGACAATGAGCACAACAATAGCACGCGGCATGGCGGAAAGAATAGCAACAGCAATACCAGCTATCAGCAAGTGGATGGCAATGCAACCACAACAAGTAATAAGGAGAAGTCAGACTGGGATAGTAGCAATAGCAACTATCAACAACAACAACAACAACAGCAGCAGCAACAGGGGGCAAAGGACAAACAGGGTGCATTGAACAAAAAGAAAACGCTTTATTCGAAGCAAATTGATATCGCCCCCTTGCTTGCAGACAAAAAGACGCACAATGCTGTCGGCAACGGCAACGTCCTGCAGTTCGAGACAGATGAGGCAGCTGTCGTTGCGGAATCAGTGCCTCAAGTAGAGAAGGCGCCGAAAGGTAAGTGGCTTAACTTGAATATACTAAGTGATGGGACAATGTTATACAAAACTCTCTCTCTCTCACGTGTCTTGCAGGCCGCCGCAATCGCGGTAAGAAGGACAACTCAGCCAAAGACAATCATAGCCAGCAGCAGTCGCAGAATAAGGAGACTGCAGCTACTGCCGCATCTGCTGCAGTAACTAATACCAGTAATAACAATAATAACAACAACAACAACAACAACAACAATGATGCCAGCTCCGTATCCTCGTCGGCCAGCTCAACATCGAGCAATGCAACAGCTGCCGCCATCTCGCACATAGCCAGCAAAGTGGTATCCAAGATATGCGAAACATGTCTCAAGCTGGAGGCCGACGTTAAGAAATATCGTGCCGAAATAAGCCATATGAAGCAAATCGAGAATGAACTCCGCCAAAAGCTTGACGTGAATCTGACCAGCAAGTCCAGTTTGCAGGCCAAGCAAAAGGAGTGCGATGAGCTTGAGAAGCGCATACAGGAGCTTAACAATGCACGCCATGCCGATATGCTCAGTCTGCAGACTGTGGAGCGTCGCCTCAACGAGGAGCGCCGCCAGAAGCAATCTCTTGACGCTCAGTTGGCCAATGAAAAGAAGGCACGCAAGGCCGCCGAGGAGAAAGCTGCACGTCCTGAGTGCAGCGTCCAATGCAAGCAGCGGCGCCAGCAAATGGACGAGGAACTGAAGCGTGTGCGCAGCGATCTCAAACAGACCGAGGAAGCTAAGCAAATGGCCGTGGATCACAGCCGGAAGTTTGAGCAAGAGGTTGGTTGGACCAGCAGACTTCGTTTCTTCGATTGCCATAACTAAATTCTATTTTCCTTACAGTATCGTATGCTGGAAGTTAAGGTACACAATCGCGAGTCCACACAGGCGGATGCTGAAATGCTAATGAATGCACTGGCTTCCATGCAAGAAAAGAACAGCACGTTGGAAAAGAATCTATCCGCAGAGACGAGAGTTAAGCTGGACTTATTCTCGGCTCTGGGCGCGGCCAAGCGCCAGCTAGAAATATCTGACAGTATGTAGTCTTGGCATTGGACTTCGAACGCATGTTATAAACAAATATTTTTCACTTCCAGGTCATCGTCGGTCCAAGGAGGATGAGGTCATTGATCTCAAGGCCAAGATAGCACAGCTGCTGGCTGTTATGCCGGATACACTGTGCCTGAACACGGGAGCACATGGTCCCGGCGGAAGCATGCTGCGCATGAATGACACACCTCCGCTACAACAGGGCGGACCTGGCCCGTCCTCACCCATGCTCAGCCTGAGCGTTGCGCAGGAGTATCAACAGCATCAGCAGCACCAGCAACATCAACAGCACCAGCAACATCAACAGCAACAGCATCAACACCAGCAACAGCAGCACCAACACCAACAGCAGCAGCACCAACAACACCAACAGCACCAACACCAGCAGCAGCAACAGGTTGTGCCCGTTTCTCAACAACAGATGGTGCCCGTAAGTGTGGCCGCCGCGCTACATGTGGTTGCCGGTAATGTGGTTAACGGCGGTGGAGGCGGCGGTCTCTCTACGCTGGATCCAAACGCTAGTGTCTATACGCCCAAGACAGGCAACATGATGGTGGTGCCGCCCGTTGGCATGAATCCCAATGGTTCGGATGCCTGACGCCAGCAGCATCAACAGCAGTCATCTGCGTCATCCTCGCATCAGCTAATGAGACGACAAGTTTGAGATTATTATACTTTATATGAACAGCAACAGCAAACAGCAACCGATTGATTTAGACTACAGTAGTCGAACAGAAGGCGAATGGATCAGTTTGCATATGATATAATGAATGTCCGTACTAAGCATAAGCATTTTCCTTTTACACCCCACAACTACAACAGTATCACACAGTACACCATTTTCAAGTTCCATAACCACCTTTAAATCTGTCGCAAAACACTTCAAATCACACAACCGATACCGAGATATCTATTACAACAGCAGTTAGTTGATTGTTTTCCAAATTCCTTAAGAATGCGCCTAAAATTTCTCTCCCGAATACGCAATCAATTGGAGTTTTGTTATTGACTCCAACCAAAATATGGCTTTAACCGTCATTCCACCTGCTGAAAACGTTATCACACTTATTTGAAATCAATTGAAATCGTTTTCATCAAATCCCAACTAAGAATGACTGTTGGTATCCGGTTTGTCAACTTTTAATCCACCCAAGATCCGCTCATGGAATCACATAAACAATACACATTTAGCAGACTCGTTGCGCGAGTTTTTGATTGATTTGAAACATTTTAAAAATAATAAGATTGATAAAACGCAAAAACCTTAAATGAGAATTTGTATTTTTAATTTGAAATGCAAAAGAAGCGAAATGAAGAGAAAGATAAAAAGATCTGTTTACTACTTATTTACAAAACGCTGTGAGAGTTGACCAACTTTAGTGATGGCCTTTGAATTTGGCGTAATTTTTGTTTTTGCCAAATTTTTCTGCCCCTTTCAATGGAATTTTTGAAGTCTGCGCCCTTGATTTATTATCTCATTAAATTATTTTTGTTATAAACTTTAATTGTACGCCTATTATGTAGACTTAACTATTTTGAAAAGCAAAACAAAAAACCAACAAGTTTCTTTTTAAGTTTTAATTTATTTGTTGCTCTTCCTATAAACAAAATAAGCAAGTTGAAAATGCTTGAATTTAATTGCAAAGAAAACGAAAAACGACGACTATTTTGTTTAATAAAAAACCATTTCACTGCGTGAAGCTAGTACTTATTTGTATCCTTTTTTTATGTTATTGAATGCAACCATTTATTTCTTTCAATCTGTTTGTAATTTATGCCGAATATCGTAAGCTAAGATCTAAATTTCGTACCCCTTTGTAGTTTATTTGTAATGTATCAATAAGCTCCCAAATTAATTAGCGTTCAATTGGATACTGTTGAATAAGATGTTGGCTATGACTAGATGAGCTTATGGTATATCTGGTTTATGTTAGCAGGATTCGATTTTTAAGGAATTTTATTTTCTTTATTCATAGCCATTCCAAGCAGTTGATAGAATGAAAACCGAATAGAAATATTGAAATGAGACGGACACAACCTGGACCACACAACCGCCCATACAATTTTGGACTACTATTTTCCAGCCAGGAGGATGCGATAACCGTGAAATACGTCCCCAGCTACAGTAAAATGTGATCAGTCAGTCGGGACAGTTTCATATGCTAAATAACTTAGTAGCCCACACACTGTGTGTTGGTTTCAAACGAATCCCAAACCCAGTACAAGCCCAGTTGAGAAAGGAATCCATATCCCATATTCACAATGATCTATTATTTGCTGCAGGCAGTTTCGACTGCTATTTTTAGCACAGTGGCCACCATTTGGCTGATCGAAGGTAAGTCCGTGGCGGCATAGACACATTTCCATTTTGACGTTGCATCCCGCAGAGACTCTGATCAATCTGATGATGTCCAGCTTTCTGTTTGTGCTGCGCATTGCCTGCCATCCGCTGATGCTAATACCAATGGTGGTGGGCAGCTATTACGTGGTTCGCAAAGTGTGGCTACGACGTCGACAAACCGTCGATGGTGATTCTGTTCCTGGGCTGCGCAGTCTGAGCCGTACTCCGCGCATCGGCTCATATCGTAGCATCGGCAGCCTTTCGGCACGCAGCAATGATAGTTGCGATTACGACGACGAGGAGGTTCGCAGGTTGCAGTGCTCTTAACTTTTTAATCGATTAATGTTTTGTTTCAAATTAATGAAGTATTTATGTAACTTGGTTTGATTCGCAGGATTTACTACTCTCTCAAATGCAGACACAAACTATACGAACATTTATGTATACGATTGTACTTAAACTAATACAGAGACATCTCTGCTCCCCTCCCCAGACGATGTTGTTTCTTTGAGTTTAAGGTTTTTGCAAGGATGCGGTGTCCATTTTGGATAGGAGATCTCCCACCTTCAGCAGCATGGAATTGTTTTGTTGCTCGCCGGCGGCCGAGCTGCTGCTGATCATGCCAGCCAAGTGATGTATGTACTTGTCCACATTGTCCACGCTGAGTCCGCCGGGGTGCACGGGTGGTAACGTGATGCCACCCAAAGTGGCCACAATCTTTTGTCGCAGATTCTTAATATATGCCGCTAAGCGAGCGTTCTCTTCCTTCAGCTCGGACACCTCCCCCATGACTTTGGCGTGTCCGGCTTTGGTGTTGTCCACATGCTGTTCCAGCACTGCATTTTGCTGCTCCAGATCCGTTTTGGTCTTGCGCAACAGACGCAATTCATTCTCGGTGCTTCGATTGTGCTCAATGAACTCGTTTGTATAAATGGGTATCTCACCTGCAGCACATGGCCGCGGCGGACCGCAGGAGCTAAATGCCGGTGGTGCTGGTGGTGGTGGTGTTGGTGTACGTTTCACTTGGGCCAGGGGTATATCGTCCGGATCTGGTGGTGTTGGTGTGCTTTGCTGTTTGTTCACTGTGTTCTTCACAATTGATTTCTTTGGAGCGGCTGCATCCATGCTGCTGCTGCTGCTGCTGTGGTTAGTTGCCTTCTCCTTTGATGTGCTGGCATTTTTGCTGTCAAATACCTTCTTCGCCTTGGCCAATTCGGTTGCCACAATTTCGGGGTGCTCCTTCAGGAACTTGTGCATTTGTTCCTGGTATCTGTAAATTTTGACAAAACAATGTATGAGTGTTGGATGTTTGGTTTGGCCAGGAATGAGAATATCAAAACACAGTTGCCCGCTTCACCTACAGTGCCTTGTCCTTGGCTGCCGCCTCCATGTACGGCGCCTTGCGATCTTCGGTCAGCTGGTGCCACTCCTCGCCAATCATTTTGGTGTGCTCCAGTGCGGTGCGGTTCGGGTGTTCGCGACGCAGCTGCTCCCTGCGGTCGTTCATAAACCTCACATATGAATTCAGTGGCATTTTCGGCGCTCCAGCCACATTGATTCTGCGCTGCGTTAACTTCTTCAGCTCTGTATCTAGATCGGTGCCGGCAACTGGACTCCGTCCTTTTGGTTTATTCTTTTTTTTAGTCACTTTGCCGCCGGTTGGGGGACTCACATCATTTTCCTCATCTGCGTTTACGGACTTGGCTGCATCCGGCACCTCAACCGTGGCGTCCGCGCTTCCATTTGCTGTTGCCTCATGACTTACGACGCCTTTGTTTTCCGGTTTGTTATCCATATTTGTGCCACAATTTGATAAAATTCAGTTTTTAGGGGTTTTTTGGACACCGTTTCTTTCAAGTTGCTGCGCGTTCAATTTGCATTTGATTGCATTTAATTTGTTTATGTTTTATCGATTACTTTAAATTTGCACCTTTGATTAAATCCGTTGGCTTATATCTTTTTGAATTAGTTTTATTTTTCTGATTATTACAATGGCAGGAAATGGTTATAAAAAGCTTGCCCTCTTTTTTTGGGTGGTTTTAAAGAATTATATTTTGTGCAATAAACCAAAAAACATTAATCGGCCTCCCTTTTCCATCCAACAGATGTTTTATGCTTTTGTTATTTTATACAAAAAAAATCTGTTATACAACAGCTGATAACAACAGGGCTGCACAACGTATATTTAATTTTAGAAAATATTGCTTGGTTCTAGATGCATCGCTGTCATTGCGAAAGGGTGACAGCTCTGTGCTCACGTACCGTCTACGTCTATAGAGTGACGTCACTAAAAAGTGGCGCGATTCAGATTATCGACCAACTGTATGATTTCATAACTGCGCACTTTAAAACATAAGGCCTGAGTCAAATAATCGCACATGGAGCATTAATTTAGGTCACAATAATAAGAAAGAGGAAATGTACCTAATATTTGTGTTTGGCCTAACCCAACAATCTTTTAATATAATTTTATTACATTGAAAATCAAGACATCAAGCCAAAATTTTCGCATGATCCAATCTTTATTTTTTTTTCAGTAAATGATATGAGAATTTCATTATTACTGACTGTCCCCTTTGCCAGAGATTTTTTAAACAATATACATATGCATTTAAAGGGTTTTAGATGTTGTAATAGGAAAAATGATAACGACAAAATGTGCACATCTCAATATTTAGGAGGCTTATTACCTTAATCCTGGTCGTCGGGGCTTTATAATAATAGGGTTTGAATGAAATAAAAGTATATGTTCTTTCCGTTGTGGTCTTTATATATTTAGAATATTCATTTATATATGTACGTGGTCTGCATGTTTTTGGATAATTCTTTGAGCACATTGAAATATTACAATTACAAAAATATTAGCCTATGTGAATGACAGGTGTTAAATATAAATAGAAACTTACAAATTAGCTTAGCGACTACTTTTTAGTTCAATATCATATAAAGCCTTCGATGACAAATTCTGTACAGAGATGAGAAAACTTTGGTTTTCCCATTTTCAACAACTACAACTGCATAACCTACGAGCTAAAACACTTAAAATGAGAGCGGCCGGCCAGATTTGAAACATAAACTAACATGTTAAGAGAGAGAATTGGATGATCCAACAGGTTTTTCAATTTGAAAAATTAACATTTACGAAGCCTCTCTGAAGTTCATGTGAACTCATATTAAACTGGGGAACAGCTCATCGAAATTGCTCTCCCAGGGGAAATCGTCATCTTCAGTGGGCAGAGCAATATCGTTGTCCAAATGGGACAGAGTCGTGGATGCTGGTGAGCCTATAACCGATTCATAGCCATGATCCGAAGTGACCGAATGCATGGAGCGGGCGGGCGATTTGCCCAGCGGTGAGATGGCCTTAATGCGCGGGCTAAGGAATTTCTCAATGGGCTCGAAATTTAGATGGCTGGTCGCTTCATCATCCGAGTCGTCGGTGGCGTTTATCACGTTGAGGTAAACCTGCGAGGGTGACGTTGCTGGCGGTGGGCACTTCATGATAACATCTGTAGAGTCCTCGCCAGCAGTGACGCCCTCGCCGTAGATTTCCTCGACTGCCTCGTTGACAGGCACTGCATCGCCATCCATGACAATTGTGATGGAATTGGTTTTGGCATCGTAGGTGCCATATACCGTGTCGGGTGTGGCGCTTTGCAGGAACGCAGCTGCTGAAATTGTCGTCGTTGTTGGTATCGTTGTGGCTGTAGCTTTCTTTTGTTGGTTTCCATTTATTTGTGACACCTGCATACGCGGGCTGTTCTTGATGTCAGTGTTGTTCTTAGTAGGTGTTGGTGTGCATATTATAAAGGGATGCGTTTTTGTGTCATTGCTTAAGCCATCAGCTCTATGCCTGTCGGATTCCAGGCACTCTGCTGTGGTCCCCACCATTGGTCCAGGCAATCGCTCTGGCTCGCCTGCATCTTTGGGAGCAGCTTCGTCGCATGTGCCACTGCCTGTTTCCAGGTCTGCTGCGATATCTGCGAGGAGACTTTCGGCCAGCTCTTCGAGGCGTCGCGCATCGAACTCCTCATCGTCGACGAGCAGCATGTCTTGTATAGAAGGCAGAGCGCCACAATTCTCCAAAGTGAGGCCGTTGTGTTGCTCTGTTTCAGCTGCTGTTGCAACTTCTTCGAGGTCAAGGCATGCGCTGACGACTGTGTGTCCACTTGTGTACCCTGCTGCAGAGGGTCAGCATTGGATGCTGCAGATCCAGTGAGTGTGGACACACAGCCCTCAGCGTTTGCATTGACGCTAGCGCTGTTGCTGTGGTTTTTGGCAAGCTGTTTCATTTCGGCAAGTTCCTGTCGCAATACTTCCATTTCCGAGTCGAGCTTCTGATTCTTGGCCAGCAGAGATTCGTTGATGCTCTGTAAGCTCTCGCATTTGTTTTGCAGTATTTCCGTTTTTTCAGTTAGTTCCTTGATTTCATATTCCATTTCCTCCATACGCGCCTTCTTGCGGTCCCGGCTGGTTTGTGCGGCCACTCGGTTCTTTAGTTTCCTAAGGAACAAACACAAATACGCAATAAGCAAACGGCTAGTCATCAGTCTTCTTGACGCCACAACTTACTTTCTCTGGACTTTCTCCTCCCAGGACAGGTGATCCAGGCGCCGCTTTTTGGCCTTCGTGGGCGCAGTAGCGCTCGAAGCCATTGACATTGACTCCTCATCTGCCACACTGTTGGATGAGGATGCGTAGCCCGAGCTGGACGGCGAAGAGCCACCCTTGAGCAGCACCGCGGTTGCTGACAGGGGCGCAGGTCGCAGCTTGGGCAACGCACTCAGATTCAAGTTGGTGCCAAGAGGCACACACTTGGATAAAAGCACTCCGTTTACTGGTGCCATTTGGTTTATGGATGTGTGTGTGTGTGTGTGTTGTTATTGTTGCAATTAATTATCGATCGAGCGTGCAAAACTTTTGCAAAAATTAAAATTTCATTTTTGTGGAGCTCTTAACTTCCGTGATATATGCACGAGCACTGAATTTTATCTGATTTTCTTTTATTTAAACCATTGGAAGCGCTGCTTCCACTTTTGCTGCTTCTGCTGCGTTTTTCATATACTTTGTGGCTTTAGATTTCTTCATTGCCTCTGTGATGTTTACCCAGGTCTAGTCAACCTAATCTCACGCAATTTCCTCAATCACCTTGTAATTCTGCGCAGCAAAGTCTGAATTAAGATGTCGTGGACTTTACTGAATGGGTGTGCACGAAAAGCTGACGTGGCCTTTTCTGACTGGTCGGGTTCAGGAAAAAGATGGATGAAGAAGAGAATGACAAACAAAATGTTATTTAACATAACAGCGTACGTAACATTAACATTTACTTAGCTGTTGTTAACAGCCATCGGTAAGTAGCTCCAATGTTGGCTAACTGCATTACTTACTGTGACAGTAGCAAAGTGACTTAAGCACGTAAGAGTAGGTTTGCGTGAATAACGGTTTTTTGAATTTTTGAAAGTAAAAATTTTAAGATATGAGAATCCAAATAACGAAATTAGATTACATAAATTAATAAGTAATTAAGTGCAACAAATATAAAATTTTTTATACAAATATATACTTTTAATATAATTTCACGAACATTCAATTTTTATATCATTTACATTATACCTTCATTGATTAGACACACGATTTGTCATCGGGTTGCGTTCTTTTTTCTTTTCCTTTTCGTTAACAGCGAGCTCCTCCTTGAGCACTTCAGCGACATCATAAATAGTGGTTTTGTGCTGTTTAAATAATTTTTTTTTTAAATGTATTATTATAAATCGGAACAAGCAAGCACTTCATACCTTCAGTTGATTTATGTAGAACACATAGGGTACATTCCCCGTAATCGGGTCTATAGCCACTGGCCACATAGCCTTTAATTCATCATCGTTAAATGGTTCTCCTTCCTCCTTCATTAACTTTCCAAAGTACTCTTTTGTAAGAAAGCGTTTGTTTTCTGGATCCAAAACCTCGAATGCAGCCAAAATTTTTTCCGGGCTTGCTGGTTCCATTCTGTGTGTTTCAAATGTGTACCATAAAAATAATATACGTTTTAAAATCGATAATGAATTCGTTTACTTTCGATTCATAAGCAAGGGAGAAACGTGTGCCATAAACTTTACTAAATGCGTTTCTCCAGGGTTATCTACAGAATCAGTGGCTGCAATAACTTCATTGACTTCCTTTTCTGTTGGTACACAACCTAAAAACCTCAGCACATTTCCCACATTTCGAGTGTCAATGTACTTATCGCCGTGATGATCGAAAACGCAGAATGCCTCGGAGATTCGAACCTCAAGCTCATTAGCAAGTGGAACTGTCAACAACCGTTGATTACTCGGCCAGGCATTACAAACTGAAACTGCAACTTACTTCCGATTTCCATGTTTACGGTAAATTTTAGTTTAATTGAATTTTTTTTTTTGCTTTTATATTATAATTGGTAACATATAATTTTGGAAATAAAAATAGGTTTTTTTTTTTAGAAATATTTTAAAGGTTTTTGCACTTACACATTTTGTTTAATAAAATTGAAAAAGAAAATTTAAATCATACATGCTTGCTGTGTTTTTCGTAGTTTATTTTAACAGACAGAACATTTAAAAACAAAAACATTTATATCGTTGTGAATCGCCAACTCGTTGTGAATAGACATCGATAAATGCGCTCACTGCGATTATATCGATATGTTAAAAATATCAAATGCATCAAATTAGCGGCGGTGACTTAAGCACGAAACCAAATAAATTTAAATGCAGAACTGCAAAAAATTAAATTATTTATTGTCTATGTACATTCATTTGTTTTGGAATTTTAGCTTATAATATGGGTAAACCAAGGGGTTGAAAATGGCCCCGAAAACCGCATATACACGATTAAAGCCTATAATTTCACTTAGCCAACTGTGCAAATTTTATTAAATCGTCGGTACCGTTTTTAAAATATTTGGTAATGAGTGCAGCATAGAAAATGACCGCAAAAAATCAACCTTATTCTTGAGCCCTAATTTCTTAACTAATGGTCAATGGCCCTCAATGCACGCTATAGCCTTTTGTAGTTACATATTTTAAGAAGCTTTTGGCACTAATTTTAAGCAAATGGACGGTACAGATTTTGAGAAAATAATTTAATTGTAAGCCAACCTCATATTGTTCATTCATTAAGCCTATCGAACAGCTAATTCCAACGCGAACTGAACCACTGCTTGAATATAGTGTTGAACAATTCTATAAAGAATTGGGCGGGAACAAATCAATATTTATTTATATGTCCGATAATGGCCTCAAATGCACGGTAGTTGTGCATATAGAGCAAGATTAATCAATCATTTTGGCTTTTCAGCTTTTCTTTTGCATTACCATAGGATGTTACGAGAGAAATAGAAAAATGAGCATTTCTTAAAATCTGTACCGACGATTTTAATGGTTATGGGAAAAAACACTATACGAATACGAATATATAAAAAATATTCATTCATTCATTCCTAGTTTTAAGAAAACAGTTTTTAAATAAAGTTCACTGGATTGCTTTAACGGCAAATTTGTTTTCGATAAGTGCTTTCCGATACGTTTTTGCCGCCGATTACTTTAATGTAAACAAAAAGACAGTGTTACCGCATTGGAGAAAGCAAAAATACCAGCGAAATTTGCGTGCATTGACAACCCTTTTTCCGATTACCTCACTCGCTCTATTGAGCGAGACAACAAGCGAACCATTAATAAGCAGGCACAATCACGGCATAACAATAAATGCTTTGTTTTTCCAAGCCCTGCTACAGGCGTAGTAAAGTTTGGATTGAACGAGCGAGTAGGAGGACTGTTGCGTCACCAGGCACAAACACCAGCGAACATCTCACTCACACACCGCTCAAACGGTAGCCCAGGAGATCAGCTGACAACGGCGGCAGTGGCACTGGCAGTGGCATCACCATCGGCGCCCAGTAGCTGTAGCATCCGCAGCCCCAGCAGCAGTTGAAACATGGCATCCACCTCGGCCGGCACATTGGAGGGCACACTGAGCAAATGGACAAACGTGATGAAGGGCTGGCAGTATCGCTTCTTCGTTCTGGACGAGAATGCGGGCCTGCTGTCCTACTATACGGTGAGTGATCCTCACTTCTGTGTGTCATTTGACAAGTGATGGAAACCTTTTGCTTTTATCTACTTAAATTGGAGCTGCGTTAATTGTTATCTTATCTGCCCAGTCAACGACAATTAAACAGAGTCGCTTCCCGCAATCAACGTCGCCAATTAATCAAAAAATGCGTATGCATGTGAGTTTGTTTGTGTGTACATACATGCATACATACATATGTATATTTATTTATTTAACGTAATTTTGCCTGAGCTGCGGCTGCTGCTGCTGCTTCGCTTTTCCTGCGCTTCGAGCTCTGGTAGGAGCTTCGATAGAAGTCGTAGAACCCATAGAGCATCAGCGTAATCACAAATATGAAATATATAAAGACTTTCTGATCCACACCGCAATTCATCGATACAATTGTTGCATGGACCATAATTAGTATAAATTGCGTCATTTGCATAACGGTAATTGACTTCTTAACGGGCATTAAAGCACGCAACGTCGCCTTATCCGCCACGGCGGCAATCAGATAATACGTGTACATAACAATATGCACATTGGAGTTGAGCAGTATGGGAAACAGCGCATCACAGCCTGCAAAATGAAGAATCACATATATGAAAAGTCCTTCAGGGACAACGCAACAGAAAAAATAAGGAACACTTCACCCACCATTTTTGCGATTATGATTGATCAGCATATAGATGAGAGTTACTGTGGTTATATGATGGAATACATGCAGCTTGGTAACTTGATTTTGTTTCTTGCGCAGCACAAATATCATTGTCTCCATGAGCTCGGACAGCTTCAGCCAAAATAGGAAATATGCCAAGCGAAAATGTCGCTTCATACGCTCGGGCGTCTCCTCCAAGACGCTGCATTTCCAAAAGTATATGATTGTGTACTCAGTTATGTGCAATATCTGCAAAGAAATCAAGTTCTTTAAACTCAAAAAGACCAATTTAAAAATCTTTGGGGCACCCACCTCATAGACAACGAATATGCACGAAATGACCTGCACAATATTATGCACTATGATCAGTTTTTTCAGTTCGTAGGGCGCTCGAGACTGCATATAGCTTAAAATATATAAAATGTCCAATTTGATTAAAGTTAGGCGAATAGAGTACAGCTCAATTGAATTGGTAATTATCTTCTTTCTGTTCTTTTTATTTCAATGTACAAAGTGTAGAGTGCGCGCTTAAATTATTCTCACAATATCATTAAAATTCAATTTGTTTATAGCTAAGTGCTGACTGGAATCAATACTCACCTTGGTCCCAGTTTCGTTACTAATAGCAAATATATACCCAAGGCGCCAAGCATAAACCAAGGCGTGGACATTATCGCAGGATGATCAAACTCAAGTGCTTAAAACACAAATTAATTATGTATATAATAGAGTATAATTAAGAACACGAAGAAAAAACAACTATGCCACGGATTCTCACTTGTTGGCGCGTCCATTTTTTTGAAATTTTACTCCGAGTCCTGCGTACTAATTAGATTGATCCGTGCCGATTAGCCCCGAGACTGTTCACGTTCCAATGCGAGCGACTTATCGCTGATATCTGGGCTATTGTCAAATGCTCACATTGATTTTTAATCGCCTAGCTTCGCAGCAAAGACCATTAATTTATTCCAAAAAAAAAAAACAACCAATTTTAAACTGTGCCGTTGACCATTTTGGCTTTTTTTATATTTTTTTTTTCGCCTGACGTTGGCCTATGAGCACACGTCACAAGACCGACGCGTGCTCATTGTTTTTCCGCTCCAAATTGCGTAGCTTTTACAATTTTTTGTATAGATAAGTGTATCTATGTTTTCCATTTACAGTCAAAGGAGAAAATGATGAAAGGCGTGCGACGCGGCTGCGTTCGTTTAAAGGATGCGCTCATTGGCATTGACGATCAAGAGGATAATACATTCACCATAACTGTCGATCACAAGACCTTTCATTTTCAGGTAATTGTGTTCTAAGAAATCGCATTTTTGCTTTTGCTTTTAATTAAGTTTGAAAACGAAAATTGGCCATAATCTTTGAGCTCTATTTTTATCCAAGGAGGTTTTGTTTTTTCAAAATGTGTGAAAAACTGAATTTTTACACAGATCTTTGAAGACAAGTTTTTAGACCTCGATCGGATGGTAAACAAATGTTTCCTACAAGCCGAATATTTAATACCCTTGTAGACATTTGCCTTATGGTTTTGCAGATATGCGAGAATAGTGAAGCCCTTAAATGCTGACTTTGATGAAAATATCTTGAAAAATTGAATATTTTGCAATATTTCAAGACTAGCTTTAAGACTGAGAGTTAATAGTTCACATAAAAACAGGAACATACGGACATGACTATATCAACTCGGCTGTTCATTCCGATTTATCCTTCTATGGCTCCTTCTATGCGTAACGCATCTCATGAATAATTTATAATGGACAAATTTAGTTGCTAGATATTGCTTAATATACCAGTTGCAACCGCTTTACAGGGTATTGAAATAAATGTTGATATGATTTTTGTCGTGTGGGCAGCAAACTTTTGAACTCTGAAGACCCACTCATTGAAACACACCCAAACTCTGGGTCAAGTTCATTTATTTATTTTCACTGATTTTGTTTTTGGCTCTGCATTTTTACCCCCCTTTTGCGGCGCTGCTCAACCTTATTGTAACGATAAAACTTATTGGCAAACGAAACGAACGACTGCCCAACCACCGAACCTCCCAACTGAACGACCAACGACAGGCTCGGCACAGCGATGAGCGTGAGCAGTGGGTGCGACGTCTGGAGGACACAATAAGACGGCACGCGAATCGTTCGCGTCTGTGGGACAGTCAGAGCGCCTTCTACCTTGCCGGCGGCTACACGAAGGAGTCGAGCAGCAAACGAGCGAATCACTTGGAGCTGGTGGGGCGACGTGTTTCCGAAGCGGATGCCTATTTGCAGCTGATGATAGACCAAACCAATGTGAGTGTGCGATTCCTTTATATGTACATATATGCAGCCAAGCTCTTGTGTAATCTAATTCTGCTCCTAAAACAGGCGCTGGACAAACGCATCGCTGAGCTAAGCGACGCCACGGAGCAGGCCAAGTGCAAGGCGCTGCAGGACAATGCAAGTGTGAGTTAGATGCAACTTTATTAAGCAACCAAAGGCAGAACTAAACAATTAACCTGCCACTCAGCTCAGTTAGGGCAATCTCCAGATGCAGCTCATCACGGAAGTTATTCGAAATCTTTTGCATCTCGCTAAAGGATAGACGCCAGTGGCTGGCATCCACTGGCATAAAGTGGCACGTGTCCTTGCTGTGACGCACCTGATGTACGGCTATAATCGTGCTGGCTTGAAGGGCCGCATCGCGTCCGCACAGTCTCAGTGTAGCATTCAGCTGCAGCTGATCGTGTGGCGTTGCCAACCAAATGACAAACACCTGATCCTTGAGATTGGCATTTAGGAGGACGCAGTGTCCTAGCTGCTTATCCTTCAGTGCAGAATTAGCAGCCGTCTTGCAAATGAGCACCACAACGGGCACATCGCTGGCCAGGTGCGCATGCTCCTGCGGCAGAAAACTGTTGTAGATCTCACGGCGCGGCGATGTCAGCAATTGCTCTTGCTGCAGCAGAGAGCCGCTATAGGCTAGCAGTCCAATCACATGGTTCTGCTTAAAGTGACAGCTGCGGGTATCAAATGACAGCACGACACGCTGGCCCTCGCACAGCTTGTGGCAACGCTGGGAGGCGACGGTCTCATTGTGATCGCAGAGGTAGTGCAGCAATAGCAGCTGGCTATCCACGCGCCGGCGGCAATGCTCAAACACACACGGGCTAGAGCCGCAGCTGATAACCAGCTTGCCGTCCGACTCCTCTTCCGACTCTGTTAGCTCTAGCTTGGCAGCTTTAGCATCGGCCTCGAACTGCTCGCCGACTAGGCTGAAATCATTTTGGTTGGCGGGCAACTCCTCGATGGCATCCACATCGTGCCAACCAATTAGATCCGACTGTCGTATCTGCAAAACTGCCATTTCTGTGCGCAGTTCATCAATATCCGCGCGTAGATCCTGCAGCTGCTTTTCCATGCGTAACTTGTCTTCCTGGGCATCTTGCGCATTAAACAATTGTGCACAACGGACCTTGTATCGCTCGAACTGGTCGCGTAGCTCATCTATGCTATGCTCCATGGGATCGAGCAGCTCGTCATCCATATTTAGCCAATTATTGTGTGGTGTGTGTGTGAACAATGTGAAATGCCATACAATTTGTTTATAACATTTTTTTTTTTTTTTGGAATTTTTAGTCACCGTTTTGGCAGGCGAGCAGATGAAATATTGATTGGCAATGCAAGTTCAGGGTTAGAGCCTTAGCTGGGCCCAGCCGGGTGTATTATTAGATATGCATGAGGTGGTTGTATGAGAAAATTTGCGAGCTCGCGCCAGCTGCAGTCACAACCCAGCTGTTCATTTCTTTGGCAAACTTCGAGGCAAACTGTTTTTGCGGAACAAAAATAATAAACAGGCAGGCAGGCAGGCAGGCGGGCAGGCGGAACAGTCCATCCGACATGGTTATTTAATCGAGGACTTGACACCTTTTTGCGTTGGCTTTTTATTTCGTTCTTATTTGATTTGTTTTGACGTTTTGCATTTGCAGGCTATGTTGGATCATATCAAACACTCGATTGTTAGTCTACAAATTGCCAAAAATATGGCGCACCCCATCAATGGCATTTACAATGGCCCCACCACAACGCTAACAACAACAACGACAGGCATGCTGATGGCAGCGGCAACGGGCCCGGCAGCCATGGGCCACAGTGGCGGCAGCAGCTGCAGCAGCGGCGGCAGCGGCAAGGCGCACGACGCTCTCAAGAGCGAACTGACGGGCGACGATGAGGATGATTCAGCAACGGAAAACGGTAAATGTCATCCATGTGTAAAATACATTCTGACGGTCACATTTTCGCTGCATGTTTCTTTAGATTTGACTGTTTGATTTACATTTCGAGAGGGTATCTCGAATGAGTTAAGAGATTTGTAATCGCATAATCTGCATGTATTTTTATCATTATATGAAGAGACTATCTTATCTCTTTGTTCTGCATGGATAACTATTTGAGAAGCAGTTTATATTTTTTAATCTTTTTTTTTTATAAGGGAATCGTTTTTGTCCTATTTTTTATCATATTTATTTCCAATGCAAAAAAATCATTTTTCAATTTTGAAATCTATTTTTATCGAACATGATATATGTATGCAGATGAAAAATATTTGGTAGACTATTATTGAAGATTTGCATGCCTTTTATAAATATTATAACAGCTTCAAGCTTTTTCCGCAGTTCATAGAAACTATTTTCTAAAACAGTTTTCATTTAGCATGTAAATTACTGTGCATTATTCTTGTTAGGGTATTTAAACTTCTGTACGCCACTGCAAGCTTTACATACCCATTATGCATGTAGTTTTTGTGAACAAAATATGGCATTACATGCATTCAGGGTCGCACACATACGTATGCGTGTATGCATGTATGAGTGCATATGTATGGCCCAAGTGGCTCGTTAATGAGTTGCTAATCGATGAATTGGCCATTGAAACTTGCGTAAAATGCAATTGCTTTATATATGTACATATATGTGTTTGTTTCATTACAGCCACCACTGCGCCATTGGGTCTGGTCGTGCCAGAAACCTCTTATTCGAGCAGCGAAGGTGAAGAAGACTTTTATGATGCCTACGATGATCCCTTCACCAGTGTGGGTAGCTCACCGATTGGATGGTAAGTGTGCAGAGATAAACAACAGTTATCTGCCAGCGTTGCCATGTTAACGGATGCCGGCTCCAAAAATGCGTACAACCGCAAAGTATGTACATATGTATATACATGTTCGCTTGTATATACATACATACATATATAGCTGCCTCTTGTAACATTTTATTTAGCGGGCGCATGCCCAATGCAATTGCAGCCCAGGTATCCGAAACACACACATTTGCGTGCATAGTGTTTAAGTTGGTCAGTCGCCTGTAAATAATTTATGCAATTTTGCAAGCTGCACCGTCAGCCGATTTGGCAACGCCAACACGTCACAGCTGACAAGCAGTTGTTGTCGTCCTTTGCCCAGGCCTCCGGGGTACGTCGTGCAATTTACGATTTCGTCCTGTCAGTTTCTAGTTGCGTTCGTCGCTGACTGTTGACTGTTGACTGTGCGCCATTCTTCATATTATTTCCTTCTTTCAAATGACGATTTGCTCATAGTTTCCACTTTGATTTATGTTACTGTGTGTGTATGTGATTGTGTTTCCTTGGTTTTTGTGTGTGTATGTGGTGTGTATGTATAAGCTGTTTGCTTTGTTGCGCACAGCTGGCGCCGCAAAGTATGCAAAACAAAAGTTTGCAATCGCCATTTTAAAGACTCGTATGCAGTTTAAACTGCATTCGCATCCACATCTGACAGCATCGCCAGTGTTGCCATGTTTAAGAAGTGGGTACGTCGCGTTAGCCTAAGGTAAGCACTTCTTGCAATTGTGTTCGTGTGTAAGTGTGTGCGTTTGTGTCTGTTTTATAAATTGTAAATGAGCCAAGGCACGTAGAGAGCCGTAGAAAGGGTGAGTGAAAGGGAGGCAGGACCGCTTGCGTGTGCCAAGGCTGACATCATTTAAAGATTGAAATTTTGACAATTTATAAATTATGTATGTACACACATCCAGATCCAGGTCCTTTTGGCATACAGGATTTTAATCAACAAGTTTGGAATTCATTTGCAGCGCCACGCGTGGCTTTGCAGAGACATCGCCTACGCACGAAAAGCCGCAGGACAGTTATGTTGGCGGCGGCGATTTGGCCGGAGCCACAGCAGCAAAATCAACTACCACAACTATAACCACAACAACTACAGTTGGTCGTGCGACACTGCCGGAAATCGATGAGACAGGGTCGAGCAAGGTGCCAAGCTCTCGCTCGTCTAGCTATGACAATGGCATCGATTATGATGCACTCTACGAAGAGGAGGAGGAGATGGACCTCAGCATGGAGGCGCACGGATCAATGATAACGCATCTATTGTCGCAGGTGAAGATCGGTATGGATCTCACCAAGGTGGTGCTGCCCACGTTCATCTTGGAGCGTCGCTCTTTGCTCGAAATGTATGCCGATTACTTTGCCCATCCCGATTTGTTTCTCAAGTAAGTTTATTTTATTTATAAAAAGTAAAAAATTATTTTAAAAAAATTCTATCGCTTCTAGAATCTCGGAGCTGGATGACCCACGCGATCGCATTGTGCAGGTTTGCCGTTGGTATATGAGCGCTTATCATGCGGGTCGTAAGAGCGCGGTGGCCAAAAAGCCCTACAATCCCATACTGGGTGAAGTATTTCAGTGCCATTGGGATATTCCAGGTAACCGAATAACAATAAGTTGTACTAAATCGTTGTTTCTAATTCGTTTTCTATGCTTCAGGTGAAACCCAAGATGTAAATGAGGTGCGTGACGGTCCTGTACCCTGGTGCCGGCGGGATCAGCTAACATTTTTAGCGGAGCAAGTGTCGCATCATCCGCCAAGTGGGTTAACTCTCGTTGCCAAGCAGTAAGCATCAATTGATATCCATTTTTGTTTTACAGTTTCAGCCTTTTATGCAGAGCATTACAATAAGAAAATAACATTTACTGCTCATGTCTGGACGAAATCGAAATTCCTGGGCTTATCCATTGGCGTGCACAACATTGGCGAGGGTGTCGTTACCCTTGTGGATCGCAGCGAGGAGTACATTGTTACGTTTCCAAACGGTTATGGCAGGTATGTAATAATTAAATAATTAAGCTGGTCAAAATTAATCAAATGCTTGCGTTTTCAAGGTCTATTTTAACGGTGCCTTGGATTGAGCTGGGCGGCTCAGTCGAAATCAAATGCCCACAGACCGGCTACTATGCCAACGTGGAGTTTCTCACAAAGCCCTTCTATGGCGGCAAGCGAAACAAAGTCAGCGCCGAGGTGCGTTATAAAAAATATATATAATTATCCAAATATTTTATGCATTATATTTTACTTAGATCTATTCGCCCAATGATAAGAAGCCATTTGTATCGATTGCCGGCGAGTGGAGCGGACTAATGGAGGCCAAGTGGCATGATAAGAACGTAAGTTGCATGCTGGCAATGCTGGATTCAACCTAAGTTATAATTCCTGTATGTAGAGTTGTATATGGAACAATTTTTGCTAATGTACTTGTTAAAGTTAAAACCCTTTTTTTTTTTTGCTATCCTTTTCTGTAAACGCCTAATACGCTGCCTCGAACAACACTACGAGTTGGCAGCTACATCTAACTATCTATCCAACTTTCAACCTATCCACCTACATATATACCTACCTGTCTTTAAACTGCTCCAATTTACTTTTAGCGATACTTGTACTTTTCTCTTAAATAATTTGGGAACACATTTCTCTGTGTGTGCTTACTTTGTTTATCTAGAAAATTAAACCTCAACCTAAACCAAACCAAAACCAATACTAAACTGCCTGCCCACGTTTTGAACTCCCACTACATCATATTGTTGTGTAGATGTTGTGTCTCTGTGTGTTTTTGTTTCTTCAAATGCTGACTACCACGTGAATCTCTAATTTTCTAGAAAACCGAAGTATTTGTCGACGTAAATCGCATACCCATATTTAAGAAACAAGTTCGACCAATCGTTGAGCAGGATGAATATGAATCGCGGCGTGTTTGGAAGGAAGTGACTGCGGGACTCAAGTAAAATTCTTATTTTGCATATCACTAACTAGCTGCATTTATTTGTATTTTATAAATTAAACTTATATTTAATCAATATATTAAACTCCATCCCAAATAGATTTAATGACATTGAGCGCGCCACCAATGCCAAATTTGTTGTGGAGCAGCAGCAGCGTGATCAGGCCAAGGTTCGCAAGGAATATGACCTAGCTTGGGAGCATAAGGTATGCTAGATTTATACTCTTTAGGGTAAAATATTATACATTTTTAACCTTAATTTACTCAAAGCACTTTAAACCCGTGGGCGATAATTGGATATATACAAAGCCGCTGAGTCAGCGCATGTATTTGCAGGAAAAGGAGGCCAAAAGATAATGCATGAATTGGAAGCCAGAAGAAACGCCAACACCAATGTTTTTCTTCATATATATCTATATTTCTATGTAAAGATATATGTGATTCATATCAAGAATGAGGAGCCTCAACTATTGTATAATATCCTGAAGTGCGCAAATCCCAGACACAAACACTTACGACGATACAACGTAACATATGCAGGAAACTTAATGTTTTACAGTATAATGAATTATGAGATATGAGATAAGCGATAAGGAAACATCTAGTATCCGTTTAATAATTGTAAATAGTGTATACACATAACACACAACAAACAGAAAAGGCAAACGCCGAGTTTAAGTAGACAGTTAAAAGCAGCAATAGTTGAACGACACAACGTAAGCACCTAAACAAACAATGGTTGAAATTGAATAAATATAATATAAACTGCAATAAATAATAATATAGAGAGCAAACACTTTAATATAGTCTCTACGCAACATACTCGTATAAAGCAACATATTATTAATTACATATGTACTAGCGTGTTTCAAAGGCAATCGCAGTAAACTGCAAAACAGAGAACACCTAAAAGAATACCTTTTACAATACGAAAACACATTATGCGATATGTAATACAAAAGTTGTAGATTACAGAAAAATGTTAGAGATTTAAGCATAGAAATTCTATTTTTTAAATAAAAGACTCTAATAGATGAAATACAATACAAATGATATCTAATAGATACAAATACTATTAATAATTAATTCCTGTTTTCAAAACTTTAGGCAACAGCACAATTGATTTTGTCAAATAAAACAAATAACGATAACTTTAGTATTATATATATTTTTCAATTCCATTGTCACAATAATAAAAAAGAAAGCTTTACTTACAAACCCGCAGCCAAAACTCCAACGAAATGTCTGCAAAAAGCAAAATATCAATTTATAGTATTCAAATATAGTTAGCATATAATTTAATTGGCATTTGCCAACATTTCAACTACCGCACGGCAAAGCTATATTTTTCTTTGTAAACTACCGAATACTCTCACGCAAAGTTAACGCAAAATGAAACGAATAAAGAATAATACGCTTTTAATATTGTTAAAAATAATCAAATATACACAAGTATACAGACAGCCACATATGAATAAAAAATATGAAAGCAATACTGAAATGCCTACAAACAAATATTTTAACGAATTTCTCCCTAGAAGTTATACAAAAATAAAACACACTACCCACATAGATTTTAAATCAGCCATTATACGATTATTACGATTATTGTTAGTGCAAATAAATATTCGTTCATGTTTTAAAATTTGTGAGTTACGCGCCAAGGAGTTTGTTCATTTGAACCTGATTTGTGAACGGTGGCAACGCTGCAGTTTGACATTTAGTAGTGGTGCCAGCTTATTTCACAAATTGACGTGGCTCTAAATTTTAGTGTTTAGGTGTATTTAGAGGCTGAAATTGCAATGCAAAAAGTTTTGCACGCAATTGGTCCATTAAATTAAACGGTTAATCTGTGCTGGAACAGTGTTTAAATAAATTCAACAAGTACGCACCAAATACATTGGCGAAAACGTGAAAATCGCTCACTGACTAACAGAGAGCGAGAGTGATTGTGTGTGAGATAGAGGCCGAAGCCCGCAAGGCAGCGCCGTTGTTCATTGTCAGCTAAAAAAAGAGAAAAAAATAGAAATTTCGTTTGTTGCGTGCCAATTGCAAAGGAAATATTAATACAAAGCGCCCCATTGCAACTGCAACTGCAATAGAAGAAGAATACACCACAGCATTGGGCGAAAACGCAGTGAAAAGTGTGTGCATGCTACAGAAGTCAATTAACGAGCGCAGGGGAAGAAGAAGAGCCAACTACAAAGTGCAAGTGCTGGTCAAGTACACACACACACACAAACATACGTTCCAACGCCCTTTTTCCAGCGATCCCATTAGTTTGGCAACATTGACAACAAGAAAGGTAAGCTTATAAAAAGGAAAATGCCCTTCCACTCCGCTCTCTGCCCGGCAACGACGACGTCATCAACATTTGCTGATTAGAACATTTTGCTCTGTACTATGCCTGCACATAGTAGTTAGTCTTATCACATGGCCAATTACGGTTGATAAAACGCAACACATTTTCAACAGCTTTGTCAGAGCGCATAATTAGCAGCAGCAGCAGCAATAACTGATCAGCAGTAAAGGCATGACAAGCTTGAGCCTCCTTCCAATGTCGCATTCTCAGTTCAATAAACGCTTTATCAAGTCCACCGACTTTACGAAACCAAATCTGACTCGCTATTGTTCGCTTTCGCAGTGTGTAAATTAAATACCACTTAGCTTGACACATTCTTCCAATGAAAAACGAAAAGTTATCTTTGGGTTGCTGCATTTTAAATACCCTTACAGACTGTATATATTTCTATATGCATATATCAGTAGCTAGCCTGTTTGCATACAATTTACTTAATTTTGGACAAACCGTTGGAAAACAGAGTTGCCAATTTTTGAGAAGTAAAAACTTTAATTTCTGAGTGTTGAGAAGTTACATTTTGATCGAACGAAATTACTGTTTTAATTATGTACATTAGTTATTTATAATAATCAAAATTATTCATTTTAGCAATCGCTTCTGTGAGGTTAGTTAAATAAACAATTGCCGAAACAGCCCAAACCCTAACTAGGGCATTTGTAAGAGAAAACTCCATAAAAATACATGCAAGAAGTTCAAGAAAAATTCGTTACGCAAAGTGCAATGCAAATGGCAATTAGCCTGCATCAATGAGCCGTCAGCTTTTGCTGTTAATTGGAAATTCAAGTTGCCCCGTTAGCTTGCTACCTTGGCTGCTACCAATTTTTTTTTTTTGGGTGTTATCGGGTCACTTTGGCGCTTCATCGGATTATTGTTGTTATTGATTTAGAGTATATGTATTATTCAAATGAATTGTCCCGGAAAACTGTGCCAAAGCAAGGTGCCACCCAGCTAACTAAACAACGTTTCGTATCTATTATATTTAGCAAATATACTAAATATGTTATATGTAGTTCATATCTATCAGCCACAGCGTCTGTTCTTGTTGTTGTTGTTATCTGAGCACGTTTGGCAGCGATTATGCAAAGAGCTGAGTCAACTAGTTCTGGTTTTATAAAGGTTCTGCCATTGAGACGATAAGATAAGGCGCCAACAATAGTTACCCAGCTGCGGCCTTCACGTACAGACCTAACACGTCAAATTGGACGACTGCGTGCGGCAATCAATTTAAGATATTCGATACATTTATCACTGACACAGACACTTGCCAGCGTTACCCGGCCCTGTTGGGCAAGGTATTCAAGGTTGAGATTAAAGAACTTGAACCAAAATCGAAGATTTGCTCAACCCAAAAGCGCCTTCTTCAGCCACAGCTGGCGAAACAGATGCTGTGTTGCTCCCTGATGACGATTCTCCATACCCAAAAATCGTGTACAAATAAGAAATATCTTACCAGATCCCAAAGAGCAAAAACAAATGTTATATTCAAATATTTTGCAGTAGCTTTTCCTAGAACCCCATCTTAATGCTCTTTGATTTATTTACTTACTCTTTACTAACGCATTTGCTTTCTACATTTTCAGCTGCGTTCCATGAATTGAAGTGCCCAACGCAGAATGTCAGCATACAATACAAATTTTGTGCCACCCGCGCCAAATGGCAGTTCAGGCGGCTTGGTTAATGGTCAGCCGCAGCAGCAGCAGCAACAGCAGCAACAGCAACAACAAGAACAGCAGCAGCAGCAACTACAGCAGCAGCAGCAACTCCAGCTGCAGCAGCAGCAGCAGATTTACCTGCAACAGCAGCAACAGCAGCAGCAAAATCAAAAGCCCGTTGCACCGCAGAAACCAGCTCATCATTTCCCTCAACAGCCAACGCAGTATCCCATAAATGCCACGCCCACTGTCTCTGCACTGTTGCCGCCTCAATTTAATAACAATGCAATGAACAAATTTCTGCCGCCACCCATGAGCAATGGTCCAGCGCCGACGGTAGCGCTCAGTAATCTGCCCGCGCATCTGCGACCGCCTACGCTGAACGGACCCACAGCTGCCGCGGCCGCATCAGTTGCTCCTATTACCAATGGCAGCAATGGCGCACTGAGCGCCAACTCATCACGCACGGCATCGCCTGGTCTGATCAATAGCAATGCCACCTTGGTCTCGACGGAAGCGGCTGCACCACCAAAAGTAACGCCATCCAAGCAGCAGTTTGTGGCGGGTCCGTTGGGCAGCTCATTGCAGTCGCTGCAGCAGCAGCAGCAGCAGCAGTCAAAGGGCGTGTCAAGCACTTCGATGCCGCCGGCGCAGCAGTCATTTACTGGTCAACTGGGACCCACGTTGGGCGCCGCAATGCCGCCGTCTGCCAGTAACTTGGGCGCCTCAATGCCGTCGCAACAACTAACGATCAGCCAGTCGGGTCCTACGTTGCCGCCATCGGCCAGTCAGTCGGGCAACGCTTTAAACACTTCAATGCCGCCGTCTGCCGGCAACTTGGGCCCCACATTGGGCGCCTCAATGCCGCCGTCTGCCGGCAACTTGGGTCCCACATTGAGCGCCTCAATGCCGGCGCAACAACTAACGATGAGTCAGTCGGGTCCTACACAACAGCCACCGGCCAGTCAGTCGGGCGCCTCATTGTCGTCCCAGCAGGCGCCACAGCAGGCGCAACCAGCCGTTAGCCAGGTTTCCAGTATGGCCAGCCAACTGCAGAACATGAATTTGAATCCCAGCAATGGACCAAGTCCGACAGCATCTTTTGCACGTAAGGATTACCGTGCCGTGGCAACGGGCCTGGCTGGGTCCGTAGAGAAATTGGACACCAGCGGCGCCAATACATTGCTGGCATCGAGTGGACTGGCGCCCAACCTGCCAAATCCCATGGCTATGCCCTTTAGTGCCGCTGTGCCCCGCAATGGGAGTCCAGCGAACGTGTTTGGTGGCGTCACGGCAGTACCAAGGCCAATGCCGTCCGCGGGACAGAAACTGGCATACGGCATACCAGCTCCGGCAACGGCACCGGCGCCGGGAGCGTCAGCGCCTGTGCAACCGGCACCAGCCGTCGCGGAACAGAACAATAATGCGCCAAGTGCAGCAGCAGCGCCAACAGCGCAACGGCCACCGATGTGGCAGCCGCTGGTTGGTGCTATGTCCGCCATGCCAACTGCACTGCAAAAGCCTCAGGCTTTTATGCCGCCGCCGCTGCCGTCAAATCAGAGAATGTTATCTCAAGCGCCGCCCTTTGGATCGCCATCAACCATGGAGCAGCATCAAAAACAGCAGCAGCAGCAGCAAAATCAACAGCTACACCAGCAGCAACTGCAGCAGCATCCTCCACAACAGCAGCATCAGCCACAGCAGCATCTGCAACAGCTACAACAGGCACAGCAGCATCCGCCACAGCAGCAGCATCTGCAACAGCATCCGCCACAGCAACAGCATCTGCCACAGCAACTGCAGCAACAGCTCCCCCAGCAGCAGCTCCCCCAGCAGCAGCTCCCCCAGCAGCAGCAGCCACAGCAGCATCAGCAACGGCAGCAACAGCAACAGCTCCCCCAGCAGCAGCTGCAATATCCGTATAAGCAAGCGTTTCCACAGGCGATGCCACCGCTGCCACAGCAGCAGCAGCAGCAGTTAACTGCACCCGGAATGTTTGGAGTGCAGCCGGGCGGTGCGCCGTTGCAGTATCAGGCGCAGGGTGTGGCACAGCAGCCGCTGAGTGTGGCGCAGCAGGGTTTCAGTCGACTGTGGGGCCAGGATACCGTTGATCTGATGCAGAACAGGCATATCCTGTCGCCGGCAACGATTGCGCCGCCGAAGGTCGTGCTGCACAATCAATTCCACGAGTCCATCAACTGCAATCCGAGCATTATGCGCTGCACCCTGGCCAAAATCCCGGAGAGCAATTCGCTGCTGCAAAAGTCGCGTCTGCCGCTCGGCATAGTCATTCATCCGTTTCGCGATGTCAACGTAAGTGCCTGGATCTTAACTAATTTACAAATTATTAACGCTTAGCTGTTTCCACAGAGCCTGCCCGTGATACAGTGCGTCAATATTGTGCGCTGCCGCCTGTGCCGCACCTATATTAATCCATTTGTCTACTTTGTGGACAGCAAAATGTGGAAATGCAATCTCTGCTATCGCGTCAATGAGTGTAAGTTAAGCCAAGCTTAAAACAAGATTCCAATTGATTAATGTACTCCAATACGCAGTGCCCGAGGACTTCCAGTTTGATCCGGCTACGAAGACCTATGGCGATGTGACACGGCGACCCGAGGTGCGCTCCAGCACCATCGAGTTCATAGCGCCGTCGGAGTACATGCTGCGTCCACCACAGCCGGCCATGTATCTATTCCTGTTCGATGTGTCGATAATAGCGCAACAGAGCGGCTATCTGGAGGCAGCTTGTTCGGTGCTCAATCGCCATTTGGACGAGATGCCGGGTGATGCGCGCACCCAAGTGGGTTTCATATGCTACGATAGCTTTGTGCACTTCTACAGCATGGCCGAGGGCCTAAATCAGCCGCACGAGATGACGCTCTTGGATATTGACGATCCCTTCTTGCCGCGCCCAGACAGTTTGTTGGTTAATCTCAAGGAGTGCAAGGAACTGGTAAGGGATCTGCTCAAACAGTTACCCAAACGCTTTTCCCACACCCATGACCCTGGCTCGGCGCTGGGTGCAGCCCTGCAGGTTGCCTTTAAGCTGATGGTAAGTGATCGGCAGCAATACAATTGAAGCATCTAAATTATATTCTCTATCCACTTGCACAGCAAGCATCTGGCGGACGTATAACCGTATTTCAATCGTGCCTTCCCAACAAGGGACCTGGGGCGCTGGAAGCGCGCGAAGATCCCAACAATCGCTCGGCTAAAGATGTGGCCCATCTGAATCCAGCGACGGATTTCTACAAGCGTTTCGCTCTCGAGTGCTCCGGCTATCAGATTGCAGTCGATCTGTTTCTGATGAATCAACAGTATAGCGATATGGCCACCATATGTAAGTGTCTTCCCATGGAGTATTTAAATATACATATATGTGTTCTAATCCTTTGCCTTTGTCCTGCAGCCGGCGTTAGCAAACATAGCGGTGGTTGTGTGCACCACTTTCCGCTTTTCCAAAGGACCAAACAGCATATGGTGGACTCGTTTAAGCAGTGCTTCAAGCGCTATCTCACCCGCAAGATTGGCTTTGAGGCGGTGATGCGTATACGCTGCACACGGGGCCTGCAGGTGCACACATTCCATGGCAACTTCTTTGTGCGCAGCACGGACCTGTTGTCGCTGCCCAATGTCAATCCGGATGCCGGCTATGGCATGCAGATATCGTACGAGGAGAGCCTCACCGATGTGAAGACCATTTGCTTCCAAGCGGCGCTGCTCTATACGAACAGCGAGGGCGAACGACGCATACGTGTCCATACTGTGTGTCTGCCGGTGACCTCGTCCCTGCCCGAGGTAATGCATGCCGCCGACACGGAAGCCATTGTGGGTCTACTCTCCAAAATGGCAGTGGATCGTTCGACTGCATCGAATCTATCGGATGCACGAGACGCCTTCATCAATGCAACCATCGACGTGTTCAATGCATTTAAGATAGCACAAAATCTGCCCTCCGGCCAGAGTGGCCAACTGATAGCACCACGAAGCTTGGCCCTGCTTCCCCTCTACATTTTGGCGCTACTCAAGCATGTGAGTCTCATCCTCTTCCAATAATTGGTGGTTGTATCTAATTGTTGCACTTTTATACCGTAGCCCGCTTTTCGCGTGGGCACCAGCACGCGCCTGGATGATCGCGTCTTTGCCATGGACAACATGAAAACGATGCCACTGGATCAGCTCATGAAGTACATCTATCCCGAGCTGTACAAAATCGATGCACTCGTCTACCATGTGCGCAACACCAATGTGACCACAAAGCAGGACGACGACGAGGATGATGACGAACTGCTGCCGGAAGTGCAACGCCTGCAACTATCCGCGGAGCAGTAAGATTTTACCTTCCCCCTCCCCTAGAAATCGATTGAACTCTATCTAATTGATCCTCTATTTTTTAGTCTGGACTCGCGTTCAATATTTGTGATGGACTGCGGCACGCTGATAATGCTCTATGTCGGCATTAATGTGCCCACCGATGTGCTGCAAGCTTTGCTGGGTAAGTTAATTAAATTATTTTATCCAATAATTTCTGATATTAACGCAACCCATCTGCAGGCATTAGCTCGACCTCTGAACTGGCAGATTATGTATACGGTTTGCCCAACGTTGGTAGCCCCGAGAACGATGCGCTCAAGCGATTTATATTGCGTCTGAACTACGACAAGCCCTACGCGCCCCTAGTGCAAATTATCAGGTGAGGGACTCACTGATGTTTTTACCAATTGAAATCTTTATGCTCATTTTAATTCTTCATTGCAGGGATACAAGCACTGCGAAGGCGCAGTTTATTGAGAGATTAACGGACGATCGCAGTGAATCTAGTTTATCATATTATGAATTTTTGCAACACATTCGGGCTCAGGTTAAATAGTACATAAGTCGAAAATCCTACTACTATTGTATGCAACATAAATACGAGTTTCTTCGAACTTAAAAAAAAGAAAAGAAAAACTAAACAAAAAAAGTAAATTTAACAAAAACTCTGGTGTGACTTAAAGGTAGACAGACAAGCCAGGCCAGGCGGGAGTTGCTGCAGCCAGCTCAGATTCACATTAGATACGCATTATATGTTCATACAGCCCCCACCCACCACCACCACCACCCCCTCCCCACTCCACAAAACAAAGATATGTAAAACTAAGTGCATAAGACAAGTAAATGAATGAGAATGTTAAATATGATAGAACTAAGTAACAGCTAGAGCTGCACATTGAGAAGATCGTAGCTCGTTCTAAAAAAAAGAAAGAGAAAAGAAAAACATAGTTGTGCTCCTTGATATAGATAATTTAAAAAGTGCATATATTTATTTATTTGTTGATTTGTTGCACTAAAAATAAATAAGAAACAACAATTTACAAAATAATTACAAACAACAATAAACAATGAAAGGCAAAAAGCTGTCACAATTTTTTAGTCCTCATAGCCTGCAAATACTAGTAAGAAGAGTGAAGAGCAAAGTTATTTATTATAGCAATAAACCCAAATTGTATATTGTTTTTAGTCACAAGTGCTTTGCGTTTCCAAAAAACAAAGCCTTTAACTATTATAAAAACCCCCCTTTTTTTTTCTTCGATTAATTCAATTTGTTTTCCTATAATATTTAGTTGCTTGCTTGTTATTGCTTTGATTTTTACTTTTGATTCAGCTGTTTTCCGTAGTATTTATTTTCCAAATAATAATTTTATATAGTTAATCTATAAGGTATTGGATTGACAAATCGATGGTATGCAGTTAGTTCATTGTAACGTATGTAGTTAGCCAACTTATTTCAATGTTTGTATTGGGAACAGTAGGTATATATAGTTGGTATTGTTTGATAATGCATGGACTGCTAAGGAACGTTTCGTCTTAAGCTTAAAAACAAACATATATTATACATAATACAACAACATAAGTAAATAATTGAAAAACACTTAGGTAATTCAAGGTGACACACACATGCAAAATAGTTGGAAGAATAACTTTTGTACGATTCAAGGAATTGCGAATATTCAATTTATTTCATTGAAATGTATTAACTACCGAGCGAAATAAATTAACGTATGTTGTACCATAAACTATAAATCATATATATTAAAAATAGAAAGCAAAAATAAAATTTTAAATAAAGCAAATAATTTGTATGTCACCATTTGTGCAAATACTATTAACTATTACCTTTGCACAGATCAAGCTTTTGGTTATCATCTTGGGTATATCACATCCGATTTGCAAACGATATACCTTCTTGGACTCGTAAAGCTCGGGACCATTGATTGGCATTAAAAAATCGGCAGCCTTAAATTTAAACAATTTCGACCAAAATGGCAAGGGCTAACATCACAATATTTTCTGAATATGGGGTATATTCTGGAATTAACTTTTGTTAATGCCCATCTAGTCTACAGCGACTAACTGGTCCTAAAAAGCATATCTCTTCAAGATCAGACTTTATTTACTCATGAAGGTTTTGTAATTTTTGAATTGTTATATATCAAGCAAGAATAATGTTGCTACGTTTAGATGCCAAAATGATTTTGTATATATGTATGTAAATATGAATGTATTAATGTATGCGTGCATGTTTGTGTATGCGTGTGCGTGTGTGTATGTATGCATGTGCGTATTAAGTATTGTATGTATGCATGTAAATTGTCTTATAAAATACCAATAGCAGACCAATTTGTCTTGATGCGCGCCAAATTTAAATAAGAAAACGTATTTATTAAAGCTGCCCTCCTCCTCGATTCTCAAAAATCTAAGTAAGGCTTGCAGGCTTCACCTATGAATAAGGCGCAGGCGGCTTCAACGCTGGAAGCTGAGGAGCCGGAGGAGCATGACGGCGGAGCAGGAGGAGGAGGAACAGGTATGTAGGTATGTAGGTATGTAGGTATGAAGGTATGTAGGTATGTAGGTATGTAGGTATGTAGGTATGTATGTATGTATGTAGGTATGTATGTATTTATGTATGTATGTAGGTATGTATGTATGTATGTATGTATGTATGTACGTATGTATGTATGTATGTATGTAGGTATGTATGTATGTATGTATGTATGTATGTATGTATGTATGTATGTATGTATGTATGTATATATGTATGTATGTATGTATGTATGTATGTATGTATGTATGTATGTATGTATGTATGTATGTATGTGTGTATGTATGTGTGTATGTATGTGTGTATGTATGTATGTATGTATGTATGTATGTATGTATGTATGTATGTATGTATGTATGTGTGTATGTATGTATGTATGTATGTAGGTATGTATGTATGTAGGTATGTATGTATGTATGTATGCATGTATGCATGTATGTATGTATGTGTGTATGTATGTATGTGTGTATGAATGTGAGTATATATGTATGTATGTAAGTATATATGTATGTATGTATGTATGTATGTATGTGTGTATGTATGTATGTATGTATGTACATATGTACATATGCATGTATGTACATATGTAGGTATGTATGTATGTAGGTATGTATGTATGTATGTATGTATGTAGGTAGGTAGGTATGTTTGTGTGTATGTATGCGTGTATATATGTATGTATGTAAGTATATATGTATGTGAAAATATACACTTTCACATGAATTTTGACCAAGAATAATGTTGCTACGCCTTGCCCGTGGCACGTTATAATAAATTCTCTCAAACATCTTTGAAAATGCGTTTTAAGCCGATCTTACGGTGAAAAATGTGAAACACAGACACATATGGAGATATAGTCAGATCTTCGTATGATATACTTAAGAAAGAAAATCCCGTAAATGTATGTTTTTGTATAAATGAAATTTATGTTTTAATAAATTTAATGAGATGTTGGTACATAGGGATCGAAGTCTAACCACAGATTACTACAAAAAAAAAAAGAAAAATTTACAATCGAGTTGGAAAGTCGTTATCAAGACTTACGGATTGAAGTAGGGCGACCTTGGTGGATATTTTTGTTTTGCAGGTGGATTAAGAAACATAACTGTCCTCTGTTCCGACTGTGAAGGAGCCTGCGTAAACGTCTCCCCTACATTGTGGGCCACTTGTATGTGTTTCTCCAGGAAATCGAGGCTCAGGTAGACATTATTGCACTTTTCACACTTAAACCGATTTTGAGATTCGATTTTAATCAGGTGTGCCGCATGGAAACGTTCGTGATGCTTCTGCAACACCTGTTCGGAGCGTAAGCTTTTGCCGCAAACATCACAATTGAAGAATTTTGTAGTTGTATTTTCGGCACATTCCGCGAAGTGAGTCAGAAAGTGTTGCTGCAGCTCATCAATGTCCGTGAACAGTTGCTGGCAGAGAAAACAGTTAATTCCACCCTCCTCCAGCTCCACAATGCGACAGTCGTCATCTTCGCACTCTTCCATTTGTGCAACTGTTCTCTTATACATTAGTTGATTTCGTGCTTCGATAGGAATTTGATTATTTGACAGCGATGACAACTGGTTCAGCATATCTCTCAGCTGCAAAAGGTCAGTGTTGTAAATTTCTTAATTATACTAATTATTGGGATCAAACTCTTATAAAAACATACATACATGCAAATTAAGCGCCATACTGTTGCCAAGGTTACGTTATGTACATATGTATGTACATATCTATATAAATGTTCTATATTCTATTTGACTCAATATGTATGTATGCATATATAACTGTATACAAGTGTAAATATTTGTTTCCTTGGCGAAACAAATCGAATTGCGGGGTTCTTTAAAGTTTATATATTTTTTTCTTTGCATCCGTTTTTTTTTCGTAGCTCCGTCTCCGTCGGGCATAAAAATAGAACTGCGAGCAACGCAAAGCAGAACCGAGTTTCAATGCGATATAATGATCCTAAGGGTGTGTGTCTGTTGTGTGTGGGATGGAGAATTTATGTATGTATGTATGTGTGTACAGTACAAAAGGCAAAAAAAACATGACGGTAAAAGTCAAAAACAAAAACAGCAGATATCGTACTGGCCCTTATCTATGCATAGCTATCCTACGAATAGTGTGTGCATATGTATGTTTAACAGTATAATTAAGCAAAGCCGTATTTACATACATTCATATGTACATGTGTGTGTATGTATTTATGTGTGCTTAAAACAAACAATTAGTTGAAAGTATCATATTTTAATTGAAAAAAAAACTATTTAAAAAAACTGGAAATTATAGAAATATGTATGCATGTACATATAATATTCAAATATTTGTACTTTTGGTCCCTATGTCGTAACCTGATCTGAGACAGTTTTGAAGAGCTGAGTCCACTTATGACTCGGGTTGTTGGTCAAATGTTAAGTAGCTTAACATTTCTGGATGCCATGAGAATTGATTTTTAAATGTTTCGATTGCGCTATGAACTAATCCCAACAGATCTCTCATTTGTTGAATTTGAGACCTGACTTGAATTTATTTTCCAAAATCCAAGTTTACTTTAAAACTCGCTGCTAAATATTTGTCTATGAAGCCTAAGAAGGGATTTCTTTTTATCATCCAAAATTCCATTTTAAGAATATATTGCATGTTATCCCATATAACGAGCATATAGTACTTAATATTATTTAAAATATATACGAATCAAAGATCTAATAAGACAGAGGAGATTGAGTGTTGAATAAGTCGAAAAAGTCAATAAAAGAAAAACTGGCTCAAGGATTATGTGACGATAATGATTAGATTCCACTTAAAAAGAGGAATTTTCACGAATCATACAAGCTAGATAAAAATGTCCATAATGTAAGAAAAATTGTCAAAACATTATAAAATAACAGCTATTTTGAGGGCGGAAAATGAGAAACCCTTGTAGACACATGCTCACCAGATGTTCCGTTAATTTCTACTCGTCACGGCTATTTTATACGATTTTAGAGTGTTCTATATTATTGTCATGAAGTGTGCAACGCATAGACGAAGATATCTTCGAAATATATATACATATATATATATGGAAGAATCGGATTTCAAGATATCTTTAAGAAACTCAAAAAGCTTCATTACTCTCCTTACATATCTGCCCGTAAGCCGAGATTCTAGATGAACATATCTTAAAACATATGAAAGATTTCCCTAAAAGAAATCATTTAACCGATTGCCCCGATTGGGAGCTGTGATATAATATTCGGGTTCATATCACCGTTGCAAATATTATATATATATATATATACATATAAATGAGATATATTATTATGATACGTGGCCTTAAATATGAAATTGTTGGAAGTTTGGATCTCTTGGAATCGACATAACGTCCATTGTAATTAACCCATATGCAAGTACTTAATTAAATAAAACAGAGTTCTTTTACAGTGAAACATACATATAATATATTGCATCGTATTACTAGTTGTTTACACAGAAATAAAATATGAATTGACTGTACTTACAATCCATTCACCGATTCCACAATAAAACTTTATTCGATCGAGAGCCTGATGTTTCCCGGCTTAGGCTTGGATCCCAACTGAATGGATCGCAATTGTTGTTAACATTTTTATGCTGATGTTGTTTACAAATCGAGCAACGACCGGATTGAGTTTCCCTTTATCAACAGCTTTTTGTTTATTTAGTCAGAGCCAACGAATCGTCGGAGTTCCATTTTTGCATTATCAGCAGTATTTTGCTTATTCCCGTAGCAGCGGGTTGCACATTCAGATTCATTCTATAATATATATATATGTAGTATATATGTATAGTCCGTGAAACTGGGCAAATAAACAACTCATCATCTTTGCAATTTTCAGTTCGGTTCGGTATTCGTTTTCCGTTTGGCATTCGGTTGCCGATGTTTCGGTTCTTCACGAAATAATCGACGAGTTCTTATCTAACATAAATATATATACACATATGTGACACGTAAATAACATTATATATACCAGATTGTTCAGATGTTCTAAACAATAGGAAGAAATACATATTTTAGCAGCTTAGCTGCCAAGCAGGAAATGCTATCGCTTGCGATAAGCTTTGACTTAAAATGAACTTGTGATTTAAATCTTAAAAACTAACTAAGGAATAAGAATCTAAAATATATATAATAATATCATGTAGCCTTATGAGGCAATTGTATAGATCCAGCGCAATTCCTTTATATGTACGCATCATAGTCCACCCAGAGATTTCTAAAAGTGCCAAGCAGATTATTATAAAGGAAACATTTCAATGTACTTTCAAATTCAAGGACTCACGGATTAAAGTAGGGCGAACGCAGCGCGTACTTCTGCTTGGGCGGCGGCTTCAGGCAGGGATCCAGCTGCCGTTGGGCTGTGTCGGTGGGTGGCACGTATTTTGCGGCGGACTCTGTGGCCGGGCTGTAGTTGGCCGCCGCAACGGCATTCAACAAATTCGTGCTATAAACGCAACGTTTGGGCTGATCCCGTTCGGCAGCTGGTTCTGGTGGTGGTGCTGGAGCTGGTGCCAAACGTGGCGGACACTCCGGACGGTAGTGTTCCAACTGTTCAGTGTGCTTGTAGGTCATGTGCTTGAGCAGAAAGCTGTCACGCTTGTAGCCCTTCTGGCAGATGGGACATCTCAATTGCTTTCTGGACCACCATTTATCATTGGCTTTATAGGGCAGGCGGTGCTGCTTCATATGTGCCTGCAGGGACATTGTGGATCTGAAGACTTTGCTGCAATGATCGCAGTGGATTTCTGTCCGCTCCTTGCCCTGGTTCGATGGATCAGCGTTGATTGTCATAACCTTTGTCAGCCGACTGTGCCCACCGTTTACCTCAAACCCGGCTGGCGGGGGCAGGGGGCACGCATTGGGTGCATCCACGGCTGCTGGACGCCCGTGGTAGTTTAAATGTGCCGCGTGCATGATCAGATGCTCCCGGAGCCTGTCAATGTCATTGAAGGGCTGTTTGCACAGAAAGCAGGGTATGTGCACTATATAGCCCTGAGGGGGGTAGGCGCTGTTATTCGGGGCCAGCATTGCGGTCAGAAGCGGCATGTTCGGCTGCTGTACGCCCATGCCCAGCGGCGAGAGTGGGGGAGTGACTAAAAGCGGCGGCGCTGTGGCCAAATTCTGATTGGGATGCCATTTCCATTCCCCAGTAGGTAGCGCTATTGTGCCTACGAACTCTACATCATCATCATCGCTATCATCGGTATCATCGCCGTGTAGAGTTGGCGCCGGACTCTTGGGCAGTTCGAACTTCGTGCTCGGCTGTTTTCGAATAGCCAATTAAATATTAAACGCTGCTGTCAATTAGTTTTAAAAATATGTAATCAACTTACAAGTTCGTGATCCATAATATTTACTTCTTATCTCTGTGCTTTGCTTTAGCTGATACTGTTGGGCAATTCTCGTTATGTGTCTTATTAAACGTTAAGCTCGCGCTGTGTTCATCTAGAAATTTCACAACGAACTGACTTGAATTTCTTCTCAAACGTTCGTTATATACTGCACACGGATGCACGCGTACACATACACATGCACGCCACCAAGGCTTACATATGTGTGTGTGTGTGTGTGTATGTGTGATTGCTTTGTTAAAAAAAAGATTCTGTCCTGTTTCAATTCTATTTTATTCCCTTCTCTGTCTTCTTTTTCGCAACTTGCGTTTCTCCTTTCTTTCGAAGCAGAGTCTATTTTATAACTGTTCTATTCAATTGCACGCACACTGAAAACACAACGCGGAGGCGTCGCTCACAGCAATGAAGGAAATTAAAACATACCCCCCACTCACACACACACACACACACGCATACACACTAATTAATATTCTTCTTATGCTTGTGTGCATGCACAGATGAATCTGCATAGATATGTTTCTATGTGCTGTTATGCATACATACATACATACATGCAACAAGTCGGAGATCTTTGCCGAGATTAAATTAAATGTCTATGCATGTGTCTGCATCAAAAGAAAAAGTTCAATAATTTCGGGCGATAAGCATTACAATTTCGTATTCACTTTCTACACACACATATTAAAATAATTGAATATATTTTTGTCAAATTATATAAAAATACCGACGCGCGCTGATTATTAAAGTCTCCACTCGGAGATAGAAACCTGTTTGCTGCGTCGTTTTTAGCTTTACGCGGTGTAGCTGACTTAGAAAAGGACATCTAAGCAAATACCCACACAGAGCAAATGTCTGCATATATATGTATGTAGATAAAGAGATATGCCACTATCTGCATAGATAATAAAAAGTGGCATGCGCACTTCTGCAGCACTTAATTGCTGCGTAAGTGTTGCAAAATGATGCAATTTGTGATGAAATGGTTAATTAATTTTTTCGAAACATCAAATATTCGGAACTTTTTACAATATGACTGATTGTATGTATTAACAACTATCTGAATTGTTGATTTTAAAGGATACGTTTTTTAAATAAAAGCTGTCAAATACCCGAATCTGGCTAAAAAAAAGGACAAACATTTTGTCATGGAGATTTATCTCACAATAAAAAAGAGGTTAGGTCGAGAGGAAACAGGTAAACAATGACTTTTTCGCTTTCAACCCCTGGTGTCTTTTTTTTCCCAATTCCCTTTATTAATTGGAACCCTTGAAGCACAACATTATCCTGGATGATAATCTAATTAGTTTGGGCAAGGTAAATGTCAATTTTGTTATAGGCTGCAAATACACGACTGACTGTACCTCAAATAGAATAAAACTGCAAATTTTGGTCTACTCTGAATGGGATTTACTTCTGAAATGTCCAGTCTTATGTAACCAACATACTTGTCTTATCTTCGACTACTTAACGGAATAATTGGGATAAAGCAACTTTTCTAACCCTAAGTTGACATATTTTATAAATGGCGTCGACTCTACACCTTTTGTCTTATAAGTCAGTTAGCAAAATGTCTCACTCGGTTAGTTTACCTGTTTCTGAACAAGCACAAACGTGTTTGAATTACCTTCCAGAACCTAACGATCCTTTAAACAAATTTTAGTTTTTACAGCTTGCTGACTCAAGGCATAAACGGGGTTAGCAGGTTATCCCTATCAGTCCGCTGCTGTAACCACTTGAGAATTAGAAGCAGCCAAAAGGCTACTAAGCTAGCAAAATGTTGTCAAATTTTGTACACATTTAATGGTTTGTTCAGCTGAATATGCTTTAAATAATTTGTTATAGTCTCAAATTAATAACTAGCTGAAAACCCAGATTATAAAACGTTGTATTAATAAACGTTTCGAGACTTTACTGAACTTTGTTTCCATTCAGGTTTGTTATCAGCTCGAGGCGAAACTCTCGGCAAAATCATAAATATAATTATTAATATTTGGTTATATTCGATGTGTGTGGAAATAATAATATTAATATTGTATATTTAATACGTTATTTGATAAGAATAATGCAGTTTTTAGTTTCGTGTTTATTTGTTAAACATATTTCATATTTGCTCTTATTTCTTGTTTCATTATCAATTTGTTAAGAACACTAGCTACGGTTACAATTAAATATAATTATTTATATAATTATATGTATTTATGGACTAAGCGCTTAACAATTATGGCCGGGTGCTAAAATATGTACAGATTTGTGTGTAACCGATTAAAAACATTTCTGAGATAGGCGCGAGAGAGAGGAGAGAGAGAGTTTAAAACAGTTTTAGATGCTTCAACTATATACAATATAATGTTTAATTCTACTTGGGACAGAGGCCTTAAACTAAAATGAGCCGCAAAACGAATGCGTGTGCAATGTATTGCTTAAAATTGTAAATACATAAGTAAAATTTGATGATTTAGTGTATAATTTATAAGACTATCCGCTCCGATATTGTGATATATATATATATATATATGTTTCTGTATGCACATGTAGAAGCAGTATGAGTGATAGGAACGCGCCCTTCTATATATGCGATATTTCTAATTTCTAGAAACAATACGAAAATCCAATACACGTACAAAATATATAAACTATATAAATTGTTTTTACAACTAGATGCGCATAGGTATTTTGTTGGTGTGCATGAAGGGTGCTGTTTATATATAATCTTTATAGATGATTCTCAGTCGGTATCACTTCACCCAGAATGCCTTCGCGATGAGTGCGTCGAATAACTCCTTGGATCGGCCGGCATTAGGCATTAGACATTGCGATTGCGCTGCTGATGCTGTTCGCTGGATTCTGCAAGGCATAAAATAAGGATATATTAAATATATAAAACAAAATAAATGTTGATTTATAAGTGAGAACAATTAAAGCTCGTAAAGAGTGGATAGCATGTGGGCGTGTGTGCTCTGGGTTATGGGGAGGATTTGCTCCCAACATGAATGGTTAGTTCGAATCGACGCAAATAGACTAATACACTTAACAAAGAAACAGAACAGAAATTTTGATAACACAATTTGGTGTGTTCCACCTACCGAGTGTTAGGGCCAAAAACATAAAAATTGTGGCTATCAGAAACTAGACTTTTGGCTCACGCGCGCTCTCGCAGTGCAATATCTGTGCACATGACCAGGCAATCCGAATCGAACAGAAGTTTTGGGTTGGGTTGTGTTGGCGCCGATCTCAAATCGTTGGCTGTTGTTGAGAAAGGCGCCGGAAACGTGATAGAATATATTTAGAATAGAGTAAGGACCCATAGACCCATATATGTATGTACATATATCTAAATAGATGTTGAATGCTTACCCAGGCTGTCGCTTGTGGCCTTGGCCTTGTCTTTGATTATGAAGCAGGCGGTGATCAGGAAGAATATCCCGCCCAGCACCTCCACAAAAGTGGTGGAGAACAGCGAATACTGTAGAGACTCGAAGGACAAGACATCATCCGTGGGCTGCAAGCGAAAGAAGTGCATAAATAATTGATTGTTGTATTTCGTTTAAAGAGGATGCTCAATTGCTTACCGCTGCTCGCGGATACGACATATCCTTAATGCTTTCCGTTACAGTTTCCGTGGCATTTTCCAACACTTGCGACAAGCTCAGCATGCTATTCTGGCTAATTAGCGTTGTCGTCGCCGAGCTCAGACGCTTCTTAATTGCAACCGATATCTGTAAATACATAAATTATAGATTAAAATAGGGAAGTGATATAATGTCCACTCATTTCAGATACTTACGACGCCCACGAGGTACGGACTGCCGGCATCGCCCAGCGCATGTGAGATGAGTATTTGGAAGGCTTCCGCAGTTGAGCGACGCGTCGGCACCACCACGTACTACATAAGGGTTAACAGATTTAATTAGTTTTCTATTTAAAAAAAAACATTCGATTTAAAAACAAGCAGTGTTACCAACAACAACAACAACTAGAACAAAAAAGCATAGCCAGTGTTAAGCAGTGTATTTATTAGGTTTGTATGTGCATTGGCAAAAGCTCACAAGAGATGGCGCCACTTAAGAATGTATGGCAACAGTCTGCGGTTCGCGTCCCAGATTACCCGAATCGCAAGTGGGAACAACATGGCGCGTGTGCGCTCGCTTGGGAACAGTTCTGTACGCTCGACCGACTGACTGACCAACCAAAACTTGACTGTGGCAATTTGTTGTCTACATTTTGTACAATTCTTTACAATTAGAAAATAATAAGCTACATTAACTGTTTACTGTTATAAGCAAGTGAGTGTGCGGCGTGTCTCTGTGTGTGTTTAAGTGTGTGTGTGTGTGTTTGTCACAAATAATAACCAAATATATAAATTAAGCAAAGCTGATTACAGATATCTCGAAATATGATTAATGAACACAATCAAAAGTTATCTACTTGAAAGCTCTTTTTTTTGCCAATTTAAATTTGATTTTAGATTTCAGTTTTTTTTTCAATATCTGTGAACAGTAGGAAGCGAGCATTTCTCATACGCCCCGTGGCCAAAGCGGAACTGTTCTCATGCCCAAAATAGCAACTTGTCGCATAGTGGAAATGTGTGTTACGTGTTTGCAGTTTAAAGCAACAGCAAAAAAACTTTGTTTCTTTATGTTTTGTACAACAGCTGATCGGAATAGATACATAAATAATTCTAGGCAGGGGAATTTCCACTCTAGATCGAACATCTTGGGGTTGCAAAAAGCCGCATACTTGATTGGAATTTGCAGCCCTTTGTGTGGGGTCTTGGGGTGGCTTAAGAAGGGGCAGAGGGGGGGGGGGGTGTGGCTGGTCTATTGCACCCTCGGGGCTTGGTATATGGGGGTGGCTATGCCAAACAGTTGGGAGGGTGAAAAAAAAACCCATTACCAGAGTGTTAAATTGCAAAGGATAACTCAAGAATATGCAGAGCTATGCAAGAAAATTTGTATGCAAGTCAAGAGTTAATTTCAAAGATATGCTTGAAGAGCATTAAAAAACCAACACCGATAAATAAATTTCTTTTTAAATTGTGTTATGTAAATGCCTAAAGTTGACTTTCTACAAATGAAAGGACTATCATAGACTTTGGCAAAAAGGAATTTTAGTATTTCAAAAGATACCCGTAGATATCTAACTAATTTCGAAATATTCTATGGTAGAAATTATAAAATAAATATACATATATAAAAGCTAAAAAACTGAAAAGATCGCCAAAAATCGGTATTCAATTTTGTACATAATACTTATGATTTTGAATTCTGGATTGTTTAAAAGGCAGTTTTTCTTGGTATTTCTCAATTTCTGATCAATAATAAATTATATGATATATTGAAACGATCTGGCAGATGTCGACCTTTAACAAATTGGCACAAAATGTCATTTAGGTTTATCAAGTTAGATTACAAAACAGACAAAGGGACATGACTATATAGACCTTGACCGTCTATATAGTTTATATTGTACAGTTATAGTATATGCATTTCCAGATACTTTCTATAAACCTGTGGGATTAAATGAGAAACCAGCACCAGGTAAATGCGCTTTAAACTTACAAGACTTTACAGCATAAGTATTAGAATGTGTGCGTGTGTGTGTGTTTGTGTGTGTGCGTGCGTATTATAACAGTAAAAAATTAATAATTTATACAAATTGTTATCGAAACATTTAAATGTGTGCAAAATTATAAAAGCCAAATATGTTACTCTATACAAGATCTGTTTTTCTACAATTTGTGCGTGTGATTTTAATAACAATTGGAAATTTAGATCAGTTTGAGAATTGTTTTCCGATCCGATTCTTACCAACAAAATGTCCGCAACAATTGCCCAGTTCACGTTAATGGCTAATTGGCCGAAAAAGATTAGGACATAGGTGAGCTCCGTCTGGCTAGAGACGATCAAGCAGGCGCCGGTTAGCAGCGGGGCGCTGAGCAGCAGGCCGGCGGCACAGATCACGGGGTCAGAGGTCGGGCAGCGTTTAATTAGAACTTGCGACAGAATTGCGCCCAGCGGCACGCCCAAAATGCCGGCGATCATGGTAATTAGGCCAAATTTGAATGCAACGCTATAAAAATGGTTAACAATTTGTTGGGTTCGTTCGTTTTTTAAAAGGCTGGTTAGCAAAAGGCAATAATTATGATTTTGGGGGGCGTGGCAGGCAGTTGTTGTTGTTGCTGTTGTTGCTGCTGCTGTTAACACTGGAGTCGGCGGCGATCCTTACCAGCAGGATGTCGGCGACAATAGACCAGCAGAGATTGAGCGCCACCTGCGCCACGAAGACGAATATGAAACAGAGCGTTCCGCTGGTGCGCGGAACAATCAGGCCAACGAAGACCATGGGCGCCGATATGAACAGTCCGATGGCGCAGATATAGGGATCACAGTTCTCGATCCGGCTGCGATAGTACTGGGCCAGCATCGAGCCGAGCGGCACGCCAATCAGGCCCGCGGCCATTGCGACAAGGCCGAATTTGTAGGAGACGCTTTTTTTTTTTTTTTTTTTAAAGACGCAACAACAACAAGAAGCTAAAACTTATTAAATGTTCTTTTTCCCTAAAGGGGGGGAAATGGGGTCGGGTAGTTGGGCAAGGAGAATATTAAGACTTACTCGTCCAGCTGGAGGTTCTCGTTGCCGGGCTGCATCTTGAGGCCCAGGTGAATGTAGGTGGGTCCCCACCAGGCGAGGGCGCCGGCGACAAAGGCGACACAGGTGAAGCCCGCCGTCGACAGCATGAAGGATCGATTCTTGAGCAGCTCCTTGATGTCGATGCAGAAGCTGGTTGGCTCCATATGGGATTGGCCCTCGCTTTCGCCGCGCTTCGGGTCCTTGATCAGCAGGATGAGCACCACGGCGATCACGCCCAAAATGGGCGTCACACGCAATGCCCAGCGCCAATTGTTGGCCAGCTGCGCGGTCTTCGAGCCGACAATGTAGCTGCGGGTTGGAAGAGTGGGGAATGCAACAAATGCGTTGATTAGTGATTGCATGCGTCAAGTGGCGTGAGGCAAGTGGCGTGAGGCATGCGGCAGATAGGGGCCTGAATTGCCTGTCAATTGGAGCAGATTCTAACAATTGACCCCACTTAAGAGCCGCCACTTTAATTGAGTTTAAATTTACATTTGATTTGCCGATTTCTATAAATAACAACAACAAAAAAATAAATAAAATAAAAACTAACAAAATTTATGCGCAATTAAACTTTCAACTGCAGCCAAAAGGTGAATCGGCAACAATTCTCTGGCCATTTCTCACGGCTGCTGCGTGAGAGAACTTTGCACCCAGCAGGCGATCTGATGGGACACACACGTGACGACCCAGACGATTGGCCACAGATACGATTACGGCTCTTATCAATAAACCCCATAACCTTGTCCCACTATCTATATGGAACGCCAGCGAGTAGCTGTGTGCTGCTGTTTCCAGCTCAAATGACACTGGCTACGGGCAACAGTTGCCCCCCCCCCCCCTCCTTCACTCCACCTTTCCCTTCTTTTTCAGTTCAGTTCAATCAACTTGATTATCAATTATCTGCTTGGTTCCAGCTGTTAACGCTCCTGCCTGAATGTTTCTGTTAATGTTAATGTTAACGTTTATGTTAATGTTATACAGTTTATAGTTAATTTGAATCATATAGTTTTACGCTATTTGTCTATTTATTTATAGTTAATATGAGAGTATATCTATATGGCTATAAACTTTTTGCCTAACTTTTAGGCCATCGTATCAAACCGTACCCAATCTTTTATTCCATTCAGATTGTTTAGTTCCTTATTCCTCGTTCCTTATTGTTCAGTTGCCTAAGTAAATATATATATCAATAAATATATATGCATATATATATATATATATATTCCTGCTATATCAACAACCGATTCTTTATAGTCAAGGCTGTCTGTCTATTTATTTTTAAGACTTTCAGTTTCCAATTTTTTATGTATTTCTCTTACATCATATTCAATCGTGTACCGACTCCGTGCTATATATCATATATAGCATATCTGATATACGCACAATGAGTCGAATATTAAGCACACATTTTGTGGCTCTCAAAGATATTTTGTTTAAACATTTGTTATTTTTGTTATGTATCCAAAATTTTCCAAAAATTTGATTAATATTAGACTATTATTTCCCTTTACTTTAAAAAAACATTTGCTCTACAAATTGACTATATAAATATGACTATAATATACATAAATCTGTTGAGTAAAATTTATTTGATAATCATTCCCATCAATTCCCTATACACATATCTCCCTTTTTCGACAGATATTCCAAGTAATCTAATCAACTACGAACATTATTTGTTGCTTCTTCTAACTGGCTCAACTAAAAAAGTAACATTTCAAAATCGAGATTCGTAGATAGTTCAAAATCCGATGTATTATCTTCGGTAGTCCGAAGAGTACTTTTTCCTTTTAGTTTTCTCTTTTTGTTGATAGCTTACCCCAGACCAGAGCCGACGGGTATGGCAAAGTAGAACATTGCCAGCATTTTGGTGCGCATGCTGTTCACAAACAGATCCGAGATGATCGTCGGCGCTATGGTGCTATACGAGGCCTCCCCGATGCCGACCAGGGCGCGGAACGTGATGAACCAGCCGAAGGTGTGCATATACGAGCCGAAAAGTGTTGTCGTCGACCAGAGGGTCACGCCCACGGCCATGAGCCAGCGACGCGAATACCGATCGCCCAGATAGCCGAAGAGGGGCGCGAATATCATGTAGGATACAACGAATGCTGTTTGTAGCAGGCCTGCATTATCGTTGTCTATTTGAAAGTCTTGCTTCACTTCCGTCAATACACCTGGAAGGGAGTAAAAAAAAAAAGCAGAAATTGGATATATGATAGCTTTATAGACTTATATATATATATAAATATATTTAGTGGCTTTTCGAGACTAACTCGTGATTATTAAATATGCCAGGCAGCTGCTTTTGCTGCTGCTCCTGTTAATTGGCTAAACAAATATGGCATCCGCTCGTTTAAATCTTTACGTAAGTTAGCACCAGGGTCTGGCTGTTAGTTCATTAACTAAGCTATTAATACTCATGATTCTATGCTTAAAAATAGGTCCACAAATATTGAGTTAGAGTCAACAACAGAATGTTAACCAACATTGCACTAACTTTAACGCTGTTAAATTAACATAACAGCGCTGTTATAAATTATTTATGGATATCTCGCGTTTATACTTAGGAAATAATGAATGTGGAAACCGTAAAAGTAAACCAACATGTTTTTCCCTTGTAGGTATAAAGGTATTATATGAATAATCACACTGACACATCGTATTTTTTTTTTATTTAGAATAATTTGACTATATATATTTTGAATGAATCAGCGGGCTTCATAAGCCCTGAAATGTAAACAAAAACATAGGAACTAGGCAAACGAAATTAACCTTATGCTTGTCGTAATTATTTAATCAATTGTTGATAAATGAAAAAGTAACCGAGATTATGTTTGCTTTGTTTTGGCAACATTTGAACTGATAACGCAAAATCCGGAACTGAACGAAACCAAAATAATATAATAAAAACCCTGACATTCTTTTTACTCATATGTCCAGCTGATTATCTCATGCATAGAATTCAAATTATTAGACGGATATGCAAGTCATTAAGAATCATCGTAAATAATAACATTGACACGACCTAGCTAACAACAGTTCAACTGTTCAATGCATTTCCTATATTTATCGGGGCCGTCGAAACTTCAAAGATACAGACATACGTGCGCTGCCCTTTAACAGCAACGGTTAACAGTTAACGGATCCGTAGAGCCGAAAAGCAACCAAAATAAATATATAAAAAATTAAAGATGATCAGCTATTTGCCTCTGTAGGTTGCTGAGGAGTACAGCGGGGGGCGAACGTTGCAAGCGCCGGCATTCGAAAAGCGATACATGGCCAAAAAAAAAAACTCAATAAGTGGAGACCGAACAAAACGTGGAAACGACCGACTATAAAAGCCGAGCGCTGCACTCGACGACGTGGCGCGAAGTCAAACGAAGTGAATCAGCAGGCCACAAATGTGCGGCTGACGTTTTTGTTTTTGTTGTTTCTTTTCTGGGTCTCATTTCGCTTTTGAGAAATTTATCGTACGATGTTTTTCGACCAATCAGCGCGTTTGTTTGCCCAGTGACGTAACGGTGAGTGTCGAGCGCCACGCGATAAATCCAATGTGGGGTGTGTAAGCCACATATAAATGTTTGTAAACATCTATGAAGTGTATGTATGTACGTATGTGTGTGTGTGTGTCTGTAAGAGAGCAACTATTTGCACACAACGACAGACATTGCTGGCAAGGTTTTGCGTTTGTTTATGGCGCTGCGCCCGTGCTGCAGATAGCGCACGAGGGCAGAGGCAAGACGGCGCAACGAACGCTTGGCTTTGGTTTTGTTGTTGTAGGCGACAAAACTGCGATCGGGAATTTTATTTTGCCGGCTATGGAAACTTGCGAGTAATTTAAGAACCAGTCTGTGCTCTTATGCTCACGCTCTCGCTCTCTTTCGATGACGCTCTCATGGCTGTGACGCGGCTAGACGGGAACTGATAAATCTCCAGCTAGTGGAGGAACCTTGTCCGGCAGCAGTTGGTTAAGAAGAAGAACGGCGGCCTCACATACTGGAACGTCTGTCCGTCTCATTAATATGAATGAAAAAAAGGTTGCAGCCAAGTTGAGAGCGATTGTGATTGGCCTTGAAAAATCGCACAATTGCAATTTCAAGCAAAAAGAGCTGCGAATTTGAGATGTTTCAGACACCGTTAAATGGCATTGTTAATATGTCGTGTTTTTTTTTTGTTTTTCGTAATTTACATTTTTTTGGGAAAGCTTGCTTTTCATAAATGCAACTTTCTTTTGTAAGCTGGAAGTATAGAGAAAAAGAAATCGCCTAAAAGTTGCGCGCATCAATACACAAGATAAAGGCAAAGCATCCACACACGGCCTCTCTAACTGTTCACACCTCGTCTTCTTCTTCTCGTTGCTTATGTTTATGTGGTTATTGTGAATTGAATTTGTGCTTTTTACAGGTCGCTGTTACTGTCGCCGTCGCTCTTTGCTGTCGCCGTTTACCCCGCGCCGGTCATTGACATGGAAAACAAAAGCAACGCTAAAAATAATGCAAAAATGCAGCAAAATCAACGACAACATTTGACAAGTTGTGCAATGCGAAAGCGACAATAAAGAGACTGTAAATGCAATAGAAATATGTGTCTGGCCTATGATCTAAAGCTTACAGTGCATACGTTCGTGTATTTGTATACAAATAACATAGAATGTAAAGAATTAGCATACAAGCAACGTCAGAGCACCTACATTTATGTTAATGTTATTGTGCATGTGCTGTTAAACGAGGAAATTAAGAAAGCGGAACTATTGAATGTTTTATACATTTTGTGTGTTGGAAATGTTTAATCAATCACTTAATTTAATTTTAATCCCATTCACGAATTAAGTAATGGGTAAAAGTGTGTCAGTCTAATCGTACAAAGCATTTTCCTGATTATTGAGATGATCTTTATCGATTATCTGTCTGTTCTTTATATAGTTCACTTTTTGTATTTGTCCTATTGATTTTCCTGAAGTTTCGCCCTGATATTGGGAGCATCCCCTAGTCAAGCACTCTCAGCTAGTCTTTTTTTTCTACTTTTTTTTACAGACTATCTTTATAAATGTTACTCGTGCTCAAGTAAATATTTCCCCTTTTGATAGCTCTTGTAGCGAAATTCATAATAGCGATCAAAATGAAAGTTTTTTTTTTGCTGACAACTTTGTACAATACGTTAAAGCTGAATTCGACAACAAATTGTTATGCCAAAAGAAAAAGAGACTTGAATAATATGCAAAATTTACCACAAACTGAAAGATACAAAGAGATATAAAGACGACGCTTCAAAATGTCAATACCAAAACCTCACGTAATACTTTCGTATGTACGATTTGGTAAACATACGACTGCGTATTTAGTAAATAATCATTGCTCAAAATTCCGAAAGCAAGATGCAGACAATTATTGTACTAGTATTAAGTTTTCTTATTTTTTTGGGATGGTCTTTGCCTTGGAAAGTGGCCAACATGTTACGTAGGATGGGCTGTTTTTGAGATACATATATGTTTATGTACATTAATAAATATATATACATATATATATTGGATCTCTTCGACACTAGCTGAACGCCTGTCATCTAGAACAAAGTTCAGTACATGGGAATATGGTATATACATCTATGTACATATATATATATATGCATATATATGTTTATTTTTACCTTAAATTGTCAACAGCTGGCATCAGCAGATTCTTTGTTTATGCTGCATGAATGAAAGCAAAAATTTGGTATGTGAATTACTCAAACTCAAACAAAATACAAAAAAAAAACCAAACAAACATCAGGCGATTAATTGCGATATGAAAAATGCCCAATCGCAATGTATTATGCGTTCATTTAATGTTTTGAGAATCGCTTGGGGTCACGACGTTGAGGCCACCTCTGGCCTGCCATAATAAGCGAATGCATAACATTAAACTCATGCCAGACATCGGGCGATATAACAGTCGTACAATGTGGCTAAAGATTTCCCAACACTCAAAGCTAATGGAAATGAGCGCGTGGCCGCGTGTTGAAATGGATTCAAATGCAAACGTTTATTTATCATGTTGCAAATTTTTGAAGACATGAAGGTTAGCTATCGTTTGGCCAAAATCGATGCCACTCACAAATTGGCTTAAAGTGGATTCAATCACGTGCAATTGTCTGCAACTATGTGCTCCAAAATGCAATTTATTTGCCTCTGATAAGCGCGAAAATTGGTTAATTATGCGATAACTGATAACGGTTATCGTCAATTGTAATCAGGTGGGTGTCGCATCAAAACTAATTGTTACCAAATGACAAGGTAGATGAAACAACAAAAACTAACAGAAGTCCCTTCTGCTTATATAAACTTAATTACAGCATTAAGAGCGCACTTTAGTTTACATATTTATTGACCATGTTAACTAACAGGATTCAATTCCGCTTATATAAATTTAAAATTACATTATTAAAAGCGCGCTTCAATTAACATTTGTGTGCGGCCATGTTAAGGTAGCTGAAACAACAAAAACTAACAGAACACTCTTTTGCTTACATATTTTTATTAACACTATAAGGAGTGCATTTTAATTAACATTTTTGTATAATTTTAGGTGGCTGTTACGCAAAATCTGTTTTGATTTGATAGCATTATTAAACTGTTAATGCAAAATATCTTCCTTTTTGTGAGCCAAAGGCCTCAGCAGCCTGCGCTACATTAATTTCTATTAGTCCTAAGTTTACTTATATCTAACTTCTGTTACATAAATTAACTTGTTTCCTTTATATATATTTTACTTTAACTACGTAGTATCTGTCAAAAATGTACACAGCTCAAACTCAAGCAGTTAAGGTCTAAAAACAATACTGAGTGCAAAGTAAATCATCATTCGTTTGATTGAAGATACCCCAAGTAAACAACTCCAAGCGAGTAAATGCAAATAAACGTATATGGGGAGAAATGTTAACTAATTGCCCCACGCCCACATAAAGCGTAAAGAGATATGTGTGAATGTGATTGTGAATGTGAATATGAATGGTGAATAAGCCTTCAAATAACCAGCATGACGAATATGCGTTTATCGGGTGCGTTGGTGTCCCGTATGTAAAACTTATCGCCCAATTTGTTTATATATTATGTACTTTTATAAGCATTTAAATATAATACCATTTCCTGTCAACGTGGTCATGAGTTTCCTACCGATTACTGATTAAAAAATCATACGATTTCTGCATTTGGTAGCCCATTACAGGCTTAGTGAAAGTAATGTGCAATTACATGATTTCGGACTCAGTGTTGGTTAATGGCTTTCGCTGCAGACAATAAAGTCCTAAGCCAAGATTAGCCAAGCTTGATAATAATTAATGAATATGAGTGCTGCCCAGTTAACAAAAACGAAACCATGTTAATCATCATGTTAAATGTGCATATTTAAATATACCCAGCCAGTGTTGGCTAACAACATACACTGCTGCCATGTGCCCTTGGATTCTTCACTGTTGCCTCGCATTGTTACCAGTGACAAGTTTTATTATTGCAAAAACTGCTGATCGAGCTCAAAAGTCCAAGTTTAATTTATATGCATAACAGTAGTTATTAACTTTAAAAGTCAAGTCAAAGGGCAAGTCAAGCAAATTTGACTTACGAATAAGCAACGGGTAAATAATTTATATTAATTTAAATAATAAAGAATAGGACTGGGGATGGGTCATTGAAGCTAATCGGGCAATATATATAATTAGTTGACTATAGATTTACGATGAAATCGGGAACTAGCCAATACCCGGTACCACTTTACTGCGTTGTTATCGCTGTAGACAAGTTTACATTAGCTTATCGCCTCACTTGTAACGTTTGTGATTCACGCAATTATCACGCCATGCAACTAATGCAATAACATATAAACACGTCTGTGTTTAAATATACTGTTACACACTGTGCTGTGTGATAAGCGTCTTCAGATTTCGCAGCCACTGTAAACAAGGGATCATGTCAAAGCTAAGCAACACTATGGAAAGTTCCTGTGAATAAGTGTTGGGCAGACGGAGTTGCCACTTGAACGGAATTATTTTACATCAGATGTTAAAATGTACCAGGCCAAGTACCATTATATAGATATTTTTTGTTATTCATGCTATTTATGTTACTCCCAAGTGAATAAGAAACGTATCTTGCTTTATATGAAAAATAATGTAAAAGGGTAAAAAAAAGTATTTCCGAATATGTTAAATTCATTGAATAATATCTCAGCTTTTGGTAATTTTGTACCTTATTTGGCAAGCCTGAATGGAATATTTTTATCACGCCAGGTCAGGCGCACATTTCGCACAAAAGTGTTAAGATTATATATGTAAATTAACTAAATGCCTGATTGATTACTTTGCACCTACTTTGGTTTGTGCCTAGGTGCAGGGAGTAACACAAAAAAATATAGATAAAAAATACATTAGCGCAGGTCGTATGATTCTAATGTGATTAGTCACACGATTTTTGTTTTTGTTTTATATGCAAAGCGTTGAAATTTGCTTCATACGTCAGAGCCGGAATGTTTACAGTGTTAGCAGCAGCTGTGACGTAAATTTAATCGTGTGGCTTTGCGCTATCAGTTAACAGCAGCCCTAACATCAATGAGAGAGCAACATAATCGGCCTCACGCGTCCAATTGGAATTCTTTACTTTGATTAATTGAACTAAGCACTTACCAGCAATTGTGAAGCGATCCATGTAGTTGATGAGATTAACAAAGCAGAGTGTTGCTACAGTAAACCACTTTACGTGCCCTATACGGGCTAAGCGGGATCCGGGCTCATCGACCATGTTATTCCCACGTAGGTGGCGACGCTCCATAGAATCTGAATCCGATGAAACTAGCTGTTGTGACGAGTATGTCGCAGGTAGTCCGCTCTGATCAAGTCCGGCAACGTCATCGTTGCTTCCACTGCTGCTGCTGCTGTTGCTCATCGCCGGATTGTCCATGGCGGCCGCTGCAGTTGGTAGCGGTTGATATGCCGGATGGTTTTTCAGCGACATTCACGTGCCTTGCACAACTCACACACACACACACACACACGCACGCACGTAAGTTTCCTTAAGCGAATATGGCACCAAAAAGGTTGCAGCAAAAATATTTTGCAGTCGCTCTCTTCCTCTCTCAGTATTTAACAAACACACACACAACACGTCGACGATGCCGCGTAAAACACACGCGATGCACGAATTTGGATAGGAAGCAAGAATGTGAAAATATGTGTTGGTGGCAGATTTCTATTCGCCGCTCGGCCGCTTTAAATACTTTGGCAGCGTTTCAATTCTTTTAGAAAATAACTTGTTCGCTGCACTTGTTGCTCTTTTCAATTGGCAATTAATCAACCTTTGCACATTTATTTCATTTATATGTCCACTAATTGAATGCGTTCGTCTGGTTTTTATATGCAGTTGCGGGGATTCTTTTATACGTTCTTCTATTGTCCGCAACACGTCCGCACTCGCTCAACAATCTTAAACAACTATTCAATCGATGGCACTTCCCAATGTTAACAGTTTGCTGAACTGTTAATAACGACGGGCTTCAATTGGGTCTGCAGTTATTTAACAGAACATGCATGCTTCAACATGTTTATGACCAGGTGGCAACGCGTTGTTATCGATAAGTGCGACAATCGGCGCCATGTTTTGAATTACGAACATTTCAACCTATGAGCTTGAAGGTGTGTTGTGTTATTTATTTAAATGATCATGTGACAATGGTTATTAAAATATTAAATGCTAGTGACTATATATATTATTCAATATCCATTTCATCCAAGCGGCCACGTACACGGTTCTTGCGCTTATGTTTTTTGGTGGGCGGCGGTAAAAAGCTCTCAAGAAACTCGATGGTGCTCAAAATAGTATCAGAGCTTACATTGCCAATGTGATTTTTGTCAAAATAGACAACAGGCACTACCGGTTCCGAGGAGACCAACTTGTCGCAGCGCTGCTTTAAGGTCTGGGCATCCAGAGTTTCCACATCCGAGTTGTTCGATTTGTCTGAAATCTTAGCTGGGTTAATATAGAAGTTGTTGTTGCGCTTGGCAGTAACTATTACCAAAAACCGGCCTAAAACATTCCTTGACCTGTATCCACTTGGTGCAAAAATCCTTTATATAGCTGTCATTCTGCTGAAAGAAAGTTCTCGCTGAGCTATCCACACGCGATCTCAGAAAACCGGGCACATAGGGCCATTTACCCCTCGCGGCATAAAAACACATAATGTCTGAAATGGACATTTATGGACAGACTATCAATGGACCGAAAGTCGAGCCTACTCACAGGGCACTTGAAATATTTGTAGAAAGGTGCGGCGATGCTCCAGACTGGTGATCAAATGTATGCCACTGGTTCGACTACCCTTCAGACTGGCCGGGCGCGGTGGTGTGCGTCTAAAGGGAATCTCCTCCACCCGCACGCTGTTCAAGTAGGCCTCGCTCATGGTGAGCAGAAAGCCCAACACGAATAGTGGCAAAATCCACACGACTAATTTGCGAGCCAATTGCATGCTGCACTTGCTGCCTTGCACTCCGAAATGCGACTAATTTAACCGCAGGATATGACAGACAGGACTTACACGGGACTCGTAATTTATTGATTTTAATTGACATAAATCGCTGGGCATTGCATGTTTTGGCCTAACTCAACCAGCCAATGAACCCCGCCCAGACAGTGCACTGAACTTTGAACCAAATGCAAATGCAAATGCAAATGCAAATGCTTCGACAATATGACTTCACAGAGAATACTAGAAAAGTCTGGCAAATATGTCAATTAATATAGTATGGTATAGCAGCAATAAATATTGAAATCGAACTATAACATAGCTCAGACAGACGCAGCCGTAAATAAGCTCAATTGTTTATTAAATCACATTTGGCTGGCATAAATAGTAGCCGCATTTTTATACCCTACACCTAAGCAGCGGGTATTCCAATTTGTGCATTTATAGAAATTAAAATTAAGAAAGTCATATTTGTTGTATTAGCTACTTCTTAATGCTTACGGAATATAACAATATATACCAAATATAACACAATTGGTGGTCGCTGGTTCGAACCAGCAAACATTTTAGTTCAATTTGTGAGCCACGTACTTCAAGTTCATGAACTCCGGTTCTTTATATTTAAACGAAATATTTCAATTTATAATTAAATTTACAAAAAAGAAAATTTTTGAATATATTTATTAATTTATTCTTGTGAAATATAAATTGAATTAATTATTTTTGAATGTTCACAGAGTTCACATAGAGCTCTTTTAACTTAGATTTTCGATCATCCTTCGTGAGCTTTATTCCGCCCATTTTTTTAAAATCAAGGTTTAACTGTAGTTAAGTTAATATATAAGAATATAAATAAATATATAAACATTTATAAAAATGTCAACTAAAAATAGTTTCTGCTAGTTCGAACTTCCAGAATATTTAAGAGGTGTTTTTGTATTATTTATCAACTGGTTTTGAATAAGACTCAGTGAATCCAGCTTTACTTACTTTTACTTGCGCTGTGCAGTTGGGTAGGGTATTTCGGCGTCGACTTGCCGTTGTCTGACTCGTTTCCCTACATCAATGGGCGGCAGGTGTCTGGTGACGTATACGCAATGCGAGACTTGTTTTTTCTTCTCTATTTTTGCCTTTGCTTGCCATTTAGCTTCTAATGGGTCTATCCCCCTGGCACGCCCCCTTTTTGTTAGCTGGATCATTCGATTCATCAATCGATCCAGCAATGCATCAATCAATCGAGCCACCAATCCAACCCGCTTCGGTTGAGAGAAAGAAAGCCTCAGCCCCAGATCAGGTAACTTGTCGCAAGTGCTAATGAATGTTAATCAAGCACAAGTCAATAATTATATGACGTTTGACTCAAAGCAGAAGCAACAAAACAGAACCAAATTCATATCTACTATATATAAAAAGTAATTTTTTTTTATTATTCAATGCAATTGTAAAAATTGATTTTAACCCCAAACGTGGGCACGTGTCAGCGGCAGCTCCATATAAGGCGCCTCTTATCAATGTGGAACACTTTGAAGGCACATATCAGGCGAATGCTACGACGACTACTATGCGAAATTCCCAACGAATTACACAGACAGCAATTTGAACTCATTAAAAAACCTATAAAAAATACGAGTAGTTAGCGCGGATTTCCTTGTTGAAACTGTTTGTCATTAAACTTAAGATTTTCACCCATTTTCGACCTTTCTGATTTCTTATGTAAAGCTTTTAAAATGAGTTTAAATAATGTAAAATTTTTACATTCAGTATTCCGCCCAGGCGGCTGGAGATTCCGATTGGAAGCGGATCAGGTTTTAGGCTAAAACCTTTTGCCCATTTACAAAAAGTGGGCGTGGATAAATAATTTTAACAAGTTACTCGTTTAAATTTGTTTAAAGCCGCACGCATAAAAAATAAAACCATAGTCTCATTAGTCCATTTCCACTTATATTCCACGCCTGTTTGAGCAATTTGTGAATAGAGTTTAAAGCAGTTTGTTGCTCATCAGTCAATCAATCATTAAAAGAAGAATGTTTAACCAACTAAATTGAAGTCGTACGCATAAAAACAACAAACTTTCATAAGTCCATTTTCCACTTATATTCCACGCCTGTATGAGGAATTGCTGAAATAGGGAAATGGATCTTCAGTCAGTTAATCAGTTAATAAAAATAAATACATAATTTTCAACAGGCGCATATGAAAATTATTTAAAAGTCGCACACACAAATACAACAATATTTCGTAAGACCATTTTCCACGCCTGTGTGTGGATTTGAATACTGAAAGCGCGTCGTTCATCAGTCAGTCAGTCAGTCAATAACTAAATAAAAGTAAACAATTAATTTTCACTAAGCTCAACTCACGAAAATGAGTTGAAACGCGCAATCATAAAAGCAATAATATTTCATAATCCCGTTTTCCACTTATATTCCACGCATGTGTGAGTAATTGTTGGACTAGGAAAATAGATCATCAGTCAGTCAATCAGTTAATAAAAAATTATAAGTAACTTTCACATATGACATATGAAAATTAGTTAAAATTCCCACGCATTAAAAAACAAAGTTTCATAGTCCCAATTTTCCACTTATATTCCACGCCTATTTGTGGAATTATTTAATAGAGTTCAAGCAGTGCGTCGTTCGTCCATCAGTCAATCAGTCAATCAGCACAGCTTGCCTTTATAAATATAAACTATATTATATTTCTAAAGACTCTTAATGCTAGCTTATAATATTTAATAAATTATAATCTTAATAATGCTTTGGTTCTGCCAATAAATTAGTCCAGAATTTGGCACTTGTCGCGCGAAACCTTTGCGAAACATTCACCTCGAATTGCGGATGATCGTTGGGCGCATTTTGGAACACGTGATGATCGCAAATACCTTCGGGACGTGACCTAAGAACTGCTTCCGTGCAGCGCCCGAGCGACTCCACATTTCTAGGCTTACTAAAGGAAAACAAAACAAATCAAAAGATAAGTTACGACCAGGGCCTTATCTATATGTTTTTTGGGATCTTACCCGAACTTGGCAAAGTGCACAAAGTAGCCCACAAATGATTGGATGACTCTCGCCTCGGTGGAGTTGCGCTCGAAGTCGGGAAAGAGCATGGGACTGCGAAACAGATAGATCAGATCGTCGCAATGGACCACGCCGTATTTGTTGCCCACATTGGCGCTCGTATAGACGGAGGCATAGCTGCGGCTACCCAGATAGTTGAAGCTGTACAAGTACAGTGGCTCCCGGCTAGAGCGAACGCCGGCCAAATGCTGCCGCACGGCATTGTAAAGCGGCTGCTTGAAGCCCCGATCCGAGATGAGCTGAAGGTAATTCGAAAAGGGATTTCATTTGAGTTGGATTCCTTTAAGACTCTAGGCCGTTGCTTACATCGAGGAATCCCTGTACCGTCAACTCGTTGAGCTCGTGCCTGTTCCGGAAGTACTTTTCGCTCACGAGCTGCATCACCTGTGCCAGCTGCTGGGAGTTGAGCTCCTCGGGCAGCTCGAGCAGCTGCTGCAGCAGCTCGTCGAAGCGCGCATTGAAATCGCGACGCAGCGTCGCGTTCTCCATGATGTTGACCACGCGGACGGCGCCCTCCTCGGGCACGGTGCCCAGCAGCCAGGGCACCGGCCTGTAGCTGCCCTGGGCCAGTAGCGCGTCGGGATGTGCGCTGAGGAACGGCTCCTCCTCGGCGGAGCTGTGCTCCACCACGGGCCGATAGTTGGCCATGTGATCCACGTTCCAGAACTTGAGACCGTCGCCGGCATTCAGCAGCGTCTGCACGTCCACCGCACGCAGAGCGCGCGCCAGCTTGGGCGTACTCAGGTTGCGGGCATTTGCCACCTGGCAGAGCGCGGCGGTCCGGCGTGCCTGCTGCAGCGGCTCCGGCTCTATGGCGAAGGGCACATTGGCTGTGCCGCTCATGCTGATCACCTGCTGGAACAGGCCCTCCGACCGGGCGCTTAGCATGTGCATGTGCGTGGCCACGCCCCCAGCGCTTTGTCCAAAAATGGTGACGCGTCGCGGATCACCGCCAAAGGATTTGATGTTGCGCTGCACCCAGCGCAGCGCCAGCTGCTGATCCTTGAGCCCAAAGTTGCCGGGCATGGCGGCGTCCTGCGTGGAAAGGAAGCCCAAGGCGCCCAGGCGATAGGCCATGGTGACCAGCAGCACCTCGCCGGTGTCCATGAAGTACTCGGGTCCGGTGAGCAGCGGCCCGGCGGAGCCGCTGAAGAAGCCGCCGCCATGTATGTAAACCAGGACGGGCAGCGGCTGCCTGGAGCGACGCTTTGGATTAGGAAAAACAGGATTAGGAAAAGAAAAATGAGAGAATATTCCTCGCTGCTCACCTCCGGCCTGTAGACATTGAGGTAGAGGCAATCCTCCTGGCCATAGATGATCGGCGTGGGCAGCAGATAGTTCTTCTGTATGCAGTCCGGCTTCGGTGCGCTGGCATTGTAAATGCCGCGCAGCTTGGGCATGACTTTGGGATTCTAGAGTGGGCCAGGAGATTAGGATCGGGAGACATGGGATAGAACCATCAACTCACGCTGAAGCGCAGCTCGCCGATGGGCGGCAGGGCGTAGGGTATGCCCAGGAAGGCCTCGAAGCGCTTGATCTGATAGCCCGGCATGTGGGTGCCCTTCAGGCAGCCCAAGTTGCCGCCGCACACAATCAAAGCCTTGGGATTAATCCCAAGCTGGGCAGCGGCCAGTTGGAGCAGCAGCAAGAAAAGTGTAGCGAATCCCGCATGAATCATGACGAATGGGCGTTGGGTTTTGGTAGTGTCTTCTGTTGGCATCACATCGAAGACGCATTAATTTTATGCATAGCTCATATAATTTATGTATTCATTTGTTTATGGCCTTAAATGAGCTTCTCTTTTGCCGATGATCTCAACGCGAGATCAATTAGGAAATACCAAAAGATAAATGTTCCCACGACCAAAATGGTTTCCTTGGCCAAGCCCAAGGGTCTCTCCACTTACCAATATGTTCTCCTCTCTCTCTCTCGCTGTCTCCCTCTGTCTCTCGCTGTCTCTCTCTTGCTCTAGCTCTTTCTCCGGATAACCTAATGAATGTTTAGACGCGAGCTTTTAACGCGACAGCGTACAAAATTTATCTGACGGCTTTGTAAGCCAAAGCATTGAGTTTTATTCAAACAAAAATAAAAAAAAAAAACATTAAAAATTGAATAACTAAGAAAAACTTTGTTGTGTCTCAAGAGTGTGTGTGTGTGTCACGCTTTTATGTAGATCCGAAGTTGTTGTTGTGCTTCGATATTCAATTGAAATTTATTCAAACAACTCGAACAAATTGTCGCACACACACGGCGTATACTCAATCGAATACATATACGACACGATCCGAGAATCGAACGGCTCGTAACTGGGCCCGCGTCTGGAACCCGACCTAGAGAAGACCCAAGCGACACTACGACCCGCCAAACGAGTCACTTTCACTTTTATCCTGTTTCGCTTGGGGCGATATGCATAAACGAGTGTGTGCCCAAACGAATATATCTACTCGCATTATATTCTCTTCTTTTGCTGCCTTTTTTTTTTTTTATTCTTCTTTTTTCTTTTTGGATACCCTGAACAAATGGCAAATGGAGCAAAGAGCGGGGTATCATATTTCTTTTTGCGAAATGTATGTCAAAGGCAGCTGAAAGTATCTTCGGATCCGAAAGTATATATAAAACATCTTTTTCGTTCTAAAGGCCTGAAAATTGGACTATTTTTTTTTCTATATATTGCTATATACATATACTAAATATTCTTCCATAATATACGTACAAGTTTTTCACTTTTTCTTCTACTTAAATCTTTCCATTTGTATTATAATCAATAACAAAAAGAAATGTTTATTTTTAGCATAACTCGAAGATTATAGGAGCCTAGATACGCCAAACTTGGCATCTAGGTTTCTGTATAGCTCATAGAGACTAATATATATTTTACTTCTTTTACAACTTTCCCTATTTCACGCACAATTTGAAAAAAATCGTATTTTTTCGATTAGAGCCTGGAGCTTAAGTATACACACACTTTTCTACTCCATATTTAAGCACGCAAAATTGCACTAAGGATTGGACTATAAACAGCGAAGTTATTCAAGAATGCATTTCCTATAGATAGTATGGGGTATTAGGAAGAAGAAGAAGCACGTTCGCAACATAGAAGAAAACTGAAGTATTTCAGTTGGATTCAGGGTATCTTCTAGTCGATCACTCTCTTCTACTTGTTTTTTTTTCTCACAGGCTGTGATTTGAGTTGTTCTGATAAGACTTGGGCGTTTGATGGCAAGGGGAGCCCCTCTTTTACTTATATAGTAAGTCGACCCATTTAAGTGGCTCCTCACTTACATATGATTATAGAAACTGTTCTTTTGTGAGAAAAATCGCTTCACTTACATATTACATATGCATGACATACCGCTGCCTATTTTAATAGGTATACCTTGGGATTACTTAAGGCATTATCTGTATCAGCCATAGAACTGGGTACACTTAAAAGTTGTTTAAAAACTCTATTATTAACACCTAAAAAAAAGTGAATAAGCAAAACAATGCCAAGTGATAATCGTATTATTTGTAATTAGAGTTCGTATAAAGACATATTCTACCTATATATCATAATATAATATATATATTAATATATATTCGACAATTATATAATCCATTTTATTTGCTTTTATTCGACAATTTTATAATCCGTTTTATTTGCTTTCATTCGACAATTATATATTCCATTTTATTTGCTTTTATTCGACAATTTTATAATCCGTTTTATTTGCTTTTATTCGACAATTTTATAATCGGTTTTACTTGCTTTCCAGCATTAACCATATCAGCTTTACACACATCTTTTATTTTTATTTTTCTGGCATTATCGTAAGCTGTGCTATTTAACTGACCAGTATTGTAGCTGCCTTACATATTTGGTTTAAACTTTCCATTGCGATCGCGCTCTTATAGTTGTATTGTCGCTCCTATAGTTGGACAAAATGTAAATTCATTTGACCTTCGTCTGGACCGAGAACGAGTTCGAGTGCAAAATGGGTCATTTGCGGCTGCAGCTTCAGATTAAAATTTCCTTCAGATATGCACATTTAATCAAGCGGCAGGCACATTATCACAATAAATATGCAAGACTCTTCGCTTACGTGAATATATGCAACTGTACTTAGTCATGGCCGGCAGGCGTAAGCGTCTTATCTGCTGATACCCTGCAAACCGAGGAAAGGTATGTTACAAACCGAAAATTCGCCAGCGATGAAAATCTCTGCTAGAAAATCAATGGAAAATGCTTTTTGGTCTACCATGCAGACTGCGTCTTGGAATGGCGCCCCTCTTTGCGATTCTCATGAATTCAAGTAAGTCTTTAAGGTTTTCATGCATTTAATTTAAGTGTTTTATTATTAAGTTGTGCTGATAATCAAGTAACATTTTCCCAACATATACTCTCTTTTCTCTCTCTCTTTCTCTCGCTCTCCCTCACTCTATTTCTATATATCTATCTCATTGTATTCCCCTTTCCAGCTCTTAGTCTAATTTGTGTTCTTCTTTCCGTGCTGTGTATATATGTAGAAGCATGATTCTATAGTCGTGACTATACCAAAAGGGAAATATTATTTAAATAAAAAGCTTCTTCCATAGGGCCAGGGCGCGCATATCCACACGTGTCTCGACTGTCTCATGGTAGGCCCCATTCAGATGTCCAAAACGGAAATAGTTGCATATCTCATCCGAAGTAAACTTCTCAGCTGTGCAGGGTAGCAGTTGGGTATCATCAGGTAGGATACTAAAGGTGAGTGAAGAAAGGTGAGAAAATGGATATAAATATAAAGGTAGATACAGATAAGGACATAGATATAGATAAGGATAAGATATTGATGGGAAAATCGAAATGTAGCTTAAGATTATGGATATAGATATAGATATAGATATAGATATAGATATAGATATAGATATAGATATAGATATAGATATAGATATAGATATAGATATAGATATGGATATGAATATAGATATAGATATAGATATAGATATAGATATAGATATAGATATAGATATAGATATAGATATAGATATAGATATAGATATAGATATAGATATAGATATAGATATAGATATAGATATAGATATAGATATAGATATAGATATAGATATAGATATAGATATAGATATAGATATAGATATAGATATAGATATAGATATAGATATAGATATAGATATAGATATAGATATAGATATAGATATAGATATAGATATAGATATAGATATAGATATAGATATAGATATAGATATAGATATAGCTATAGCTATAGATATAGATATAGATATAGATATAGATATAGATATAGATATAGATATAGATATAGATATAGATATAGATATAGATATAGATATAGATATAGACATAGATATAGATATAGATAAACCCACCCGTTCTTGGCAAATTCGACCAATCTGGAAGTCAAGCGTTTGATAACCAAGTCATCCTCCGAGCTCTTTGGAAAGTCCAGCATCAGCATCGGCATGCGTATTGAGTAGAGGGCGTCATCCATGTGGCTTGCACCCAGCTGGTCGTAGAGGATGCCTCCCGTGAATATTACGGCATACGAGATGTTGCTGAGGTACTCGAAATTGTAGATTGAGACGGGTTGCTGTGAAAATTCAGCATAGCTGGCGGCGCTCACAAGCATGGGATAGACGAATGTGAAATCCCCGAGAATGCCCGAAAGCGGAGCTAACGTGTCCTCATTCAATTCCATATCCTGCACGCCGTACACCTTCAGTATATCCCGCACCGTTTCCTCGGTTGAGCCCTTGGGCAGATAGAGCAGCGAGCCGTAAAGTTCGAAGAAGTTGTCATTGAACTCCTTCCGCAGCTGCGGATTCGCAAAGGTGTGCAGCAGGAACATGGAGCCCTCACCCGAGCGCGAGGTGCTGCCTAGGAGCCAGGGCACCTGATTGATGCGCCCGCCCAGGTGGGCATCCATCGGATACTCGTTCATAAAGGACTCGGGCGTGTCGGCCTGCTCCACAACCAGACCGTAGTTGACTATGGGCAAGTTGTCCCACTGCTTGAAGACATCTCCGGCTGTCACCAAATCCAATGCATTAATCCGGCGCAGAGCTGCGGTTAGCGCCTTGCTATCCAGGCTCTTGGCCTGTGCCACGCCCACGCGCTCGGCCAGCTGTCGGGCCTGGGACAGCGGATCGTGGACCAGGGTAGTCGCCATCAACGCTGTGCCGCTCAAGGACATGGCGCGCTGAAAGAGTCCTGCAAGGAGAAAGGCAAGTCAATCGAAGGTTGAAGCCAACGGCAAAAGACGCACCCTTCGAACTGGGACTCAGCATGTGCAGATGCGTGGATATGCCGCCGGCACTGTGCCCAAAGATGGTCACCAGGCCCGGATCGCCGCCAAAGGAGGCGATGTGCTGCTGCACCCACCGAAGCGCCAAGCGCTGATCCTTCATCCCGTAATTGCCGGACATGTGCGCATCCCCAGTGCTCAGGAAACCTAGGGATACGCAATTAACACGGAAGCTCAAATGCATCGATAATCGTCTCACCAAATGGACCCAGGCGATAGCTGACTGTGACCACAATGACCTGCTGTGTGTCCATGAGGAATTCCGGGCCGCTGGCCAGCGGACAGGCGGAGCCGCACAGGAAGCCACCCGAATGGATGTAGACCATGACGGGCAAGGGATGCGCACTTTGCTTCTGCGGCGGGATCAGGCTGAAGAGGATCTACAAATTAATATCAACTTCTACTCACAGCAGGTCTGTAGACATTCAGGTAGAGGCAATCCTCCTCGCCGGAGACGGGCCAGGTGTCTATGAAGTAACACTTTTGCAGGCAATGATTGCGTGCCGCGCTGGCATCCAATACGCCCGTCCAGCCACGGGCAGCGACGGGATTCTGCAGGGATTATAACTGTGAACCTGTAAACCAAATCAACATCTTTGGAATGCAGTTCACCTGGAAGCGCAATTCGCCCACAGGCGGCTCGGCAAAGGGTATGCCCATGAATGCCTCGAACTGCGCCTGCTCCAGCTTGTATCCCGGCATTAGGATGCCGCGCAGGCAGCCCAGCTCCTTGAGGCACACATCCAAATCAGCAGCTGCTCCAGCTGCCAAGACCACGAAATAAATACCACACAAAATGCTGCGCATCTCGTTTAGCTTTGCACAAATAGACACATTAACTAATCTATTAGCTGGCTTTTATAGGGCTGACAATTGCATGTTTATTCCTCGCAGGGGGCGTGGTCGGGTGAGCGCATCAACAATTTAAGCAAATACTGTGATTAACCTCAAATGCTTATTAACTATTTAAAATCGATGTATAGTAAAGGCCAAACAAAAAAAAATATATATATACATATATAGTATACTTAGTAGCAATAAATATTGTATAGATTCTATACAAATCTTAAAATAGTGAGCTTAAATAGAACAAAGTAAGTATATAACAATACAAATATTTCGTACGAAGGCATATATGTATGTAAGTATTATATAAATGTGTGTGTGTGTGTTAGTGCATGCATGCATGTATGTGTGCATTTATGAATATATATATATATATATATATATATATATATATATATATATATATATATATATATATATATATATATATTCTTGTTTGTTTTCTAATACCAAACGCAAGCCAAGCTTACTTTTCGCTGTGCTGCAAATTTAAATAAAACGAATTTCCACCAAGTGCTCTTCTCCTCGATTCTCAAGAATTCATGAAGGCTCTTCAGTTGTTCATGCTTAGCTAGTTTTTATTTATTTATTTTTTGGTATATTTTTATTTTTTTTTTGTTATAGTGTTTTTGTATATAAATATATATGAATGCATGTTTGTACGTATGTATGTATGAATGTATGTATTTATGTATGTATGAATGTGTACATGTATGTGGATAACCCGGCATGTATTCACACATGTATGCACGCATGCATGTTTGCATACACACAAAACATACATGTATGAACAAACAGGCATACATATACTATATATGCAATCTTAAAAATTAAATTTTCACGCCCTTTAAATAAATTTGAGGAAAGATCTTCGAACATTTTTTGATACCGAACAAAAAAGTTTCATACCAAGTTTCCCTTCGATTTTTCAACACATGCTAGTGGAATTTCCCGTAACCGTGTCTATCTACAGTGAAAATTTAAGCTTCCTAGCGTTTCCGGTATATGTAGGCTGTGCGTTGATCACCAGTCAAACAGTTTTATATATAGAGACGACTTCAGTTAATTTTTGCATATTTAAACAAATTCCTACAATTTTGATTGGGAAGATTGCACTAATCCTTACTCGTGTCAAACGGGTCAATCACAACAAAGTAATATTTATTTTCAATCAAAAACTTTACTGTATTTGCGTAAATTGTTTGGTTTACAGTAAAGACGCCGCCAACCAAGCGGCTACTAATTATAGACTTAATACAAAGTTGTCGATTATCACTAAACACGCATCCATACAAAAGAAAATTATCACCTACGAGTTACAAATAGATCGATGTGAATGAACTAACAAAAGCATATTCATATATATTATGTCTAGGACTGAGAGTTAAATGGGCGTCAGGCTGCGTCGCTGCGCTGCACTCAAGTCGGGATGCCAAAGGTCCAGGATGAGCACCAGGCGTAGCTGTGTCCCGTTGTGCCAGACCTCGTGCTCGAAGCTATCGTCAAAGATGAACAAGTCGCCCTCGTGCCAGGTGCTGTGCGGGGCAGAGAGAGACCAGAAAAATCGATTAGTGGGCTTTATAGCAATTTAGAATAACAATCGTAAAGATAGCCTTCCTATGCGTTTCTCATCAACTTAAATACTCAATATTAACATCAAATTATGAAGAGATTGTATTATCAGATCTATTATAATCAATATTTTAATTTTAACAAAAAGTAAATATAGCTCCCTTCTATGCGATTCTCATTAAGTAAATATTTAATTTGAAAATTCTTCTCCTCAGTTTTATTATAAATGTCAAAAATGTACTGGACTGGAAGTTATCATGTTTTCAGATCAATTAAGTAATAATAACACCCTTCTATGCGATTCTCATGATTTTAAGTAAGTTTAACAGCCTTTCAATGTTTCAGTATTTAAAAGTTGAAGATTCGTAGAAGCCTAAGTCGCATTCCTAAGAGCCGAAAAGTCTGATGAGTAGTTAAAATACCCTGTAATTGCGTCGGAAGTATTTCGTAAAACAATTTGCAGCGTATAAAAGTGCTTTAGTGATTGTTAAATACACTGAACTCAGGCATAAAGTGGTATATTGTGTGTAGGCCAAAAAAATATGAACTAAGTTAACTAAAAAATACCCTATATTTTGCTTTAAAGTGAGCGAATTATTGCGTACGAATCATAAGATGTCCTGGTTTCGGATGCATATCACATAGATATTAATTTATTGAGGCTATGAGTAAACTTAAGCTGAAGATACCCTTTTAACCATTATTATTAATTGCAAGCAAGCTTACCGCTGATGTTCGGCCACGCGCAAACTGGTCAACTGTGGCTCCGGCGCGACCAGCGCGAGGTGGGCGCGCAGTCTGCAGTTTGTGGGTCCACAGTGTGGCCAGACATGCGTCTGGGCCTGCATGGCGCTGAACTTGATCTGGCCACGGCGACAGCTGCTGGCGGCAGGAAACTTGTCGAGCAGCGCGCAGGTGACGGGCGCCCGCTGACAGTTCCTCTCCAGACGCTGACCGCGGGCGTAGAGCTCGTACTGCTGCCAGTTGCCCGTGTCGCGCAGCTGTTCCGCCTCCAGTTGAAAGTTGCCATGTTTGCCGAGCAGCGCCAGCGCCTCGGCGCGTATGGCACGCCAGTTGCGCTGCAGTTGCTCCAACTGGTCGGCCTGGCCGGTCTCTGCGGGCTGCCAGAAGGGCTTGGCACGCAGCCCGGGCACATTGTACAGCGAGCGTTGATAGACGCTGGCAAAGAAGCCCCTGTCCACGCCACGCCGATACAGCTGGAGCGCCTGCGTCTCGCTGCCCAGGCGCTGCAGTGTCTCGCCCAGCGCCAAATAGAAATACGGCTCCTGTGTGCCCGCCGCCTCGGAGTCAATGGCCCGCTGCAAATAGGGCAAGGCGCCGGCATAGTCGCCCCCAAGCTGCTTGAGCGCCAGGCCAAAGTGCAGCTGCGCCTGGGGATCACGCGGCCAGCGCTCGAGTGTCTCAGCTGCCACCTGCTGCAGCTTAGCCAAGCTGCAAGGAAGCAAGAGCTGCAGTTAGGCTGCGTTTAATGAGCATAAGGACAACCACAACACACCCACTTATTGGACATCAGATGGGTGAGCGAGAGCTCATTCCGCAGCTGCGGCTCCTCCGGATAACGCGCCAGCAGCTGCTCGTGTATGCCAACCGCCTGCTGTGTGCGACCTGTGTGGACAGTTCCAAGGTGGTCAGATCTCTCTCTCTCTCCGTCTCTCTATCTTGGACTCACCCAGAAATCGGAGATGCCGTATGCAACGCTCGCCCGCTGCACGATAGTCGCTGTCGCTGGCGATCAGCTCCTGGAAGGCCAGATAACGCTTGTAGGATTCGATGGCGTCCAGGAGCAGCTGATTGCTCTGGCGCAGCTCGGCGATGCGCTCCAGCGCCTGCGCCCGATGCAGATGAGCCGCCGGCTTGTGTGCGTGTGTGTGTGTGAGCGTGTTAAAATCGCGCAGAGCTTTCGCATAGTTCTGGGTGTTAGGTTTTTAGATCGGACGAGGGGTATTTTTTTTGTTTTGGTTAAGAATAACATGCAAAATAGAGCGTAGATTAGCAAAGGAGTAAAGCATAAACGAGACGACTAGCAAATACCCTGTAAACAGGCTTACATTCAAATGTTAACACACAGATATTATTATTGATAAAGGGTTAAGAGGGAATTGAACCTGATAATGAATAGACGCAAAACTTAACTAGCATAAATTAGGTTTAAAATTGAACCTAAATCAAATTTAAAATTCTTTTAAAATTCTTGTTTCCTTTTTCAAATATGAATACTAAAAATTGAGCCAACTCTTTAAGTAGATAAAAAGTTCTTGGTTCCAGAATTCAGTAAAAATGTAGTTTAAAAGCGGGGCTGCAAAAAAATTTGTCGTTTGTTTCGGTTCCCGTTTTGAACCAAATTTTGGATCGTGAACATTTTAATAAAGAAATTCAATTTTTAATTTACAGCTGCCCGTTGTACTGAAAATATTGCAAGTCTTTAATATTTTTCACACACAAAATGCGGGCTAAATTTTAACACTACCCAAACTTGGCATATAACAAATATGGTTAGATAAATGCAATGTTTGGAAGCAAAGTTATTTATGCTTTGGCATTGAATTTCACTCAAAAGTATTTCTTATTGTGAACCAAAACATTTTCGAGTACATTTTTTAGTTTGTCTTATGGCTCAGCTTTTTTTTTAAGTTCCAATTTCAAAACTAGTTTGCAGCCCTGTTTGAAAATAATCCATTTTCGAACTGATTCCAAAGTACGTATTGGGCTAAGCTTGAACTAAGAAGAACTTCGTTTAAAAAGGCAAATAATTCTTAGTTCAAAATTAAAAGGTGAATTAAATTAAAAATTTGTAATATTCAAAAATTAGAAAATACTCAAATTTAAGTTTTTTTTTTGATAAAAATAAGTTCTTTAAAAAAAAACACAGTTGCCATGGGACTGGCTGCAAGTGTAGGTGGGTGTGTCTAGATCTCGCAGCAGTTTTTATCCCTAGTCCTATGGCAAATATGTTTTTTCTTTCTTCAAATATAAATCCTTTTCCTACAAGATATTCCTAAAAATTCAGTTAATAAAGTCTTATAAGCTAAGCACAAGAACTTAAAAAGCGAACATTAATTAAAGCTATGAAATAAGTTTTGTTTAATGTTTTGTGTGTTTTAGCGATTGTTGAGCTAAGTTCAAGAGAATTTCATAGATCTTAAAGTAGAGTTGCGCAGAATTTGTCGTATTTGCAAACTTACCTCATTGATCATTTCGGCATTGGCCTGACGCAGTTCCTGCTCGAACAGATCATCCTCCACAGACTTGGCGCCAGTTGGCTCCTTAGGTTTTATTTCTGAGAAGAAATCGATATTTAAATAAATTTAAAAATTTTTTTTTAATTATCTTAAGGTAAGCTTTTAAGAAGGGTTAATGTGTGTACGGCTCCACCTTATACGTAGGATTATCAATTCGATTATAGACTATGGACTTACTATGGTTATATTACGTATTGCTTATGCCATGAACTTTAGAATAAATTATAATACGTGTTTATATGTCAGATATGCAGATGGACTTGTAGATTGCTTGTAGACTGATTTTGAATTTGATTTTGATTTCGATTTGATTTGTTTGGTGTAAATTGTACATTTAGTAATTACGTGTCCAGGTCGGATCATCGGAGTCTGGATCGCTTTCGTATTCCTTGGCCGGCAGCCTGCCATATTTGGCTTCCAATCTGCTCATTAGTTCCGCATCGTCCACATCGGAAATCTCGTCTTCCTCCTCGTCGCTGATTAATTCGTCGTCGCTTTCATCGTGTTCGTAATCTTCGATATCGCCATCTTCGTACTCCACATAAATGTCCGTGCCGGTCGTTGCCTCTGGTTCCAGCTCAGCTTCCGGTTCCAGTTCAGCTGTTGTTGGTTCCGGTTCTTTAGCTGCAGCCGTTTCGGTTGCTTCGCTTGACTTCGATTCAGTTTTGGGCCTGAACATGGCGCTCAGCTGCTCGAAGGTTTCCGGCACATAGCTGGCCGTGATGGCCACATTATCATCGCTTTCCTCCATATCGCTAATCTCCACTTCGATTTCCTCCTCAATTTCGATCTCCTCTTCGGAATATTCCTCTTTTTTTTTTTGGTGGAAATAGGCAAGTATTAATAAAACCCTCAAAAAAGAATACTTTATTTATTGTTCAAAATAGCTTCAAGCGGCAAGGCTTGAAATTATTTGGAACCAAATTCGGACAGACCGAAGTTTTTTATAGTATCTGAATAGTATTGTCAACCATCATCAAGCGGCGGCAGCTCCTCCCCATCATCGGGCAGGTTATCCTCGGCGGTGGCAATTGTCAGTCGACGTCTCAAATTCATTTCCGGCGGCGGCTCATCCTCAGCTGCTAAGTTTATTATGTTGTTGTTCGATCAGAGATTAGTATGGTATATATATATATATATATCAATATATATATAGTTGGGAGTCAACAACAAGGCAGCCAAACAAAATTAATTTTACATACATACATTGGCGCATAAGTTTTAACAGTTTTAACAAAGCTCTGACTACAATTAAAACAACAAAAAATTAAATTAAGCTTACAATAAATAAATCAAAATAAACATCAAATGAAGAAAGTGCAAAAAATTTTGTTCGTATTTTCGAATCAGTTTTTGTTAAGTTAATTTTAAAAGTTAGTTTAAAAATTGACGACATTTTAAGGCACATTCCACATGTTTCCGTCAAAGTTAATGGTAAATTTATACACTCAGGAAACCAAATGTTAAATTTTTGACAACCCTTTTAAAAATTGTTCAACACTGGCGAGTGGCAGCACTGAACGTGGTATAAAATTTAACAGGCAATTTACATGGACGTTAAACTTTGACAGGAACATGAGAACGAAGGCCTTACAAGGTTGATTTGACATTTCTAGTTTCCATACAACATAGAGTTTTTTGTTTTCTGGGTGGTTAAGAAAAAAAAATGAGATATATATATATTTAAGAACTGGAAATGCCAGATGACATATAGATTGGATTTAGAGCAGAACAGTTCTTGGGTAAGCAGCGATATGAAAGAGTTTCGTTAACAAAGAGCATTACTTGGTAATTATTTGGCATTTAGCAGCGAAAACTCGAAAACTCACTTGTATTTGGATTTTTCCGTATCAATACAAGGCGTGAAACAAGGGCAAGTGCAATGCCAACGCCAAATTTAACGGCAACTGGAAAATGATTTACGGTTAAATAAACAATTCAAATTTAACGAAACGTTTAATTCATATTTATCATTTTGCACTTTCTTGTACAACTTTTTTGATGAATTTTTTTTTGAAAGTTAGCTAATTTAAAATATAGTTCAAATCGTATAAAGTGGAGCCCAACACATCTAACCCATTTATTTTGTAGCTTATCTCAAGAAGCTCTGCGGAATACTTACGTGAACCCAGCCAGGATGCGGTTGTGACTGTCTCTGCGTTGTCCTCTTGAGCCTGATCCTGTTTAGCCTGCTTGGCTCTCGCCTCGGCAGCCGCTTGTCGTTGTCGCTCCTCAGCCTCGTTGTCGACCTCTTGATCGAGGGACTCAAAGTCATCCTCGTCGTTGTCATCCTGCAAATATCCATTGGATACTCCTCCTAAAGCTTTAGTTTTTCAGTTCAAACCTGTTCAAAATCTTCATCATCATCGTCGTCGTCAACGACTGGCGCACTTTGCTGAGCTGGTTCTATGGACTCTTGAAGCTCTTCATCCTCCTCAGCAGCATCCTGAAATAATACACAGATTCTAATGATGCCAGCTTTAAATTCCAAATTGATTTTATAAATATGTATGTATGTATGGGTGTATGTGTGTGCGTGTGTGTGTGTGCGTGTGTGTATGTATGCATGTAAATTGTCTTATGAAATACTAATAGCAGACCAATTTGTCTTGATGGGCGCCAAATTTAAATAAGAAAACGTATTTATTAAAGCTGCCCTCCTCCTCGATTCTCAAAAATCTAAGTAAGGCTTGCAGGCTTCACCTATGAATTAGGCGCAGGCGGCTTCAACGCTGGACCGCTGGGGGCGGAGCAGGTATGTAGGTATGTAGGTATGTAGGTATGTAGGTATGTAGGTATGTAGGTATGTAGGTATGTAGGTATGTAGGTATGTAGGTATGTAGGTATGTATGTATGTATGTATGTATGTATGTATGTATGTATGTATGAATGTATGTATGTATGTATGTATGTATGTATGTATGTATGTATGTATGTATGTATGTATGTATGTATGTAGGTATGTATGTATGTATGTATGTATGTATGTAGGTATGTATGTATGTATGTATGTATGTATGTATGTATGTATGTATGTTTGTAGGTATGTATGTATGTATGTATGTATGTATGTATGTATGTATGTATGTATGTATATATGTATATACGTATATATGTATATATGTATATATGATTGTATGATTATATGTATGTATGATTATATGTATGTATGTATATATGTATGAATCAGTCAGTCAGTCAGGACAAACGGTTTTATATATAGAGCTAACAAAGGAAGTAGTTAAAATACCTCATCATCATCATCGTCATTCTCATCGTCAGCCGTCTCAGGCGCACTTTGAGCCTGTGATTGTGAAATGGTTGGCTCAATGGACTCTTCCAGCTCTTCCTCATCAGCGTCCTCCTCTTCTTCCTCCTGTAAATGTATATTTACATTAATATATGTATATATTATATATATTTTGCATAAATGCTCTTACTACCTCTTCAATATCATCTTCATCATCTTCCTCAACTGTTTCGGGTGCGCTCTGAGCTCTAGATCTGGAAACGGGTGGCTCAATGGACTCCTCGATTTCATCGTCTGCGTCCTCCTCGTCGTCCTGCAAATGAATGAAGTTTTTAGATGGCAGTTGTATTGAAAATTGATGTATTTACCTCATCGGCATCATCAGCCACAGACTGTGTTGGCTCAATGGACGCTTCAGTCTCATCATTCACATCTTCATCCTGAGAAAAGGGAACTAATTAGCTAAAATTCTGAAACTGGATTCATGAACCGATCCCTAAAGCGGGTGATTCATTTGAATCCTTACCTCATCATTTTCTGCTTCATCATCTTCAGCTGTTACATTTTCAGCGCCCGTATTTTCATCTTCGTCAGCCTCTTCCTCTTCCTCGTCTTCGTCAGCTTCATGATCCTCCTCCTCTTCGCCCGAATGCTGATCATACGCCTCATCTGGCTCTTCGTCGTGTTCATCGTCGTGTTCATCGAGAGCTGCTTCGGGTGAGTGATGGGCATCGTGTTCCTCCTGGCGATGCTCATCTACCCAACCATCGAAATAGTTGGAATAGCGGGATTCCGACAGAGGCGTGTCCACTGAAAGGGGCAACAGTTGATATTAAACCTTATACACATGTGTATATACATAGGTATGTTTACTTACAATCCTCCAGGCCGCGATTCTCCAAAATGATGAGACCGACGAGGCCCAAGAGCACAGCCATTAGGGAGAAGAATATAATCTTGGCGCACCAGTGTCCGCCCGTGCCGTGCTGCTGCTGCACGTGCAGATGCACATCATCGTTTCCCATCTTTGTGATGTGCACGCCGTGGGAAGACGAGTCTTCGTCATCTTCGATTCAAAAAAATGAATAACAATATTCACATGCGATATGAATCGACTTAATTAACTAAATAACTAACTCGGAACGTGGACGTTTAGTGGAAGCAACGAGAATTAGTCAGCACTAGACGCTAAATTGGACTTAAAAAGCAGCTGCAGTCGGGTTCGGGGCATGGATATGGGATATATACTATATAGACTACATGTGAATCTCTACCTTGGAAGCTGGGCTGGCGCAATACGCTGACATCGCCGTCAGATTTGCGTTCATCTAGATGAAAAGTTAGTTACATTGATTAAAACAAGTAACAGTCGAGCATGCCCGTATACCCTGTACACACTTATATTTATAGTAACTTTTATATTTATAGTCTGATATTTATAGTTTTTTAAGACTTACAACTGGCATTCAAAGTTGGGTATAATTTTGGTATTCATTTTGATACAAATCAATTTATAAAAGCTGAATATATTGTAAATGCCTTTAAATTAAAGACTATAAATCGATTATTTATGTGGAAATGAGGAGTGGTTATCGAAAAAGAAAGAAATAGTAAAATGTGATTTCACCATAAATATCTAGGCATATCCTGAACTAGACGACGAGCTGATACCCTACACACATCATATGCTCCGTAGTCTTTGATTTTGATGCGTTATAGTACAGACGGATATCATTTCATTTATTTATGATTTACTTATTATTTAATTATTATTTATCTATTATTTATTTATTATTTATTTATTATTTAATTATTATTTATTAATTATTTATTTATTATTTGTTTATTATTTATTTATGGGAGATGCTAACTTCTGCCTGTTGCGTAAAGTGACAGCAAATTATCACACCCCTCTCACACATATAACGGTTACAGGGTATTAAGATACAATGATAACAGAATGCTCTCTTATAAGATAATGATGAGAGATATGTTTAGTTGTTGTTGTTGCTGCCGTTGTTGTTGTTGTTGTTGTTGTTGTTGTTGTTGCTGCTGTTGTTGCTGTTGTGTTTGGTGTTGATGCAAAACAAAGAACGCGCAAGTCATGCGCTTGGGCATATGGCCAAAAGAAAAATTAAATAAAAATAAAAGAAAACTGTACAGAGAGTGCATAGTATTTTTGAGCGTGTGTGTGTGTGTCTGTGCGGGTAATTTTGTGTGTGTGTGTGTATATGTGAAAAATGTCCAAACTGCGGTGGGTGTAATGTCTGGTCACGGAAGTCTCTTGACTTTGTGCATTTATTTAATTAATAACATTGCAGGCTAATAATAATAAATTAATAAATGCCTCATCAAAAATTGTCATGGCAACGTTCTTGTTCTTGATACCAAATTCATAAACGGAGGATTTCAGATTGAAGACAAGCAGCTGTTGGTGTGATACGAGCGAGAAAATCTACCGGCATTTGTTTATGTTGCCCCGAGCACAAGATAAATACACTTTTATCTTACATCTGCTTAGCTCAGGCTTTAAATAAACACATAAACGGAATGTTACGAAAAAAAATAAAGATATGAGTTATTCAAAGCGAGTGATTTTTTTAATCTGATTTCTCAGCTTTGCTTGTGAACAGTTGCCTGTGAACAGTTTAGCAGCATTTATTTTATTATAGCGCGTGTTTCAACAGCTTTTAAAAATCATAAAAAAATATATATATATATTTTTATATATGTATGTAGAGTCTGCTCGGCACACGCATAGCGACAACGGCAGAGAGCAATGTATAATTTTATATAATAGGGCAAAGTTATTTTTAAAGGCGCTCGACAATATTATTATTTCTAATAAAAGAAATGGACAGCTACGCTTTTGGGCTGCCGCAAATGTTTAGAAAACTGTTTTTCGTTTCATTTTTAATTCGAGCGGATTTTCCACAGATCGCTTACCACGTTTTTTGCGCTTATCCTTACGCTTTCGCGGCTGTACATCGCCCGACATATTCAACTACTTGTAACGCGCTAAATGCCAATTTCCTGGCCGTATTTGATTTCAGTACCACGGTGTGCTTTTCTTTTGGCTTTTCTTTGGTGCCGAAACCGAACGGCGAACAGCTCAACCGCGATCACCGCACGTAACTAAACCGAACCGAACCGACGGCCACAGGCGGCGGCGTGGATCGTGCAGCTGCTGGTGGGCGAGCTTTTATTCGCTTTTACGAAAATAGCGGGAAATCGGTTTTATTTTCGTTTAAAAAGTGACATTAGTTAATTAAATATAGTACTGCTAGTCCTTTAAGTCACTATTTGCACTTGCAAAATATTTGAAAATCAGTTTTATTTATGGTTATATCTCTTTATAGCATCCAAACTGCTCACGATTAATTGTTTACTCCTGCGCTGGGCAGCTTTTTCGATTAAAAACGCATTATCGATTTTTTTGCGCATTTGCAGCTTCCTGTGCCATAACGGCGAGTCCTACGCAAGCGATTAATCGAATTTGTATGCCCGTATGCGCATTATTGACAAACAGTGCTATAACAGCGTGTCCCAAGCAGCTTTTTTCGCTGGCAAGCGCAGCTTCTATTTTAATTGTTTTCACAGAGTCTTCCTTTGCCATAATTTGACGTTCTTCTCGCATTGCAGCCGCTTGCCTTATGTGTTATTCAGTATTTTTGGTATTTTGGTATTTGTTTAGGATTGGCCACACTAATTTACTACCATAAAAATTACAACAACAACAACTAGAACGGAACGAGGGAAAACAACCCAGCGCAATTATGTATAGATACGATTGAAGTTGAAGTGAACAAACGCCGTAGTAGGAACCGGGCCTAGTGCAACGTTGTGGTAAGTGAAAAACCAAAAAAAAAAAAAAAGAATGTTTAAAGCAACTTATGCATATGACTAACTGCCGACAACATATCAGGCCAGGCGCTGCAAACTACGCACTGTTTTGGGCGGTCAGACGACCCAGCGGCAGCAGCGGCGGCGGCGGCCGACGACGACAATTAGCCACGCCTTTGGAGCAACCAGAGATGCCAGCTATGGCCGGCGACATGTCCATTGGCTGCGCCGCACTCAAACGATCCACGAAACTGAAAAGCTGCACAAGCGGCGCCGACACAGACTCGATGCACTTGCCCAACGACCGCAAGCAAAATGGCACTAATATGGGCCTATTAATTAAACCAGCAAGTGCACCGCAGAATATGCGCGGCGGCCTCCGAGTCTATAAAGTTGTCATATTGGGCGACGGCGGTGTCGGCAAGTCCGGTAAGTGGTCAACAGTTACCAAGTTAATCACTGCTGCGCATTTTGATTTGGTGCCCGTGAAAAATCAATAAATTATCTCAATTTCTTTTACGCTTTGTTTTACAACCACCCACAAACCAACCCCCGAATTGTATATGCTTCGTGCGTTCGGCTAACTTTGCGTGTACACAAACCAAAACACACACACACACACACGCGCACACATACAACAGCTGTTACTCTGCAGTTCGTCAGTCACAGTTTCTTGGACTACCATGACCCCACAATTGGTGAGTGCGCCGCCTCCTCCACCTTCTCCTCCTCCTCCTCCCGTTGCCATTAGACCTTTGAACTTATCTTTTCTGTTCTGTGTACAGAGGACTCGTACCAGCAACAGGCGGTGATTGACAATGAGGCCGCTTTGCTGGACATACTCGACACTGCTGGTCAGGTTGAGTTTACGGCCATGCGGGACCAATATATGCGTTGCGGGGAAGGTTTCATAATATGCTACTCGGTGACCGATCGTCACAGCTTTCAGGAGGCATCCGAATATCGGAAACTGATCACACGCGTACGCCTGTCCGAGGACATACCGCTGGTGTTGATAGCCAACAAGGTGGATTTGGAATCTCAGCGACGTGTCACCACCGAGGAGGGCAAAAATTTGGCCAATCAATTTGGCTGCCCCTTCTTCGAGACATCGGCGGCCCTGCGTCACTACATCGACGAGGCGTTCTATACGCTGGTGCGTGAGATACGCCGCAAGGAGTTGCAAAAGGCATTGGGCACGGACAACAACTCCGAGAAGATACATACCCGACACCGCAGTCGCTGGTGGCGCATACGTTCCATATTCGCATTGGTTTTTCGGCGTAGACGCAACTTAAACTAAAACCAGTTAATGGGAACATCAAATTCCTCGGTTCGCATGTGCAACTAAGTGCAATATTAATTAATGCGTTAAATTACATATATATATACATATATATATGTATTTATTTGGGTATATATATATATATACGGTTTGAATATGGCACAACCAATCATATGTATATGTATCTGTATATGTTTGTGTGTTGACACACCCAGACGTCTAATCATTTAATGAAAAATGAATTTATCAAATACAAAAAAATCGCGAAAACTATTGTAATCGTTCAGGCCAATGGCAACAACTAAGTGACATTGTCTGAGCTTAAACTTTTGTTGTTTGTTTCCACATATTCCTTAAATTATTTTAAAGTGTTTTCATTTGTTAACTATGCCACATTGTATTTGTTGTATCTGTATTGTTAAGGTGCTAGACGCCAGGCAGCGCGACGCACAGTGGTACGAAAAAGAGTATATGAAAGAGATATATATATATATATAAATATATAGTTATGTATATCAATATGTTTAAGCACGAATCCAAAAGATACATATAATAGCAAATGCACATACGTATATATATAGTAAATAATAAGAATGTTGATTCCTAACAAACCAATTGGCAAAGGCAAAAAACGACAACAAACAAACAGAAAGAAATGCATTTAAAATTATAACGATAACTGAAATGAAACCAAATGAAAATTAATAATAATAGAAAAAATATGAAATCAAAAAACCGAAACGAAACGAAATACAAAACTGAGTCCTAGTTGAAGCCAGCAGAGCAAGCTATAGAAACATATATATGTATATATATATATATATATATATATATATATATATATATATATGGACAATTGTCAAGTGTACATCATAGAGAGCTTTAAAACTGTCCAACAAGAGCGAGGAAATATGTATTATGTGCATGTATTATTATTATTATAATTATATTTGTGGCAGGCGCAGAACGCACGCACATTAAACTAATCGAATAAATGTTGAATTTAAACGTATGTATACTAAAGACATCAGACGAGATAAGACGAATTGATTGATTAATTGATTGATTGTAATGCACAAAAACCGAGCAGATGAGCAGCCAATATATTGTTCAATGTGATTTTTGTTTAAATGTACTATATTTATGCGTTTGCATTTGTTGTTTAAGTTTTATAAAATGTTTGACTTGTTAACTTGTCTAAGTTTATTTATTATTATTATATTATACTAAGTTAAGCTGTTCTGTGTTTTTTGTTAATTACTTTTTAACATCCATGACATTTGCTAAGCATCACCATGAGTTCCTCACGTCAATGTTACTGCAACTGCATCTGCAACACAGTCAATGCTATTTGTTATTAAACAAACAGACAAAAGAAAAGAACAATTCAAAATTGTTAAATGAAATCAACTATTTTGTGTTTTAAGCATAACCAAACTAATAACGAGCTATGCTAACTGGTAAACGAAACTTTGTTATTTGTATGTTTAATTTTTTTTTGTCAGTTAATTGAATGCGGGTAAATGAAAGCAAGCTTTCCACAAAATATCGAAAAAAAAGAAAACAAAGAAAATTAAAATGTTAAATATATCAACTATGATTATGTATTTCCCATGAAACAATAACAAACAAAACTAGAAGTTAGTAGCGCGAGTATTATAATAGAAGCACAATCTGGTAAATCCAGCTGGCCATTGTTTTGTTTTTGGCATTATTCAATTTTGAACGCTTCGAGCGTTTAAATGAACTATTTAATTCAGACATTTTAAATGTACAAGAAATAAATGAAAAACGACAAAAAAAGACCCCAATAAAGATTTTTGAAACCCCGTTAAAACGTGTGCTATATTTGAATTACTTAGATTAGATTAAGACTTGAGTTATTGTATGAAAACCATTTTTGCTGGAAAATCTTGAAGCAGTCCTTGATTTTACGAGTTTCCACAGACGTGGAATATGTAGTATATAGAATATATAGACGTGAGATATACATATATAGTCAATGTCAGCTCTGAAAAGTCGGTCGAAAATTCGATAATATCTTATATAAATATTGAAATATTTAAATATCCTATCCTTAAGAGCGAATTTGGCTTATGATACCTCCAGACTCTAAAGTTTGTATCTGGATTCTTGTATACACATATCCAGAATTATTTACTTCTTCGGTATCTCTCCCCCTCCCCCATAGATATGTTTATATAAACCTTTAAAACCATTTGTATATGCAAAACACCGAGAAATTTTGATTTTTATGTATTTTTTTTTTATTTTTTATTTATTTATTTAGTAAAATATTCTTTTTTGTTTAAATTTTGAAAAGAAATGATTTTTGTTGTTTTTGGTTTATGTATATGTATACATATACACATATTTAATTTAATTTTGGTAATCTGGTAAATGTGTTTTTATTTGTTGTTGTTGTTTTTATTTTGTATTATATTTTGTTGTTTGTATAGGAAGCAAAACTTTGAATGCACAAATTTACAATTACTTTCGACGCATTTGCAGCGGTTATTTGTTCTTGTTGTTTGTTTAAATTGTGTAATATAGTAACTGTAGAAAATAGTATATATGTATATATACACATACATATACATGTATATAAGTATATATATATATAGCATTTGTAGAAAACGGCGCATTTTCTTGAGTGTGTGCGAGAATTACACGATTTGACGGTACAAAATACAAAAAGAGACATACACATATATGTACTGTATATATATGTGTATATATATATATATATATTGGTATTTTATAAAATCATAAAATACGCTCATTTTGTTTTAATGCAAAATACAAATATTAAAAACTCGAACTTGCACTTGCACATGAAAAAATTTAATGCATCTCACTTGTGGCTTATGTTTAAACATATTTCTCATTTTGTGAATTTGTTTGCAAAGTAGTATTCATATATATATATATATATATATATATATTTTTTTTCCTTTTAGTTTATTGGCGGTCTCTGTTTGAATATATATATATATATATATATGTATGTGTGTATATATATGAGTCAAAAAAGTTGTAATTGGTATGTTTATGAATGCTTGCATTTTAGGCTCTCTCAGTATTTTTTGTTGTAGTCCGTTTTTATCAGAATATAAGAGTTTGAAAAAAATGAATAACTGCATCATCACTAATCAACACACACACACACATACACGCACGCACGCACACACATGATCAGTAATGTATTTGTAGACATTTTGTTGTTGGCTTTTAATCTCAAAATCAACGGATGCAATGATATATATAGGACATAGTAGTATGCATACATAAAGGGTGTATATATGTATATATATATATACGAGTAAGTATGTATTGGTAGCTTGAGTGTTGACTGATTTCGACGCCGTCACATTTACAAATAATAATAATATTAATGCGATATTTATTATTGTTGTTTACTTCGGTTAATAACTACTCTAGACTGTATATAAAATCAAATCCGCATTTGACATTTTGCCCGTTTCATGTTGTTGTGTGTGTTGCTTGTTGCTGTTTGCTGTATTTTCTAGCTTTCGGTAGTAGTTGTTGTTGTTGTTGTTGTCGCTGCTGCCTGTTGTAGTAGCCGGATTCCGCATGCTATCTGGTTACAGTAGTTGTTATTCTTGTAAAAGGTGTGTGTGTGTGTGTTTGTGTATGTATAGAATTGTGTTATTTGCTCTTTTAGAGCAAAAGGCATTTGGGCTTCTTCCGTTTTTTAACTTGCAATGCAGCCCTGGTTGCTGTCTCGAATACCTCTCGCACACCCTCCTTGGACTTGGCCGAACATTCCAAATAGGCAAAGGCATTAATTTTCTCAGCCATAGCGCGTCCCTCCTGCGGCTTAACCGGCTCCTGCTTCATCTTTGCCAGATCCTGGATGGGAAATAAAGGTCAGTCAATGTACGAGATATGTTATCAGGCTGTTTAAATCTTACCCGAATTGTGTTGGGATCATTTCGCAAATCTTTCTTATTGCCTACCAAAATGATTGGAACATTGGGACAAAAATGTTTGACCTACAAATGGGTTGGTTATTAAAAAACATTTTTAGCTAACAAAAATAAATTATATGTTTACCTCTGGCGTCCATTTTTCGGGAATATTTTCTAGCGAATCGGGTGAATCGACTGAGAAACACATAAGTATTACATCAGTGTCTGGATAACTCAGCGGTCGCAGTCTGTCGTAATCCTCTTGACCAGCTGTATCCCATAAGGCCAACTCCACCTGTATTCAATAGAAGACAGAATCACGTCATAAAGATGTAAGTATGTGTGTAATCGAACATTTGTATGTATGTATGTATGTGTGTGTATATATGGAGTGATAACGCCCGTTAAGTTGGCAATTATGTAGCACAAAAGCCCGTTTCCATCACAAAGACGCAGACGGAGACGAGAGTCAACTTGAAGTCAAGTTGAAAGATAGCAAGGAACTGGCGGAAATGCCAAACGTATTAATCAGACACAATACGTAGAATGACGTGAACGACAGACATCTGTCTGTCTGTATGTATGTACATACATACATCATATGTAAGCACTATCCAAACACAAGAGCCGCCATATTGCGCTGCGCAAATTGTTTATACAACAAAAATGAAAATAAAAATAAAACACGTATAAAATTATTAGAAACATAACATCCAGCAAATAACCAAAAACAAATACTCGAAACATGACTTAATGCAAATCAAAATGGCATACAGCAGTATATCTTTTTTTTTTTATTTTATTACATTTGAGAGCGAGAGCGCGTGCTACTGGCTCCAAACGTAAGCACAGGTATGTGAGGGGGCCGAACGTGAGAGCGCGAGGGGCAACGCGCAAAACTGTATGTGCGCAACGGGCTTGTGTATAAGACGAATAAAAAGAGCAACAGCACAAGAAACGGAAGGAAGGGAGCTTGCTATACAAGTACATGTTTTAGTAGCAGTACGTGTGTATTCGTGCGTGCGTATAAGATGATGTCTGTGTGTCGTTATGTGTGCAAGGAGAGTGTGAGCAGGAGAGCGAGCCGGAGCGGGAGTCAAGTATACCTGCCGACTATTGATATTGACTCACAACTTTTTTTTACAACGTGAGCACAGAGTGCACTAGAAATCGCAAGGGGTGGGAGGGGATGCTAGTTGAGAATTAAAAAACAAAAAAAAAAAAAGAAGAAATGTACACAATGATGATCAGATGATTCTGCATGTTGGGAGTAAGGGGGCGGGATGGGTATGGAGTAAGGTGATAAACTTGAGCTTACCTGCTTGCCGTCGACTTCGATATCGGCGACATAATTCTCAAACACGGTCGGCACATAGACCTCGGGAAATTGGTCTTTGCTAAAGACGATTAGAAGGCAAGTTTTACCGCAGGCACCATCGCCGACAATTACCAATTTCTTGCGAATCGTCGTCATTGGAGGTTCTGAAAGTGGTAGAGCAGATGCAACAACGCCGACGACGACGACGGACGATGCGTTGTGTTAAATATATTTGCGAAAACTGCGCGAGCTGGTTGAAAAATATCAATGTGAAAAAGCCATACACACACACACACACAGCTCGCGCGCATTGCCACAATCTCTCACTTATACACACACACTTGAGTCATACACTTTGGATGGCTCTCCCATTTGTTGTTGTTGTTGCCGTTGCTGCTGACGATCTATAGAAAAGAAGAAGCATCAGCGAACAGCCGCATGAGGCTCTTTTTTTATGACAAGCACCCGTTGTTGGTGTCGGGGGGTTGGGGTATTCTTTTTGGCCAGTTATGTAGGTATGCTAGCAAATCAACTGCAATGCCTCGCATTTGTTTAGGCGCTTCCAATTGTGTAGCACTTTCTTACATACATTATTTGTGTAAATGAAAGCCTGTGCTTTGGTGTGTATTGGTATTCGTATTGGCAGAATCATCAATGCTCCCATTTAGATATATTTATTTACTTTTCTTGAATTCAATACAAATGTGTCTCGAGATAGTCCAATGGTCGCGTCATAGGTCTTTTTCCTCGCCCGCCACCAACTCTTCGTGCGTTTATTCCAAAAACATCATCATCCACTAGCATTTATGTACATACATACACATACATATGTTGTCTGTGAGTTAGATTGCATGGCTGTGTGTGTGCATGTGTGTCGCGTAGAGCTATATATATGTGTGTGTGTGGAATTTTTTCACTGCTCTTTCAACTTTTCTCACTTACAATATATATTATTTTTTTGTAACACTGAGTACGAATTGGACACTTAATATGCTTACAAAATGGCACAAATATGTTGATTCTTATGCGTCTACCGTTATTCGTTTCGTATAAAATGTATTACAATTAAAAATTCGACGTTTTTTTTCTCATGCAAAATGACGATGAATTTTCTTGGTAGATGAACAACCAACGCCTTCGTGCGCCGCAGTGTTGCACTTTGATTATAGTGTTGGAAAATTCCAATTAAATGATTACCTGGACAGGGTATACAAAATAAACAAAAACGATTCTGCCCTGCCATTTTTTGATGAAGACAATAGACAATTACATTAATCACCAATTAATCATTTCTATTATATATATGTATTATCATTTAGATAAAAGAACCAGAGTTGCATTGGGTAGATTAAGGCTATTGCGCCTTGAATGATAATGCAGCAACAGTGACTGATACTTTTAAAACATTTTCCATCACTAATCCGTTGCTGCTTCTTGATGTTCAAGACACATGGCCCGGCATTAAAATTTATGTGTTTGTTTTCTTAACATTCGAAATATGGGCTTAAAATGTAATGAACGTGTACTAAAAGAAATTCAGGCTAGCTTTAAACTAACGGAAAATCGTAAAGCAAAGCCACAATCTGCGCCAACAACAGCAACTGCCTGGCAACCAGTTCAGCAAAAGCCAAAAGTTGCCCTATGCAATCCACAAAAAGTCCAAGCAAAGCCAACGGCAAATCAAAAGGCGCAAAGCCGCATGAAGATATAAAAGTGTCTGCAAATGATGTGAACATTAAACCAATTTCGGAATCCAATCAAAATCGTGCAAACCTAAATAAGCAAACGAGCAAAGCTGAGAAACTAGATGCAGATTCTTTGAGGACAACGGAAAATACTAAGATAAAAAAACTAAAGCAAGCAAAAAACTCGAAAATCTTGGAAACTTCCGTGAAAGCAGCGAAAAATCAAAACACGGAAAAAATAAAAGTCTCTCTTAATAAAGTGAAAAATAAGACAAGTTCGGAATCTAAAACAAGTCCAGAGACAGTTCTAGCAGCCACAAACACAAATAAAGAAGAGACCAAAGCTAAGAATAAGGCCATGAAGGCAGGAAAAAAACGTAAAATTATAAGTGGTCAATTTAAGAATCGGCAAATGGAAGCTAAACAATTGGACGTTGCTTCAGTGAAGAAAGAAAATCAAAAGGAAAACAAGAAAAACATAGAAACTGTTGCCACAAACTCCAAAATACAAAGTTCGAAAGTTCAGATACAGCCAAAATTTGGACAATCAGATGTTATTGTTAATCCAAATGAAGCTAAACGCAAAGCAAAGGAGGTTTCCCCTACCCCAAATGGAAGTCATAAACGAGCCAAAAACGAGATTCAGCCCAAGGCCAATGGGAAACCGGCGCCCAGTAAAGCAACAAATATAAATAACAAAAAAAACGCACCGAAAGCAATTGATAAAAAAACAAAAACCAATAGGACTCTAAAGAAAAGTGAAGCAAATCAGAAAAGCGCAATAAAAGCTGCAGACGTTAGAATAGTAAAGGGTACTAGAGGTTAGTAAAAAGTAGGTAAACTAGTTTAAAGTATATATTCATTTATTTCCAAAGTTATATAGCATCTTCTAATATTTCTCTATATCCTTACAGACGACGAACTCTCGGACGACTTCGATGAACAAGCTTATGGTAAGAATTTAAAGAATAGACAAGTTACAAATGATAATATATAATAAATCTCCTTGAACAGAAACCGAGAGCGCTGAATCCTTTGACCAGGAGGAGTATAGTGAAAATTCAGAGTCTGAATACTCGTTGGATAGTGAAGAGGATTTTTTCACGAAGCCACAAGTATATGTATGTGAAGGCACAGAACAGATCCCGCTGGAGTTGGAGCACAACGGAAATGAAGACGAAGAGAAGATGTCTGGGCTTGGCCTAGATAAACTGCCCGAGGTTCAAGCAGATGTTACCAAAATTTCGGTATTCGATGGAATGATGCCTGAACCCGAGCCGGAATTTCAAACAAAGAGCGGAGCCGAAGCTCTGCCCACAGCAATAATTGGAGATGATAACGATGTGTTGGCAGGTGCAGAAGATGAGGAGCATAGCATGGAAATGAGTCCAGACCTTGCAGGTGATAATGATGCGATGCCAAGGACGGACATTGACGCTCAGCAGCTGGCAGGAGCCGAGGCCAATATGGGCTTCTACAAGGATGCGGTGCCCTCCGAGCTGAGCATATTTGAGAATAGCCTGAAGACTAACAATGTGCTGGCTGTGCTGAAGCAGGACATTGAGCTGTATGGCACCGTTATAGTCACATTGCTGTGTGGACGCATTACAATCAACGGACATAAGGCGCGCCCAAAGGTGCCGTTGAGCATCTACTCGCCCAAGGGCTTCAGCTGGGTGGTCCTTGCACCCAGGTCCAACAAGAAACCACCCAAAGCCAACGTCAACTGGAACGAACTGAACGAGAGCTTCTCACGCGCACAGCTGGACAATATTATGGCCAACTATGATAGCCAACGGGATGCAATTGTGCTGCTGCAGCGCAATAGTGGGGCACAGAATATGCTCGACACCTTTGCCAAGCACATGGCAGAGAATGTCTACCCGCTGTTGAATGCCACCAATCGGCCGCACTACGCCAGCGAATATGTGCTGAATTGTCTGATGCAGGCCGCCGACGGTCGGCAGGCCTTGCAGGTGCCCACCGTTTGGACGAAGCTTGCTCTGCAGCCGCGCAGTCGCTGGATGGTAACGGGTGGCAAGGGAGTCGGCAAATCGACGCTGGTCCGATATCTGCTGAATCGGCATTTAGAGCGCTACCCACGCATGCTGTTAATTGATCTGGATATTGGACAGCCGGAGCTATTCTTGCCGCAAACGGTTTCGTGTAGTGTGGTCGATGGGCCTCTCCTCGGACCCGGCTTCTTTCTCAACCGACAGCCGGATCGTGCCTACGTGGTGGGTCACGTGAACGTTGTGATGTGCGCCGAGCAGTATATCCGCGCGGTGCGGCAATTGCTGGCCTATTGCCGCAGCAATGAGAGCTATGCCGAAATGCCGTGGCTCATCAATACAATGGGCTATAACAAGGGCTTCGGTCTGGAGCTGATGGCGCTTCTTGTGGACTGTGTGCAGCCTACGAATTTGGTGCAAATAGCCAGTGCCAAGGTCATCAACAATTTCGATATGCCGCTCACCAGGGAATCCCTAGCGCAAGTGGTGCCCATCATCTACACGGCGGACGAGCATAAAGTTAGCGGCAATCTGTCCAACTATGCGCTGCACGAGCTGCACAGTGCTCTGCCGCAGCTGGAGCGTCATGAGCGTCGCTGGATGATGAGCGCAAAGGATGTGCGTTATGCCAATTTGTTGGCGCGCCTTAGCAGCGCACTGCGCGGCAACGCCAAGCACCTGACGGACTGCCAGCCGGCGCAGGTCGATCTGGATGCGCTGCAAATTGTGCACCTCGTCTCTGAGGAATATACGCGTGAGGAGCTCATAGCTGGCATGGAGGCCAACCTCGTTTATCTGTGCAAAGCGGAGTCGTCGTGCTCAAAGCCAGCGGAGTGTCTGGGCATTGGTAAGCGCTCTGGGCAGTTCGTTAATCGCATTGGTATCTCTAATACTCACTGCCCTTGCAGGTGTTGTGCGTGCCATTGATCATGAGGCCAGGAAACTTTATCTCCTGCCGGCCATGCCACTGCAGCGTCTCTCCCAGGTTAACTGTTTGGTGCTGGGCGGCGATATGTGTCTTCCGCAGGGCTTCTTCAAGGATCAAGGTGCCGGCGTAGCCAACAATGTGCCATTTGTGTTCATTATAGACGACACCAGGTCATCGAAGAGCATACACCAGATATATTTCCGAGCGCATAAGAATGTTTAAAGGCAAAGCTTACAACTTTTGTACAAATGTATAGAGAAATATGTATTGACTATATTAGGACATTGCTAGTTTTATTGCTTAATGGGACAGATCGTGCCTGCCCTTCAATATGCGTCGCATCAGCACTCTGCGTCCCTCCGGGCTCGCCATGCGCGTCTCCCATCCGTGTACGTTGATGCGCTTCACTTCGCGGGGCTTTGGGAAATGGCAGCGCACCTTGGGCTTCAGCACGGCGCGGTCGAATGCATGCTTCTGGCGCACAAACAATGTTTGTGCCGTATTCAGCGCTGACACACAGGTCCTGCAATTGCATATTTTACTTACGTTTCACTTATAATAACTATCGTATTTACCTTTGCAGCAAACCTTGCAACATGTTAAGTAAGTTATGCGGCTGTGGGGTGACCGTATTGTGAAAAACTTCGCACAAGCAGTGCTGTAAAATGAGCACATGTCACACATGCAATCGATTGCATTTCGATAATGCTATCGCTGTGTGTGTATTTTCCCGTTAACTGCCTGCGGTCACATTGCCATTCAAGTGCCGTCGTTTGCTCCAACAATAAAACGCGTTGGAGCCGTGTGTTTTGTATGTTGTTATACTAGAAAAAGTGAAAAGCTCGCCCGGAAACCATGTAAAGACTTCACTTCACTTTAAGTAAATTACGCGCCGCGGTTGTAAATACATAGAGGTTTTTAATTCGTGTCAGAGTTCAAAGTTGCAAGTGAAAAACCCTACATACCATTCATCATATTTATATGTGTGTGCGTGTATATGCAAGTGCAGCTGCCGTGTGTGAGTAAATTTGTGTGTGTGTGTGTTGAAAACAGAATTTTGGCAGCAGAATCTTCAGCACAGCAGCAGAACACGAAATTGAAGTGCGTTTTATACATGAATTTGCGCAAAACTTAAATAGAAAACGGTGCAGCGCGCCAGCAGCAGCGGCGGCCAGAGGTAAGTTGTTGTTGTGTGTGTGGAAATGCATTTTATTTTTACTCTAACTGCAACCGTATGTGTGTGTGTGCATGTGCTTGCCTCTGCACGCTAATTAGCCTAATAAGCAGGCAAAATTGAGAAAAAATAAACCCAGCATTCCTAGACTAGCCAAATATACAACAGGAAAATCGATTTTCCTGAACTTGCAATTTTCCATGCCTCACTGGCTTCATGGAGTTCAGGCAGCGCCAACGCCAGCTGCGTCGGCAGCCGGCGATGCCAACGCCAACGGCGCTGTCGACGTCCGAATGCGGCATGGAACGCGTCTGGCAACGCGCCCCACAAAATGCGGGGCAACCTCATAAAGTATACATAAATTGAATTTCGAAACACGGAAGCGACGAGCGAGATGCGAGATGAGAGACGCCCCAACAAGCTGACTTGTTGTTGGTTTTGCTGATGCATAGCTTATGTATGTGTGTGTGTGCGTACGTGTGCCTTAGTTCTTGTCCATCAACAAATGTTGAATAAAAATATAAAAAAACGAGAAGAAAACTCGACCAGTTTTCATTTAACAGATTTCTGCAATCAGCAATGCGTTGGGAGCTGTCACAGCAGCAGCCCTTTTTGGAAGCCAGCCACCCCGCCCCCCCTCTATCACTTACTCACATTACTTGCGTGAGGCTATATGTGTGTGTGTGTGTGTTTTGATGACGGCACTCAGCCGCATGACGGCGACGCCAGCTGCGACTGCGACGTACCCGCACTGATTTTAGCCGTGTGCATGCGTGTGTGTGTGTGTGCTAACACAAATACACGCACAAAGCATTAGCAATTCTTGTTGTTGTTTTTTTTTTGGCGGATGCTGCTGCTTTGCTGTGTGCGTGGCCAAAAAAAGGGGGTTGTCCCTTTTCTTCCTGCACCCTGTCCCGCAATGTCTGGTTCCTTATTTGTCTTTTCCTTCCCTTGTACAGGGTGTTCGAGTGCGTGCGTGTGTGTGTGTGTGTGTGTGTGTACCGGGCAACAAAATTACTTTTACGAGCATTTGGCATAGGTTGTGTTTTCCTATAACCATTTATTCACACACCCATTAGCCCTCTCCCCCTCTCTCCCTCTCCCCCTCTCTTTCTGCCATCGTTTAGTCTTATTTGATGCGTTTTTAATCAGACGGCGTCAATTTGCTGCCCGCTAATGGCGAGGGCGTCACTTGACATGGTTGCTGGTCGCCTGGTTCTGCCAGTCTGCCTCGATGCGATGCGACTTGTCATCTGCACGCATTTCAATTCCAGCACCAGCTGTGTTTTATATAATTATAATGCTGGCAGGCATTGTCCGGCGTCTGGCATTTAAGCGTGTGTATATCCTACACTTTCTATCGCCTCTTTCTTACTCTTGTTCTTCTTCTTTGCATGCAGGCATGCCTCATGCCCAGTTCTGTGTGTTTCTCTTGACTGACTTCCTCTCTGGCATGTTGACCATACATATTCCAAATATACAAGCCACTGCATGCCTTTTTGGTCAAATACCCTAACTGCAAATAGTTTATTAAGTTCTGTGATGGTTTGGGTTTTTTGATGGTTTGTTTTGCAGAAATTGCAAGAACATTTACATTTCAAGAATTTGTTTTATTATCTTATTTAAAACCAATTATACTCATGCAGAATATTCCGTAAGCTTTATTTTTCAATTAACAATTTAAGTTAGATCAAGACTTTATCTTAATGATTGTAATGTTTTATATAGATAGATTCTTCAATTAATTACAATACGATTCACTAATTTTTTAGATAGAAAATATAACTTCTAAGGAATAAGGATATATCCTAAACATGTAATGATATAAAAATTTCAATTTATAGTTGTTTGATTCTGTAGTAGTAAAACGTTTAAGAATGACACGGAAATTCTCTAAGTGCACGCGTTAAATAAATGCGGACGCTTTCCATTTGGTCGATTCTTCAACCGAAATTCCACTTGGCTAAACGTTTAAGGATGACGCACAAAAAGGAATAGAAATAGAGTGAGAGCATTCATTTAAAGGCAATGTTAGGAGGCGAATTTTGTGCTTAAGATTCATCAAATTGTCTTCTATCTATGCAATTTTCGATTTTCTTAAGAGTATTGCGCATTTCGTTGTGCCTCGCTTAAGCTCTTACAAATTCGCTGTTGTTTTACGTGTTTTTTGTTTTCTTTTGCTCCATGGGCTGTTGGAGTACAAAAATACATATGGATCTATTCGTATAAAGGCAGCAGCTGTTGTTCGAACCGGCAACGCATTGCTGGAGCAGCAACAGCAACAACGAGAACAACAACAACGAGAACAACAACAACGAGGCGTTGATGAAGTCGACAGCCGTTGTCGAGTTTTTGCTGTGCGTTGTGTGTTTGTTTTTAGCATTTGTTTGGTTTTTCTGTCATATATTTTTTTTTTTGGAAATATACATAAAATTTTTGAAAAAAAATAAGAAAAAACATATTTAAGCGACAACAGCAACAAGAACAACAACAACAACAACAACTTCAGTTGTCATCCATTATGCATGCAAACGAACAGCTCGCTGGCGCATTGGATTCGCCGAGTTTGCGATTGTGGCGTCTGTCAACGTTGCAACTTCAACACCGCCGCCGCCGCACACTGCACCCAGCCGCACACCCGCCACACTCCACACACAAACACACACACGCACGCTCTGGCCAAAATGGCGACCCTGCACACACACAGACACATCTGCACTGTGTTGGCCCCACGCAAAAATATTTTTGTTGTGACTTGGCAAAAGTATCGCTTCACATCGCCTCGCATTGGATCGCATCGGATTGCCATGGTGCAATGGCCCCAGTGTTCCCATTGGCTCCGGTCGCTCCGGTGGCTCCGTTCGTTTCGGTGGCTCCAGTTGCACATCGCGTTGCCGGCGACACTTTGCCACGTGATTACTAATCAACTTAGCACATTAATCAAATACAGCGACAACTCATCGATAGTGAGCCCAAATATATTGTCAATTCGCATACTCTTCGAGAGGGTGCTATACTTTTGTCATGAACTGTGTTACTCTCCGACCCCATAAAGTATATATATATATATATACATTTTTAATCAGTAAAGTCCGAGCACTATATCTTATTAACTAAACGAGTATCATGATATCATGTAATAATTGAATAATGTAAGAGGAAGGTAAAGCAAGAGATGCTTAGAGTGAGAGTATACCAAGCCAGCTTGTTATATAAAGTTCTGTCCTAGGAACTGTTAAATATTTCTGTTAAATAACTAATATATTGTTATGGAGTCTGTAAAACTTACTTGACTTTGTGAGAATCGTAAAGAAGAGCGATTTTAAAAAGCTAGACGGAGGAAGAGTGGAAGAGTGAGTTACGGGGAAGCAAGTGTGGGGCAAAGAGATCGAGAGAGGAAGGGATGTGCGAATTACGGAAGTGGAAGATGAAAATATAGAGATGGCGAAGGAAGGAGAGATGAAGAGCAAGCGACTGACTGAGAAAGAGAGAGAGTGATAGAGAGAGAGAGTGATCTTCCTTGGTGGAGTGACCAAGAAAGAGAGAGAGAGAGATTAAGAAAGTTCGCTTGGGTACGGGGTATTCCTCGGTCGAGCACTCTCTTATACAATATTCATTGAAATGCAAGAGACGTATAGAGAAGCACACCCGATTATCGAGTACAGGGTATAGCTTTGTCGAGCACTCTTGACGCAAGCTTTCTTACTTTGTTGCGATCGTTGTTGTTGTTGTTGTTGTTGCTGCCGCTGCGGCTCAATTTCCTTAAGTTGTGTTTGTCTTAATTTCAAATCAAATTGAACCCAAATTGGATTGGGCTGGGGGCGTGGCACGGGCCTGCAAGTCACGCCAAAATAACAACGTTGTCGCCGTCATCGTCATAGTCCAATTACAGTCAATTAAACTCTATCACAAAATTGTGAGCATCATCATCGGGTACGCCAAGAGCTGCATCTCCGTCGCGACGCCAGCTGCCGAGCTGCTGGTGATTCGATTTTCGGGGTGCCGCTTGGTTGACTGCCTCCGCGTGCGTGCCACACAGTGGGTTACGTGCCGTTGCAGCTTTTGCCAGCTGCGGGCTAGCACCTATTTTTGCTCTTCTATGGCATTCCGGCTCATTGCTCAAGATTTCTTGAGCTCGTTGCGGATTGAGCAATCGCCGGAAATTGGGTTACACTTCATCATTCTACCACAAACTTTGTTATCTTTTCGTTTTGTGCATATCTTAAAAGTGTTATCATATCTGGCCCTGTCCACATGAATATGCATATCACAATAAGCAGATAATTGTTTAAAACTTTCAACTCATATTTAATGCCCAACATGTGGCGTCTTTTGGCTTCAGCCTGTGGCAGAACTAGAACATTTGATTTTAATTAGATGACTTTAACTTTCAAAACAGGTTAAATGGGTTGAATTTAGTCGAATGTATAAAAGGAGGAGTTCCACATGAACAATATATATATATTTATATCTATTATAGGTCAGTCGTTGTACAAAAACGTGGCATAGATATTTTGACATGTTGTTGTTTATGCTTTTAAAACGAATTGGCTACTTCTGAGTCCGAAAAAAGATAAGATAAGAAAGATATGAATATATGTATATATATATATATATATATATATATATATATATATATATATATATATATATATATATATTCTCCTTAAGTATTTAATGTCTTCTGGGGAAGGTTAGGATTGAAGGTCTGTTGGGAACTCGTTCCTTGAATGTAAAATAATTTAATATCCTTGAACATCAATTAAAATCCATTAAATTAAAAACAAATATACAATTATTATATATTATATTATATAATATTATTAAAAGTTAAGTTAAGAGATTATTTTATATTATTATATATTATATTCTTAAACTAATCCAAAAAAGGGAACTAAAAGTGAAATGTTTTTCTTAATGCTAAAAATGGTTGTAATTATCATGAATATATCTAGTTGAAATATGAATAAGTCTTCAATATCATATAGCTGCCGTATAACATATGTCTTCTAACTGCTTTTCTTCCTAAAATTCTTTCTAAAATTCCACTGCAATTCAATTCACATTTGCTCCGCCCAACTGCACATTGCTGAGTTCTCGAATTTATCTATCTGTGTCAGCGACTGCTCCTTAAATTTCAACAAGTTGTTTTTTTTGGTGCATAAAATGCAAAATAAATTGCATTGCTTTGCAGTTTTTTTTTGTTAGTTTTGTTTTTATTTTTATTTTAAGTAAGCTATTAAAAATTTGTTTTGAAAAAATGCGACACGCCTGTCTGGATCGAATTGATGGCAGAAAAATTTGACTGAACTGAACTGGGTTCTATTTTTGGTAATTGTGGCCTGCTTTCAATATGTTTTTGTACTTGTATGCGGACCATGGCAGCCCCCTATTTTTCCAGGGTCCGGTTCCAGTTCATTGCAGATACACATAGATAGAGGAGGGGCGTGGCAATAGGCTGGGACGGGGGGCGGCGGCGGTCTATTTTCAACGACAAGATTGTGGGTCAAACATGCGTTGTCATCGGAGAAGAATACAACTTGCACACATGTGCGTAAATATGTATGTACACATACATCAGCTTATGTATGAATGTATGTTTATGTATATATAACAATTTTTTCAATCAGGCAGCAGCGTAAACAAAATACAAGCAACAAACAATCCATTAAAAGTTCATTAGAGACGCGCCCATTGCGGGGCATCGAATTAATTAAAGCTGCCTCACAAACTGAGCGAGAGAGAATGAGAGGGAAAGAATGGGAGAGAGCGAGAGAGAAAGAGAGATAGCATTGGGGAGTGGGCAGCGAAGGGTGAAAGCTGCATCACAAGATTGAAAGAAATTGTTTTTTATTATTTCTTGGAAAACGCAAACATATGAAATAACTTATAACAAGTAAAAAACTAAATGCAATAAATTGATAGCGACCATGAAAATACCCTGTGCTTAGCTGAATTTAAGAAATGAAAAAAGAATAAACAGTTTTAATATTAATATAATTATTTTTTAACTATTACCATGCTCCGTCAATTTATCACGTTGCGGAAATATTCAAATCTTTGATACATGCATTTATTAAGTTCTTAATTTCATTTTGGAAAATTATAATATTATTGATGTCAATTAAGCATAAGTTAAAACTTTTCCACACAAACTTTTTTTTTCCAAAAAAATGCATTTTTGCGATAATAGAAAAACCGCTCTTAAATGTGTTTTCACAGAGATATTTGATGCGCTTGGAGTTCAATTGGTACGAGCTCTTTTCCGCGTTTTTTTCACACTTGCGGGTGGAATTTCCCAAAAAACTCGGCATCTGACAGCTCTTAAGGAAGAAATAGTACAAGATCTAACTCTTAAGGGGTGTGCTGTAAATCAGTCAATCAGTTAGTCAATCAACCAGTCAGTCAGTCATTCAGTCAGTCAATCTATCAGTCAGACAATCATTCAGCCAATCAGTCAGACAATCAATCAGTCATCCAATCAGTCAATCAGTCAATCATTTAGTCAGTCAATCATTTAGTCAATCAATCAGTTAGTCAATTTTCTTCATATAGAGTTCACAGATTTCTATATATTTTTTATAATTATTCGCAGTCATATACACCCCATATGCCATTTGCTTACAGGGTATTCGAAACATAAGTCAAATTGCTGCGTAAGCCGCGGCCAAAGAATTCTTAAAAGTCGAGTTTCAGCGTGCGGCCAATAAGTAGGCGCAGCTACAGCTTGGCCCATGAACTGGGTGTGCGTGTGACAGTGTGTATCTGTGTGTGTGTGCGAGTGTGTGTATCTGTGGGTGCGTGCGTGTGTGCGTGCGGTCATAATGAAAATAAATTTGTTTATGCGCTGACTTTGTTGGCTGGTTAAAGAAAGAAGTTCTTTGTTTGCCGCTGCAGTTGAAAGTTGTTGCCGCAAAGAATCAACACTTTTGTGTCACGTAGCAGCAACATGCAACATGCAGCATGCAGCAGCAGCAGCAGCCACAACACACGGATGCATTTATAGTTAAGCTTTGTATAGGATGCAGCACCTTGCCGCCCACTTGAAGTCGCTTAAATGTAAAGCTAATTGGCTGCACTTTGGCCCCATTGGCCGCATGTGGAGCGAGATAATGAAATGCCCGCAGCAGGCAGGCGGGTGGCATGCAACATGCAGCATGCAGCATGCAGCATGCTTCGAGTGCCACTCAGCACTAAATGCATGGCTAATCACATTATAGATAGCGATATGTCTTTGTGCGGCACTTGAATAGCGACCGCTGTGGCCCTCATCACGGCGTGGGCGCAACATCGGCAGCAGCTGCAACATCATTATGCCCCAACCCCATCATCATCATGATGATGATGTTGAGTTTTTATGGATTGGCGCCTTTTGTTCTATGTCTATGGCCTTATACCTTTATTAGTTTGCTTTTGTTTGTTCAATTTATGAACTGAACTCTCGACTCCATTGAACTCTGGCTTTGGCTGCAGTTGCAACATTAACAAACACACACACACACACACATACGCACACATGCACATGCACAGCATACAGAAAACTTGTTTCTCTTCTGTTAGTTTTGTATTGTTTTTCTCCAGTCTGTCTGTCTCTCTCTCTCTCGCCCTTTTTCTCTCTGGGTTGTCTCTGACTGTTTTGCATTTGGCGCAATGCTAATTCATTTGCATACACAATAACAACACCCACAACAACTCTCTGTCTGTGTGTGTGTGTGTGTGTGTGCGCCTCATTCTCATTCATGCCAAAACTGCTGCCAACTTGACGGATGGCCCCGGCATGCTTGGCTGCATTTTAAGTTCATCTATTTGTGGCATATTGCCTGTGCCCGACTCTGACTTCTCACTTCTCAGTTCTCATTGCCCCTCTCCAGTCCACGCCCCCTGCTTTCTACAGCCCCTCTCTTCTCTGTATATATATACTATGTATTCTCAACTCCCTATTCATTACTATGCTAGGCAGTAGACGGAACGAGCTGTTCAATTAATTTTGCTGCCCATTTTGAAAATAAACAAATTGGCTGCAAGTGCGACTACAAGTTGAGACAAGTAAAAGTGCTCGAGTCAAGAATGCTCGACTTCAAGATACCCCACACAGTTAACAAATAAGAAGAAGAAAACAAAGAGCTTATAGAATTTGTTGTATTTAATTGTGAAGCAACTGCTTGCAATTTGACACGTTTAGAAGGCCAGCATATCGCTTCTTTATCGCTTTTTTATAAATAAAATATAATATGTTTGCAGAGTTTTGATCGAGAATGAGAAGAAATGCATTGTTTTCTAGCCTTTTGTTTTTTAATTTATTTATTAAGGGTCGTGTCTTCCTAATTATTTGATTCCTATTATTTAGAGAGCTCTGAAGATTCCATAGATTCCGACACATTTTCTGTAAATACACTCTATGATAAACTTCTTTTTATGTCCATTAAATTTAGTCGGGCTATAAGAATGCAATGAAATGAAATATCTTATAGGCAGCATTAAAAACTCCCATGTATATCGCTATATTTATGTTAGGTGCTATTCCAACTAACGTCTCCAGCTGTGCGGATAATTCATCTGTGGCTTTTTCCTCCATAGCTCAGCTTGTTGCGTTTATCATTAATTGCCTGGTTTGGCCTGGCCTGGCTCGAACTGGTATGTTGCTGTGCGCGTTGACATATTTAATGCCTCAATTAAGTCGTTTCCAATTTTTTATTAGTATTGCACGCATCCTAAGTCATTTTGCCACATTCGACCCATCACGAATTTGAGTACTCGGGGCGACATATGTGGCCCCATTCGAGTGCTGAGAATGTTTGTTTTGGGCACGGGATTAACAGTGAGCTCCTCTATAAATAAACGCAGCCATTGATAAGTCTGGTTTAAATGGAATGCAGACGTCATTAGACAGATTAAACGCAGCATATTCAGCGTATCAATGGAATTCCTTTGCTGTTTTCTCTTCTGCTCGACAATCTTATCAAATATGACAAGTATTTATTCGCTTTTGATAAACAGCTCGCAAAACATTCACGAGAAATTCACATCAGACTTAAAAATATAAATGCAAGTGAAAGCATGAGGCATGCTTTAAACATTTGGAATGTTGCATTTAGTTTAGTATCTTTAATAAAAACAATTGTCAATTGTTGCTGTCAATTATTGACATTGTTGTTTAGCTTTGATTCAGCGAGTTTAAGTCGTAATTTCACAACATGCAGCTGTTTAATGGAGAATGTTAGCAAAGGCGTTTAAATATGTTAAATTAGTGTGCTGATTTCTTTTTTGTTTGGAATTTAGTCTAAGGAATTCCTTTTAAGGATTTGCAGATATTTCTTTGATTTAATTCCTCCTGCTTTTTCTCTTTCTTTCTCGCTCTCTCTATCTCTCTCTCCTCCCTCTTTCTCTCTCTCTCTCTCCTTCTCCCTCTTTCTCTCTCTCTCTCTCTCGCTCTTTATCGCTTTCTTTAGCTCTTTAGCACACATGTTTCTTTCTTCAGTTAGCTCTTTAAAGCCACTTGTTATTGCCTTCTCATATTTATCGCCTTTCTCTGCGATTTTCATGAAGTCAAGTAAGGCTTTTGGTCATTATCGGACTTGTCCAGTTCAAGCTATTGTGTCAAATTTGAAACATGCACCCATTTTTCTAACCATTCCTTATCCAATTCAAAAGCCAGGTCTTATGAAATGCTGTCAATGAATGCATACAGCCGGAAATGGATTGGACGAAGAAAGCTAGAACATTTTCTATGTTGAAAAACAACAAAGGTTTAAAATATGTGCTGCCCACTTAAAGCATTGGTAAACACTCGCATTTATTAACAACTTTCCATTTTCATGTTATTCACCCAAAGATCCAACCGATCAGGCGCTAATTTCCACTCGAATATGCTTTGGGAGAGGGGGGGCAAAAGCAACATCAACAAATGTGGAAAACAGTTGTTTATGTTAATTACGTATACGTATAGCAGTTGCTTGGGCGGCATATTTCTCTTTCGTTAAGCCTATGAATGGTCTACAAATTGTGGTTGGGTGACCCAATTGGCTATAACTATCTGTATCTGCATCCCAATGATAATTAAGCACTAACGAGGCGAGACCTTTATGCTTATATAAGTCACACATCTATTCATAATTCTCATAAATTTGATGCCTTGCTTCTCTTTTGCAGATGACGTAAACGACAACAACAATAACAACAACAACAAAAAAACTACAACGAGTCGAAAAACATTAATTTGATCAACCCCTGCATTGAGCAGTCTTTGGAATTGTTTAACGCCCCGTAACGAATAACGAATTTTGAAATTGTATTCCATATCGAAGTCGGTTTTGGTCTATATAGATTATGAACCTAGCCATTATGAGGTCGTCGGTCTTATCAGCGAAGTGCAATCGAGACGCAACGTGGCCAATTTTATTGCTATGTTTGCTGCTGGCGGCGGCGGCGGCAAACGCTGAGCGGGACTTCAATGTGAACGACTCTCAGGTGAGCGGGAGGAAGGGAAAGATGCCACAGAATGCGCTGCTTTGTTGCAACTTCAACTGGGACTGCGGCCTGTCATTTGTCTGTTAATTTTGATTGATGATGCCTGACACATTTCACTTGAAAATGCCGACGAATGACTGCCGCAGCGAGTGCAACTGCAACTGCAACTGCAACTGCTGCAATTCAGCATTGTTAACTTATTGAACTCTTGTGCGGTTTTCTTTGTAGGTGCCCGTCATAGAGCCCAAAGATGCGCCCGCCTACCAGCAAGATCCATATGTGACAGAGCTAATGCACTGCCAGCAGACACAGCCGGAGATTGTCCTCTCGCTGCTCCTGAGGAAGCACGACTGGAGCGAACTGAGCCTGGCCAAGCGTGCGCATGTTCAAGCCAAATTGGCCAAGTTCTTTGCCATACCCAAGGTGAGTCTAGCAAGTGCCTGATTATGTATATAATTCTCATGCCATGCCCTCTCTCACTTGCAGGAATTCATTACGTTGGATTCGGTCTCGAAGCGGGAACTGGGCAACATGCACAAGCTGGCCATGCGCAAGGGCGGCAAGGGCCAAAAGCATGTGGAAACTGCGAATCGTCGTTTGGGTCGCGCCAGTTTTATGGTAAGTCGTTAAATTTGGAATTTGCTTAGCGATGTGGTGAATAAATCTTTGCCCGCAATTTTTGCAGATCGGCTGTGGCTCGAGTTACTTCAGCATGGGTGAGCCAATAGCCAAGCAGATACCCCACCAAATCAAGGATGGCACCATTGGCGCCCTAACGGAGGAGAACTTTGGCCTGTGGTTTATATGGCGCAAGGAATTGAAGTCTAGGTAGGGACTTGGAGAGGAGTATAGAGAGCGTAGCAGAGTTAGAAATGAGTGCATTGAGTGCATTCATATTGTAGTGAATGTTTTGAGTTATTAACCGATACTTGCTTGAGCACTTGAAATGGATCTATTAATGCCAAACAATTGCTTTTGATTAGCATTAGATAGTCGAATACTAAGCAAATGTTTCACGCCCAATTCAAAAATTTGTAAATACCAAGTACTTGCGTTCAGCTCTGAAAATCGAAACATATAATTGGTAGCTAGTTCGTAATAAAGATTGTAATTCAGATAGATTTAAAAAAGGCTGATCTTAAAACGTTGCCTAAGCAAATCAAATGAATGGCTTGCATTTATATTATCAAGCACTTCGTTGCGAAGAGTTTTAAACAAAAACCCAATCAAGCGATAATTAATATAATTATATAATTATATGAATCAAGTACTTGAATGGGCTAAGTTAATAACCGATACTCGCTTGAGCACATGATATCCATCTATTAATGCCAAACAATTTTTAATTAATATTAGATAGTCAAATACTAAGCAAATATGTGTGAGAATCCTAACAAATGCTTTCATGCCCAATTCAAATATTTGTAAATACCAAGTACTTGCGTTCAGGTCCGCAAACCGAAACATATAATTGGTAGCTAGTTCGTAAAAAAGATTGTAATTCAGATAGACTTCAAAAAGGGTGGCACCTTAATAGGTTGCCTTAGCAAATCAAATGAATGTCTTGTATTTCTAAATACCAAGTCGTTGATTGTCTTAAACAAAAATCCAATTAAGCGAATGTAACCCAAGTGAAAGAAATCAAGTACTTGGTTGGCTTAAGCTCATCCAAAAACAAAGCTGTTGAGCGAGTGAAAGTGTGTACAAGAGTCTGTATTTATCTCTGATTTCCATTTGGTTAGCTGGACTTGCAACCAAATGGAAGTTGACTTTCAAATATATTTGCGAGCACTCGCAAGACTGGTTGACTTGCTGTCGCTGATTCATTCATGCTGCTTGCAATTGCAGATCCCAACGAAAGCGACGTCAGTCGGAGGGCAGCGGCGACGAGGATGACTACGACTATGGCGAGGATGACGAAGATCCGGCCGCGTAAGTATTACTCATGCCGAAATTGATGACAATTTTGACTAACTTTTTTACGATTTTGTCTTTTTCCAGTGAACCAGTTACGGTTGTGCCCACATCGCATGCGCATCGACATCACCATGGCGCGGTGAGTGTTCAATTTGAGAATTGGATGTTGTCTTTCTGGTTTATTTTTTCATTTTGTGGTGTTTTGGATTACCTGAGGTTTTAACTGTTGGTTGGATGTGACAAACAGTTTTATGTTATTATGTATAACCTATTATTATTATATATATATACGACTATACAGACCAATACGTTTAAGTACATTCGTTTATAATTTACGGCAGCTCATGATTATAATTATGTTTGTTACTGCACTTTGTTGATAACTGCAAAAGACACACGAAATTCCCACACACAGATCACAAAATACTCACACATACCTATATTTTATATATACATATATATCAATGAATTTTGATGATACGACTCTCTTTTAACATTGTGTATATGTATTTCATCATATGGTGTTCTCGTCTTTTCTTCTCTCTCTCTCGTTTTTTTTTGCCGTTTACATTCTCGTTTCTCAATATCTCTCTAACTCTCTCTCTCTCGCTGTGCTCATTTACTTAACTGTTACTGACATTACAATATGAATGTTTATTATTCATAAACTAACAAAAACAACTCTAACAACAACAACAACAACCATCATGAACAACACACAACTAATCCGCAGTCGGAGCACGAGGAGAACCCGGGCATGGCCAGCTCCTCGGCATCCTCCTTGCCAGCTAACAAATTGGATGAGGAAATCGAAGAAAGTGTCTCCAAATTGGAGTCTGTCATTAGCAAAACCATTGAGAATACCAAAAATATCAAGGAGCTGCCGGTGCTCAATGTCGACGACGATGTCGAGGACGTTGAGGATGTTGAGCTGCAGCAGCTGGGCCAGACGCCGCACAGGCAACAGCTGGGCGTGCCCGCAGCGCCGGTGATTGTGGAGAATGAAAATGGGCTCGGCAATGAGCTGGAACTCAAAACGGGCCGCGAGCAACAGCAGCTGGAGCAGGAGCTGCAGCCAACCACAACAACAGCTGCGCCTGGCAGCAGCAGCAGCAGCTCCTCCATGGCAACGGTAAACCTAGACGCAGAAGACAACAACAACAACAACAACAACCAGGTTGACACTGCGGCCGTCGCTGTTGATGTAGCTGAGCACGCTGCAACCAGCACCTCACAAACGACCACGAACCACAACAACAACAACAATTTAACACCTGCCACACCAGGCACACCTATGCCAGCGTTTGTCCCTGTCCAAACCGAGTCTGAGTCATTTTCACCATACGATGCCAGCTCCTCCATGTCCCATCCAAGCATTTACTCCCCATCCTCATCCCCCGCAATAGCATCAACCATCGAAACTGTCGAATCGTCTGCCTCCACCTCCACCTCCACCTCCACTACCACCACAACCTCCACCAGCAGCAGCAGCAGCAGCGGAAGTAATCCTGTTGCTCCTGGCATCACAAACCCAGCCACAGCATCAGCCTCCGCATCAGCTTCAGCCTCAACCGCTGGTCCACCAAGCACACCAAGTGTCGTAGACTTTGATATGGCTAACACTCTCACAACAACAACAGACTCTGCACCAACATCATCATCTTCAACGTCATTAAACCCAGCAACTTCATCATCATCATCATCAACAACAACAACAATTGCAACTATGCCAACAACAACAACAGCAACAACAACAACACAATCACAAACGCCAAAGGTAATGTCGCTTTTGTGTGTGCCTGAGTGTACGTATGTTTGTGTGCTTGAGTGTGTCTCTCTGTGCGTGTGTGTGTGTGTGTGTATGTATCTCTTTATGTCTCTCGTTGTGCGACAATTGTAACTGTTGTTTAGCCTTTTATGTGTCTGTATTCGTCTCCTGTCCAACGCCGCCGCCGCCCTCTCACCGCTCCGTCGACAAGCTCGGCGCATATACATATATATAAAACTAGCTGTATACGTATATATATGTGATATATATCCTTGTGTTTGTGTTGTATACAGTGTTGCATAATTGTTTAAATCGTATGTTGTACAACCTTGCCGCAGATCTAATCCCTAGAAAGTGTATAAACTTTAAGTTCCTTTTTTTTTTTGCAGATTTAGTAATAGAAAGTTCATCCTTAACATCCAGAAATAATTCAAAATGAAGAATTATTTATGTATTCGAATTAAATTAGCTTAAATATTGTTATGTTTAGATATTTATTTATAGTTATATTTTATATATTTTGGTTTTAGTTACTTTATTTGTATTATCTCTTATATTAAGGGCTTGTGGTGAAGGTTTTACAAGGTTTCGGCTATTTCGCGGCTTTTAGCTTCTACTACTAACTTTTAGCACTGAAAAAGATAGAATGTCCCAAAGAAATTCCTATAGTTCCCAAATAGATAAAAGATATTGTGGTCACAAAATAGGTTACACATGATGTGACATGATTTTATAGTATTATAATTTTCAGCAGTTCCTAATGAAAAACTTTCCAAACTAATGTAAATTGTTAAGAATAACAAAAAGTGATTAGTCTGTGGAAGGTTCTGATAATTATCTATTATAATTGAAAAATTGCTTTATATATATTTAATAATTCCCATTTTTCTATATAAACACAGCGCTTAGCGTTTTATAATAATTACAAATATAGAAAGACCTTTTCGTCTCAGGTATATCGATTTATTATATTTATTTCTTCGATGTAATATTTCATATTTATAGCCCTTCAATAGATACTTTCTCTAAGATTTGCTGCCCCTTGTTGCTGCGCTTGAGCGAGTTTTCCTCTTATTATTATATTAGCTAGTTTTCCAGTTAATCAGCTCCTGTCGAACCTGCCCACATTTATTTTCGTTGACCTTTTTGTCCTGTTTATCTCATGAATTTCTGTTTTGCAATCCAAATTAAATATAACAAAATAAAAATGCAAACTGCAGACAAATGCAAATGAGCTCGAGCTGAGCACCTGGCTGCCGCCAGCAACGGATGTGCCTGATGCGGATGTGGCAGCCACAACGCGTTTAACGCTGGCCGAGATCGAGTTAGTCGAGTCCACGACGACGGCTTCGCACGCGCACAGCACGCTCTCGATTAGCCCCAAGGTGAACTAATACAACTTCCGCCCAAACACGCTCTTGTATGCATATAAAAGTAGCTATATGTATAACATATATCTATATATCAAATTTAATAAGCTGCACCAAATACCCCCCGCCAATCTCCCCGGCCAGCCCAGGCAAAGTAAACCCTCGTGGGCCGCCGCCTCCCATTGCCAACTAGTTAAGCCAATTAAGGGATTTCAACGTTTACGGCTAATGCACTTATCCTTTGAAATGGGATGCCAATCAGCGCTGATTAACAGCGCATTCTCCTCGCATGTACACTTCCTTGGTATTGCATGAATAGTATATGTATCTGTACTATAAGTATCTTTAGCTATGTATCTGTATCTGTATCTGTATCTGTGGCACCCCCGTAACAACTCTGCTTGCCCTTAGCTCCACACTATTCAAGCATGACACTTAAAAAAAAAAAGAAAGAAAAGAAATAAAAGCGCGTCACTCCAATTAGCCAGTTCGTATGTCATTTAATGAGTTCTCTGTAATTCGCAGGCAGGAGATGCTGTCGACGCCCTCGAGGCCGCCAGCAATAGCAGCGTGCCCAATCTGGCCAGCAATGAGGTGAGTCAGTCATAAAATAAAACGAAACTAAACGTAAACTGATTGTTCAACATTTTATGCTTCAGCTGGCAACGGCGGCGTCGACGACGACCCGTCAGCCGCAGCTGGAGGTGAGCAGCTCGACGGATGCCTCCACGGATTATGTAGAGCCGCGGCAGGAGAATAGCGTGCCCATCATTAAAATGCGTCTGCAGAAGCTGGCTGTGCCGTCGGGCAAGGCGTTCAGTTTTGTTGTGCCCACGGAAACGTTTTTCGATACCGAGGATCAAACCAATCTGCGCCTGGAGCTAACCGACAAGGATGGCCACGAGCTAAAGCCCACATCCTGGCTGCAATTCAATGCCGATAAACGCGAGCTCTACGGACTGTAAGTGGCTGATTTGAAAGATTTGAGAAAGTTATTTGAATATCTTGTTACTTTTCAGCCCGCTGGACGATGCCGTGTCGCGCTGGCAGTATCGTCTCTCGGCTACAGATTCCGGCAATGCCAGCGTCACGGAGACTGTGGAGATCAGTGTGCAGCAGCATCGTGCGGTGCGCACCATCAATCATGAGATCAGCATTGCGGTGCGCATAAATGAGAAGCACGGCCACAACATTGACTGGCAGCTGGAGCTTATAAAGGCCGTTGCGCACACGCTGGAGGATGGCAACAGCTCGGCGCTGGTGGTACGCGAAATACGACAGACGCTGCTGGATCCGCAGAGCGCCAGCTTTATCTACTTCAATGAGACGCTGCCCACCAGTGACTGTCCCGAAACAGAGCTGAATGAGCTGGTGCAGCGCTTGGATGTGCAGCGTTTGAATGAGCTGGTGCAGCCGTTGCTGAGCATCAAGTCTGTGATGGGTCAGCTAATTGGCGCTTGCCAAAAGACTGAGCTAGCCAAAATAAAGCCCACAACGCACATGTCCACGAATTTGCCGCCTATGCCGCGCAACCAGGTGGATCGTGTGAATGCCTCCGTTGGCCAGTTGCTCGTTTACAAGGTGCCCAGCGATACGTTCTACGATCCCAACGACAATGAGTTGACGCTCACGCTGAAGACCAAGGAGCACAAGGAGCTCAGCACACGCCACTGGCTGCAGTTCGATTCGAAGAATCAGGAATTCTATGGCATACCCAAGAGCGGCGACATTGGCACCGAGGAGTATCTGCTCATGGCCGAGGACAGCGGCGGCCTAACTGCCAACGATGCGCTCGTCGTTGTCGTCACCCATACGCCCAAAAAGGACTACGCCATACTGTACAAGGCATATCTGGCCATACGCCACGAGAGCTTCAATGCGGAACTGCAGCGTAAATTTGTGGAGCGCATTGCCCAGCTGCATGGCGATGCCAATACCAATCAGATTTTGGTGCGCTCCATTACCACGCACCATGACTCGGATGGGACAATTGTCAACTTTTACAATGCTTCGCTGTACAAGACGCACAATCGCTGTCCCGACAAGGAGATGGCCGCCACGCGCAACATCTATCTGAGCAGCGATATGATGCCAAGTCTCAGCGTGAAGAAAGCACTTGGGCCGGAGCTAAATCTGACCAGCTTTACGGTGGTGCCCTCCGGCACCTGTCATCGTAAGTGAAGCAACACGCCTGGGCATAGCACGGGAAAACATTGTAAATCTGTTTTTCTATTTGTTTTTAGATGCGGAGAACAGCGACATCAGCCAGCACGAGTACATACCACCGCGCACCAAGGAGCCCAGCTTGAAGCCAACCTTTCCCGATGAGTATTTCGCCACCTTCATACTGCCCGCTGTTATTATTGTGGTCATGATATTGCTGGCATCCATCATAGCCTGCTGTTTGCATAGACGCCGACACAAGAGCGGCAAAATGGAGTTGGGTAAGTCTCAAAGTCAAGTCATTATATTTGCACTTGAATTCAGCCTAATCTTCTAACTAATTGCAGGCGATGAGGAGGAGCGTAAGTCGTTTCGGACCAAGGGCATACCTGTTATCTTTCAGGACGAGTTCGAGGAAAAGCCCGAAATAGGCAACAAGAGTCCAGTCATACTTAAGGATGAGAAGCCGCCACTGTTGCCGCCCTCGTATAACACCTCCAATATGAATGGTGACAACGATGTCGATGAGTATGTGCCACCGCCGGCTGTGGTGCTGGGTGGACGCGAGGTCCGAGGGAAATCACCGGCAACGCCCTCATATCGCAAGCCACCGCCATATGTATCGCCATAAATGTGTCAACAGCAGCAGCAGCAGCAGCATAAACAACAATAAGAGCAGCAACAACAACAATAATCACTATTAATCAATTCTTAACAAAAACAAAAACAAAAAGAAAAACAATTTACAATCTTAATCAAAGATATCTTTCGCACCCTCGATATCAACATTATCAACGTTAACTCAAAAGTTGTTCTGAATTTGAATTGAGGTGCAAGTCGACAGCCCCGCCCACAATTATGATAATATTTATGAAACGGTATTATGTACGGACACAACTGTAAAACAATCAATTAACGATTTCAATACGCGACTTGGCTAACAACTTAAGCTAAAACTAAAAAAAAACTAAACATTTAAGTAAAACTAACTATGCTGCATATAATTTATCTAGTATGTACCTTAACTTATATGTATACACACACACACACACACACTCACCCACACGTACACACACTCACACATACACACACTTTAGTAGGCAAGCGAAAGAGCTTGAAAAACACACACACACACACACACGCGAAACCTTTTATAGGAGCGCATTTAAAGCACGTTGAAACGCGGCCAGCCGCTGTTTGACCCATGCCCTTTGCCCAGGCTCGACGTTTATGTATCTAACTATTTATTATTTTTAGTTATTGTAAGAATTTTTGTGCAGCTAACAGACGTTCGGCTTGAGCTATTTAAGCCGAATTGTTTGGTCCCTATTTTTGGCCAGTACCGTCCGAAGTGTAGCAGCAACAGCTCACCTTTAGAATTCTCTCCCCTTCAAAAGCTGGCCGCTGCCCAGGCAATTTCTATTTTTCGTTGAGGGGGCCAACACGCTAGCCACATTCTGTATGAAGCTTGAACTTGTTGGCCGTCTAGTATTATATCATATCATATATTAAAAAATGGCAGTCACTTGAGCAGGGGGCATCTCGCTTCAATTTTGCATTTAGTTTTTAAGAAGCAATCGTTTTTATAATGATGAACTTTTTAGATTTATGCTATACTCGATACAGCTGCCAATTGAATAGTGAGTACGTTCACACAATTCATTTATAAACAACAAACAAAGAAACAACTACAAATCAAAATAATAGTACATATTCCGAATTCCTATAGTTGCCCCACAAGTGCTTCCTCCATACCACCAAAATCAAACCCAAAACGTAATGATCTACAACAACAACAACACACATACCCACACACACACAAAGTATATCAAATCATTACTTAAAGTAGCCCCCCTTAGTTATTAATTGATTTTACAAAACCCTATATGATTAGAATATACACGTATTTATACATATATATACTTAAACTTATAATTACTTGAGAAGGAACCATTTGAATTGTACTAAAAACTGCATATTTTAGCTATGTAGTGAGTATGTCCATTGATTTTTATATACGAGACCGTCATCTATGTAAGTTAGAGCAATATTTTGTCTGAAAAAAAAAACAAATGAATGAAAAAACCATTATAAGAAACAAATTACTTAATGAACAAAAGAAATGGAAAAAGGAAAGTTAAAGAAAATGCGACCGCAATGCGCCGTAAAGCCTATTAAATTAAGCATATAGCATGTATGTACGATTATGTGTACTAAATTGAGTAAATTGTATAAGCTCATTAAGCCTAAAATATTTACACTGTATTTTGTAACAACAACAACAACACACTCACACACACACACACAACAATAACGGTATCAATTTATTTTGAATAAAAAATGCCAAAGATAAATACTTTTTCTTAAGTTTAATGTTAATTTAAGGACATTAATTGCAAATGTGCATAAAATTGGATAGTTACTACGTTTATGTAGTGAGAGTAAAATCTTGTGACGTCACGTTAGAAGCAGACGTCAAGTTTTTCCCAAAATATAATTAAGTCAGGCGCAACTTACTTGCCCGATGGCTAAGTAATTAAAAAATGATCATTAAAAAACCAAGTACAAGCAACTTAATAAGCCAATATTGTTTTTGGCGTTGCCCGCTTGCTTAAACATTTTTAAAGGTAAAATCTTCATATCTTAATTTCATGCGCAGCCAACTTAATAGGCCCCCAAATTGCCTGATGGAGTTGCCAGATTGCTTTGAAGCTTAAAGAGCTTGCGTTTATTTCAAGGTTCGTTGGTGTGAAAAAACCACACACGCAGACAACACCAAACACACACACACAGGCACACACACACACATAGACACGCGCCAACTCACAGACACACCACAAGTAAGTACACAAACTGATAACTGTATACACAAATTGTTTTTAATTGAACCAATAAATGATAGCATAGAAAACTGAACTAGATACATGAAAAAATCACATAAAATAAAATAAATATAAAAAAAAAAACAATAATTGTGCATAGAAATTGTGTGCGCTCTGATCATGTATTGTGTGTGTGCACAACCAAAAAGAAAAATCAATTGAAAGCAAATTGTGGAAAAAGTGTTTATATATTTGGTAAAATTATTTGGCTACGTGGCCCGCCCCAAAAATAATTATGGTAATTATTGAAGAAAGACCTAAAGTCAATAACAAGAATAAACAAATAAATAATAAATGAATAAATTGTTTGCAATTTGTAAGCAAAAATTTAATTGCAACACACACACGCTCACGCGTACATACACATCTATAAAAATTACTAATAAACATTTATATATATATATTTTGATATAAATAAAAATGCGTTTGATTCCATTTTAATTGATGTTTGGGCATATTGGAATTTTTGCGCTAATTTTGCTAATGAATGGGGATATTTCAATTTATTTAAATGCCAAGCCGGAGCCCAGCTCAAGCAAATTATGATATCAAATCAAAAAGCATAACACATAATGAAGTAATATAAAATTTTTGATGTTGCCGTTGTTAGCTCTCACCTTCTAATCAAAAGACGTTCGGCCAAAAGTCGAATGCTTGTGTGTGTGTGTGTGTGTGTGCGTGTGCTCGGTAGAGATGGACATGTGACGGGAAGAAAATTTCGTGACACGACGGGTCCGTGCTGCCAAAATATATTTCGTGCGTGTTCTTCACTAACACGAAAAATACGATCTCTAAGTCTGGCTACAGTAAAAACTCGGCTTTCGACTCAAGCCCAGTCAAAAAAAAATATTTCATTTTATTGATGGGGTGAAGTTCATAATTAGATAGACTGATCACGATATTCTTATGCTCAAATATTGAACAAAAAGCGAATAATTTTAAACGTATACAGAGATTAGTCCAGCTTGGCATTCCAGCTAACTGTGTGACTAGCGAATGGAGCCTTTAAACATCTGGCAACATTCTTAATAAATATCGAATATGTCTAATGAGTTCGTGCTTTAAGATTTTTAAATTCTTATACAAATATATAAAGTAAATGTCATACTAAATGACATTTTTGCCTTGTTTTCTTATCGTATAAATCTAGGGCGTGCCTTAAGTGTATGTATGTATGTTTGTGTATGTATGTTATGTATGTATTGAATGTTATGAATGTTATGTATGTTATGAATGTTATGTATGTTATGTATGTTATGTATGTTATGTATGTTATGTATGTTATGTATGTTACGTATGTTACGTATGTTATGTATGTTATGTATGTTATGTATGTTATGTATGTTATGTATGTTATGTATGTTATGTATGTTATGTAATGTATGTTATGTATGTTATGTATGTTATGTATGCTATGTATGTTTTTCTCATGCGTATATGATACATTTATTTTCGTGTTGGGTCTTGTCGCATAAATCCGGCCCGCGCCCATCTCTAGTGTTCAGTGTGCCTCGAGTCCTGAATGTCCTGAGTTTATGCTATTGATTCGGTTACTTTGACAACCAATATGCGTTGGCCGGATCCTGGATGCTGTATGCTTACGTATACCCATAATACACACACGCACACTCGCACACACTTGGCTGGCTTCGTTGACGCCAGGCGTTGCCTTGTCTGTCACTCAATTCAGCTGTAATGGTGGGAGGGGGGCGGGGGTGGCAGCTGCCACTTCAGGCTGTTGTTGTTATTGTTGCTGCTGCTGCTGTTATTATTATTATTATTATGTAATGCAGTCATTTAATTGGTAACAAATTGTATTGTTTGGCTTGGCATTTCTTTGCCAGTTGCTTTTGTACGCTTTTATGACTTTTCCAGGAAACCAAACCTAAGCATTCAACAAAACACAACAACAGCAGCAGCAGCAGCAGCAACATGGCATACCTGCCGCATGTATCCACCTGGCTGGCACATACATATGTAGATGTATCATATATGCTTAAAGCATGTTGTTGTTAACTTTAATGCCAGCCCCCGCCCAAAGGCCTTGGCTCTGGCTGGGCATCCATTCGGTCTGGGATCCGCCTGTCAAAGCAAAACTTTTGCCCTGGCCAATTGTTGGCTGCCGTTTGTTGCCGTTGTTGCCCAACTGCAAAGCTTTTGAGTTCGACTGCAATACGCTTATGAGGCTGCAATTAAAAAGTCACCGACTATTTAGAGCCAACTGCCAAGCAGCAGCAGGACATCAAATTTGTGCTGACAGTTGTTTCAGAGGAACCAAATTATCTAACTATTTGTCTGGCAATATGCGAGTAATTTGCTCGGATTGCATTCAAAGGTAGCAGCACAATTCCCACTGATTGGACGGGCTCATCGCAGCCGCGAGAAGCGAAGAGAAGTTGAGAATGGCGGTATTTGTTGGCTAAAGGACTCGGCATTAGGAAAAACAATAGTAAAGCTATTAGAAAAGCGAATATCGAATCAACAAAAGACGTGAACTTTAAATAGAGAAGCGCAGAGAGAAGCGACAAGTGGAATAGTGAGAGAATAGTAAAAAGCGTAAGCCATGAGACAAGCAGAAAACTGTTAGAAAGCAATCAGAAAGTGATAATTGAGCCATAAGAGAGGTGAAGACAATCAGAGAAGCGACGAGACAAGTTATTAGCAAAGAGGAGAAGCAACGAGCTAATAAACTCTATATATGATTTCTCAGGCTTCACAAGGGAATTGAAGAGAGAAGCAAAGCAAGAAGTAAATAAAGTACCAAGCCCTACTATCTTAAGCCTTACCTTTCTCCCTTAAGAACTCGTTTTGGTTCTGTATTTACTTTTCGCTTTGCTTCTTGCTTCTTTAATTATCGCCTTGTTTCACAACCCACTTCTCGCTTTGCTTATCGCGCTCTCCTACTAGATTCTCGTTAAAGTCTTTCCTGTGTATATGTACTTGATTTTCGCTTAAGCTCTTTCATTGTTGCTTACATAACTTCTTGCTTTGCTTCTCCCTTCGAATAAGGTTTCTTTTGTTTGTGTGTGTCAATCAAACTTAATTATATTGTTTAACTCCATGAATTTCTATGCATATCTCATGTGAAAATATATATCACATATCGCACGGTTTTCGTATTGGGGCTCTGATAGCGAACCGTGGTCTGGTTTTATCATTGCGCAACAGCTGGCGTAGAGTGTCCTTTTGCTTATGGCTATTCCCGGCGTTGCCATAACACTCATTATCGCTATCCTGGCCCCATTATGCAATGAAGCCTTTTGCAGCTCCATCCACTCAATTTTTGCCCCATTTGCCGTTTCAAGTTACCCCAAAACACAACAACAATTGGCGAGAGGAAGAGAGCGGGAGAGAGAGAGGGAGAGAGAGGGGGGGGGGACAGTGTATAATTAACTTAGAGTCTTACAAACCAGCCTTGTGGTAAGACTGGGTCCAGTGCAGCTAAAACTTTCGATGGGGATAAATACTTTCTGTGAAGCACACACTCACAGGCACACACCTACACACACACACACACACACACACACACAGATGAGTGCTAAAATTGTATCATAATTTAGTTGGGGCAGCGCGTGTGCTGTGTCTGCAAATGGAAATCTCTTTTATATGCCATCGACTCGTTGTCCTTTGCTCCGCTTTCTGCTTTCTGCTTTCAGTGTCCCGGTATCTCGTCCGGTCTGCTGGCTTCATCCACACGCCCAAAAATCGCCTCTTGCACCTCGGCGCAAATGTGATTTCAGCTTTCTGAAAATATTTACTGCAACAGGCAACAAAAAAATCGTGGCAATTTTTGCGTGGAGCTTTGTTTTTGCCAAGTGACCAGCAGACAGGTGGGCGGGCAGGTGAGCGTGCCCCAACCTTCAGGTCGAACTGTTTTTGCCACGCCTACTTCAATTGTTTGCACTGTCACAAAAGTAAGAGCAACAATATTTGCCAGCGCAATGAATGACAACCGGAATGCTCTACAGAGATAACAGAGTGCAAGCTGTTCCGGAAAGTGCATGTACCTGGACTATTTGTAGGGTAGACCGACTTTTTTGCTGCATATTGTTCCTCATTTCGTTTTCTTTGCTGTGTTTTTTGCTTTACCGCCCATGGTCAAGCGGCAGACACGCCCATTTAAATGGCTGCATAGCTGCAGGTGATTTTTTTTTTCATATCAAGTAAACTAAACGAATTCGATATACACTAAGAACTTATAAAAGCAATTAATAATATATGATTATAATCAGAAATGACATATAATTATTTTTCATTTCTCTTTTATTTTGTTTCCCAGCGGAAAGGAACGGAAAGGAAAGCGTATTGATTGGCAGATGGGAATCAGTGTCGCCGGGCGGATACATTGGCGATAGTAAGAATTATATTTCTTTGGTTCTATTTAGAACAAATTAACTGGACCTTTCTTCTGACTTCCCAGTTTTTGCTGAAATGAAATTTATGCTGTCAAATTGGAATTAGTATCGCCTGGCGGATACATTTGCGATAGCAACAAGTACGATAAGGTTGGTAACACCAAGAGATACTTTACTAAACTTGCCTTGTTATTTCCAGAGTTTTTGTTGAAATCGAATGGCCCTTCCTTTGGAATCACTATCGCCTGGCGGATACATTTGCGATAGCAAGATGTCTTATGCATTTGGTGCTATTTGGAGATACTTTACTGGACTTTCCTTCTAATCTTGACACTATTTGTTGACATGAAATGCTTTTGATATTATTGACAGATGGAAACTTGTGTCGCCTGGCGGATACATTTGCGATAGCAAAAAGCCTTCGTATGTTGGTACCATGTAGAGATAATCTATTATATTTTCCTTTTTGTCTCATCAAAAAATCGAATGCATTTTCTTTTGCCAGCTGACTAAATACTGTGCTATCGCCAAATTCTCTCCAAGGCAGTTAGAAAGGCGATAAGCATCTATTTTACCTGCTTCTATAGTGCCATGAAAAACTCTATTTAGCTTAAAGTGAATCTTTCTCCAAGGTCAAAATCTCATCAAAACTAGCACTAAAAAGAAGTCCGTCCGATTTAAGATGAAAAGACTTTACTTTTGGGAAAGTTTTCAAATGTAAATTCTGTAAAATTGGTTTAGCTCTTAAGCATTCAACTGCTTTCGAATTGCTTTCAACTTTCAACAAACTTTTATTTCCACGTACTCTTAAAAATGTTATTAGTTTGCACAATTATTGATTTCAATAATCTTTGATTTTATATAAAACTTAGGTACTCAAAATATGTTGCATGTTGCAGTCTAAATCATTCACACCTAGACTCAAACTAACTCAAACTAAGTCGAATTGAATCATTCGAATCCTTGTTGATTATTCGGTAATGCGTCGAATGGATATCTGGGGCTGGGAAAGGAATGGCTGGCAATGCAAGGATTCATGGATTAGCCAAAGTATTTTCATTGGAGTGTATCCAAAGGCGAGCTACCATCCAATAGATGCGCAGATACTTTCGGTTGAAGCACGTTCGCGACGCTCTTTGCACTCTGCTGGCGAAAAGGTAAACATTGGACTTCAGGAATCCGGATTTGCAGAGGTGCGACTATATGGGGGCAAATTGAGATTAATAACAAAAAACCAAAACGAACGAAAAAAAAAACGTGTAACGTGACAAATGCCGCAGGAGAAAAGGACGCAGGACAAACAGATAGTGGGGAAAAAGGGGCGCGGGCAGGGGCGGGGGCGGGAGTGGAAGCTGTAGGTGAAACTGAGAAGAGTCTCGGTTTTGGGGTTATTAGATTGAAATAAAATATTCGAATTGCTTGGCAAGGACTAAATGCAAAAGCCAATGATTTGTAAGCATGGACACGGCCACGGACATGGACACAAGCAGGGACAAAAGGACATGAGCATGAACCCGCCCACCCGGAGTACAGCAAGGTAGAGATATGTATACATATGTATATTTAAGTTTCCATTCAATTGAACAGCAGCAGGCGAAATCGTTCAAAATGCCAGCCAAATTGAGAAGGAGACGGCACAAATCAATTATATGCGTTGGCCGAGAGGGGGGGCATATTGTGAGGGGGGGGGGGGGGGGGGGAACGGGCACAAACAGAAGACCATAAGAGGACACAGATCCAGACCGGCGGCCAAGAAGAAATAGAAGTGGAAGAAGAAGAAAAAAATATATATAGAGGAACAATAGAGAACATTGGCAACCTGCTGCGCGTTGAGCTAATGCCGCAGCTCAGACAAACAAAACTTGCACCCGCTGCCCCCCGCCCCCAAAACCCGGACGCACAATTTGGCTTTGTAGTCAATTGAAAGAAAAATTGTTGTTGCCAGAGCTTTGAGATGGCGATTGAGACTGGCGACAACACACTCCATTATTGAGGGGGGGTAGGGGGGGTGGGGGGCGTGGCTGCCAGGGCTTTAGGTAAATTGCTTTTATTGCATACGTTTCGTGTCGCCATTTGAATTGCACTTAATTTCAATCAGGCGCCCGCTGCTAAGCCACTTCAGCTAATTGTTTGGCTTTTGAACGAGGATTCTGGTTTCTGGATTCTGGAGGAGCAGCCGCTGCCAGTCTAATTTGTAAATGCCGCTCCGCGTGCTGCTAGGTAACAGCTGGAGCGGCATTGAGCTGCCTGAGCAGCAGCAGCAACATCTTCAGCTTAACTTGGTTTTAAAATCAACTCAAGTGTTTCCATCTTTCTTTCGTTGGGTGGTCGCTTTGCCGCCCAAAAATTAATTGTAGTGGCGTTATGCGTGCTCTTCACAATGCCAGGCACTTTATAATTTCCGTGAAAGTGTATCATTAGTCGTGGCTAAGCCGCAGCAAGCCCGGGCCAAAATGCTAAGCCGAACAAGTGGAAGCCCAATCCGCGCCAGCTAATGGAACTTGCTTGTTGTTTCTGGCCACATTTGTAGTTGTTACAATTTTACGCATTTAATGCTCCAAAAATAAACAAGAAAACTTTTTCGCCCACTTTAAAGCTCCGCGATCGCGTCGCCACTTGGTTAGCTCTGGCGCGTGGCCTGGCAACGCATCAATAATGCGTTTCTTCTTACTTGCCTTGCCATACCCTGTAAGAAGAGAAACGGAATATGCTGAGATATGCATATAGACACACATATAAGCCTCAAGCTTCTCTAAATATCCGTCGGAATGAAGATCTGAGAGAGATACTTATAAGAGACAATGTCAGCCTGGAAGCATCACATTGTATATATGTATTGTATATTTAGGGCATTTTGTAGGTATGTTGGCAAATTGATCGATAACTCGCAACTTTACAGCAAAATCGATATATATCTATTCTTAGCCTCGTTTTTAGGATCGTATTCTAGATTTGATTTAAGCTAGAAACACTTTATTTAATGCTATCTCACATGTCAAAACAATTTGGATACTTTACTTTAAATTATCGCCAAGTTTCCCTGTATACACAAAATCGATAATTATCGATAACAGCTTCAGCTTTATTAGCACGACTTGTATATGACTTATATGAGCTAGATGAATCCAATTTGGCTTTTAAGTTCTTGCATACTATGCAGCAATAGTTCAGGCGGAAACCCATATAAGTATGAAAACTTTCCTTTACTGCACTCAAAATTAAAAAAAAATTGGTATTTAGTTTTAATTTTTGGTTTATACTCAGACTTGAATGTCCTGATACTTCATAAAGATCGAACAATAATCACAGATGTTATTCAACAATACATTTTCCATAGTTGAGGAAAGAAGAAGCACAGCTTGTGGCTTGTATCTTGTAATTTTGTCGACCATTAATAAATAAGTAAATCAGTATAGAGAAGTGAGTGCGAATCTATGGAACGACAGCTTGCCAGGGAATGCAGGGTATCTGCTGGCAAGCAGCGTCAACCTAAAGCCATGTTGATTACAGGGCAAAAAGTGTTGCCTACTTCAAGGCAAACAAACGTTGTGCGTGGAGCGTGGTGCGTGGTGCGGCTGTTCCCGGCGGCGTCGCTGGACTTGGCGATTTCAAAGGCTAGCGGCATATTCCCATATGGCAAACGTGCCGCGTCTCATGACCTCATTTTCAAAATCGAAAAATCAACGGGCGCAAAGCCCAAAGGAGCGCTCGATAAAACTTGGATTTAATACAAGTCAAAGGCGGCAGAGAGAGAGAGCGAGAGCGAAAGAGAGATTGGTTGAAAGAGTGAAGAGAATGTGGACAGGCTATATAAAGCCAGAGGCTGCTCCTGCTGCTGCTCCTTGTGAATCCAATTGAAGTGGCAACAATAACTAAATTAAAACTAAAGCCGCATGCCACAAGCGCGACAGGAGTCAGCTGGGCGGGGCGGGGCAGGGCTGAGGCAGGGACAGAGACAGGGGCTTGGCCTGGCTTGGCTTGGCTCCTGACGTGGAACACGCGCTTTGAATACGTTTAAGCAAATGCCAAGCAGCGCTCCTCGACCCGCCAGCCACTCGCCGGAGCACTGTGTGGGCAAATTAAAATGAAGCATTGCGGAATGATTTTGACGCCCGGCCCCGTCGGCTGAGAGAGAGCGAGAGAATCTCTGAAGGATGAGCGTTGGGTGGTTTGTTTGGTTGGTTGGGTGGCTGGTTTCTTGGGTCACACGCATCCACACGCACAGCTGGCTGCTAAGCAGACTGGCGCCAAAATTGTGGCTGACTTCACAGATTTTTCATGACGATGACAAGTTGACGGCTTAGCTGCATGGCCATAAGGATATAAGGCAACAGCTTTGGCCAAGCCCGGCAGGCAGCAGTTGCTGCTGCTTGACTCCCAGTCCAACTGGCTGCTGACTGCATGACTCCTTGACGGCCATGGCTGTCGCACGGACTGGCTCGTTAATGCCGCCCAGCGCCGCAGGGCAACTCAGACTCAGGACTCACTCACTCTCCCTTCTCCTTGTCCTCTCCCTCTCGCTCTGCAGCATTCGGCAGCGTCTACATGTGGCTGTGTGTAGGTGACATGTCCTGACACAACAACAACTGCGACTGCGACTGTGACGCCCGCCCGCAACGAGGCGCCAGCTCATCAGCTAGTCGGAGTTCTAGTTCCACACACACACACACACAGTCCGAGTCGCCCCAGTCCACCCACTCCTGGCCAGACCATCGCCTCTGCCTCTGCCGCCTCTGACATGGCAACGCGTTAGCTGTTCCTGTTGCTGATCCTTGGGGAGATAGCGAGCACGAGCCCAGCGCAGCGCAGCAAGAGAAAATACTTGCCAAGTGTCAGTTGGGGGTTGCTGCTTGTTGCTCCTTTATGTTGTTGTTGCTTTAACTTGTCGCCGTATTAAAAAATAGAAATAGCAACAACAAAAACAGCTCACTCCATATGGCTGCTTGGCGCACATCCCGACCCAGTTCCACTTTTCCGGCTAAGAACTAAGAAGCGACCCTTCTCACTGCCATGCCCGCTGCTGGGGGGGGGCAGGGCTTTGCTTAAAGGGGGTGGGCAAGGGGAAGGGGGAGTGGGAGGGGTTGATTTTGACAAACGTTTCGCTGTTGGCCGCCCGCTGTGGCTCGTTTTCATAATCGGGCGGTAATTGTACACCAATTTGACTTATGAATATAAATTAACTGTGAAACGTGCGACAGTTAAAAAAACACATGTACATATATATATGCGAGTGTGTGTGTGTGTGTGTGTGTGTGTGTGTGTGTGTGCGTGTGCTTGTGTGCGTGACTCAGTCGCTGCGGCATTTGGGGCGGGGCCACATTGAAAGTTATGTGCTATCAAGATCTGACTACAATATTGTTGACAATATTGTTGATAATATTGTGCAAAGTTGTGAATACTCGCTAAATACTCGCTGAATACTCGCTGAATACTCGCTGAATACTTGCTGAATACACGCTGAATACCCGCTAAATACACGGTGAGTACACGGTGGATACCCGGTAAATACTCGCTGAATACTTGGGGAATACTCGCTGAATACTCGGTTAATACTCGCTGAATACTCGGTAAATACTCGCTGAATTCTCGCTGAATACTCAATAATACTCGGTAAATACTCGCTGAATGCTCGGTTAATACTCGGTGAATACTCACTGAATGCTCGGTAAATATTCGGTGAATACTCGGTGAATTCACGGTGAATACTCGCTGAATACTCGGTAAATACTCGCTGAATACTCGGTGAATTCACGGTGAATTATCGTTTTGTACTATATTCTATAATCCAGATTTAGATTAATGATAAGTATTTTTCCTCAAACCTGCTTTAGCTCATTTCAACCCACATATGAAATATTATATTGCTTTATTTATTATTCAAGTGATTCATAAATGAGGTCTTTCACAGATAAGACTTCATTTAGTCGAGTTCAGTAAGCTATAGTCTTTTCCAGATCTAACGATATTTAGAAAGAAATTGAATTATCATGGGTATTTTCTTTCCTCCTTTCAATTGATACACCTTCTTAGACTCGTAGGCATCAAGTTGGCATTCAAAAATCCGCATTCTAAAATTTGAACATTATTCATAAAAAGGGGCTTCATCTCAATTTTAGAAAAGGGATCGATTCTAAATTCAACATAATTCCAATCTATTCTATAGTTTCTTTAATTCAAAAACGCACAAACTCTGATTTCATTTGATCCGAATTGAACATTTGAGTTATAGAAAATTTGAAGATAATGCGAGCTAAAGAGTGTCCGCTGAATAGGAGTGATCAGCGACTTTTGTCCGATCAATATAAAAGGAATGGCTATGTCCTGTGTCACAGTTAATTGAGAAATAATGTCCGCTTTCTAGATAAGTCTGAACAATGGGAGTGTTCGCTAGGCTAGTTTTCACTGTACAGGATAACAGATACCGTCGGTTAATTTTTGTTCACCCAAGGAGAGAGTCCGTCCAATGGCTGTGGCCAACAAAAATGTCCGTCCTAGAGGAGTTCCCGCTTAATGCGAGTGTCCGTTAAAAGAGTTTTCACTGTATTTGCAACGGTTTTATGTAAATACAATTGAAGAGCACATAAAATCTGTTACGTGTAAGAGCTAAGTTCTTTTCTGCGAGATAATATTTTGCAAAGCTTACCGAATCAAAATAGATTTAATGTAAACGTAATATCTCTTGTGGCTTTTACTTCAACTATTTCGCCTCTTTTTCCTTTTACCTAATATCAATTTCCACATTTTCCTTGCAGCATTGCGACCATTTGCCATTGTGTACGTCGTTTTTTTTTTTTTTCAGGAAAACAATGGCATCAAACTATGGATGTCTGTGCAGGAGAACTCAATCATTGACAGGATTTAATATAAAGCTTGTTTTGTAATTAGATTTTGTCGCTGGACGAGCGCAAGTCGACGGGGTGTAATTGCTTTAAACTGTCCGAAACGGCCATTAAGAATCGAAACGAACCGTTGGCCAATCATCGAGCCACATCCTGTGCCAAGTGTGTTAACCAAAAACGAACCAAAAAAAAAAAGATGGAAAAGGAATGGATTGAGCGAGTAGACCGAAGTGGACAGGCGAGCAAACCAAGTGATTTGCATGTGTAATTCGATTTGCGGTCTCAGGAGTTGACGAGCTCAACACCAGCAACAGCTGCAGCTGCTGTCCTCTGTGTCCTGTGTGTGTTTTCGTGTGTGTGTGTGTGAGCTGACAGCTAGACAAATGCTGGCGGCAACGCGACTGCTGCTCCGGGCCACAAACTTCAAATAAATCAAGAGAGCCAATTTATAATTTTGGTATATGGCCCATTAAATGAAATCTTATGAAGTTCGGATGACAATTACATAAATAATTATACGAAAGGGTGTTGCGTCTAGCATATCAAAGCAAGCGTGTCTGTGTGTGTGTGTGTGTGTGTGTGTGTGTGTGTGTTGGGGAAGATAGAGAGAGGGAATTGGGGGGGAGATGGCTGTAACTCAAGTATTAGATGTTACACACACGCACAAAAGAAAAATAACGGAGGCGGGCTGGCTCATGTGCTTGTATTATTTATGTGTGTCGCACACACACACACACACATACACACACACTCGCACACACGCGCACGCACACCACAGAAAAACCCTGGGCAGGATATACAATTGCACTTAAAGCACACTCTCCATATGTTGCCACAAAGCGCCTTTGCTGACTGCCGCATCCGCATCCGCATCCGGTCGGTGAATGTAACTGTAACTCAATCCATGTGATCCAAGCGCGTGGAGCCCGGCTACGGTTACGCCCCAGCCTGCGACAGAGAGTCCTGTGCGTCCCGTGCGTCTCGTGTCCCGTTTCCCGTGTTAGACGTCGTTGCCGTCGTTGCAGCAGCATTTCAAGTGCGTTTCATTTACAATTTCCTTCGGTTTTATGCGCCCGTTGCGCCACACAATGGCGCACACATACACACACACACACACCTACACAGATAGGGGTGTGGGTCAGTTGCATGTTCTTGGCTTTTATGTCATTGTTATATGCTTATTGTGTCTTTCGTTGCCGTTAAAACTGTTTGTTGCAATCGAATCACAGCGGCCGTAAAAGATGCAAATGGCAGCCACGAAGCCATTCACCAGATCCCCAAATGCAGCGCGTACCAAACGGCGTATACGTAATGCGCCCATACATATATATATATATATATATAGAAATATATGTATGTGTGTGTGTGTGTGTGTATTTATGCTGCATATGAAGGCAGACGCTGAAAATTGAGCAGCAGCTGTTGCCAGCTGGACGTGTAAATGTGTTTAATGCCCAACCAGAGCCAAAAGCCAGCCAAAAGCCAAACCAGCCAAAAGTAGGCCAAACATACAACAACAACAGCAACTGATATATACACAATACATACATATATATATATGTATATATGTATATATGTATATATAGGTATATACACAGGCACACACAGACCGCGCCTCGACAATTGTTTGTTCAACCAACTCCGTCTGTCTGTGCGCCGACTGCGCCACGCTTTTGTCTGTCTATATTTTGTGAAGGGGAGGGGGCGGACTTCGTCTGTGCAGGTCAAAGGGGCAAGGGGCCAGGGGCAGGGGCAGGGGCAACAAAAGTGCACAGATGAGAGACAATTCAATTTCTCATGTGAGAAGTCACTTCGCGGCACTTCGCTGCCACTTGGCAGCCATTCGAGCACGAGAACGAGAGACACTCGCCGTGTTCGAGCTAATAAAATAAATGTATTGCATGTGGTTTACAGTACATTTGAAGAGCCAAGATATATATCTACACATATCCAGATACAGATATATATATAGAGGAACATACAAACGGAAAGCGGATAGCAAACATTAGGGAAATGCGTCTGAAAGAACACCGAATTGAATTATATATAGAGTATTGTGTTCGCAAATCGAAATAAAACGGTTTATCTGCTTATCTATAAGCTTGTTTTGCACAGGTTAGATAATTTAGCTTAAGTAAGTCGCTATGATAAAGTAATTTTAAAGAGTACTCCACTTTAATTGGCCCAATTGGATATTAATAAGACAACAAGAATATCTTTAGGTTTACTTGGAAACAGATAAATCCTAGGGGATAAAATGTATAAAGTGTCGATCTATAACTAGATAATATAAGGTTATCTATTGACCTCAGCGCTTCCAATCTCTCCAATATCGGACTTTACTTGGCCGCGCTATGGGCATTTAAAGTTTTAACTACATTTTCGAATTGAAATATCTCGAGTAAATACATTCCGATTTTGGAGTGATTTACCTCTTTCTACTCGTACTTATCCCGACTATCCATTGTCATCCAAGAATCCGCATTCTAAGCTTTGACCCAAATTGATCAAAACTGCCGTGTTTACATCAAGCTTTTTCCGAAATGCGGATCGGCTCGAAAATCAAAACTCTTTTGGTGCATTTTCTTGAGTATCTCGGCCAAAAGATTTTGATATATTATACCTTTTTGAACTCGTACGGATCCCTAATATCCATCGGCATTTAATTAATTAAATTAAAAAT